>JANRMT010062857.1:34019715-34033479 GCA_026402145.1 Polypterus bichir lapradei
AAAAAAAAAAAAAAAAAAAAAAAAAAAAAAAAAAACAAACTCCAGACGGCTGGAGAAAAAAATAAAATCAGTAGGTATTCCAAACCATTAGACTGCCCAGTCCCCTCTGGGCATAAATTACTATTTACTAAGTAAACCCTCAAAGATGGTCATTAGTAAGAAAGAATTTTACAAGATATAGGATTCATACAGAAAAAGATTTTTAAAAACATGGTCTTTTCCATTAACATTACCACTTCTCCATTAATTAATTAATGAATCCGTTGTTGTACTGTTGTATGGTATGAATGACAATAAACTGACAATCCACTTACTTACTTACTCACTTAATTATACAGTATCAAAAGCATGTAGGTAATTAGATTTTCATCTCAAACCTTAATCCAGTTTAGAAATATAAGATAGGGTCAAAATTTTAATTGTACTTTCCAGAATAATTCTTGAGGTGCCATTTTAAAGCACGTACAAGTTACAATCAATCCTCCTCCCAACTCTTCCTTTGGCACAGAGAGGAGTTGGTCTGGCTTGTCTCCCAACACCAATGAACTAAACATGCATGTCTTGTACAAAGAATGCACTTCAAGTAAGCTTTTTGCACTTGTCTGTCAGGTGCTCCATGCAGACTTCCTGGCATCACAGTATTATAAATCATGTCTCACCAGAGAGAGTTTCTCAGTCATTTTCTGAATAACCCAATACAAGGAATGTAAAAAAAAAAAAAAAAAAAAAAAAAAAGTTAAGTGATCAATCAGTAATAAGCATGCTAATATACAAATCACACATTTTTCTTTGCATTATGATGTTACTTAAACTGCTAGTACTACACTGCACTCATAAAGCACTACAGGAACTCTAACATGTGTGATAGAGTTAATGGATGTTACTGCCTGGAAACACAGTTGTTGAGAGTTTGTCGTTCTGTTAAATTCACTGATGTAACAATAACAATAGACAATGAAACTCTTGCTTCACAAACACGCATCTTATAGTATTTTTGTCATCATTCGGCTGAAATCTATCACATTCCAATTTAATGCAATTCCCTATTTTTATGATTTCCTCCGATATAAATATATACAGCACAACAACTAGCACATCTATGTTGATTTAAAAGTTGGGGTATCTGAGCTTCAGTGCCACAAGTACTATGAATGAGATAGCGGTGCTAAATAGTCCCACTACATTAAAAACAACTGGCTGCTCCAGAGCAGAAAAGCATAGCACATAAACCACTTTTTAACCAAACAAGGATACTTTTGCCTGCTCTTTATAGAATACTTGGACTGATGAAAAATTTTGTAAAAGTGATTAACACAGAAGATGAAGAATTTCAATATTTGAGACAAATGTTTCCATGGATAACTGATGCCAAGATTAATGAAGGCATTTTAGCTGGTCCACGAATCAGACATGTAATCAATGACATGTGGTTTGAATATTGGCTAGTGGGGCCGGAGGAAAACACATGGAAGGTATTCAGGGATGCTGTTGAGAATTTTCTTGGCAACTAGAGTGTGCCAAACTATGTCCAGCTTGTTGACATGTTTCAAACATACAAAACCATGCAACACAAAATGTGACATCTAGTGGTAATGTTGCGTAGTAAAAGTAGGCGGCTGACAGAGAGAAACCAGATGACATCACCAGGAAGCACTTAGAAACAGCCTCTGAGCTGCTGACTAAAGGAGCTCTCCATACAACTCATGCAGCAAGCAGCTTGCTTCTGAGCCACATGATGTGGGTTCACGGCTGACCATCTGCAGTTCACTACAATGCACATCTTCAATCTGAGATAAGTCAGGGTGCAAGTCCATGGCAATTCATCACTAAAGATTAATTTTCTGCATTCATACTTGGACAACTTCTCTGCTAAGCTTGTTGCAGTCGGTGGTGAACATGGTGAAAGGTTTCATCAGGACATTGTAATGATGGAAAAGCAGTATCATGGTAAGTGGAATCCATCAATGCTGGGTGACTATTGTTGAACACTGAAACAAGCAGCATCAGGGTGCGGAGTATAAATGAAAATCAGCAGCAAACTATTGTTAGCTTAGCTGAACTAATATAGTGCGTAGGCATCATTAAGTGAAGAAACAAGCTGAATTCAAAGAAAGTTATTTTTATGTTTCTCCAAATTACTACATAGAGTCATTGCTATATTTATGTTAAGTTGAAGTTGTGGTGTGTATTATATTCCAATGTGTTAAATACAAATTAAGGTTAGTCTTGACTTAAACCATATATGAGGCCTCATCTGTAATAAGGTGTGTATTTCAGGTCTCAAAACTACAAAATAAAACAAGGGTATGAGCTGTGAAGGAAGATTAAAAGAGATGAATTAATTCAGTTCAAGCAAAATGAAGGTTAAGAAGTAAGCAGATAGAAGTGCTCATAATTATGAAGAAAACGAGTACAGCAGATGGTTACTGTTATTTGAAAATGATTTCTTCAACAACAATAATTGTTTTCATGCAAGGTAAAACAAATTCAGAATAAATCATCCAGTAGTATGGTGGATAGTAGTAGCTGAAGGATATTCAAAGGTCTACTGGATGATATTTTGCAAATATTAAGTAAATAGGAATGGACAAGCTCCACTGTGCTGAATCACTTATTCTGATGGACCAACATGGACCACATTCCAAGGGAACTTTTAAGTACCTTATTAAATCCATGCTGCTCTAGGGGTAAAAGGAGGTTCCACTAAATGTGAAAGAGGTTTACCTAAAAATATATGCTGAATGTATGCATGCCAATGAATTGTGTACTCCATAAGCTAACAGCATTTGAAAAACTTTAGGGTTTACAAGAATGCTATTTTATGGAAAAATAAGCCTGTGTAGGATTTTCATATTTAATAATCACTTTTCCCCCGCAGCATAGAAATTACCGTATTTTGATTTTTTTTTTTGACATTTGTTTTGAATGTTGCAGTATTCAGAAATAATCAGAAAATGCATATTCTTCTGCTCTTTCACATCATAAACACCAAGTGAAGGTCACTTTCCAATACACTGCAAACTGTGCACCCTTAACTCACTTCTGCCATTAGCTTAAGGTCTCACACCTTTTCCAACTATAACCCTCCAAGCTGAATCAAGCTGTGCCTCTGCAGATCAAACGACCAGCAGAAGCTGTGCTTTCTTATGGCAAAGTCGCATCACGGCATTGTTTCCAAGCTGCCTCGGCTCACTTTAATGAAAGGTTGATAGAAATGGCATCTCGAGGGAGCTGCGAGCATCACGTCTCCCACTTTGATCTCATCCCCACAGAGCGGCTCCCTCCCCACGCTCGCCTGATTGACATGGGCTCTGATGTACAAAATGCTTTGAACTTCAGACATTTAATTCCCATCAGGCCTCAGTCATTATTATTCTCCTTCAACGTGATTTGCACGTGGGGGTGAAGCAAATGTGGAAGGGGTAGAGGGAAAAAAAATGCAGGCCCTTTGAATTTTACATCAAAAACGCACACTAAAAAAATGAAATAAAAACCTTCCAGCAATCTCCAATTGGATTTTTAACTGGTTTGGATTCACCATGCAAATTAAGCTCTTGGAAAAAAAAAAAAAGAACAGGAGGAAAAAAAAACAAAAAACCTCACAGCCTTCTGTTTGCAGTTCCCAGCATGGTTTATTTTTTATTTATTTTTTTTTTTTTTTGAAAGAAAAATGTCAGCTTTTTCAACTGGTACTGCACCCATGTTGTTTCACAAGGTTTGCTTTGGTTTACCTGGAGGGACCATGTAAAGAAAGGAGAGTCAGGAAACTGGTACAGCTGCTATTCACAAACCACCTTTTATTTCATATATAGGAAACTATTATGGGTGAAACAGAAGTGTAGTAGCTAGTGCTGCTTCTTCATCATTCCAGGAGTCTTTATAATTATGTTAATTCTGTTTTCATGCACTCATCAGAAATGAAGATGCAGGTGTGGCCATTAGCATTCTTATGCCATGGCTCCCAAAATCTTCAGGTTCCACATATAGCATATGTAATGGACTTCAGCGGGTATGTCATTGCCCTCCAGCCTCACCTCACCTCAAAATACACAAACTTTAAATGTTTAGAAAAAGCAAGTAATCCATAACTGAATGCTACACAGGAGCTGGAGGTTTCAATCTCAAAACCAAGCAGAAATACTAAACAACCATGTCAAGGGAAATGTAGCACAGTGAGACTTTTTTCCCCCATGTACGCCGGAAAATCAATGTGATGCAGAATACAGACAGGCAAGCTTTTATCAAATTTGTGCATATTTTCTGTGTTATATGGCGATTGTGGCACTTTGGCTACATTCACACTTCTGCACTTCCCTGGGATATTTACAAATTCACACAACGCACATAATCCATAGAACAGCAGTAAAATCAAATCTGTTTTGTGGTCTCTGGTAAAATTGTCATAGAGCAGTGCATTTTACCAAAATTGCCATAACAATAAGTAAAGCAGGCATTAAATCATCTTAATGCCACAACTTAGGTTAAATGGCTCAATGCAATGTCTATACATGACAGGAAATGCATCTGATATAGTGGTCCAAAGCTATAGAACTCTATTAAACAAGAATAAAATGCAAAGGGTAAATGCATAAGCCTATAAGTTCTAATGTGTTTGTGTACATTATGTTAGCACAATTCCTGCATACACATAGAGGTGTGTACATTAGGCCATAATGGTAAATCAAATGAGTGACCAGATCAAGTATATGCAGTATTGCTCTTGCCAGTTTGCATTTTATTCTAAATTGGCTTTATTTATAATTAGGGATACTCCAATCAGGTTTTCCAAGGCCAATACTGATCGCTGATTTCATGTTACTTGATTGGCAGACTCCAATAACGATTTAAGATTTTTTTTCCCTCTATCTCTTTAAAACACTTTTTACACTAAGCTCCTGAATAACCAGAAACATAGAAGCCTTATGTCCTATATTAAAGTGTATGTTAATAATTCAACTATAGGCCACGGGTGCTATCTTTTCATTTTTAGTCATAAAATGAAATTATGCAGGCTTATTGTTCAGTGATGATAAAAATGCTAAAATAAATAAAATTTCCTTAAAATATATAACTAAAAAAAGGTAGAAAGAATATGTATCCATAAACATATGGTATACAAGAAAATAAAATGTATCTTATAATTACAAGCTGTCATATCTGTAATGTGCCTATCTGAAACAAAGCTTAATTAAAAAATGTAGTTCTCAACATTTCTTGAACTATATTATATATCTATATATATATCTATCTATCTATATATATATATATAGATATATATATATAAATTTCAAATTCAACTTTATCTTTTCTTATTCCAATTAAAAATGTAAGCTGCTGCATTTAAAACAAGCTCACTCTCCAAACTGAAATGACAACAGTTGAATTTAATTGACAAAAGAAAAAGGTCTGAATATGACTTGCTGTTTGTTTACACTGCTGGATATTTGCTGTGAAAAAAAAAACAAAATGTGCTGGAACTAAATTATCATAAAGCTTGGAAAAGCAGAGTCTGAAAAAGATTTTTTTTGTGATCGGCCAATTTACCAATGAAGTCTTTTTTTAGTGCAAATTGGCTGATTTAGACCAGCAGCTGACTGATTGTAGCATCTCTAAATTCATAGAATAGCATGGTGGGCATGTAACTGGAAAAACCGTATTTATGAGATTACCTAGTATTAAACTAAATTGAAATAAACAGGTGACATAATGATCGAATCTCCTGCTTCTAAGCTTCAAAGGTCTGGGTACAAATCCCAGGCAAGTACTGTCAGTGCCTGTATATATTTTTTTCATGTACTCAGATTGTTCCTCCAAAAATTCCAATTTATGCAGGCTACTCTAAATGGCTGCATCCTCAGATAAGTACAGTAAATCATGACATTGTTTCATAAATGCACCACTGCAACCACACAGGCTGGTTTTTAAAGCAAACTCTGCTGGGACCGCCAAAGCATAAATTTATCACTGCATTGAAACAGATTTCATGATATACTGAAGCAGTTCTGGGAGCAGCCACCTGCAGGTACTTTAGCTCTCACAAACAACATATATAAAAGACAAAGTGCTCAAGACCTTTTCACCGATACCGATTCAGTTTATAACAGTAGGCAGAGCATTGCTCTCAACAGCAGTCTGCTAGCACGGCAGAGAGAGAGAGAGAATTCCCAATGCCTGCTTCTCTGGTAAAATCACATGTCTGTCTTGGGTAAGTCCAAGTACCAAGAGATTGAAGCGGTTTATTGTCACAGTGGGAAGGTCTCAACTTTGCACACAGTATTAACATGCACAACTTTCCTAAAAGGAAATGTAGCATTGTAAATTCTTCATAGATCCAAACTGGACCTATATCTAGCAGGTCTGTAAAGTACACAAACAGAAAATAAAAGAACAGCCATTGTTACAACAATGTTTGACAACTCAGAAAACAAAAAGATCAATTTATACTTAAACAGTGATCTCATAATATTGTATTATAGGTTAATATTATTATTAGCACGTGTGAAGATTACAGTGAAATTCTTACTTCCATGGGCTCATCAACATGCAACGCGCCTTATGTTACTGCAGAGAAAATATTTTAATATTTAATATTTTATTTAATAAAAAAGAAGAAATCTTACAGACATGTATTAAATACTGTACTATTTGCAACCTGATTTGAATTTATTTACACTGTTTTGATTTATGTTTGGTGCATGCAGTAGATTTCTTTTATTGAATTGGTATTGTGAAGACTATATCACCATATGAATGCAACATGCCTAGAATTAATGGATGGAAGAATGGAAATCTAAACTTACATCTACAGTTTTGAAAGAATGGCACTTATGGTTTAAAGTCTAAATCCAAATATGAAAATATAGCACAAAACATTTCTACGAACAATGAGTAATAGTACGTGCCGAATATTATAGTTCCACTGTACTTTGTATTAAAAAACAAAGACTGACACACTTGCTTTAAAATCTACAAATACATCTGTAATTTACTATTTCTGGTGCCATGCCTTTTAAGTGAAGAACTCCCTGTTGCTTTTGTGATTTTGTTTTCCCCCTTCCACCAACAAAATCAATTCCATTCAGAACCTGTGTTAAGTTCTTAAAACCAGGTAAGCCACTTTATTTAGTCTTCTGCTTCACCACCAGGAGCCATTGATATTTCCCATGTAAATATACTGGAGTTAATGTCAATGAACCTATTTAACTCTTCACAGGTATTTAGGTGGCCTTCAAAAAACAGCATTCACTAGCTCAATTCTTTTGATTCAGTCCTTCAGAGTTCAATCACTGTCCTGTTTCAAAGCACTTTTACATTCAAAGCATGCACTTAACACATTTTAGATTGTTATGACTATTGCTACTCATAGCTGCAGTTATCACAGTTTCACCTACCATGGCCTAAAGAAAAAGGCACTACTGCAAAACCACAAACAAATAACACAGATTCTTTAAGAAGACAGCCTGATCTAAAACAATAACTACAAGGCCTAAGGAGCCACTTATAAACATGCAGTGGAACAGTGCGTGAGTGCGTTAAGAAATTGAATGGATGTTGTTAACATGCAGTCTAATGTAAACAAAATGGGGGTAATCAGCAAAAACACGTTACTAGGCAGCTGGTAACAATTTTACGGCCTGAAGGTGCCAAAACAGGGAACTCTTTTGAACAGGGAGCTTTTGTGCTGGTGTAGCTAGTTATCCTTCATCTGACTAGAATAAAAACAAAAACAGCCCATTTCAACTATTCTGTAACCATTACGGCCATGCCCATTAGGTACCAGGACAGTATCAGTTAGTGGAGCTTCTTAGTATCATTTCACCTTTTTATTTTTCAACAAGTAATTTTAATTTTACACATCTTTTTCTCTCTTTTGTCTTATCCTTTGGCTTATCAGGTGCAAAGCAAGTGGCTACTGCCTTTGAAACTGTCCACGAAGTGTGACGTTACTAACACTACAGAGAGAAAGTGCTCAAAAATGTAGACAATTCCTTAAGACCATCTAGTAAGGATCATGTTAGTTTGTCTTTTAAGACAAAATGTATTTAAATTTAGGGCATCAATCTCAGTGTGTTCTCAGACCACATTTCATTTCACAGTTTAACACTTTTGAGAAATCACAAGCCTCTACCTTCACATATCCATATATTAGGTGAACTCAAGACCTCTACAAGTTTCTCTGGGGCTGCTGGCTCCCAATTCAGACATATATTATGCTATAGCCAGTAATACATCTGATACAAAAGCTCCGCACTGCTCAATTTCTCAAATGTATATACTTGTTTGCTGCATTGTCTGTTTTCGTAATAATTACTTGTTCATCTGGCATTTACATTTTAGTGGTAAATTTAAGCTGCCTTAGTGGCAATCAGCTTAATCTGTACTTCATGTTTATTTAGTTTTGTGATTACACTTTAGTCAAATCACATCATGGCATAGTAAGAGCCTACTTTATCCTGATGGAGCAGAAATATTACCTTGGTTAACAAATGATCACTTCATGAGCAGTTAGGTTGTACCTTAACAGGTTTAGCTTATCCCTACATTTCTTAAGAAGTTAATCATAGTGCTGCACTCCACATCAAACACATTAAGGCGGATTCACTCATACACGTTGCTTAACAACAACTTATTGTTGACACTGCAGATAACCGTTTGGCATTAACTCAGAAATTTATATAATATCAACCAACACACTGTAAAACTACAAACTATCTACATTAATATTAAAGCCAAACCTGGTAATTTCCAGGCTAATGCTCAATGTTATGAGAACAATACAAAGCCCATGGTACACTGTAAATTTTATTTTTCCTGCCAGGCAAAGGACTTCCATTTTGACAGATTTAAGATTTGAGAAACTAAACAGTAAGATTAAAACACTGTAATAGCAAAGCTGAACCAAAACATGCACTTGCAATCCATGGTTCCCATATCATGCATGTAATATCTCATCTTCAGCTTCCGTGGTGTACTGGAATTTTGTTACCACAGTTGCTATATGCCCTAGCTACTCAGCTCAGGTCAAGGAGGGCCTCGGTGCCTGCAGGTTTTTCTTCCAAACTATTCTTGACATTAACTGGACTCTTATTTTAATTAAATATGCCACCATTTTCCAGTTTCAATCTTTACTGTGTTAATCCAGGGTTGATTTACCTTTTAAAGGAATCCAACAACTTGGCTATACTGATCTCTCCTCTTAAAGGAACACTCCACCTAAAAATTTTTTGTTACCTCATTTACTCTCATGTGTTTAGTAATAATGACAGAAAAACATTTTTTTTTTTAAATATTAATTTTATTGCATTCCATACAAATCAATCAAGTTTTACATAAAGAAAAATTGAGTTAAGAACAAATCGATCCCCACCCCTGAGAGAGAGAGAGAGCAAGCCAAACAGCATGAAATTTAAGACCTGTAAACATACCTAAATTAATAGATTCTCTGTGCTTTATGAGATTATTTTAAAATATTACTTAGATCCTGCCATGTTTTGAAAAAAGTCTGTACGGATCCTCCGAGTATTTGATTTTATCCAATTTCAAATAGTATAACACATCAGTTTCCCACTGACTTAAAAGAGGAGAGTTTGGGTTCTTCCAGTTTATCAGGATAAGTCTGCGTGCCAAAAGTGTAGTGCATGCAATCACAGTTTATTTGTCCTTCTCCACTTTAAGCCCATCTGGAAGAACACCAAAGACAGCTGTTAATGGGTTAGGAGGAATTGTGAGTCCAAGGCTGTCTGAAAGGTAATTAAAAATTTTCGTCCAGAATGATGTTAATTTGGTGCAGGCCCAGAACATGTGACCCAGTGAGGCTGGAACTAGTTTGCAGCGTTCGCAGGTTGGATCATGCCCTGGAAACATTTTGGAGATTTTTAGTCGAGACAGATGTGCTCGATATATCATTTTGAGTTGTATAATAGTATGCTTTGCGCATATGGAGCTCGAGTGAATTCTCTGCATTGCTACTTTCCACTCCTTTTCTGATATACTGTATTAATTGAGAGATCTTTTTCCCAGTGACCTCTTGGATCTTTGAAAGGGAGGGATTGTAAAATGATTTTATATATTGTAGAGATGGTGTCTAAGTCCTTGAGACTGAGCAATATTTTTTCCAGCATGGATGTGGGTGCAAGATGAGGAAAATCTGGAAGGTTCTGTTTAAAAGTTCCTGATTTGAAGATAGTGAAAGAAATGTGTAGTTGGAATGTTAAATTTGGAATGTAATTGTTCATAGGATGCAAAGACGTTGTCTATATAAAGATCTCTAAGCAAGTTAATTCCAAATTTTTTCCAGATATTAAAAACTGCATATGTTTGCGGAGGTTGAAAGAGGTGGTTCTCTTGCAGAGGTGCCACAGATAGAAGCTTCTCCGTCTTAAAATGCTTTCTACATTGGTTCCAGACTCTAAGTGAGTGGAGCACAATTGGGTTATTAGTGTATTGCCGATAACGTGTGTTTATTGGAGCACAGAGCAAGGAATACAAAGTAGTACTGCAGGATTTTACTTCTATTGCAGACCAAGCCTGTGTATGTTCTTCTATTTGTGTCCAGGTTCTTATCCCCTGTATATTTGCTGCCCAGTATTAAAACTGGAAGTTAGGTAGAGCCATGCCGCCTTCTGCCTTTTGTCTTTGTAGGGTCGCTCTTTGGATGCGTGGATGTTTTGAATTCCAAATAAATGAGGTTATTGTTGAATCTAATTGCTTAAAGAATGATTTATTAATGCATATTGGGATGTTTTGAAATAAAAAAGGAGCTTAGGAAGAATATTCATCTTAACAGTGTTAATTCTTCCAGCTAGTGTGAGATGAAGGGTTGACCATCTGTGCAAGTCTTGCTTGATTTTTTCCATGTAGATGGTGAAATTTTGCTGATAAAGAGCTTTATGTTTACTTGTGATGTTTACCCCTAGGTATTTAAACTGTTCTGCAATGATAAAAGGTAGAATACCTAATCTAATATTATATGCTTGAGAATTCACTGGAAAGAGTACACTTTTATTCAGATTAATTCTGAGACCAGACATCTTTTGAAATTCTGTGAGTGCTGTTAAGACTGCAGGCACAGAATTTTCTGGGTCCGATATATACAGTACCATATCATCTGCATATAATGAAATTTTCTGTTCCAGTCCTTCTCTGCTAATCCTCTTTATCTGATCAGTATTTTGACAATGTATTGCCAGTGGTTCAACGGCAATTGCAAACAACAGCGGTGACAAGGGGCATCCTTGTCTAGTACCACATTCTAGTTTAAAGTAGTCTGAGCAAATGTTGTTGATGCAAACTGAAGCTTCTGGGTTAGTATACAGTAATTTGATCCAGGCACAAATGTTCGGGCCAAACCCAAACTTCTCCAATGTAGTAAAAAGGTATTTGCATTCAATCATGTCGAATGCTTTTTCTGCATCCAATGATAATATTTCTGGGGTGTTTGATTTAGTTGGTGAGTATATTACATTAAACAGGCGTCAAAGATTTGAAGATAAGTGTTGGCCCCTAATAAATCCAGTTTGGTCTTGTGATATTACCGAGGGGAGCACTTTCTCCATCCTTCTAGCTATGATTTTAGAGAGTATTTTAACGTCGTTATTCAGGAGTGAAATTGGTCTGTAAGATGCACATTGCAATAAGTCCTTATTTTGTTTTGGAAAAACGGTGATTAGTGCTTGGCAAAAGGTTTGAGGAAGAGATTGGTTATCTCTGGCTTCTGTAAATGTTGCTAATAGGAGTGGAGCTAGCCGAGCGGAGAATTTCTTTTAAAATTCTGCAGGGTAGCCATCAGGGCCTGCTGCTTTCCCGCCTTGGAGTGACTTCATAGCAAGTTTCTCAAAATATCAGGGTCCTATGTGTTCATAGTTATTCTATCAAACATGTTATGTCTTCAGTAAATCTCATAAGAAGCAGTCATTGAATACGAAAATCTGAAAGGGGATTTCTACTGGTGTGAGCTGAGCCCAAAACCTCCATAACAGAGTGTTAGAAGCAACTGGTGTGTAGGATGGTAAGAAGGTGTGCCCAATTCTTCGAAATTAATGGAGGCATTCCGCACTAGTAGCAGTTTTTAGATAATTTAGGATTATAAAGTACATACCTTATCAATTTTAATAGTAGTTGTATCACAGATGTGGTGGCACCAAATGTGCCTGCAAGCAGTGGCAGCTTTTTTGCACTGTAATACAGAATCAGTCCGATTGACAGAAAATCCCAAAAAACAAACACTGTGCACTGATCAAATGGGTGTGGTAGGACATAAAACCTGGGTCTCATCAAAAGTAATTTTTAGTTCCTGATTATTTTTGTTATAATTGGCAGAGATATCACGGCCACATGCTCTTCTCCCCACGCAGGGGACACTCTCCCATCAGAGCTGAACACGATCAGATACAGTGGCAACATTTGATGTTGGATCGTACCTACCTTCTGCTTGGCCAGAGATACCTTCCTGACTTTTTACATTTTTGGCAAACAGATCACAGCTACATTCACAGCCCTGACAGTAAAACAAAAAATATTATACTGTACATCAAGAGGCCATCGGATACGAAAGATATCAACAGAAATTCTTCTCAATACAAATTACTACTTTTTTTTTTTTTTTTTTTAATATAATTCATTTTTAAAATTTGCCCTATTTCACTACTATGCGGACGGAGCCGCAGGGGACTGCTAGTGTATATATACAGTGGGTATAGAAAAGAATCCCCCCCTTCAAAATATTTACATTTTTTTCGCTTTACAAATCAATATTTCTTCCCAGCTTTACTTACTCAATGCAACCTATAACATCCAAGTGAAAGATATCACAGTTACAGTTGAAAAAAATTGTAAAAAATCAAAAACAAGAAATCCTGAGATTAATAAAGGATCCCCCCCCAATTTGGTATTAAGGCCAAATAGTTTGATATTGCTCTCATCTGACCATAAGTCCTTTTTCCACTTGACATCAGAACCTTCAAGGTGCATTCTGGGAAAGCTCAAATGAGCCTTAATGTGGCCTTTCTTAAGTGGCTTTTTCCTTGCGACCCTCCTGAACAAGCCACAATTGTGGAGCTCTTGTGAAATTGTTATCACATGCACACAATGACCAGTCTTTGGCATAAAATCCTGTAACTCCTTCAAAGTGGCCATTGGCTTCTTGGTATGCCTTTCTTACCAGTTTCCTCCTTGCTCTTCCATCCAGTTTGGAGGGATGGCCGGATCCAGGAACGGTCCTAGTCGTACCAAACACTTCTTTATGATGGACTTTACTGAGCTCCTTGGGATTGATAAAGCCTTTGAGATGTTTTTGTCTCCATCTCCTGCCTTATGTCTGTCCACAACTCTGTCCCTGAGATCTTCTGAAAGTGGCTTTCCACCCAAAGTCAGTTGTTTGCCGTCAGTTGCACTACCAAGCATGGGAATGAATGCTGTAGGAACAGCTTCACTAATCCCACTGATTACAACTGATCACAGGTGGAAGGAAGCCAGTAACTGCAATGGAAATGGTGGGCACTGACACCTGATTGAGTTTACAAATATTGTTTGGGAGGGGGGGTCATCTCAGTATTTCTTGATTTTTATTTTTTAAAATTCTTCTGAACTGTAGCTGTGATATCTTTCACTTGGATGTTATAAATTGTATTGAGTAAATAAAGCTGGAAAAAATATTGGTTTGTGTGTTTTCATTTAAGGCTGTAAAGCAAAAAAATGGGAATATTTCGAAGGGGGGATTCTTTTCTATACCCACTGTATGTATGTGTGTATGCACACACACACACA
>JANRMT010062857.1:34033879-34091156 GCA_026402145.1 Polypterus bichir lapradei
CCCCCTCACATATACTAATGTGCCACAAACAGGAAGTTAATATCACCAACCATTCCCATTTTATTAAGGTGTATCCATATAAATGGCCCACCCTGTAGTGTATACACTGTATAGTTCAACATGCAATTAACCTGAAGGCATTATGGAAGAATTACAGCAATGAAGAACCTATAATACTGTAAAAGGGAAGTCAGAGATATTAGGCTTTTCCACCATTATCACTGCCCATTGAGCTGGTGTTCAGAGTTATGGGCAACATTTGAAGAGAAGAGGAGCTCCCTCCATGGTGTAAATGCACAGAAGCTGTACTTCTGCATTATGACCTTCCTTTACTAGAATGAAAGTATTATTTTAACCATGTTACTTATCTTAGCTGTTATATAACACTGAATCAACAGATTTTGGATTTTTTGTCACTGATCAACAGAAAAAGACTACTTAATAGCAAAGTGAAAACAGATCCCTGAAAAGTGATCTAAATTACACATAGAAATCACAAAATAATTAATGGGATAAGCATTCACACCCTTTAATATGACAAACCTAAATCATCACTGGCACAGCCAAATAGCTTTAAAAGACACAGAATTAGCTACACATAGATAACCCTGACTGTAGTATAAATGACCCTCTATGCTGAACTTATTATATTAAACATAGACAAATCAGACAAAAGAACACTTCCAGCAACTTCATGAAAAGCATAAGTCAAAGGATGGAGACAAGAAAATATCCAAGTCACTGAGTTATCAGTTCAATCCATCATGCAGAAACGGAAAGAGTATAGCAAAGCTGGAAATCTGCTAGAGAAGACCACCCATAAAAAACGAGTGATCTTGCATGATGGCAACAAGTAAGGGAGGCTCACAAACAGGCCTATGAGAATGCCGACTGTTACAAAGTACAATGGCTGAAAGTTGCAGACAGAAAGAGTCCTCAGGTGCTTCACCAGTTGCAGCTTTAAGTGAGTGGGGCAGTGAGAAAAAAAAAAAATGCAGAGGACATCTCAGCTGGAGTTTGCCAGAAGGCACATGGAAGACTCAACTAGGAGAAGGTCCTATGGTCTAATGCAGGGGTAGTCAATATTGGTCCTAGAGGTCCGCAGTGGCTGCAGGTTTTTATTCCAACTAGTTTCCTAATTAGAAAGCAGTCCATGCTGATAATGAAGCTTGGTATTTAACTATTTAGCTTGTTAATGCTTGCATTCATCCAAGAGAAATTTTAATTGCACTATAGAGTTTCCTTCTGTGAGAATACTATCCATGTGTTTTGTGGACCAGAATAGATTTAAACTTAATGGTCCTTCTAATTCCTCTCTCATTCATTTCTAAACATTTTTTTTTATCACAGATACTTCATGGTGCATATGCACAGGTTTAAAAGGAAGCATGTTTGCTGGAGAGCTGCTGGTTTATTGGTTAACTACATTTCATTATTAACTAATGTCTGGTTAAGAAAACAGGCAACAATTAAAACTTAAATGCAGCTGCTGAAAACTAGAATAGGCAATTAAAGGTTTTAATTTGTAACAGGCAACAAAACTACAATTACACCCAAAAAATGTATTGCTCTAGTAGTAGGGTTCTAATTAAGAAATTGGTTAAAGTGAAAACATGCAGCCACAGCAGACCTCCAGGACTGTAACTGAGGACCTCTGATCTACAACATACAGTAACTAAAATTTGTCTTTGATGAATAAAGGCACTGACAAGGCATAGAGTTAAACACCAACTATCATTATCAGCAAGGACTAAGTTCTAATTAGGAAACTGGCTGGAATGAGAACCTGTAGCCACTGTGGCATTCCAGGACTGTGATTGAGGACACCTGGTCTAATAAGACCAAAATTGAGCCTGTTGACCAACAGACTAAACACTCTGTTGCACTGCACGTTACAAAAAAAAAAAAAAAAAAAAAAAAAAAAACACCAACCCACAGTGATGTCTGGTGGTGGTGGCATCAAGCTGTGGAGATGCTTCTCTGCAGCAGGCCCTGGAATGTTTGTGAGATTAAAATAAATGTAACAAAATACAAGGAAATCCTACAGAAAAACCTGATGCAAGGTCTTTAAGAAAACTGCATCTTGGGAGAAGGCTGGTCTTCAAGAGAGACAATAACCCCAAGAATTAGGCCAAAGCTACACATGAATGGCTTGAAAATAACTATGTTAATGTACCGTAGCATGCAAGTTAGAGTCCAGCTCTCAGTCCAATTGAGAATGTGGACATAAAAAAGTCTGTTCACTAATGACCAACACGCAGACTGACAGAACGTGAATGGTTCTGCAAAGTAGAAGGGAGAAAAATAGAGTCCAAATGTGCAAAGCTCATGGATAGAGACCTGTGCATACAGACTTGAGGCTGTCACAGCTGCTAAAGGTGCATCTGCTAAATTCTGACATGAAGAGGGTGAATACTTGTGTAATCAATTATTTTGTGTTTTATATATGTAATTACCTTAGCCAACTTTGCAGAGATCTATTTTCACTGTGACATTAAAGAATGTTTTTCTGTTGATAAGCATCAAAAAAGCCAAATTAGATCCACTGCATTTCAACACTGTGTAACAATAAAATGCAATATATATCAAAATACATGCTGTACTCTGTGCTGGGGAAAAAAAAGATTTATGACTGCAATTAAAAGAAAACAAAGAAACCACATCTCTCAAATCTGCTTATCCTTCTAAGAATGTTGTGACAATACCATGGAGAGTTTCCAAATTTCTTACAGATAGTGATCTCACACTAAAGGCCCTGTCACGTCACACTACTTTTTCAGCGATTTTCAGTTGCAGGCTTCAGTTTTACAATATTAGCAAAACATTGCAGTGCTTCAGTGACCCTCAATCATGTACAGTAGTCTGACATTGTGGTGTTGTGGGTCCACAGCTCTCTCAGCAAAGGACGCTTTTTTTTTAAATAAGTAATCACCGCGCTCGCGGCTTAGTGAGGGGGCGTGGTGGTTGTTTCAGTCCAACCAGTCTGCAACTCTCTCTGGTTTGATTTTGTCTTAAGTTGTAAGAGCAGGCCCTGTGCGCATGAGAGCGGACAATCAATGAACGCTCACCTTTAAGTATAATGCATATACTGTAATGCAGTAATGAGGAATAAGGAAAGTAGGTGTTTTGGATATGGCAATCAGAAGAGACTCATCTGTCTGATGTTGCCTGTTTCATATACCATAACAAATGGAGAAAAGGGCAGGGACTGCAGCTCAACTCCCTGTACCTTTTCTTCTTCTTTCGGCTGCTCCCGTTAGGGGTCGCCACAGCAGATCATCTTCTTCCATATCTTTCTGTCCTCTGCATCTTGTTCTGTTACACCCATCACCTGCATGTCCCATCTCACTGCATCCATAAAACTTCTCTTAGGCTTTCCTCTTTTTCTCTTCCCTGGCAGCTCTATCCTTAGCATCCTTCTCCCAATATATTCAGCATCTCTCCTCTGCACATGTCTAAACCAACGCAATCTCGCCTCTCTGACTTTGTCTCCCAACCGTCCAACTTGAGCCGACCCTCATAATGTACTCATTTCTAATCCTGTTCGTCCTGGTCACACCCAATGCAAATCTTACCATCTTTAACTCTGCCACCTCCAGCTCTGTCTCCTGCTTTCTGGTCAGTGCCACCCAATCCAACCCATATAACATAGCTGGTCTCACTACTGTCCTGTAGACCTTCCCTTTCACTCTTTCTCATACTCATCTGTCACAAATTACTCCTGACACTCTTCTCCACCCATTCCACCCTTCCTGCACTCTCTTTTTCACTTCTCTTCCACAATCCCCATTACTCTGTACTGTTGATCCCAAGTATTTAAACTCATCCACCTCTGCCAACTCTACTCCTTGTATCCTCACCATTCCACTGACCTCCCTCTCATTCACACACATGCATTCTGTCTTGGCATTCCTACGCACCTTCATTCCTCTCCTCTCTAGAGCAGATCACCACCTCTCCAGGGTCTCCTCAACCTGTTCCCTACTATCGCTACAGAACAGTAAATTGGCCGGGGAGCTGGTTTTGAACTCAGGACCTCTGGATTATAAATCGTCAGTTCTAACAGCCACAGAAGCTGTTGTTCACAATGTCATTCGCAAACATCACAGTCCACGGGGACTCCTGTCTAATCTCGTCTGTCAACCTGTCCATCACCATTGCAAATAAGAAAGGGCTCAGAGCCGATCCCTGACGTAATCCCTCCTCCAACTTGAATGCATCCATCACTCCTACCACAGACCTCACCATGGTGACACTTCCCTCGTACATATCCTGTACAACTCCCTGTACCTGTAAAGCATTTTCACAGGCACCTGCTCCAAAAGGCAGCATGTTAATGACTTTACAAAACTGGTGAGCTAGAGATTCTTTTGAAATATGGAACTTTGCTATAAAGTGATTATGCTGTTGATTAATTTGACATAACCTGATACTTCTAACCATGTAAACTGAAATGCTCAGGAGGCCAAATCAGCAACTGCAGCCATCAAGTTTGACATTCCCTCTGAACAGAAGTTGTGAAATGTGACATCAGCCAAAAGTGCATCTCTTACATTATAGAATGACAGCATAATCCAGTTTTTGAATGGTGACTATCAAAAAATATCACAAGTAAGGAAGAACAAGCAGAGCCTTTTGAATGATGACACACCAACAAAATATAAGTACTAAAGTTGTATGTGTTTTAAGCAAACTCAAAGTAAAAGGAATTAGGATGTGATTACCTTGAAGACATGGGGGTCTTCAGACAGAAGCTTTAAGACTATTATTTCTCTTACTTAGATCTGCCCATTAGTTCTCCCAATTCCAACTATGCAATTAATATTTTCTAAAATTGAAAATCGCATTTACCTGTCAACTTGTTGCAGTATGCTGAGCCAGCAATAAGAGAAGAGCGCTATGCAAAAGTCAACCAAATTGAATTCCTCATTGTCTTGAGTATCATTTGGTCACGTCTTTGTCATCCTACTTGCTTTTCTCCTCCTCTTTCACCATCAAAGTAAACCTCTTAGCGGAGCCATTTTCATTTTACTTTCCAACATTTCTTAGTTCTTAATTAGCCAGTTCCTTCTACTATATACCATATTGTCACGATCACCTTACTTAAAACACTGCCCATTAGACTTCAGTAAAGACGACAGTCCCAAACCACCTTTCCACATTTACTAAATTATATAGGGCATAACACTAATAGAAAACATCCTGTTAGCACTGAATATATTGAGGTCATATTAAAATTAGCAAAAAAGAACAACTGCAATAATTTAGTTATTCCCAGTTTCAAATATTTTCACAACTCATGACTAAGAAGCAGCAAAAAGGCTGTGCAATTAGCTTCAGCTGAGAATCCCAGTACCTTTCATCCAAAGTAACAAATTAAGTTGTTCACAACAAAGGCAAGGCAAACTATCTCAGAAGAGCAAACAAAGTAGTCAATGAGTAACTGGCTATTTGAAATTCAATATATGGGTATATGAGATTGATAGTTGAGATAAGTTATCTTAGTCTAATATGTTAAATAGGCATGATACATTTACATTGACTCACTTAGCAGATGCTTTTATCCAAAGCGATTTATAAACCTGGTCAACATAATTGAGTAAACAGTCTCAGGAAAGTTTTGGAACAAGTGTTACAGGACAAGGTTATAAAATTAATCAGCACAAGGGAACAGAACACAAGACTAGTTAATCATTCCAAGCCAATAATCATTGTGACAGATGTTCACAGAACAAGAGAAAGTCTTCAGGTGCTTCTTAAACACATTAAGGGAGTCAGAATTTCAAACAGAGGTGGGCAGCTCATTTCACCAGCTAAGAGCTACACAGGAAGACCTTAGGTTTGGATAGAGAGTAATTTTTTGACTTTGGTACCAATACCAGTATCAAAGATAATGAATAACTCCTTCCTCTCTCAACTACCAGCTGCTTCACCCCCCTTGCCCACACACAAGAACACCTCCTGACTCAGCTGCATGTCTGCCAATGGGTTCAGAGACAACAAGGAGTTGTGGGGAGATGCGTTTCAGCACACTGATATATGCATATAATAATAATAATAAGGAACCAGGTTCTGCCCGCAGAGTTTCAACAGCATTGATATAAACATGTTACAATAAAGAGCAACGTGTGTGTGGGTTGGGTTTCCCCCTTCAGAGTTTAAAAAGCACCACTATACAAATATTGATTCTAAGATTTTTTTCACACTTAGCAGATAGACCGCGAGGTGCCAGTAAGCAACCATTGGTACAAATTTAGCATAATACTGTAATAGTTCAGTGTTAAAATATGGAAGATCTTTTTTTTCTTTTTTAAAGGACCAATATACCATGCAACACTCGTACACACTGGGATTTGATAAAACTCAGAAGTGACATCATGCCGGACACCACGTAACAGCAGATCAGTGTGAGCAAGAAGGATCTGATCCATTGATAACTATATAAGCAAGCATCAAAGATCTGAACTTAATGTGTGCTGCTACAGAAAACCACTAGAGCAACATGCACCCATCTGGCTAGTTAACACAAAAGTGCTGCTGCATTCAGAACCATCTGTGGTAGGTTGCTAGGTGGATTTTCAACTTTAAATTGCTCCCAGTGTGAGTAAGTGATGTTGGTTGGTGGCCAGGTGTGCTGGTGTATGCTTCACGATGAACTGGTGCTGATGCTTCCTGCATTACAGGAAAGGCTCTAGTCTCTCCCATGACTGATTTGGATGAAGTGGGTTTGAGAATATTGTAAATACTCTAAAATATACAAATATGCACAAACACATAGTAACACCACATAATAAACATGAAATTCAGTAATTTTACACCACATTTAACTTTCCATTTCACATCCTGATTCATTTTTACTGATCTTAACTTATATAAAAATTATAACTGACTAGCTGTTCTGAGATGGATTGAAACCTAATAAATCAACGTAGACCTTAACATTAACGTTTTCAGTGCACCATGCAAAGAATGGATCTGTTATATTTCATTTGGTATGGGATTATTATTAGTAGTATTACTGTTTCTGATGTGCCATCTGTTTTATAAAAAAAAAAAAAGCATTTGTCATTCTAACTTAAAAATATCTGTCATACGCCATATTTTGGAGTGACAGAGACATAGCAAGCAGACGGACAGAAAGACGGACACATCATTTTATTATGGTAGATTAGTGAAAATAAACAATAGTAAACATATTCAAAGGCTAAGTGACAGTCATCCAACAAATACAAACAAGAACCATATATATTACGTATCCAATTAAAACTGTATTTTGTTTTAGTTCTTACTATTACTTCTGAAAACAATGCATAAATTAATACAGGAACTTAAAGAAAACCCTCAACAAAAACATGCAAATATAAATGCCTTTGGGATGATCTGAACAAAATATATCTTTTACCAGATAGTGACAGTTGCCAAAAACCACATAGAATCTGACGAACAGAGTTTCAGCAAAGCAAAATTTGTTGTCATCCATCTTGTTATTAAGGAGGCAGGGTTTGAAACTAGAAAGTATTTTAAATGGGTATAGAGGTGTGAGAATTAAAACAAAAAAAAAAAAAAATCCAGATTCCCCCCCCCCACCACCCCCACTGACACCTAGTAAGTCACATTTCACAGGCAAACACCACCCAGTTCTGCCAGGGAGACCATGAATTTGGCAGTCAACAGACAACTTAAATAAACCAGGTAGAGCTCAAAGCAATAGGGAGGCTTACTTACTCCATCATGGAGGGAGGGATAGTGCAGCAGTCCTGGATGGCAGTCAACGGGGACGTCAGGTGGGCTGTGTATGATGCCTCTACTACCTGCTTGTTACGGTTCACCACATCAAGGTAGCGGTTAAACTTCTCCCTGATTTTTTTAGCCAGCTACAAAAAAAAAAAGAAAAGAAAGAAAAATTAATAATAGGGATAAATATAATTCAATGCAATTTGAAATAAAACAGTAAGGAAAATGTATTTTGACAACTCAAAGACACAAAGTATAAGACAGATGCTTTAAAATATACACATGCCTACTGCCAAGGAACACTCCAGCATACAACCACACTGCATTGGATAAAAGAGAGTTTGGTAACCTAATGGATGATTATTTTAAAACCAAAAAGACAATACAAAGATGAATAAACCACACAAAGGAAACATTCATTTAGCAGACACTAAAAAGAAAAAAAGATGTTTACAGATTGTGACAGTTTGTGCATCAATATTGCACCTTCATTTTCTCTATAAAAAATATTTAAAACTTTGACTGACAAAATAACACAAGTAATAGTTGAAAGTAGGACTGAGTTTAACTATGCATTGAAAAATCAAATCAATAGTGTCTGCTTGAAATTCTGAATGCAAAATGGGGAGGAAAAAATGGCAAGCTGTGTCTTTAGAAATGCTGCCTTTGTGCTCTCTGTCTGCCACAACCCTTTTCACTGCAAAATGTTTGAGAGGCTCCTTGAATGACTGGCGTACACAAAACTGATTAAAAGACCTCAATTTTAATGTTTTAAATTAGTAACTATAGATAGTGCTAAAGGACGGATTATGGACAGTAGTACTATTGAACTTACCAATAACAAACAATAAGCTAACATTTTATTGTGTACATTTCAGGGAAACAAACAGAAACAAATGCCAGCTCTTTGCAGATGATGTGGAGGATACAACTGTAATGCGTTTAATTAGTGTTACTGAAAAACTGTAAATATAAAAGTGTCATATGTAAAAATGATTTTACAAAATTAAATAGTACAGAATCAAGCAGTACATATTTTCTTATTTGGAAATCTACTAAAATGTTGAGATCAAACTTAAGAGTTTTGTTATAGATAGTTTATTCTCTGGATGAATGTAGTATACACACACAAACACATATACATACGCACACTATATTCATACTTACATGCCCATACATTAAATGTATGTGTATATACACAAATAGTATATATATATTCATATATATATATATATATATATATATATATTCTAAATTGGCCCTAGTGTGTGCTTGGTGTGTGGGTGTGTTTGTGTGTGTCCTGCGGTGGGTTGGCACCCTGCCTAGGATTGGTTCCTGCCTTGTGCCCTTTGTTGGCTGGGATTGGCTCAAGCAGATCCCCGTGACCCTGTGTTCGGATTCAGCGGGTTGGAAAATGGATGGATAGATTATGATTATACATATATACACACACACACACACATATATAGTACATACACATACATAAATATATAAATACTTGTATGCACATAAATGCAAACACTATATACATGTACCTCTCTCTATATCTATATCTATCTCTATCTGCTGTATTAATCCCGTTGACAGTGCTCATTTTCTTTATCCTGAATATAAGGGAAACATTTTATAATAAAACTGTTAAAACTGTTTTTTGCAATGCAATGTTGCTTATTGTGACATTCAGTGAGGTTGTCCGACTGGTTTGCAAGAGATTTATTTCCTTTATACCCAATTCTATATTAAGAATGCAGCACATGCATTACTTGGTCACAATGATATTTTTATTTAAAATCCCATTTAGAGTGTAAAACAAATACACAATTACCATAAAATGGAAGAAATCAGGATAACTGTTTTAATGCTTAATTATAACTTTATAATTTATTTGAATTTCAGAGGTGAGGATTAAGGAACAGAAGAGCATCTGGGCAAGGTGTCAGGGAGTGCCAAGACAGGATAGCAGACGTAATAAACACCATAGTTTATTTGTGGAATTGGCTTGCTTCATTGTTGGAACTTACAAAACATATTTTTTGAGCAACATGGAAATGTAATCTTATTTTTTGGATCTGTCTTACTGTAGCTATTCATTTACAATGCAAAAAAAAAATCCAATTTAAACTATTACCCATGAAATTTTGACTCTAAAAAATAACGCTTTTAATTCACCACTATATAAAGCACTCCTCCCACTGCATACGATCAAGGGATTAGAGCAAATGAGAGAATTTCACGAAGAAAAAAAAAAAAAAAAAACAGCAATAAAACACTTTAAGATGCCATATTGTATTCTCATTTATGACTAATGATCACCAGTATTTTTGCTTTTCATGCTTCAAAACAACAGACCCCGCAATTCACAATTCTTTGTTATATATAGCACCTTCCACAACAAAATCAAGAGAAATAGCTTCAACATAAGGAAAGAAAGCTTACTATGTGGGCATCAGCACCTCGCTACACCAAGCAAAGCAGATTAGCTCCCTGCAGAGAAAGGTATTTGCATAGCATTCAAGATCAGGAAGATTAAAAACCTTCCATGACAACTTGTCAGCAGCATTTAGCTGCATGTTTCATTAGCTTTGTATCTGAAGCTTGGAAAAAATGTAAAGGAGGAAAAAAAAATATCTACAAAAGGTCTATTCACTTCTGAGTCAAAACAGGGGCAACTGCACATGTGTATTTGCATCATCTTCTAATGGTTCACTGTGCCATATCTGCTACAGCACCCTACCCCTGTGCACACCTTTGAAAGAAAGTTTGCTGGTTTTTCCCAATACTAAATCTGTATAAACAATTGCAATTTTTGAGCAAAATAAATAGCACATACAAGCTTTATTTTATATAGCTCCCTTGGATACTGCATACCATTCTAAATGTTTTAAAAAGATACAGTGAAGTTATTTACTGTATTACTATACATGATACAATTCAAGACACGCAGGGTTGCATGGTTTGTTGTATCTTTGGGAAAAGAACAGGCAAGCTGAAAAGTTAAGCAAATGGAAGAGAAACACAATACTGTTGGGAATGAAGAAACAAACCTGGGGCACACAATACTACAGGTCAAGGTCAACTTTAGCTTTTGACAATAGAAAATCTACCCACGAGTGTTTCAGGAAAATAATAACACATCAGAAAGGTACAAAGTAAGAGAAAAATAGCAGAAATATGGAAAAAACTTGTGCACAACACGTGAAGAAATGTTATTCATTTGGTGTGGTTAAGTTGATGGAGTGTACTTGTTTACTAGCTACTCTTTATCATTATACAATCTACCTACTCCAATGTCAGACAACAAATGTTCAAAAAAGTATTTCTGAATGGGGCAGAACTGCAGGAAAAGGAAAAGGGGAATTCCTAAAACACAAATTCAATATGCTGCATTGAAGGGGTAGGCATTACAAACTATATATAGTACATTTCAATGTAAATTCAAAGGTGCCGTTTACAAGGCCACAAATGATACGCGTCCTTTACTTTAAGACACTTGAAATCTCATGTTCAACCAGAAGAAAAAAAAAACTTTCTTCCTTTCCTTTTTGATGAGATGTTCCATTTCAGTCTTTTAAATGCAGCTCCTACATTCATAGCACTTCAACTCCTTAATCATGTGGTGTTAATATGAGGATGATTGGTGGCTGCTTCAGGCCACAACAGAGAGCAGGTTTGGAGCCAAAATGTCTTAAACGTAACATTTTTGAAAGATGCACCCAATGGCGAGTTAAAATTTCTGTTGAACTCATAAGGTAAATTGTAGGCTCAATGATATAAAGCAGACCTAATGCTTTGTTGATCAAATTGAAGTATCAGAGAAATACTAAATTATTCCCATGTACGGATAATGTAGCTGTGAGGTTTCTGTATCATACTGCAAATACTGAGGAAGTATTTGTTGACTCCAAGCTTACATAATTTATCTCCTCTTACATTAACTTCTAGATAAATTAAAAAAAAAGTTAACCATTTAGCATACTTCAAACACCAAGAGAAGTGAGACGTGTACCAGAGGGTCATGCACATACCTCTCTTAGCATTTGAGTCACTTTCAGGTGTGACCACTGCACAAGTATAAATGTTTTGAGAATGACACAAATGTTGAGTTTTCACAAAGTTTGCTGCTTCAGTGTTTTTACATCTTTTTTTCAGATGTTTATGCAAAGAGTCAATATTTGAAGTGTTGCCCCTTCTTTCTTTTTCAAGACCTCTACAGTTCGCCCTGGCATACTGTCAATCAGCTTCTAGGCCAAATCCTGACTGATGGCAGCCCATTCTTGCATAATCAATGCTTGGAGTTTTTCAGAATTTGGGGGTTTTTGTTTGTCTACCCACCTCTTGAGGATTGACCACAAATTCTTAACGGGATTAAGGTCTTAGGAGTTTCCTGGCCACAAACCCAAAATGTCACTGTTTTGTTCCCCAAGCCACTTAGTTGTCACATTTGCCTTCTGGCCCGGTGCTCCATCATGCTGGAAAAGGCATTGTTGGTCACCAAACTGTTCCTGGATGGTTGGGAGAAGTTGCTCACAGAAGATATTTTGGTACCATTGTGTACTAGGACTTTGTCTTGGTAGTACCGATGCAACATATAAGGACAATACAGAATACAAAAAGATAAACATAAAAATATAAAATATGATGCAACATAGAAGGTCAACGCAAAATAAAAATAGAACAAAATAGTTTAGGTAATCCAGTGTGCAGATATACATAGATACAGAGTAGGAGCTCAGACCCGATTAATCAGAATAACTGCACATGGAAAAAAACTGTTTAGGTGACATGTCTTAGCTTTCACTAGACAGAGGAGTTTGGTGGAAGTCTTTGGAATAGATGGTGCCCTAAGTGAGTCTGATTAGCTTTGATCTTTGTGGCATGCTTCCTTACCCAGGACTCATACTGGACCTGAATAGTTGTTTAGTCACAGCCTATGATCTTCTGATGATGTGCTGCAGATTTACTTTAGTTTAAGTCGAGGCAGCACCAAACCAGGCAGTTATAGATGAATGGACAGATGTCAGAATGGACTCAATAATGGTTGTGTAGAACTGGACTGATATTGCTTGGCAGGACTGAATTTCCTCAGCTGACGCAAAAATAATCTCAGATGGGATTTCTTAATACAAGTGATCTTATTGTCCCATTTAAGGATTTAAAAACAGCACTGTACCCAAAACCTAAATGATACAGTCTTCCAACGGCTGAGACATTTATAGCAAGTGATAGATGAACAGAAACCTGCTCACACCTATGACTGTTTTTGAATGTTAAGGTCCAAATTATTATGACCACCCCACACTTTCAAATGTTCCACCTCTCATCTGTATATGGACTCATCATTGTTTGAAACAAGGCCTAGTAGTGTGATTATCATTCACAAATGTAATAAGTCTGATAGATGAATCACCAGAAGTACAGTCATATGTATATAATGAGAAGAGCATTTGAGAAATGACACAGCCATGTGGGACAGTAATAAGGGTTAATGGGTCAGATGTGTATGCCCAACCCCAAGTAATCCAATGGCAGTTGAACTGGGTGAGTTTCTTATCTAGCAGCTCTGGGATGATGGCATGGAAAACAAAGCTAAAGTCTACAAACAACCCTCACATAGGTAAATTAAACTTGGACCCAAATTCACTGCAACATCCATGGACCGTCTGGGTCGGTATGCAAGCTGCAATTGGTGCAGGAAGTCTTCTGCAGCATTCTTGAGATAATTCCAAATAATGTACTCAAAGGTCTCCACTACACAGAGTTTAAAGCTAATGGTCTGTAGTCACTCAGGCCTGTGACCTTTGATTTTTTTTTTTTTTTTTTTTTTGCTACTGGAAAGATGCCGTATGTCTTGAAGTGGGCAGAAACAGTGCAAACTGGTTAAAAATGTCAGCAAATACTCAGACAAGTGAATTGTGCAGTGCATACAGTAAGGGTAGAAGGCGGAATAAAATCTGGACCTGTAGCTTTTTTCTTTAATATTTTATGTTTTGAAAAAAATGTTGCAGATGTCTTTTGCAGTGATGACTGAAGACTGAAGCTGTGAAGAGTGTAGAAAGGTAACAGTGAGACCATCATTGATATATCTCTCACGGTCCCTCAAATCGACCATAAAACCAATATAAGTGATCAGCCAGACTAATATTAACAGAACTGTTGAATGTTCTTTTTCTTTGTAGTTAGTGACCCGTTTAAGGCCCCTCCAGACTGATGCACTGTCATTTACAGACTACTGTTACTTTAGCTTATCTAAAAACTTTTGGGACCTTTCTTACAGATACACTTGGCTTTACTATATTCCTCACAATTGCCAGATCTGAAAGTACACTCTTTGTCCTGAAGGTCCCATCTCTCTGGGATGAACTAAGGCTTATCATTACTAAACTTCACAACTGTTTTATTAGATGCAAACATTTTCACAAAAACTAATATATGAAATTACAACATTAGGGTATTCATAGAAGTTGCAGATGGCAGTTTTAAAGTCACTCCAGTCTGAACATGAAAAGCAGTACAGAGGTTCCTCTATGGCCTTGCTGGCCCACTTTCTACTGTACTTTTAACTGGCTTTGCAGTTTTCAGCTTTTGTTTGAAAGGAGGAATAAGGTGAATAACAGAATGGTCAGGATTACCAAGGGGGAACGCAGACGAGTGGTGAGCTAGACTATGTCCATCTCTAGTAGGGTATTCTATATGCTACCGATATTTAGGAAGGATCGGGTTTATAACTGCATGGTCAAAATCACACAAAATAATATGAGAGTTCAGTTTGCTTATTTTTTTTTTTTTTTTAAATCTCAGTGATTACACTGGTGAGTCGCCACTGCATGCAGACTAAAATTTAAAGGAATACTCTATCCAAAAGTTATACCTACCTCATGTAGTTTTCAGGAATGCTGCAGAAAATGATATAATCTCGTGTTTTCATGCAGAAGAGGGATCAGTTTCTGATATTACAAATGTCTGTGATGGCCAGTGGACAACAGCAAACAATACATACAATGTCCATGAAAAATTCACATTACTCATAATCTACATGTTAAGTCATTTAGTTTTATTGTCTCAATCTCCCTAATACATGTATTTTTACTAACCATTTCCAGAAAAAGCTCTTATAAATGAAAATGGAACATGGACACACCTGGGATTCTGATTTGACGACCCATCTCCCCACCTTATTTACTGGTCTGGAGTCTAGCCCAGTAACAGCTTATTCATTGGCTAACACTGTGCTTCATTTAATATCACAAAAACATGCACTGGGAGAGGAGTAAACCTAAAGATTAAAAAGGTAAAGAAATGCAAGTGGAAGCATTATCAGACGAGAATATGTCTTGTACTTGTGAATATACAAGATTCTTCAACAAGCAGACTGTCAATTAATAGTAATAATAATAATGCATTTTACATTAGCAGTACATCTCAAAGTGCTACATAAAAGGTTTAAACAAAGGCAAGATAAAAACAGATAAGACAACAATAATTACTGCGTTCTTGTTAATAAGCTTTCCTAAATAGAAAATTCTTTAGCTGTTTTTTGAAACAATTCACCTATGCACTCTCTCAGCCTGCTGCTATATAATCCCGAGGTACTCTAGTGGTGGCTCACCACTAACAAAGGAATGTGGGTCTTCAATTTAAATGCTCATTTGCTTTTGAGCCCATTCCATTTTCATTTATGAGAACATTTCTAGGGATATTTATTTTACATTTTGTTTAGCAAAAATAAAGGTGTTTTGGATGTGAAAGCATGTGATTAGATGACTTGATATCCAATCCTGAATTATGCAACATAAGTAACGTGAGATTTTTTTTTCCTGGACTTTGATATCATCTGTTGTCCTTTGCTGGTCACCTAGACCCTTATATCAGAAATTGTTATTGCCATTCTAGTTGAAAACACAAGATAAATAATAATAATAATTCTTTACATTTATTTAGCATTTTTCTCACTATTCAAAGCACTTCAGGTGAGTGAGGAGCCACTTCAACTACCACTGATGTGTAGCATGCACCTGGATGATGCCACAGCAGCCATTTTTGCACCAGTATGCTCACCATACATTAGCTATTAGGTGGTGAAGT
The DNA here is from genome assembly GCA_026402145.1 of Polypterus bichir lapradei. Lineage (NCBI taxonomy): Eukaryota > Metazoa > Chordata > Cladistia > Polypteriformes > Polypteridae > Polypterus > Polypterus bichir. The sequence continues at coordinate 34,049,696 of JANRMT010062857.1, forward strand.
GGTGAGAGAGTTAACCAGTTAGACGCAGGGGATGATTAGCGGCCCAAAATGACCAGGCCACAGAGGGCAACTTAGCCTGGATATTGGGATCTTTTATGACTATAGTGAGTCAGGACCTCGTTTTTACATCTCACTTGAAAGACGGCACCATTTTTAGAGAACAGCTTCCCTATCACTGCATTGGGATACACATTCAGACCAAACACCTCACAAAAACCTCTTCCAGCAGCAACCCAAGCTTTCCCAGATGTTCTCCCATCAAAGTACTAGCCGGGTCTGAACTTGCTCAGCTTCAGGTGGATTACCTGTTCTCAAGTATTTGTGGAATGGATGCTGGCACATATTAAAATAAATAATTTTTCTGTGGAGTATTCCTTTAATACATCAAGTTACTATATAAAATCAAACCTTATAATTAATTAGCATAGATGCTAAACAGTGGACTTTAAACTACAAGGTTACCAGTTCCATTCTTGACTCCAACTCTTTGTGTGACCTAACTTTGTCAACACTCCTAAACTCTAAATGTTTTTAAAAAAATGTGCCCACCCTTTTGAAATATTGTGATCTGATCTTTATCTGAGGTAAATTATACAGTATTAGCCTTAGTTTACTACTTCTGGTGGAGGGTAGCACGGTGCCACCAGCATCCCGCACCAGGTTGTTGTGAAGGTGTAGTTTGCAAGGGTTTTCCTTCAACATCCCCAAAGACACGCCTGTTATGTTAGCTGTTATTAACAAATTATGTGCATGTGTGTAGAGTTTGCACATAATGGGTTAATACAGGGTCACTATTGTCATGTGTGCAGAGTCCAGTGAAATTCTTCCTTGCATATGCTAATCAACATGCAACACACTGCCACTCTCCATAGCCATGACTGGCAAGTGAAACTACCTCACCTTGGAACTTTGGTCTTCCTTACCTGAAAAATCTCAGCACATTTGCCATAACACAGAAGTACCTTTTTATATACCAAACAACAAATTATATACCAAAACATAGTAGTACAAAAATGATTTTACTTGTTTTAATTAAGCATGCCCATTTCGATGTTTATTAGTAGATATTTATGTCAACCTGTAAGTGGCCATAATGGTATGTCTTTAAAAGCTTGAAGTTCAAAATTACGTGTGAAACAAATACAAAAACCTGGATGTTATGGTGTATATCCTGAGCCTCTTTTTCTAAAGGAGCAATCACCAGGAAGAAGCCGAGATAAACAGAATCATTTAAATGGGCAACCAGTTCACCAAAGTAAAAAAAACTTAGCACACACAAGTTAAATTCAAGAAACTAATTATATTGCAGTATGTCCTCCAATGATGCTCATAGCCTGGTAGAGTGTCTAAGTTGAGTTGTCAACCACAACATTGCCAGTTGCCACCACCATCTTATTTTTAAACCCTTAGTGCAGCTTTCAAAGTACTGGTGCACTGACCAAGCTCAGGTCCTGCTGGGTAGATTTTGCTTCTTCACAACATTGAATAAGATTAATCAGGTTCACAAATGTTATGTAGCCATGGGGGCTCCTCTCTAATGTCTCACTACATCACCATAATTTACAGTTTATTTATTTATTTTAGTGTGTTGATTATTCTTGTTTATTATTTAAAGCACCTTTCTAAGATATGAATTTGTGTTTTGTCCCACCTCCATGCAAGCCAAGAGCAGTGAACATAAACAAAAATTTATAAATAAAAAAAAAAAAAAAAACCCCATAAACAACTTTTTTTTTTTTGTCTCAGAATATTTCATCCTTTCCACTGGAGGAACAGAAGCAAGAAAACTGAGCCAAGCACAAGAAAGACTGCAGAAGCACCTGGATGAAGGTGCAGCCTGGTATGGAGAACCAGAGTAAATGGACCACTCACTCCAGTTAGGTGATTCAGGACTGGAATAAACTACAACTGAAGCAACCTGACTGGAAAAATTACTTCTGGTTGTAACAGGGGAAAAAACTCCACCTGTGGCTGCCCAAAGGTGCTTGGTTTTACAGGAGGTATCCTATCCTTGAAAACAAGGGGCCTGCCTCGAGGAAAACTACTGTTTGGAAAACACTATTTCTTATAGTTTTCCTTATATTATCTAGAGCCCCATTCTACTGACCTAAGAAGAGACAGACTTCAGGCATTTCAAGTTAAAAGAATTTGTATGTAATCCCAGGAATTTAGACAGAGCTGAATTTATTTTCTTGCTGGTGAGTGGAAAAGCCATTTACGGTGGTAGTTATGTTCGTTAGTGCAGCATCCACATACGTACAGTCACAATATTATATAAGACATTGACTGTTTGAATAGAGATGGACAGTCACTGTTTCCTCTTTTCTACATTTACACAGTGATCCATTACTTTAACACATCAGCTTTTCTTCATCAACTTAATTAACTTTGACCCCCTCAACTCTCCCCACAGCATCCTCTCGGCTCTAGCCTTTAAGACCAATTGTATGCCTCAGTATTCACATGAATGTGAAACAAAGATTCTTCACATCAGAAAATGATGCAGGGCTAAATTCACTCACCCCTCTGGGCCTTTGCTCTTCAACACTGAGATGGAAACATTACTTCTCACAGGTCAGTCCAAAGTGAATTTGGATCAAAAGACTGCAAGAAAGGGACTGTAAAGACCTTCCACCCTCCACTTCATTAATGGAAGGAATCAAACACCCCCACAGCATAACGTTTTTATTTATTAATAAAAAAAACAACACTTGCAGTATAAGTAAACTAAGATATAAAATTCAAGTGGTCAATGTAATAAATTGCTTGGAAACTATCAACTTTAAAAAGCTAAAAATCCAGTAAACCACGTAGCATAGATGGTATTTGTATTGCTAGTAAGGCTGTTTCATCATAATCGCTTCTCTATTAAATTGTGTTTGCACACCATAATGACAAAAGGCATTAGCTGAATCTCCACCACTTCCATTTTTGACATGTACTTCCATTACAGATCTCCAAGGGGGACCTGAATTTCAAAGGCGCCCATGTTTAACTGAAATTGATTTCCTGGATAAAGCCCTCCTGCAACAAAGATTGATTATCAGTGTAGCGCACACACACACACACACACACACCAAGCTTCCAGTTCTAAAGAAAAATCTCACTAAGCTGAATCCACCAAGGAGTAAATGAAAGAAATGTCTAAAGAGCTGCATACAAATTCATGGACCTCTAGGCACATGTATATTAGAAAGGGTTCAGTAAGCCTCAATTATTCAATTCAGCAATTCTATCTTGGCACAAGTATACAGTTATGCAATAATCAATTTAAAAAAGTGTTTAGTGTAAGACTCCCAAGCATTTACAGTATATATAGTGTAAATAAATGTGTATTGCAATTTTAATAGTGTGTCATTTAAAATCCTTGAGAGATGAAATCTGGTTAGATTTGATTTCAGCACAAGTACCACCATAAAATTCACCTAAACTGATTCATGTGATTGGAAAAAAATGTCAAATTTTGCTGCCCAATGTAATTAGGGTGATATCAGGAAAATTGAAAAGAATGAGAGATGAACTATATGACACAGTAAATAATAGAACTGAATAAATGTCATGTAACACTGTATTTGTGGTCGCCAGCAGGCAACTGGAATTGAAGCCAAACAGACCTCATTCTACTTCAAAACGCGGGCTTAACCGTTATGAATACATGTCCAAAATCAATATGGCAATCATTTCTGGAGAAAAATCACCCAACAGCTAGGATGTTTTCCAGTTTATTTGGGACCTCTCATGCCCTTCTACTGCTGAGAGTGATCACTTTATGAAGGACCAATTATTTTTTGGTTAAATGAGAGGATCATACCCAGACAAAAGATGAAAATGGGCATCATTTATGAAAACATCAACCGGTGTGTCTGATGTAGCAGTAATGGCAATGACCATACTGTGCTCAACAGGATGACATAAGGGACTTGGTGGGATAACAATTCCCAACAGTATTTTACCAAAATGGAAGGCTGAAATAATGCTTATACTGTATATGTAAGTAGTTTGTGTTTCTTGATGATTGATTGTGATCAAGATTAGCTAATAAGGTCAGGGTGTATAATTTTACCCTAAAATGCAGAGGAGTTGCACTATGGTAGATCACCACTAACTGACTTGTGCTTCTTCTCTTGTAGAGCAAATCCAACATTTTCTCCTAGATCCACCTTGGATATTATGTCTTTAAAATAAACATGGTTTAATTCTATTTTCTTTTTTCATAATGTAGGCAAAGATATACATGAATAGTATACAACACTGATAAAACTAATAGCAGCACATGATGCCAAAATAAGATCAAAAAGGAGCACATCAGAATCGACAAACGTTTTCATGCAGATTTAAAATGTTTTAAAACTATTTTGAACTGCACTTAGCATGAAAAAACTGGAACAATTATTTTATAAAATGCGTCTCTACACAGTGCCATGTCTCATTTAAAAAAATGTAAATGATCAAACATCTAACCCTAATGACATCTGCAAGAGCAGCAGCAATATATTTATGAAAAACTCCACATAAAATACCAGTAAGACAATTCACCTATCAGAGAAAATATTTAGAGATTAAGTGGAACTGTACCATCAGGCAACAGCAGCAGACTACTATGGAGACTGTACAGCAGTTCGTAACTGAAAGAAAATGTCCACCATTTCTCTTTCAAATTCCCATATAAATCTCTCTCTGAAACCTTTAAGGTTTCAACCAGGTCCTGCTGAAAGAGGTTATACTTTTAATCCGATAAAATCTTAAGCAAGAAACGTTAAATGTCAGTATCATAATGAGGAGTTTCTTCAAATCATTCTCGTTACACACAGCACACACACCAAAAAAAAAAAAAAAAAAAACAAGTGAAGGTGCTTGTCATGTGTACTCAGTATGATGAAATTCGTACCTGCATCTCTCCTCAGAACAGCTACCAAAAATGCAATACCAAAAAAAGTTACAAACAAAAACCAGACAGAAAATAAAATGATCACAGACCCATCAGAATACCAAAATACTAAAGGTCAAACACACTGTGTGAAATCAAAAATAAATGAATTAAAAATGACTGCCATCTTTAGTGATGAAAGTACTGGAGCTCTAGCCACAATGCTGCTGGTTCAAACTCCACAGTGACTGACCTGATGTCAACTTAAACCAATGTCACATTACAGAAATTTTAGTATGTCAGTCTTGCAGACTGAAGAACATAAATATATTTTCCCACACAACCAATTAATAAATATTGTCAATTAAACATTTTTTAAATGTAAATATACATGCACTTATAGGTTTTAATCGCATTAAATCATTAACTGCACTACAGCATTTTTACTGTTAAAATATACATTCACCATATTTATATTGGTGTGTTTTTTTCTTCAGATATCAACTAGACATTTGTAATTCTTGAGGCATTATTATAAATATGGATTACCATTTTAATTATTTGGTACTTGTTTCTTATGAAAAATGTTTCAAATGTTCATCAAGAAGACACATGACTAACATGCTTAACAGGTTTATGAGTAAAAGATGCATTTTGCTGTTAAGCTAACAAGCCTATTGTTTACCAGGCATCAATTTCAAATTTGTCTTTATCTTTTCTTTTTCCAATTAAAATTGTAAGCTGCAGCATTTAAAGCAAGCTTGATGTCCACACTCAAACGGTGTCCATTTTAATTTAAAGGACAAATTTAAAAAGGTCTGAATTCATTAAAGACGCTTTTCTTGTTGTCTAATTGCACAGGTCGAATACCAATTCTTTTTTCTCAGTTTATTACTCCACTTTCTTAAATGTAAAGGCTAATATTTCTGTCACCTCTCGCTCTCTACTAAAACAGCCTTGAGTCACTGCTCTTTGTTTACATTGCAGGAAGTGCTCTGTAAAAGAAGGTATGTGCTGTCTACCGTAATACCTTGTATAAACGAGCAGTGCAACTAAATTACCGTAAACCTAGAAAAGCAGGGGCTGAAACTATTGGATTTTGTGATCAGTCAATTTACTGATCACCGATCAATTCTTTTTTTTAAGTGAAAAACGGTCAATTTAGGACAGCAGCCGATCAACTGAACCATCTCTATTTAGTATGTATACAGTGATCCCTCGCTATGTTTCGCTTCGACTTTCGCGGCTTGACTCCATTGCGGATTTTAAATGTAAGCATATCTAAATATATATCACGGATTTTTTGCTGGTTCGCGGATTTCTGCGGAAAATGGGTCTTTTAATTTATGGTACACGCTTCCTCAGTTTGTTTGCCCAGTTGATTTCATACAAGGGACGCTATTGGCGGATGGCTGAGAAGCTACCCAATCAGAGCACGTATTACGTATTAAATAAAACTCCTCAATGATATAAGATATGCTTCCCGCGTGGTGCTCCGCACACTTCAAAGCTCTAACAGCCCGTATTGATTTTTGATTGTTTGCTTTTCTCTACCTCTCTCTCTCTCTGACGTTCCCTGATCCTGACGGATGGGGTGTGAGCAGAGGGGCTGTTTGCACAGAGGCTGTTTGCTTAGAAGATACGTGGATGCGCCTGTAAAAAATGCTGAAAGACTACCTTCACATTGATCCCTTCATTGTGGCTGCTTTATCGCGGTGCTTCCCATACTTAAAAGCCCAACAGCCCCATTGATTTTTGCTTGTTTACTTTTCTCGTGCGCTCTCTCTCTGAAATTCTCTGCTCCTGACGCACGCACTTCTTTGAAGAGGAAGATATGTTTGCATTCTTTTAACTGTGAGACGGAACTGTCATCTCTGTCTTGTCATGGAGCACAGTTTAAACTTTTGACTAAAGGGTGTTATGTCATGTCTAGAGGGCTCTAATAATGTTAAACGTATTTAGAAGGTCGTAAACAGGTTTTCTATGCTCTAACTGCGAAAATATTAGATTTATAAATAAAGAATCCTACTTCGTGGAAATTCATTTATCTGTCTGGAGCGGATTAACGGCGATAAACGAGGGTTTACTGTATAACTGTGCGGAGAAAATTTATAAACAGTGTGGGAGAGTTTCTAAGGGCTTAAAATATATAAAAATAACCATACAAACATATGGTTTCTACTTTGCGGATTTTCACCTATCGCAGGGGGTTCTGGAACGCAACCCCCGAGACCGAGGAGCGATTACTGTATAGAGTTTTTTTTGGTTTTTATGTCTTCCTGGCCATCTGACCTTACTTAGTCTTCCCTCTTATTTTTGTTTCATATAAACTTTTCTCTCCATCTTGTAAAGCACTTTAAGCTACACCTTTTGTATGAAAATGTGCTATATAGATAAATGTCATTGTTTGTACAATTTGTGTTGTTTGGTGTATGAAATTTTTGCACACATTTTTAGCATACCGATAAAAAGCTTATTAAAAATCACAGTAAAAAGAATTTAATCTGTCATTACTACATGCAAGTAAAAATTTTGATTGTAGTATGAACACAACCCCAAATATGAACCTTAAACTTAACTGCTATTTAAAGGAGAGCATAGAGACACTGCATCTGTGTGCGTCACCATTGAGCAATTTAATTTAAGATTGTATTCATCAAGGTTAGAAATATGAGTGTGGTATATTATTGGGGTACAGATGAAACAGTCATTCAATAAAAAATTAAAAGTGCATGGACTGTTAACTAAGAACACATATACAGCATACCAAATGAAAATGATATCTTTAATGTGGAAAGCCACAAGATCACCAGTTCCGTAACAAGCATTAACCTGTGCCACCTACCTTAAATAGGGATAGAGGACAAAGCTATTTATTGAAAAAATTGTATTGTGGCTTGTCCATACAACAGCTACTTTATTACTCATTCAGCTCAAATTCAAGAAAACCCATTGTATTGTGGTGGAGTTCATGGACTACAACACAACCCATTACAGTCTGGACACTTATATTGTAGCAACTGCTGATACCTGGCTGCAAACCTGCCACCCTGAAATATAAAGGCCTTCAGCTTTGAGCAAAAGGAACAACTTCTATCCTTCCATGTGCAATAACTGCTGCAAAAGCTACCCTTTCAGGTGACTTCACCTGAGCTCTTCATTCAGCAGTCATAATGCAAATACTGCCAACCATGCCAAGTCTGGAATGGGGCAGATTGTGGTTTGTTCCACTCAGTACATGACAATACACCCATAAACACCACAAGCCAACTCTACACAGCATGCAAACTTGGAAACAACAAGTAGGAACATACTATATAAATGGTACCCACAGATGTCACAGGTTCAAATCCTGATCTGACTTATAACACTCCAATAAGACAGTTAGAATGCAGTCCTAAAGCAGGCACTGAAGGGCTTCTAAAACTGCAAGCACAAAAAGTGAAGAGGTGCACAAGAACTGCTCTGCAGCTCACCCAGCAGGATACACCACACACTGGTGCAGGTCAAGCCACAAGCTTGTGGTTTCAAATCCCAGAAGTAATTCTTGCCAATTTGAAGCAGAGAAGAGCTTTTGGGCGGCACTAAATTGGCCCCTTGCCAAGAAGGTGGTCGAGCAGCTGACTTTTCAATAACCTCTTGTTCTAATACCCAGCCCAGCAATACTCACAGAACAGTTACAAAAAACAACAGAGTAAGCGGGCTACCAAAATTTTTATTTCTTGTAGGGAAACCAAAATGGAGAAAAACCAACAGTGATGACCTTTATTAGCTAATAAACAATAAATGTGATCCTAGGGTTCTAAATATTTCAAGTGACCATGCTACTCTAAAAGATATAATACACAAAGGATGCACTTTACCCTAATAGTGGAGAATAGATGCGCTGACTAGACAATTTTTAATAATAATGTTTTATATTTATGGTAAACAGCTGGATTTATACAAACTACAGAATTTGAAACAACAAAATAAACACCACATATATATGATGCACAAGAGTCAGCACATCAGCACATTTGTAGAAAATATAAGAGTGAGACTGACTGAAGTAAAGGGCTGCCATAGCTTTAGGAAGGGCAAAATTATTTATGCAAGATGACTAGAAGTTTGAGACAAAAGGATCTGGCTGTGATTAGCCACACAATACCATTTCATCCCATTTATTGATGTTTTTCCTGCTCAGGGTTGCCAGCCTAACAACACAAGTGCCATTCAAGGCTGAAGGGCCCTCCAGTCCATTGCAGGGAGTCCGCAGAGAGACAGTTGGACAATGAAGCATCTCCAGTCACCATAAATGGAAATGGCTTAGGTCATGGACTGAAACTAAACAACATTATAATCCTTTTACAGGCTCAAGTAGTGAAAAGGCAATTAAGCAAGCAAACATCTCAACCCAGAAATTAACTGAAACCAAGTAAAGCAGCAGTATTGGCTTAGATATAAGGAGGAGAAATACAGAAACCAAATATGAAAATAAAACTGGATCAGGCAGACTTACCTAATCAACTTACACAAAGAAAAAAAACTGTAAACAAGAAGCTCCCTTTATGTACTGTATTAATAAAATAAACTTCAAATAGTCAGTACTTTCAACACACACTTCATGAACTCCTAAAAGATTTTAATCAGTGTTCTTAAAACAAGATACAAGTACAGAAGAGATGAAGATGATTAATGAGACACAACACTTTACCGTTAAAACACCAAACTATAGGTGAACAGAAGTTCTGTTAAATCTGCATAAACACACTTGAGTCTTCAACAAGAATATTGTGTGTAGATTTTGTCTCTGTACTTAAAGTAAACATTACAGTGTTAGAAAAAAAAAATAAGTGTTGGAGCTAAGTTCATTCTAGAAAAAAAAGGGCATTTGCTATGAAGAAAGACTGAAGGTGCGAGGCATTTTACATTTGGAAAATAAAAAACTGGAAATGAGTGAATAAAAAACAGCATGGAGCTGCTAGAGAAGACAGAGCAGCTGTAACTTCAAAAACAGGGGGACAGAGATATTATAATTTTAAATTTTCTTGACCACCACAGATACTGTATATGGAAAAACTTAACCAAGACGTAGAGCTGGGCTTGCTGAAATTAAAAATAAAGAATCACTAAAGAACTAAGCATGTTAACTGGGGTATGGATGTACTTGCAAAGCTCCAAGAAATAGTACCTTGTGCATCTGTGGATATCTTGTAAATGGTGGTCGGTTCATCACTCCATTCATTCATTCATTCATTTTCTATCACTTATCCTGAGTCCAGGTTGTAGGATGCTTCAGTGTAAGCAAGGGTGCCCAGACATCCTCAATCCCCCTATCCCTCCAACCTAACCCAACACCTCCTGGGGCATATCAAGGAATTCCCAAAGCTAGTCCAAAGATATAATATCCCCAGCATGTCCTAGGTCTGCCTCCAGGGAGGCATGCAATTAGATCTCTGAACCATCTCCAGTGTCATCTTTCAATGTTAGGGAGGAGCAGCTCTACTTTTAGCTTCTCCTGAATTATCTGGCTAAGGTAAGGGCAGGAGCATAGATCAACCATCTTCACCATGACTGATTGGTACAACATCCGTATGACTGTGGACATTGCTCCGATCCACCTATCAATCTCCCATTCTCTTCTTCCCTCACTCGTGAACAAAACCCCAAGATCCCCATACTCCTCCACTTGAGGCAGAAACTCATTCCGACTGACTTACAAAGTGAACCAAGCCCTAACTCCGGTCATACAGGGACTGATTAGTCCACAACAGGTGGCCCAGTGCCACATATTCCTGAAGTATCCACAACAGGACACCCCAAAGGATGGTGTCATATACCTTTTCCAAGCCCACAAATCACATGTAGACCTTAGTCCCACAAAACTTCCAGAATCACACTAGTTTAGATGGAGTGGAACAGTGTGAGTTTTTTTATGGTGGGTGGATTGCCCATTCTGCCACCAACCCCCAAGTTTTTCCCTGCAGGTTGGAGGGCCTACATACAGGGATGGATGCAGATTAGCGTCATACCCAGGACGGAGCAATTGCAGGTTAAGGGCCTTGCTCAAGGGCCCAACAGAGCAGAGTCCCTTTTGGCATAACTGCCAGTAATTCAGGAACCAACCACTAAACAACATGCTAGCCAAAAAGTTAGTGACTGTATAAAAGACATGTAGATTATGCAACACAAGTAAATGGAGTTTTATTTATTTTTTTCTTGTTTACAAGGACGTCTTCACAGTGTGTGCCCACTGTTTAGTGTTGGTCACCTATCGACGAGTACATGTTCAGGTGGAGAGTTTCCATTAAGAGGTACCAGATACCTAGACTCACCAGTAGTCACTTATGTTGGCTGCTCTCCTTCATTAGTAAAATATGCAATTTGCACACATAAATGCAGAGGCAAGTAGCATGTGAGAGAGGAGTAAACCTGCATTTAACAAAAATCCCACCTATATCGAGCCATATACCGCAACAGGATCGTTAGCATTTTAGCGCTGAGGTTCAGGGCAATCCAAAGGTGTATAGTTGTCTGTGATTGATCATTCATATTAAATGCTCATGTCTTCTTTCTCAAAAAAGACAAAGGTTGAAGAAGTCCATCAAAAGTTACAGACCACACGAAACAGCTTTGACTCGACTGAGAATGATGCTTTTCCTGACGGACTCTATGCTATGCTTACTTTGTGACCACTGCTTTATAGTACAACATTGCTGCGTCACTATGTGCAGTTTTACCATTAGAGCATCATGGGTTCAATTACAATATCCAGACATTGTCTGCTTCTCGTTCTCACAATGCTATTTTTCTGGGCAGTGCTCTTCCAGTTTTTCAAGGAAATGCTCTTCGATGGAATGTATGTGGTATAGAGCCACTCCACTCCACTTCGCTCAGTTTCACGTGGGAGTGACTGCTGTTCCACTCCGCTGTTTCTGAGTATGCCAGTTTTCAACCTGCACGCCACAAATGTGCTGTTTAGGATGATTGGACACTATATACATTGGCCCCTGTATAAGGGTTTAGGTTTATATGTGTGCTTTGTCCAGGGTTGTTTTCTGCACTGCTTCCAGGGCTGCCAGAAAAGATATGGCCCCAAGCACTGGAAAATGCTGTAACGAAAATGACTGATGTACTTGGTTTACTCCAGATGTGAAATGCAAAGAAAAAAGAAGCAGCAAGAAAAAATACATAAATTAATAAAAACGCACGAAACTGGGGAAAACTGAAACAGAAGGCAGTAGAAGACATGTGAATTGCAGCACAAAAACCCTCAATCTATTATACAAAATGTAAGGTTTCTCGGCATCTTACTGTAAAGAGAGACTGTTTCAATGGCTGGCATGAAAAATAAATTTGAATGTAAAGGTTTGGGTGATATACAGTATAATTATATGTATAAAATTACAAATTATTTACTTATTGCTACAAAGTAATACAGTATATGTGTACATTTTTATTATTTAGAAAGAAAATATAACTGCAACTGAAATACTTGTTTTGAGAGATTTAGGTGAATGAGACTACATGTTTCCAAAAAGGGGGACACCTTGTGCCAAACAGTAGAACTTTTCATCTGATAGACAGATTGGGGCACAAAAGAAAATCATTCCATGTTGTGCATCATAAAATGTCTAGGGTATATATTGTAAAATCTAGTTTTTTTGGGAAGAAATTCCTAAAAACGTGTTTTATTAGTTGATATTGATGCTCATATAAAATAGTTTATTTAAAAAAAAAAAAAAATTGGTGTTAACACGCTACTTTCTTCAGCCATTTGAAACTCTTATTAAATGATAATAATGGCCATTTATTTTTGGGTAGGTAATTTAAACACAATAATCCCAAGAACTATGTAAGACATGAGGGGTTAAAGACTATCTGCATAGATTTTAGAGAGAATCAACAATATATTTTCAAGACACAATTCATATGCTTAAAGGCTCCAAACAAATGATATAATGCAAATAAACATGCTTTAAAATTTGGTTATTTGCAGTTCAATTCTCAGACTGTGAAACACTTTCAACTTAAAATCATAAGCACACAGTGGGGAGCTCTGTGTCTGTGCACACATCATTTGTAAAAGCACCAAGCACATATTTTATTTGATAGGAATTTATTGCATCAATAACATGAAGTTCTAAGAAACTAATAATAGCAGCTTATTTGTTTGCTCTTTCCAGCATTCAAAAGCAAGGAGGTCCATCTGCCTGAGCGCACTCCAACCCAATGCACTTCATTTATAATTAAAAGCTTTGCCAGATGATTCAGTTCTGAAGAACCTGCATCAGCTGGATTTACGACAGCAAATCTGAAAGAGAAAAGTGCCCAGAGTGGCCATCAAAATGAAAATGCAAGCACTCCCCCCCCCACGCCTCCAAAAAAAGGTGGTAATGACAACTTGCTAGAATTTCTTTAAGAACTTTCAGAGGTAAGACAGTCCTTAAAAAGCTGTACCTCATATGCAAAGATAACCATTTGTTTTTAAATGAAGATAATATCTAAATTTATAGAAAAATCAAAAGAAAACACTAACTATGACACCCTGTAAAATTATTTTGATGTAAGAACAATACTTTCCAAGGTACAACCAATTTTGTGAGGGGAGAGGGCTGTCAAATTTGACACAGCCTTATTTTTTCATCAATTTCACAAGACTCCATATATCTCAAGAATTGAACCACCTAGCAGGCTCAAATTGTGCATGCTGATACCTTTATGGGTATAGTACGCAACAAAATCAAAATGTTTGGTCCTGATAACACTAATTGGTAAGAGCAAACCTACAAAAATGGGGGGAAAAATATTTTGCATCTTTGGCTTAGCCATGTTTAGGCTTTCAGAAAACATGCTTCCACCATCTTTTTTCATGTTTAGATATCTACACAGGGCTTTTCAAAATGTTATAAACAAACAAAAAAAATGCATAAGGGTTTGACCAGCAGACCTATCAAATGTGAAAATATCATTTTGGCCAGCTTAATGCACTGTGGAAATGACAGGCATTTTTAAAAGAATTTTTTCTGTGTCCTACATGGTACCTTCTTTCTCAAAAAACAAGTCTTACTTTTTTTGTGAATCTTTCCTGTTTATTTTTCATTCTAAACATAAGGTAACTTCACCATTTGTCAGTAATGATAATCAAGTCCTCATCATTAAATACAACATTAGTTACGATGAAATGTAAACATCTTGGTTTTGCAGCAGCAAGAATGTGACCCATTTCATTCCTGTTTCAATTGAAGTGTGAAGTGTAGGGCTCTTATTCTTTGAAATCAAGATGGTACACTGATCGTTGAGGGTGCACTAAGCACTGCAATGACGCACTGTAATGGCACCCAACAAATATTGTCTCTAGGTGGCCAATGGAAAAACTGTGCAGGATAGTTTGGATGCATGAAACATTTCAGGATGTCTGATTCCACTTCACACTTGTCATAAAAACATTTTTCATCACACATGCACCCAAAATGGCTTCTAATCGGAGTGGTCTAATGTGAGGGACACATCTGATCCAACAGGAGTGTGATCATGAGAGGGCAGGATCTCAGCTGCTGCCTCAGTGGTTAATATTCTGGTAGTCAATGGATCGTCTTCACCAGACACCCGGCTAACTTCGAGTTTGCTATCTGTGTGGGGAGGTAACAGTGGTATTCTCGAGTACAGGTACTCTTGGCCCTTGGAGAATAGCATTCTCTGTTCAGCAACACGACACTGGACATCATTTGGTATGAAAAAAAGTTTGACATTTTCGATAACCTACTGATTGAAAACTCAATGACTACCATTACTGACACACTGCACATTTGGCTTATGTTTAGGACAGAAAATAAACATTAAAGATTTGCATAAGAAAAGTAAGGTATGTGCTTTGAGAAAGAAGGGACAATGTAGAATGAAGAAAAAATATTTTTAACATTATCTGCACATTACCACAAGCCGTCAGACTGCTCTGAAAATTAATATGGGAGAAAAAAAAAAAAAAGTCAAAAGTCAGCGTTGGTTACAAATCTGTGTTTTTGAGATCTAAACTTAGCGAAGTCAAAAACTCAAATTGAAATTTGGTCAATTTCAAGGAGCTGCTTTGACTATGCAGGGTCATCTGGACCAAATGTTTTAATTTTGTCACATACTATTCCAATTAATGTATCAGCGTGTAGCCTGAGATTGCTCGGTGGTTTAGTTCTTGAGTTATGGACTTGTGAAATTTGATGAAAAAATTAGGCCGGATGAAATTGACACTCGTCTCCCCTTGGTAAACTGGCTATATCTTGGAAAGTATTGATCTGAAATCAAAAAAAAAAATTACAGGGTCTGTCCTGACTAACATGGGTACACCTGGTAATTTTTCCAGAATTTATTGAGTCCTAAGTGCATAGGCCATTGGTTGATTTAACATGAAATGACCCGGCTTTCTCTTTTTTTTGAATTGACGCATCCTGTCACACAGACAGACAGAGAGAGAGACGCCACAGTAAAAGTCATCATATCCTGTTCAGACATTTGCAAAGCGTGCAAATTCACTGAAACCTTGTATTCATGTTATTGAAATGGGGTCAAAATTACGAGAGGCAATCAATATGCTTGAAATTTGACCAATTAAGAGAAGCACCAGTAAAACCTTTTTTTTGTTTCCCCAACAAAATCCCTTTAAATACCAATAAACCTGCTAGATATTTAACAAACATGTTCTATGCCACTTAAATAAAAGTTTTTTCCTGCTTATGTACCCACTGTTTTGTAGATGACTTGACATGATGATTATTGGCTCAATCCACCTCGCAAAAGGAAGCCCTTCAGTTTGGGGGCAAGTCTAGAAAACAGCAATATAAGGGCATTTCTTCCAAACTACAGATTTGTAGAGCAGACTTTGCGTTCCACGCTCTTTGGGTGTTGGGCAGGGTGCGGGAGTGTTGGTGTTGAACACTGTTGCAAATCAGAAAAATAATAATCGGCAAATTTCCCCACCACTTTATCCTACCAGATAGTCTCAAACACTAAAAAAGACAACAGCGTAATGTGTGAATCTTGAGACCAAGGACTACACCCCCAACATCATTAACAAAGTCCATGTGATCTTATTGGCACTGGCATGGACAGTGAATTTGTTTGGTGTTAAGAATTAGCATGTTTTCTTTGCTTGGATTGCGCTGCCTGGACAGAGTTATAGAGATTTATCAATGGTTTATAACCACCTATGAAACTTGTTAAGAGTATGAAATATCAGTTCAATAAAAAGACTTTTTTTATGGTAATGAAGGGTGAGGTTAGCTACTAAGCTTATAAAAATTAGTGAAGTAAGGCAAGTGAAAATACATACACGTACAAAGGTCCCATTCAGGTATTCTTTAAGCAAATGATAGTGAGCCTTAGCGTAGATGTGCCATACTATACAATTCGCTAAGTACATCAAAGGCTTAGCCCAAACCATGTATGCCCCTCCCTTGAGTATACTCAAGATGTCTGCATTAACTAGGAGCTGCTGTTGCAGTCAAGTATCTTAAACTTCCAGAAAATGGAATTGAAGGGTAGAAATATCTCTGTGTCTGGACTGTAAATGAGGAGAGTCTTTGTATGTTAGCAGTTCACTCTATACAGGATCTGATCAAGTGGCACTAGTTGGCCTACTAGATTTCTGAATGCCAGCTTTATCGCATGTTAAATCCAGATTAACAATATCCACAATCAGAAAAGTTCTTTGCCCGGAGCGCTTATGGAATTAATTTTAGGTTTTAAACTGACAGCACTGTACATTGTTATTCTTGTTCAAAAGCTTCTGAAATATTTTGTGGGTTGGGCGCCTGGAAGGTTTAACAATCCTAATAAAAATATAGTATTTATGTGTATTGGAATTGTATTAAAAAATTACCTAGATTCATTTTATGAATCTAATCGTTGTTTCTTATACGATTCTAGCTGTTATATTTATTTTCCAGAATATCCTGACTCATTTTAGATCACGTTTGGAATTAGTTATTTTAGTTCTTACTCATTTGTATTTTGATATTGGTAACATCACTGCAGTTTCACTTTGGGGTTTTCTACAGAACTACAGATATTTTGTGTATTGCTTTGCAGTGCACTAGCATGATGCTAGCCAAGTCAAGTTGCTTGTCATGTGTACTCAGTTCAAAGAAATATCACTCTTTGATGTCTCCTCTGAACAGCTGGCAAAAAACAAAAACAAACTAGCTAAACAAAATATACACACCATGCAACATGCAGTATAAGGTATATAAACTGTATAAACATACACAGACACATACAGTAGATTCAGAAAGTATTCAGAACCCCTCAATTTATTTTAGCATTGTTCTATGTGAAACCTGCTTAATCCAATTCAGGGTGGCATGGGGTACTGGATGAGGCACCAGTCCTCACAGGACCCGCTTACACGTGCACTGGGGCCAATTCAGAACCTGCAATTAACCAAACCTGAACATCTTTGGGCATGTTGGAGGAAAACTGGGAAAGAATAAGATTGTTCTTTGTCTTCTTGGGAGAGCAATATGTAACAGAAAGTAAAAAACATTTAGTGACAAAAGAAAAAAAAAGTCAAATTAGGAAAACAGACTTAAAGTGGATTCAGAAAGCATTTGGACCTGTTTAATTCTCTTTACGTTTTGCTATTGCAGCCTTATGTAAAAATTGTTTAAATTCAGTTTCTCCCATGTCAAGCAATACTCAATACCCAAGTATATTGAACAAAAACAGGATGTTAGTAAATTCTGCAAATTTATAAAAAATAAACTGAAATATCACACTTACGTTATTATTCAGACCCTTTGCTATGATACTTAAAAATCGGCTCAAATGCATACAATTCTTCTGATCATCATTAAGACTAGTGGGCTTCGCACCCCGCTCACTTCGCTCACCAACCTGCGCTATGCACCAGCCACTTCGCATCTCTGCCACTCGCTTATGTGGATTTCACTTTCACCAAACAACAAATCTTTTAATTCTCGCGGATTGGCCTCTTCATTGAGAAGAAACACTACTTTTCCCTGATGGCAACACAAATTAGACGATCTACAAGTCTCCAACTTAAAGTTTAAGCTAAACAATATCTACATACTTCTGTCATATTACCTATGTCCATACATTCAATCTCTTTTCACTATTCCGTTATTTCACCGAGTAATAATTTCCATTTGTTAGCGCTAATGCGATCTTTACTATCAGTGTTTTGAGACTTTCGAATTTTAGTACTTTCATTATCTCTAACATGCATATTGCGGCAACGTTTTTGAACCTCTTTGTGACGTTCTACTTTGTCTTCTGCTGTTTTTCTTTTATGTCCAACCCCGCTTGAAGCCAAGAGCGCAGGAACTGTGTCTGACAATAGCATTGACACGAATGAGAAGTGACTGGACTGTGGGCGTGGTTGTAAATGTTTCAAAGGAGGGCGGGACTTGTCAAAATCTCTTGGCAAAAAGTCTCATCTCGCAGGACCTGAAATTGTCTTTCATGAGAGTTGAAATTATGTCAGAGAAAGTCTCACCCCAGGATTTCCTTTTATAATAGAGAGATATTTGGAGTCCACCTGTTGTCCATTCAGTTAATTAGTAGAGGGCACAGACCTATCTATAGAAGGTCCCACAACTGAGCAAAAACTAAGCCATGGAATTCCCTTCAGAGCTTAGTGACTGGACTGTGTCAATGCAGAGATTTGGGAAAGGCTACAAAAAATGTCTGCAGCATTGAAGGTTCCCAAGGGCTCAGTGACCTCCACTATTCCTAAATTGAAGAATTTTGTAACAATCACAACTCTTCATAGAGCTGGCCATCTGGATAAAGTGAGTAATGGGAGAGAAGGTCTATCGTAAGAGAGTTCATTGAAAACCTGATGTCACTCTGGCCGAGTTCAAGAGATGGGAGAAACTTCCAAAAAGATAATCATCACTGCAACACTCCAAACCAATCTTGGCTTTCTGAAGAATGGCCAAACAGAAGCCTCTCCTCAGTAAAAGAGGCAATAAAGCCTGCTTGGAGTTTACAAGATGTACCTAAAGGACTTTCAGACTATGGGAAACAAGATTGTCTGGTCTGATGAAACTAAGATTAGCGTAATGTCTGGAAGAATCCTGGCACAACTTTCAAAAATGAAGCATGGTTGTTTTCAGTGACAGGGACTGGGACTGGGATAATAGACAGTGTTGAGGGAAACGTTAATGGAGCAATGTACAGAGATAGTTTTAATGAAAACCTGCTCCAGACTGCTCTGAGCCTCATGTACACCTTCTAACAGGACAATGACCCTAAGCACAAAGACTAGACAACACAAGAGTGGCTTAGGGAAAACTCAGAGAATGTCCTTAAGTTGTCCAGCCAGAGGCTAGACCTAAGCCTAATCAAACATCTCTGGAGAGACCTGTAGATAGCTATCCACCAACAGTCTCCAGCCAACCTGACCGAGCTTGAAGGGATCTGTAGAGAAGAATAGGAGAGAATCCTCAAGTCCAGGTGTGTGAAGCTTGTGATGTCAAACCCAAGACTATTCCTGGCTGACATTGCTACCAAAGGTACATCAAGGAAGTACTGAGGAAAGGGTTTAAATATCTGTATCAATGAGAAATCTGTTTTTTTTTTGTTTTTTATTTGTTGCTTGAGAAAAAGAAAAATGAACTTTAGAAGAGAGTGAATGCAGCAATATTACCTTTTACATTACAGAAAGTGGAGTAATAAACTGAGAAAAGGGAAAGTGAGGAGTCATTGTGTGCTTGGAGAGGAACAGCAGCTCAAATCTTTAATTAGAAAAAGAACAGATTAAAAAAGATATTGCCCTCTTTATGGAACAAAAAACAGGCTTGCTAGATTAAGAGCCAAATACTTTGATTTCACGTGTAAACTTGATAAGCATTTCAGGGTTACAGTATATGCTCTTGATAAACATGAACATTTTATTGTATTGTGGCATGTAATTATGACAAGAATTTCTATTCTCTTTCATGGAATGTGTATTATGGATAAATACTTTCATTAATGTATTAAGAGGAGTTTTTTATTTTAGTATTTTTATGGTTACATTAAGCCTACAGAATTTCATTTTGTTGATTACAAATGAAAAGATAGATAGATAGATAGATAGATAGATAGATAGATAGATAGATAGATAGATAGATAGATAGAAAAGCACCAACTATGGTCTACAGTTTAATTATAACAAGACCACTTTAATATTGAACGTAAGACTTCTAAATAGCTGGTTAAACAGGAAAATTTAACAGAACAAAGAAAACAAAATCAGAATAGGATTCGGAACTGGCCAGTTTTTTGATTGATATTGGCTCTAATAAACCTAATCAGAGTATCCCTACTATAAATACTGAAAAGAAATTTGACAAATCCTTTCTGGATTCATACAGTATGCATTAGACCTTTAAAGAATCTCAATGACAACACTTCACCGCTGTCACTCTCAAGTCTGTGACACATGAACTTCAGGATATGTAATTAATATAGACAAGATTGCCAAACATCGCTCTGTCCTTGCCTAGGCAGAAGGACATGAGCAACATTTGTCAGCACTTTTCAGTATTGCAGGGTTAAAATCTTTAGGGAACAGTGTGTGGTTTTGCCCCTCTCTCTGTAGTGCAAACAAAACCCTATGATGTGGCAAATAGTCATTTGTCGGTTGTGGGATGAGAAGCACTGGGAATGCCCCAAGAAAAGCCCACAATCAAACTCAATTATAAGTCCCGTTACATTTTTAATGCTTTTCAATGGTAGGGATACCATGCCAAAAAACCAGAAAAAGAATATTATTTTACAGATACTAAAACAACTGACACATTTTTCCAGTGTTATACAACAGCTGATTTGAGTATCCTATAGGAAACGCAAGACAGCTCTATAAAACCAGGTTCAAATCCTAGCCTTGGTTGGCGTTTCCTCATTTTAATGTAGTTTTTCTGTCTATTCCAAAAATAATGTGTGTTAGATGGAAATATGACCAGTCTTTCACTTAAAACTGCAGAAACAGATTCAGAGTCACAGAATCCAACAAAAAACTAGTTCAAGTTCATTAAACAGATGGATAGATTTTTTTTAGTACAAAACAAAAAGCTGTATACATTTTAATTTCCTAACTCCATGTATCACCATTCAACAAGCCCATTCCATGCAGACAAACCTTAAATGTCTGCAAATCTTGCACTGAAATGGTATGAACTAAATTCTCCCAAGTGAACATGTAAAACACTCCTCTCAGTATAATGATATAAAGACAAATTCTGGAAGTTCTTGATGCACAGTATTATCAGAACATGGAAATAAGAGATAAAAAAACGGGCAGATCATTTCTGAATTAAACTTATATCAGATAATAGCACCTTTATCTCTCTATTTTCAAACTACCTACAAAAAAAAATTGTTTGTAAAAGCACTTCATTTCAGATGTCATGATGTGGCAGCAAAGAATGCCATCTTTCCAGTTTACAACCCCAACTTGTTGGAGATTTTGAGTCACTTCAGTAGCGGCAAGTGAAATGCAAGGTGTACAGGAGAACATCGGTTTAAATGCACTTTAAAAAAAAATCAGTCACTTACCTGCTGAACTTCTGTCTCCCCATTGGAATTTTTTTCAGTGTACACAAAGGAGTTGAATATTCTCTGAAAAACAAAAGAAGAAAAAACAGACATGAGTATTTCAAAACAAGACCTACAACAATCTTAGCCATCAGGCACCTAAAACTGGCATCTCTGAGGTTCCCCTCACTAATGGAACTACTGACACCAAATCCCAGGAGAAAATGGTTTTAAGACAAAGGTCTTGAAAAGTAAAAACTGAGAATGCACTGAATATTTAACAGCACAAGATTCAAAGAATCAAAGGCATCTTATATAGGAGGAGGGAAAAAAGGTTTCATTTTTAGTTACATAATGCCCTCTCATTTTTTCAACCTCCCCTTTTATGTTAACTAAAAGCAACACAGACCTAATGACAAGACATGAGTTATGTTTGTGATCTCACATAACATGCCGGCCTGATCACTTTCCCCAAGTAATTCATACTGACATGCTGGCAGGGGAAGCCTGATGACAGCTCGTGACCTTTGCTTCAGCATTTTGTCAGGCCGCATGGTTTTCCCATGTGACTTAACACAACTGCTGGATTTTTGGGCTGGGAGCACTGTCACTATGGGGTGCCTTTTAAGACTTGTCTGTAAGGAAAATTTCTTTTATTAACAGCATTTTCCTCAATTTCAGTTTAGCTGCTACAGAAAAATATCTGGTCTATAGTCAAACATTTTCTTTTAAGAAGCGGTCATGAAAGACCAAAGGAAAAAGTTCTATGCTCCAAATTGCTGGGCAAATCCATGCCAAACCAGAGCAAAAGTAATAAATGGTATGAAAAACCAATTTATGGTATATTAGAGTGTACTAGACCAAATTCATTTGCTAAATCCAAATTCTTAACACAATTATTAAAAAAGTGGCATTATGTAATCTGAGACAGCCAATTTCAACATCTGGACAATTACAAGTTTAGTTGGCAGGGCTAGAAATCAATACCATATGACCCTCAGGTAAAACTTTTCCTAATAGTTTTGAGACACCACAGGGTTAAAGCATCACTCTGGACTCCACATAAACAGAAATATCAAACCTATCTTAAAAAGAAAAAAACCAAACACAAACAAACCTAAAGGCCTTGATGAACCATAAACGATAAGCAAAAGGAGCTACATATGCACATACATTATATACACATATATAGCGGTGGGTTGGCACTCTGCCTGGGATTTGTTCCTGCCTTGCGCCATGTGTTGGCTGGGATTGGCTCCAGCTGACCCCATGACCCTGTAGTTAGGATATAGCAGGTTGGATAATGACTGACTGACATATTTATACACACACACACACACACACACACACACAGAGTGATGACTTGGTTAACAACATTTTAACTAATAATGGCACATTTACACGACAGATCTTCCATAATGATACAAAGAATGAAATCAAATAGCACGGAAATGCTGTTGTAAATTGTCACATTACGGTGTTAGTATTGTTATTAATATATTAATGTATTTCAATAATTATTAATTTATGTGATGTATTACGTTAATGTTAGGTCACCTGAGGTTAGTTTAGGCAGGGGGTATGTTATATCTAGTCAGGTGTACACCTGATGCATCACTGCGGTGAAAATGACATGAGGCACAGCCCTGCATGCTGCGGGTGGATGGCTAGAATGGTATGCAGCAATGCAGACGCAGCAGCTTGAATCCAACGTCTGCCTGGCAAAAATGACATCAGAAAAAGAGGCTTACCGACAAAACCAACTATCGATGCACTGGTCAGAACCATATTCTGTTATTTAGGGAGACATGACTGAATATTGCCATGCTTCAAGGTCTCTCAAGTTGCTGATGCAAATAAAGTAACTAACAGTTTCTTTACATTATTAATTGGATTGATTTATAATTTTCCGAATTTTGACAGAGTTACTGTTGATAAATCTGTTGCTTTCCAATAAATGTCTTAACATTTTTAAGAGGTTTGATAGAGTTTATTATTTATCACATATGCACAGACCTACATTGCAGCAACCGGGTAAATAAATGGGCCAGCAGGCAATGTCTTAGTTACTGTATATCTCTGACACATTAAGTAGTAGTAATATCAAGATTTCTTTGGGTTGGCTTTTTTGTGGCATTCATGGAAATGTAATGATACGTATTTGAATATAATTTTTGGACTTAAAAGTATTTTTTAATAAATAAATTTACTGATTATCTGAGCACACGGGTGTCCTCTTATAGGCTGAAATGCTTGTTACCGCTCTGCTACTCAAAAAGATTTGACAGCAGGTATTCTCTTCCCTTGAACCGATAAAAGTGTAGCTTGTATCTCTCTCACATTGCCACTGCCAAGAAAAACACAGCACAAGATTCAACTTTTTCCTGTTCTACCTTGATTGTATCAGGGGAAAAAAAAAAAAAAAAAAAAAATCACTCAACAGCACAGCACTCTGGGTAACTCGGTGGTGAAAAGCACAACTTTAAAGAGTGTAAAATATCAAACTAATGTTATTTAGGACAATTCTAGATGAATAGGATGGACAAGCTGGTTGGGCTCAATCGCCTGTTCCTATCATAATTGTTCCAATGTTCTAATATTCTTAAAAGGATAGGCTCACTTATTACACAGACAGTGGAACTTCGGTTCACAACCGTAATTCATTCCAAAACTCTGGTCGTAACCCGATTTGATCGTGACCCGAAGTAATTTCCCCCATGGGATTGTATATAAATACAATTAATCCATTCCAGACCGTACAAACTATGTAAATATATATATTTTTTAAAGATTTTTAAGCACAAATATAGTTAACACCCAGAATGCACAGCGTAATAGTAAACTAAATGTAAAAACACTGAACAACACTGAGAAAACCTTGAACAACAGAAGACTAACATTGCAAGAGTTCACGCTACAGCCTTACGAACTGCTTGCTGTAAACATTTTTTCAATGAGTTTTAAGCACAGGGAAAAAAATGAATATTTGAAAAATCAGTAATTTAATAAACCACCAAGAAAAGTAACATTGCAACAATTTACGCTACGAACCGAAAAATGAACATTTGAAAAATCCGTAATACAAAAACTAACCATAAACCACCAAGAAAACTAACCTTGCATGAGTCGAGTTCTGGCATGAAGGAAGTGAGGAGGAACTGGGTGGAGAGGAGGTTACAGCTTTTCCACCTCTTTCAGCACTTGAGGCCTCTGCCTGATTAACACTATAACTCCTTTTGCAACATGAGCTGCTTTAATGGACTCTTTCTGCTTTAGAATAGTCGAAAGTTGAAGATTTTGACTTCTTGTACTCGGCGGCAAGATCAGTAACACAAACGCCACGCTCATACTTTTCAATAATTTCTTTCTTTACTTCGATTTCAATTTTCTTCAAACCTTTCTTCTCACCACTCTTCACTTGCTTAGAAGCCATGGTTAACTGCAAAAGCACATGAAATACAGTAGAGCACAAAGAGTTCACAGCGAAATCACACATGTCTGACTGAGAACAATGTACAGGGAGAGGCTGAACACGTGCTTAAATACAGTAATCGGCGCGTACGAACTGGAAGGGAAACTAAATAGAGCACAAAGAGTTCACAGCGAAAGCATGCACGTCTGACCGAGAACAATGCAACACGTGTGGAAATCATCGGCGCACACAAACCGAAAGGGAAACTGGCTTGTTCGTATACCAAGTGTGTGGTCGTGAACAGATGCAAAAGTTTGGTGAACTTTTTGCTCGTAACCCTTTTGTACGTGTTCCGAGACGTTCGTGAACCGAGGTTCCACTGTATGTCATATACTTGTACAAGAAGTTCACACACAAAGGTAATACTTTCAAGGCACTAATACACTGACACTAAACCACATTTACCACTGCGGGTCCATGGCTGGGAAATCAGGGGTTGTTTGAATAAATAAATAAACTGATGGCTTGATCTTCGTGAGTGTGCATGCTCGCACAACCACAGGAAGTTAGTGAGATTGGGGTGATACGTAACTGCACGTGAGGGTGTGGTCCGTCTCAATTGCTTCATCAGCTTCCTGCATTGTGCGATTGGGATTCTGAACCCACAGAGGCATATAAGGATGAGCCGGCACAAAAAAAAAAAGGAAACAGGGAAAAATAGATGAAAGAAAAAGGAGACATGAAAGGAAAAATGACAGAGGTTAATGAAAAGGAGAGAGGAGGGCAGGAGCACAAGAGAGCCACTGCGATGGAAAGGATGCAGGCAGACGGCAATGAAGCTCCAGGAACAGGAGCATGCAGCCAGCACTCAAGAGAGAGCTGAAGGCTGCCCCATTGAGCAGCCAGAAAGTAGAAGCAACCACAATACACCAGAGGACTCTCCATGTAAGTCCAGGAAGGCAGCAGGAGTCAAAGGGGTGAAGGCTTGGTGGCTCCCCATGGATCGCCACCGATTTAAGCGGTGGGGATACAAGCAGGATTGAAGGGTGTCTGTGCCTGCTGGTTGACGTCTTTCTGTGCTGTGAGATACAAAAAGGATAAGCCAGACAGATGTCCGTTTTAAGAGGAGGACTTGGAACTGCAATTTTAATGAGAAGAAGTGTGCATGATTTTAATCTTGTTTAAATGGATTACTTATTTGGTTTTTAACCTCCACATTTCACTTCATTTTATGGATTATTTATTGATTGAAGATTTGCCCTCTTCTTTTGGACACTTTTGTTTTGAACTGTTTAAATAAAAGCAGTGGTGTACTTTTGCACCTACACCTATCGTTTGCATTGGCTAGGCTTATCCCTCAGGTGTGTTATCAGTGTTCCAGAGGCTCTTTCGATGCACTGGTCAGCGTGGCGCTGACCTGCACCATCACAACCGCCTCCAATAACATGCATAGATTGGCAAATTTAAATTAATTTTAAATGTTTGTGCAAGCTTTCCACTAATATTTAATAGTCTTTTTAAATTCATATTGGAAAAAATTACAGTTGATGAACTCTTATATCGCCCACTCTGAACTGAAATTTAATCTAATTTCAATTATGAGTTGATTCATCTATTACAACTTAATGGGTCTTCTAACAAAGAATCACACAGTTTAAACAATGTACCAATAAGGTTTTTTTTTTGTGTACTATAGCTAAATACTCCCATTCCTATTTTGAAGACTGCAAAAATAGTACAAATCTATTACAATTAAAAAAAATTTAAGTGGCAAAGGTCAAGAGGGTTTCCTGTTATCTGTAATGGGTCAACTCATTTTTTTCTATCCACCTTTTATGTGATGCTTGGCCTTATCTGGAATCACTTCCATGGTGTTGAGTCTAAATTAGCTGTTTGGAACAGCACAACACTGAAGATGTAAGCAGTTCCTCTTATTACGATAAGATGGGAGTAATAGTCACACATTCATGCCGACTGACAACTCAAAGGATCATCTTGGAGTAGAACAGACTTATAAATGAATTTGTTTTGTTCAGATACATACCAGAAATTTGTCATCCTTTATTTGATTCTTGGCACAAAAAAAAAAAATACTCAAATATTACAGCATTATACAGCATTTACATAAATACAAATATACATATGTGAGAATGGAGAATTCATAATAGAAAGGAAAAATAGTTAATAGGATGGTATAGTAAAATAAAGGTAAAACGTCAAATTGAACGAATTGTGTACATCTATCGCTGCCTGCCTATGAGGCTTGATGCACTGCTTCCCATGTGTGTTCAGTGCTACTCCAGTTAGATGCAAAGAAGCATCTGAAGATTTTTAAAGGAGGAGGAGATGAAACCCTTGATAATTCTGCTTCTCCTCTTCCACATAAAAGATAGAAAAGTCTGGTACAAAGCCTGCATCCAAAGCTAGCAAGATTCTTTGTATCCTTCATAGTAAGAATAACTGTTTAACTGCACTTATTTAGGTTTTGAGTGTTTAACTTGTACATTTTACAGTATTATCTTTGATTCTTAAGTTATAAAGTTGTATAAAGGGAGAATATAAATTATGCATGGTACATCTTAATGTCCTTTCCCATTAATTTTTTATAGGAAAAACAGTTCCACTATACAATGCTACTCTAGCTTTTGCACAATATTTTGTATATGTGAGTATACCAAAACTGTGCCTTTAAGTAGAAGTGTGATAAAAATACAATGAACTAAATTTAAGTGATTTTTCAATTCAAAATGATAAATATACATACACACATATATGCATACACATACAGATATATCTAATACACACAGTGAATCTGTTTATCTTGCACTGCTTTGTGCAGTACTCCTGATTGCATTTTCAGCCTCCTATGCTGGTGTGCACCTTGAAGGATTGAACATAAAAGTTGCACGATTGGTTGTTAAAGTGGCTGGAAGCATCACTGCCATTTGGCTTAACTCAACAATTCTATATTATAAAATGCCTGCATCACCACACAGTTTCCAATCTTCGTCTAGTAAAAGGACGTATTAGCTTTGTTTTCCCACACAGCACATTAACATGTTTTCTCTGCTAAACACAGCTGTTTTCACCCTTTTCCAATTCTTCAGAAGCATTACAGCCCAACAGCCACTATGTCAACATATGCCAGGCGTTGTGAAATTTCATGCTGTTACAACACAAATGAGTGCTGGGCAGATTTTTTTTTTTTTTTATAATCATCTAATTAGTAGTGCAGCACAAAAATCAACTGATCGTTAAGCTGGAAAGACAAAGCCATAGCAGCAAAGCAAACACATTCATAATGGAAGAACTTGCACACATTTGGAATTTTTCAAACTAAGGAGATACGCACGTAAGATGCAGCCAGACAAACTCAAAACCCTGGCACCCTACAGTCATGTCGGCAACATCCTAAAATCATATAATAGAAGATGTCATTGGGAGGTGTTTAGCACTAGCCTTAATAGGTGCACCACTCAGCACATTTTACACACATCTTCCTTTTGATATACAATATTTTTGTTTTAAGTTTGATTTAGCATTAAGCCAGCTGCCATCCTGGAAAGGCTGGACTGCCTGTGCCACATGAATCAGCTGCAGGTACCACCTCAAGCTACCAGTAGTGAAAAGGACATTAGCAAAATGCAAAACTAGAGAAGAATTGGTCGGGAAGGATAAGGAGGGAGCAACTGTCTGTGGCCACCATTCCCTTTTTGGGGATTGTCAAGCTGTTGCTCCTTTCATTTGCACCAAAGCAGGTGAAGTTGATTCATAATCGCTTATGTTTCCTAACTGGACAGATTGATATCCCTGAAGCTAAATTGACTTAGTTTTAGACTGAGATGTTTAGGTTTTCCCCTGATTTTTTGAGATATACATATATATATGTATGTGTAGCACACAATATATATGTGGCTGAACGCACGGTAGAGAGATCATCGGTCGGATCATCTGCTAGCTTTCTGTTGCTGGCGAGCTGCGCGTTTTGCTTGTCGTTGTTTTAAGAGCTGGGAGCAAGTGTCTCTCGCGGGACTTCAAATTGTCTTCCAAGAAGATCACGTCTCATCTCCCTCCCCAAGATTTTTTTTTTTTTAATAATATATCATGTTTTCAAGCAAAATAGAGATAACATTTCTGATATAACTGGGGTATATGGTGTCCAAAAGCAAACAGTATCAAAAAGTCCACATCCCATAATTAACATGTCAAATCATACAGTCCCTAACACATGCATTTTTAGTAAAATATTGTTAAATAAACCACACCTGAGTAAAAATGCTCTTGTAATGAAAATGGAACACACCTGAGCATTGGAACTGAAGATGCGCCTCTCAGTCTCATTCATTGCTCAGAAATTCAGCCCAGTAGCTGCTTTATTAAGTGGCCAACATTGCTGTTCACATGATAAACAAAGCCAAGCGCACTGAGACACATGCAAGACTGGAGATTAAAAGGTAAAGAAATGCAAATAAGTGTATATGTTGCAAGTTGTGCATATGTGAGATGCGTCAACAAGCAGAAAATAAACTCACCCCTCTGGTTTCATATACTGCTGCTAAATAATCCCGAGGTACTATGACTATCAATAATGAAGGGAGGCAAGTCTACAATTTAAATGTTCTTTTGCATCGAAGTATGTTCAATTTTTGTTCATGACAGCATTACTCACAAGTGGTTTACTTAACAATATTTAAGTAAAAATACAAGAGTTTTGGGTGTTGAGATTATACAATTAAATGACATGACATGAGGACTTCATGACTTTTTCATATTGCTTGCTTTTGTCCAGCAGTGGTCACCACGGAGGCCTTGTATGTCAGAATCTTTGTTCTTCATGAAAACAAGACATTAAACATTTCTCAGTCATCATTAAAAAAATTTAATGGTATAAGTAACAAATAAAAAATACCACTGTTGGGTGGACTATTCATTTAAGATTCTGTACTTAAGACAAGAAAAAATACATATGCAAAGTAAAAGAAAAAAAAACTTCTAACGTTCTAAATGTAATTTTATGGTACTATATCTTTATTTGCTGTGTAAAACACCTGCTTGGAATGCTACAACTTCAAGCTTTTACAGACAGGATGATCAGGAAATTGTAATAAAAAAATTTGAGCGGAAATTGACAATTATCGCTGTCTTTCACAAAAATAAATTACATACATTTGTACACTGCATATTTATTTAGAGAAAGAGCAACACCACACTGCATAAGCCTGTAAGTATAAGCAGCTGAAATAACTTTCCTGTGCATGGTCCGATCTTCATGTTAAGGTGAAGAGTTCAACAATACAAGGAGACTTGGGAGTAGAGCTGCTGTTTCTAAGGATCAACAGAAGATGGTCTGGGAATGTAGTTACGATTCTCCCGGGGTGCTGCCATAGTGGATGCAACATATGTGGACTAATGGGAGAAGATCCAGATTCAGCCAGGGATTTCAGATTAGATTTCTCTAGAGGCCTGGGAACATCTGGGAATTCCCCAGGAGGAGTTGGACGATGGATACTGAAATGAAGAGACCAGTTCACCCTAACCTCGGCATGTTGATGCAAACCAGGAAAAGCAGATTAGAAGTAAAGAACATATAAAGAGGTATAATAAATCCTATTTGGGTAACTTGATTTTGTTCCACTTACATATTCTGGGAGTAATGTATTTGTGGCAATGACAATCACGAGTGAGGAGTAGCTATACACCACTTTTTTGTGCTGCATGGCTTTCAGATTTGCTATATTGCTGCTGCAGTTTTAAAACAATGTGAAATTTTGGGCACATTCTTAGAGAACAGACCACAGGGTACAGTTTTGCTGACTCTGCTTTAGAGGTAACATCATTATATACACACACTAATAAAAATACAAAACCACCTCATTGTTCTGCTTAGCTACAGCAAATGCAAGTTAACGGCACATGTTCCTAATTAGTAAGGCAAGACTATACTGGCAAGTAGAACTCTGAATTCATGCTTATGTATTTTTATTTATTTATTTTTTTTAAATCAACTTGAACAGAAAGGGGTGATTACTCTCCTACTGAACAATCCAGAATGACTGGCTGCCAGCTGCCAAGTTTTCCCTTGGCAGCTTTACTTTAAGATACAAACAAATAAATCACATCTTCTACAAGTCTCTGTACTTTAGCATACACTTATTTTAAGCCAGTCATAAAATCTCATCTTTTGTTTTCCACTTTACAATGAAAAATCTTCAACATAATGTGAAATGGTCTTTCCTCCACCTTCTGCGGGTATAAATACATTAACAAAAATTTACATAAATACAAAGATATAGATATCTATATTCATATCTATACATATATACACACTGTATGACCACATAAATAAACCAATCAAAATAATCTCCATTAGCATTCTGATTGTGTCATAAAAACAGCATTGCAAAACACCTGTTTATTAAAACAGGTTCTAGGGTACAACGGGAAGTTTGTCTATTATGTTCATGTTGTGCATTTGCAAACCTATTCACCAGATATGCCTTACATCCCCCCTTTCTTTGTGGGTCATTTTTTTTTTCTTCTTTCACTGGACATTTTTAGCCCTTACATCACTTTTTCCTCTTTTGACATTACAGTCCTCTTGTAGACGGTAGATGATGTAATACATGGCGGGTTACTATCTTATGCCAACCACTTGCCTTTTCTCATCAGACACA
The DNA here is from genome assembly GCA_026402145.1 of Polypterus bichir lapradei. Classification (NCBI taxonomy): domain Eukaryota; kingdom Metazoa; phylum Chordata; class Cladistia; order Polypteriformes; family Polypteridae; genus Polypterus; species Polypterus bichir. The sequence continues at coordinate 34,081,164 of JANRMT010062857.1, forward strand.
AAATCCCGTGAACTCTGGAAGAAAATTATGCCTAGGCAAGGGAATGGACACCGAAGAGATGGACATCTTATCACATTATATACAGAGTGAGACAATGACCTCTCATAACAAGATCCACAACCAACCTTTTCCTTTAAATAAATCATAAAAAATTAAGTCATAATTAATAAGTAAAAATGCTGGTGTGGTACCTTAACATAAACATTTTAATAAGGAGCATAACCTTTAATAATTATTCCTACATGTAGCTCAAACATGAGCCAAATGCGTACCAAAAGAAATCTCTCAGTCCAAAAAGGTTTGTTTTAAAAGAGTTTAGTGAAAATTCAAAGCAAACAGTCCTCACAACAATAGAGAAAGGTCATTACACACATAGAATAAAAGGCAAAAAAAAAAAAAAGGAAAAATGTTTCTTCTCGTTAAACCTCAATTTTTCTACACTTTAGGATGAGTGATTTCTCCATGATCTACTTCACATTCAGTACGTTCTAAACGTATGGCTCTGCACGTACAACTGAGAGTGTTAAGTCACAGTTTGAAACCTTGTGCCTTCCAAGCCTTACTCTCGGCAAGTCAGATCACTAACTGAGACTAATCTATGGTCAGAGGGACAAGGAATGGTTAGCATATACCAATTCAATTCAGCTTGTGGGGATTTATAAGAACCTCCCACATACTATGTACTAATTTATAGGAAAACATTTAATATAATTTAAAAAACTAGCAAGAGGCTCGTACACTACATATTGAACTGTAATACATAAAAGTTTAATTCAATTTCTGACTCACTTCTTTCACATCCAAAGCTACAAAGTTGGCACTGGCCAGTCTTATATAGCTGAGGAGGCTTCATATGAAATCGTTGCCAGCACATGGTGCAGTGTGTGTGTGTGTGTGTGTGTGTAATGGCAGATCTCTCTGTTTAGCGATTGGTCAAAATTGACTCCACTATTTTGAGAACAAATGCATTGTTTAATGTAAACTTAACTTTCAAAAGAGAAAATTAAGAGGCTCAGTTTGGTACCCATTTTGCAAACACATTCATGGTATAAAAGTGTGGCTTTTTTTAATAAACATTTCTGCAAGATACACCAAATATTTGGAGATCAAAATTAGTCATTTCTTAATAATGATGCTTTATAAAAGAATTAATTTGCCAATTTGCCAAGTTCATTCTTTAAGTGATCTTTTCATTAGCTTTTAATCAAGCCAACAAGGAAGTTGATGGAATTGAACGATCAATATAAGCTACTGCATCTTCGTATCAGGTAAGCAAGTAAGGAAAAAGACACAAATGGAGGCAAGATGACAGACAAAGCCAAATCAGCAGGATAAAGCATATAACTGAAAAATGAGCAGGTCTAAGGATGTCATGTTCAAATGTCTCTTCTGGATTGGCTTCTTTTGTTTCTAAGGAAGAAGACAGTGCTTATGGATACCATCCACGTGGGGCCTTAACCTTAAGGGCCTTAAAGGAATGGGAAACTAATTCCAACAATTGCCCAAGCTCAAGTCAGAGGTCTGAACTACTTCCATTAGAAATGTGCTACCGAGGGATAAACCTATTAGCGATTCAGGCCTCTTCAAAAGACATGCCCACAGTCCTAATCCGCATTAATTCGGGATTGCACCAGCAAATAAAAGGGTCCAATCACATAAAGGGGAATTTGGAATAGATGCCCTAATCCTCTCCTTAGGCTACGTATTAATTGAGTTTCCAACGATCTGGGTATTTCATCTCAGCCCTGGCCTACAGGGTCCCACATGTATACATTTCCCTGAAGTATATTCTACAATTCATTTCTTGCTTAAAATTGTTCCCAAATTTGACAATATAGGGGGGAGGGGGTCCTTTAGCATGCTATAAGACTGCGAGAATGTATTCCAAAAAAGTTGGCAGTGGGAAGCAAGACAAACAGACAAATCATGAACACAAGCAGTAACCTGCATGTTTCGTTTAAGGTGTCACTTGTGTTCAAAACCACAACAGCAACGAACAGTGAAAATGTCACAAGTGTAGTGAACTGCAGCTTAAGCGAGCCCACAATGCATTCACTGCTGAGCAGAACAGTTTCTCTCAGTAACAGTATTTCTCTTTTGATCCCAATTTTGTGTGCCATCATATGATATTCTAAACTACCAACTCCAACCACAATTCACTGTTGGAAACTGCCCAATATCTAAATGCCAATGCGGATGCCCAAGTCCTGCAGCAATTAAACCACGGTAATCCTCATCTGGCTGCCGAGCTTTGGCTAGGTTTAAAATTTCACTTTTAATACGGGCTTGGGCCCTCTTTTATTTAATACTACTACACTTCAAACTGCTCTGCTTCCAAGTGGTTTTCCTGCCCGCAGAAAGAAATGCGAGATGCTGAGAGCACTGGAATCAACGGATGGAAAAAGATTCTCTCATCTTATTAGACACCCCAACACAGACTATACTACAGAATGACCAAAGGGAGCGGGCAGCCACCTGATTGAGGTCTTCAGCAAAGTTGCAGCGTTTTTTGTTTTCCTCTCCTCTGCAGTCAACTGGCCACATCTTAAGTAATTAATGGGCAATATTGTTAGGTTTGGTTTATACATTTCAAACCGCTTTGATTTTCTGTCTATTTAAACAAATCTGTGTATCTATGTGTACTATGCATTTAGTCATTTGTAAAATTAGCTATGATAATTAAGTCCAATTACACTGTGAGGCTGCACTGTTTAAAAAAATAAATAAATAAATAAAACTGGACTTAACCGAATACTAGAGAAACCCAAGTAGGCCCTATACTGAACTAGTGGCAGGCTCAGGTTTGGCTCCTGCTTTGAGCCAGATGCTGTTAGTACAGGCTCTCAGCAAACTTGAATTGGATTCCGTGCATTAGGTGACATTGATGGCAGTACAGAACACCGCCTTCTGGTAGGATGCGGATGCCGATTTAACAAGCTATTTTCGCTTTATCTCAGCTGTGCTGTACATGTTCCATGCACCCATAAGGACGTGCACCTTCTGCTGCACCGACACAGAATAGTTACATGATGTGGAAGGTATAGGAAAGACGTCAAGGCCACCGTTAGCTTTGTTTTGTGTGACAACTCTGACTTTCACCGTTGTTATCAGAGATGAACAGAGCTGACCAAAGTGTTGGTTCAACCTGCTGTTCAGCCGTTCACTCTGGAATGCAAGTGGTGTGTGTCAGGTGCAGCTCAATTTCTGCATCCTTGTTAAAATTGTTTTCTTAACAGGGCCTGTGTGCCAATAAAACCTTGGCAAAATGGGCAATGCTCTCTCTCTGTCCTACAGCTGAAGGCAGTTAACTACCTGATTGTACTTGGCTAACCATATTTATTTTCTTTTATTCAAATGCGTAAGTGTATTATCTGAACATCATGGACATTACCAAATTCTATAGTGGTCAAAAAGGTTTTTATAGCTTGAAATTACTGAAATGTTATACTGATTATCTAATTTATCACTAACTACGCAGGCCTCCATGGCTATATTAAGTTAAGAATGAATATGCCCCAGGGTTTGATTATGTCTATACCCTCAATCCGTTAATAGCCTCAATCATTGACAGGAGTCAGTAAATACTGTAATAATAAAAGGTAAAGGAGTAACTGCTTAGGTGTATTTTTTATTATTGTCATTTATGTCGTTTCAGATGTCAGTACTTAAATTTTGTTAAATGTCAGTTACTATGTTATATTTAAGTGAAATAAAGTATAAAGTACATATTTTCAGTGATAATTGTGGTCTTTAATTTATTCTTGCATTCATATAATTTTAATTGTGCATTTGCTTCAAAGCAAGCGTTTGAGATTTTTATTACTGCATTACTTATAAAGCACCTTTAATGTACTTTGCACATAATTTGTTTGCCTTTAATTTGGTGCATTATGATAAAAGAAAGGCATCTGGGTTTTAATCGGATGTACAATACATAGAATGCAACTATGAGAAATAAGAAACCTCACAAGCGGAAGGCTCATCTGTCTGAAAAAAAAAAGAGAGAGACAGGGAGAAATTACAACTGAAAACGCCATACCTGGAAAGCCAGCGTGCAGAGACGACTCCATCAGTCAGCCATTTATTAGCTTTTGGCACACAGTGACCTTGCAATACTTTGGAAATGCAAAACTATGCTGGAAAGTCATTATGGAGTCTCATCAACTGCGATTCCTAGTCATGTTTCAGACACTCTCAAGTAACAAGATCAGCAACTGCATAAAGGCTGACGTCCCATCCAACTAGAAGTCATACAATACGATGCCTGCTTTAGGTTTGCTCCCTAAAAAGCCATTTTCCATTTTAGCCAACTGTTGGAGAGCACCATTCCCACTTTTACTCACAGTAATTCTCTCACCAGAGGCCATGATTTCCGCATGTGTTGCATTGTTCTCGGTCAGACGTGCGTGCTTGCACATGCATGCATGCTTTCCCTGTGAACGTTTTGTGCTCTATTTCATTTCCCTTCCAGTTCTTACACGCCGATTACTGTATTTAAGCACGTGTTGAGCCGCTCCCTGTTCATTGTTCTCAGTCAGACGTGCATGCTTTACCTATGATCTCTTTGTGCTCTACAGTATTTCGTGTGCTTTTGCAGTTAACCATGGCTTCTAAGCAAGTGAAGAGTGGTGAGAAGAAAGTTTTGCAGAAAATTTCAATAATTTCTTTCTTTACTTTGATTTCAAAGTATGAGCGTGGCATTCGTGTTACTGATCTTGTCGCCGAGTACAAAAAGTCAAAACCTACGATTTCGACTATTCTAAAGCAGAAAGAATCTATTAAAGCAGCTGATTTTGTAAAATGAGTTACAGTGTTAACCAGGCAGAGGCTTCAAGTGCTGGAAGAGGTGGAAAAACTGTTTACCAGTTTACTCATTGACCAATTTGAGAACCCTCGCGCTTTCAAGCAGCACAATGTAAACAAAGCCAGACTGCCAGTAATGTGGAGGGCAAACACGAAGGGTTGGGTCACAAGGACTTTTTTTTTTGGAATGGTTGCATGAGGCTTTCGCTCCCACCAGCTAAAAACACCAGAAACCCAGAAATCACAAGAGGGAAAACATCCCTCCATCGCGGAGCCAGACTCTCCCTCAAAACTGTAACCTCCTCTCCACCCAGTTCATCCTCACTTCATGCCAGAACTCGACTCATGCAAGGTTAGTTTTCTTGGTGGTTTATGGTTTTTGTATTACGGAATTTTCAAATGTTCATTTTTCGGTTCGTAGCGTGAATTGTTGCAGTGTTACTTTTCACTTTTTTCAAATGTTCATTCCCCCCCCCCCCCATGCTTAAAACTCATTAAAAAAAAAAGTGTTTACAGCGAGGGTTTAGTAGCGTGATTTGTTGCAATGTTACTTTTCTTGGTGGTTTATTAAATTACAGATTTTTCAAATGTTCCTTTTTTTCCCCTGTGCTTAAAACTCATTAAAAAAAAGTGTTTATACAGCGATCAGTTGCAAGGCTATAGTGTGAACTCCTGTAATGTTACTTTCTTGGTTGCTTGTGGTTGGTTTTTAAATAAAATTCGGATTTGTTCAAATGTTCCTTTTTTTTCCCCCCTGTGCTTAAAACGCATTAAAAAAAGTGTTTATACAGCGATCGGCTTGCAAGGCTATAGCGCGAACTGCTGCAATGTTAGAGAGAGAGAGAGAGAGAACAGGCTCACGTGCTGGAGAGAGACAGAGGGGGGAGAGAGAGGGCGAGCGAGCCTGCACGTGCAGCCGAGCAGGGAGCCTGGGTGTTCGTGTTATTCAATGTTTTTACATTAGTTTACTATTACACTGTGCATTCTATGGTGTAACTAACTATATTTGTGCTTAAAAATCTTTAAATAAAATATATTTACATACAGTTCGTACGGTCTGGAACGTATTAATTGTATTTACATACAATCCTATGGGGGGAAATTGCTTCGGTTCACCGAGGTTCCACTGTATCTATCGATCTAAAAATATGAATATATTTGAACATGCTTTAAAAGTGCTACTACATGAGTATACATTTGTACTTAACATACCTTTGTATGCTTCATTAATATTTTTGCTCGCGTTACGAGCTTGGAGCCTGTTCATTCGGGTTTACCCCAGTGGACAAGAGGGTAGGCTCCCTCCGCCTTCGGGTGGGGGGACGGGTCCTAACTGTTTGTGAGTATGCGCCGAACAGCAGTTTGGAGTACCCACCCTTTTTGGAGTCCCTGGAGGGGGTGCTAGAGGGTATACCTTCTGGGGACTCCCTCATACTGCTGGGAGACTTCAATGCTCACGTAGGCAATGACAGTGAGACCTGGAAGGGCGTGATTGGGAGGAATGCCCCCCCAATTTGAACCCGAGCGGTGTTTTGTTATTGAACTTCTGTGCTCGTCACGGATTGTCCATAATGAACACCATGTTCAAGCATAAGGGAGTTCATTTAGTATGTGCACTAGGCACCAGGACACCCAAGGCCTCAGTTCAATGATCAACTTTGTGGTCATGTCGTCGGACTTGTGGCCACATGTCATGGACACTCGGGTGAAGAGAGGTGCAGAGCTGTCAACTGATCGCCACCTGGTGGTGAGTTAATTTCGATGGTGGGGGAGGATGCCGGTCAGGCCTGGTAGGTCCAAACGTGTTGCGAGGGTCTGCTGGGAACATCTGGCAGAGTCCCTTGTCAGATGTAGCTTCAGCTCCCACCTCCGGCAGAACTTCGACCACATCCCGAGGGAGGTGGGGGACATTGAGTCCGAATAGGCCATGTTCCGTGCCTCTATTGTTGAGGCGGCTGACCGGATCTGTGGCCATAATATGGTCGGTGCCTGTCGTGGTGGCAATCCATGAACCCGTTGATGGACACCAGCGGTGAGGGATGCCGTCAAGCTGAAGGAGGAGTCCTACTGGATCCTTTTGTCCTGTGGGACTCTAGAGGCAGCAAATAGGTACCAGCAGGCCAAATGGAATGCAGCTTGGTTGCCGAGGCAAAAACTCGGGCATGGGAGGAGTTTGGTGAAGCCATGGAGAATGACTGACGGCTTCGAGGAGATTCTAGTCCACCATCCGGCGTCTCTCAGGAGGGGGAAGCAGTGCAGTGTCAACACTGTATATAGTGGGGATGGTGCGCTGCTGACCTCGACTTGGGACATTGTGGGTCAGTGGGGGGAGTAAGAAGACCTCCTCAATCCCACTGAAATGCCTTCCAATGAGGAAGCAGAGACTGGGGACTCAGAGGAGGGCTCCCCCATCTATGAGGTCACCAATGTGGTCAAAAAACTCCTTGGTGGCAGGGCCCCGGTGGTGGATGAGATACGCCTAGAGTTCCTCAAGGCTCTGGATGTAGTAGGACTGTCTTGGGTGACATGTCTCTGCAACATCACATGGACATCGGGGACATTGCCTCTGGATTGGCAGACCGGGGTGGTGGTCCCCCTCTTTAAAAAGGGGGACCGGAGGCTATGTTCCAACTACAGAGGGATCACACTCCTCAGCCTCCCTGGAAAAGTCTATTCGGGGGTCCTGGAGACAGGGGTCTGTCAGATAGTCGAACCTCGGATTCAGGAGGAACAGTGTGGTTTTCGTCCTGGTTGCGGAACAGTGAACCAGCTCTACACCCTTAGCAGCAGGGTCCTGGAGGGTGCATGGGAGTTTGCCCAACCAGTCTACATGTGTTTTGTGGACTTGGAAGAGGCGTTCGACTGTGTCCCTCAGGGAATCCTGTGGGGGGTGCTCCGGGAGTATGGGGTACCGGACCCCCAAGAGCTGTGCTACCATAAGGAGTTAACCATAAGTCAACAGAAAGAGGTGACACCAGAGAATGTCACCGAATATTTATCAGGAAAAGTGGTGACCTGCAAGGTCACAGGGGGACACAGATGGAAACTTAGGGGTAAATTTCACACACACAAACAACATTATAGACACATGGAATAAAGGACCAAGTAGTGTGGCAGACAGGACTTCAAGCACATTCAAAAACCCGACTTTATTAGTTTGGAGAAATTAGGTGGAGCTTTGCTTTGTTGGGCTGAATGGCCTGTTCTTTTTTGAACATTATAAAACATTTTGACAAGATGATACATCCCATCATGTGTTATGATCCAAGGACAAGTTATAAGGAACACCATTACTAATAACCGACAGCTTGCTTCCAGCCAGGCAGACTGGATGAACTCCACTTTCATAGATATTGGCATAAGAATAGAGATTTTTTTCAATCCCTGTCAATAGAGATCAGCTTACACCATAGGGTTAAAGAGGCCAAAAATCGATAAATAAGCCTTTGGGGAAAAAAGCATTGGACTTTGAAGGGGAGACTGACCCCATTAAATGAACTGAGATGGGACAATTTGATTATTTCACCCTGTCAAAATAAATGCATCCCCATACATTAATCCTCTATATTATCCTCAAATATATAAACCATGGTTTGATGGATTGTCTCAGCTTTTTAACATTGCTACAAACTCCCCTGATGCCACCTCATAAACGCAAAGAATTTTTTGTTGAAACCAAAGATCATCACAAATGGGGAAAAAAAAAAAAAAAAAAAAACAGGAATTTTAAGAATATAGAGCAGTTAAGAACAAAATCATTCAAAATAACTCACCAAAAAGAAATCTGTTTATGAAATTGATGGTTTTATAATCTGCCAATACTCAAAAGGCAAAGCTTAGGTAGAAAGACCATCTTTGAAACAGTATGACAGCAGCCAAACAGCAGGGACACAAAAGATACTAGACAGGAGACAGATGAATAACACTGCATATAAAATGCACTATTATAAGGTAAAATAAAATAGCAATCAATAACATGGATGGCAAGAATGAAAGGTGCTATATACAACAGATATATGGATAGATAATCCAGTCCATAAAATGCTTAAGCCATCAAATTCAGCTACAGGATCACACAATAAAACAAATAGATCACAACACACTCTTGACAATAGATCTGTAAAATTAACTGGTTTTTCTACATTCCTATAATGTCATAGGCTATTAGGTCTGTAACACTTAAACAATACATTCTGTATCCAAGCACATAAACTGTTTGAATACACATTTCGACTTTAAGGGGCAAAAAAAAAAGCAAAAACAAAACAAGAAATTTCCTATACGACTTTCAAAGGAAATCACCAATGAGCTCTGCAGTGACTTAATTGTGCCCACTAGCGTGCCATGAAATACTCTTTATCGCTCTGGTACTCTAACAGATTCCTCAGCAGGTATTCACCTCTCTGCAAACAAAACCTCACTTGGTCACAATACCACTGACAAGCAAATAGTGCACCAAAGATAGCTTCTTTCTACACTACCATCCTGTTTGTATCAACTCAGCAGTCAGGGTAACCCACACAGCATTCTGGGTAATATGTTCAAAGGGGTGGACTCACTTATTGGGACAGTTAACACAGAAGGCCCTACACAAGGACATTAATATTACTTGTACAGGTCCAGGAAAAGAAAATTAAAACATTTCCTTTGGCATATTTAGATTTGCACATGTTGTGTTGTACATTAAATTGTTTTCTCAGGTTTGCCACTAGTATTTTTAACATATGAGTTGTACTGAGGTGAAAAATAATGCATTTCACAATATTTGGAAATAAGACATTTGTGTATGTTTATATTATTTTTAATTTTGATGGAGCTTTTAAATAAAATATGTAAACCAGATTTTAGAGCTCACAATAGAATGGTTAAAATTATATTAATAGTAGAGATGCTACAATAGATTGGCCGCCTATCAAAATCAGCCAATTTTCTTAAGGTGGTCAGTAAATTGGCCGATAAAAAAAAAAAAATCTTTTCAGCCCCTGCTTTTCTAAGCTTTACAGTAATTTAGTTGTAGTGCTCCTTTACGCAAGGTATTAAGTAGTTGAGCCAGCATGCGTCTTTTTTTTGTTGCAGCAAACTTCCAGCAGTGTAAACAAAGAGAAGGAAGTCAAGGCTTTTGTGTGACAAATGACTGAAATATTAGCCTTTACGTTAAAGCAAGTGGAGCAGCAAACTGAGAAAAAGAAA
>JANRMT010062857.1:34101156-34177232 GCA_026402145.1 Polypterus bichir lapradei
TGCTTAGTAACTACCCACATATCTTAAATCATGAAAAAGCTCATCCAATGAACCTGTACACCTTGCCAAAAAGATACAAGCAGCGCTTACTGGCAGCCCAGCTTATTAGGTTTTTCGGTATAAGCAGATCCAGCTCTGGGGGATCAACATTCATCTGTGTCTCTACAAAACCAGCTGGTGGACAGGCCTCACAAAAACTATGAGACCTCAAGAAACAACATAAAAGCACTTGAGACTCTGATGGTCTCTGCTGGAAACCTAAACCTCCACTACAACAATCTATTCAGCAGCTGCTCTTTCTATTAAACCTTTTTTTTTCTCTTCAAATAAACCCAAAGCTTAATCAAATGGGTATGCGAGCATTATTTCTTCAGCCAAGGAGCTCTGTATGAAACCAGAAAGTATTTTCCACTCATTCCCATATTTAACCTAATCAACTTTTTGTTTTCATAATTATTCCTCTATGTTTTTTTGAAACTTACTACACATATGCACTGCCAAATAGTATAAATCCTATTAAATCAACAACTCTACTCTGCAAGTAAGGCACAACCAATAAAGTAGAAAACTAAAAGTTTAACAATGCGTCACAATTTCTCTCCCAACATCTCATACCTTATCAACTGCATGATAAACGCTTCTGTATAACCACTACCAGTAATATCAGATGTTCCTTTGTTTTCAGGCAGTAAAACCCTGGTGAAAGGCCCCCCTTCTCCACTGCTATATTCTAGACTAGCTGTGTTTAAACATTAGCACATCCAGATTAGTCTGAGAAATGTATTAAACATTTTGTAAAACGAATCAGTAACTTGCAAACATTTACATGGAAATTTGAATTTAATGTCAAATTATTGAAACTCTAAATTGGGAGATTTCATTTTTGGCATATTCTGCTGAGCACCGTAATGTCATATGTCCCTCCAGCATGACAGAACAGCTCAGCAATTTATTCCACGTTTTCTACTTTTGTAAGTGATTGACGCTTAGAAATTGGGAGGTTGGTTTTGGATGTGCAGCATGTGTTCTTTTTTCATATTCATGTCCTCTCACTGTACACCCTCTGTCAATTGGTGCTCTATCAGATGCAAAGTGGGTCATAAAGAAGACAAGTCTGTCCTATTTGTTTGTTTTGTTTTAGCCATTTCAATAAGTGAAAAAGGGAACGAAGTAAAAGAAAAATGTGAACGTTGGATGGGGTGAACTTTCTTTAATTAGGTAAGACCTATTTATGCAGAGTACAAGAGTTTAGTTAACCACACACATGCACTCGTCTCCCATGCAGCACTTACACTTACAAATGTTGATCATTCATTAGCAGAGAAATTCTACATATTATGAAATGGAGAGACAATCCTGTGCATCACCAAAACACATTTAAAACAGCAGTGACTGCAGTCACATTAAGTCATTTGAATAAGTAAGTGTGAATAAAAAAATATTCAATAAAAATAAAAAAAAATTTACTAAAACAACATGAAAAATGTGGGCTCTTGACTGCTTGCATATGGAAAGCCATGCTCCAGTAGGAACAAAGAGACTTTAAGAGCGCAATGTTTTAAAAATTTATACAACTTCCTTAACGAAAAACAAAATACTGAACAACAGTAACATGCAGTGAATGCACTTGACTTGAGCATTCCCAGTCCTCCTCCTCTTTCTCTGTACGTTTATCATTCGTGTGCTCAGAGGTTGATACGCTTGCTGCTTCCTGAGCAGCTCTTCTTTTCTCCACCCTAGCGGCCCGCTTCTTCTCTTCTTTCATTGGCATCTTCAAGTCAGTGTTTTTATTGCAAATACTTGGTATGATTTGTTTAATTTTTCACTTAAGCTGGCGCTCAAATCTTCAATCTGCCTGAAGAATGATTTAAGATATGAAGAAGCAGGGGAAGTGAAGACGAAGGTGGATGAGAACGGTGCCCGTACGCATGCACGCTACCAAGAGTTGATTCTACAATGAAATAAAAATAAAAAGAGGAATAACCTTGGAGGTCAATCATCACCCTGAAAGCGGATAGTAGACGTCACGTAGTATATGTGTACTAAATTTCAGGTCAATAGGTTAAACGGTTTGTGAGCTACAGGTGATTTAAAATCCTGGACAGACAAACGGACAGCCACGGTAGCGCATTATAGAAGATGATAATGCTCCATGTACCTGTAAGCACAAAAAGCAGCTAAACCGCAAGTAACACTGCCAATGCTTATAATACTTAAAGCTGCGAGTGCTCACTGGCAATGCCTGCTTGCCATATTGTGTCCTGAATGTGAAAAAGTTCAGACACTTTTCTTCATTATGTGCCCATATTACACACTCCAGTATCGCAGTCTCACTAAAGTATACTTTGTCTCTAACTTTGTTAGTACACTGCTTGACTGTAACCTCACTGCCTGTTTGTTATAAAAGGTGTCTTTTCCAAAGCAGGAATACTTATTGTATTTATAAGTTCTGATCAGGTATATCATTACAGTGCGCAAAATGAGGACCACCGACAAGTAAACCTCTTTTGACTTGGATGGGCAGTGTTCACGTTTAACACTTCATTTGATTCACTTGTACAAACTTCACCTATAACAGTGACCTACAGGTGCTCAAGAAAGTAACAAAGAAATCTTTCTTTCCTCTGTATTGTGCCTGGCGATTTGGAGTTGTGCAAAGTACTGTAGGGGAAGGGCTTTAGGTTCTACTGTTTAAAATGTCTTAAATGGCTTAAAATCTTAAATTGGGATGACGTTTAAATGTTTTTTATTCACATCCCTAATTCAAACTACGATTTAAATACACTTCAGTGTGTCTTTTCACAACAGTCAAGAAATACATGCAAATGTTCTGACTTACTATAACAAATAGTAATGTGTTTGCTTTGAATTATAAATTAAATGATTGAATAGAGGTAAAAAGTGGCAGAATGCGTTTGCTTTGAGGTGAGGGTCAGGGTATTGCCTAAAGGCAGTGTCAGATTTATATTTCAAAACAACTTGAAACAAGTTATATATGAAAGGTGCTTGCAAGGACTGCAGTTGCTAACAATTCGCCATTTCTTATTTACTGGAGCGGTCTCCTTAGGTGAATCACACTACATGAATAATTACAAGATTACTTCCAAATTTTGTGCTGATTCCAAGTCACAGGAGTGGTGGTTCTGTGGCTAAGGATCTGCATTGGCATCTGGGAGGTTGCTGTTTGAAATCCCATTACTGCCAGAAGGGATCCTACCCCACTGGGCCCTTGAGCAAGACCCTTAATCTGAAAATTGCTCCAGAGTACTGTACAGTGGCTGACCCTCACAAATAATGCAAAAAGACAATTACCCCTCAAGGATTAAAATAGAATATCAAAAAAAAAAACCTATTCCACTGTGTGTAGTGCAAGGTAAGGTCTGTTATAGAGAACAGCAAAATAACAGGAGTACTGTGCAAAAGTAAAACATTCTAGACCACTCAAATGTAATGTACCCTCTTTAAAAGTTTCTGCAGTTGAGTAATTTATCTGAACCTTTAGAGGAAATGGAGGTGAAGAGGTAATAGGACTGAAGTGTAGTAAAGGGGGTCCTAGTACAAGGAGTAAAAGTGCTCAGTGCTTTTATTACAATCAACAAGAAGCTGTATTCAAATCAAAAGTGCAGTCTTCATTAATTAAATAATTACTCCATAGTTAAAATGTTCAAATGGAGGTTAAAATTCCACAAGTACATACCAAACAAAGTTAAAAATCCAAGGTTAACATAAGTCAGGATCTATCCATAAATATTGTTCCTCCTTCTAAAACCACAATACTGCTGCTTACCCATGAGGTCTGCTCAACAGCAAGAGAATATGTCCAAAAAGCACTGTCAACCACCTGAATGGCTCATGCCCCCACAACAATTCCTCAGCATTCAGCAGGCACCCCACAAGCCCTGCTGCCTCTTCACACCACCATCCCTTGGCGTTCTACAGGAAATCATCTTGATGCTGCTGATCACTACTGCTACTCTAAAAGCTAAGCAGAAACACGCCTCTCCTGCAAGTGTCATTCCCAACCACTTGCCTCCACTAATCTGTCCAGGCTCTGCATTGATCATGTGGTTTCTTGTTTCCCCTTTTCTTTTAATTTAACCTCTACTCTCTCTTTTCTCATTTGTTCTCACTTTCTTAATCTCTTTCTAACCTGCTAAGGCTCTCCCCCAAAATACACCCAATGGAGTCTCAACAAGGAAACCGGCTGAACTGACTGCACCTGCATGTGAATATGTGGCGAACCAATCCCTATTACAAACACCTAAGGGGGCACAGCTACACTTCTGCACGCATGCCCACAACCACCAAGCTAGCGTACACGGTTTTTCTTTTAAAAATGCTCAATGCCACAAACCCCTAGATGCACTTTATCACTACACTAGGCATTGGTGTTAAGTCTCTCGTCTGTCTGTCCATTTGTCTCACATGGAAAAAAAAAAAAAAAAAAAACTTCCAGTGGGCCAATCTGGATCAAATTTTCCGTCCTTATTCTTCAAGGAAATTTGTCGGAAAAGTTCAATTTTCGTAGAGATATCTCGAAAACAGCACACATTTTTCAAATTTCAAAATCTCCCATTGAAAAGCACTGCTGAATTTACAAAACTCATCTGTATCAGATAAATAGCTACATAGAATTTTAATTATCTCCAAGGAGAAATTTGATTGTTCACAGGAGCTTGGTACTTACAGTCGCAGTGAGGTATTATTAAGGCATACAGCTATAAGTATGAAGACGCCCTAGTAGTGTTTTATGACAAACTTTTACTGAATAATTCATTGGCTGATTCCTGTGTAAAACAGAGGATGTGCAGCACTGATCATAATTGGACTCAGGGTACTTGTGTACTAAATGGATGGCTAGTACCCTTTTCTATTATCGTGACGCAAATAGGATTTTCGTTTTTAACATTAGGCATCCAAAAGGGACATTAACATCTATGCTCCACCTCCACTAACTTTAAGGTTAGTACTTGTGGTTGGGGTAGGTCAGTCTAATAATTTAAACCCCAAAAATTAAGCAACCAGGGCACCTCCCCCATGGGGAGCCCAACACTACAATGGGTAGGATGACGGCCAACCATTTAGTACACAAGTACTAGACTCAGTTTTGTTTTCATTTATTTAGAAAGACTTCAATTATAGATTAGTTTACTTTTTCATATATTTTTCTCTTTTACTCATCCAATAACTGCTCATGAAATCAAAACAAATCCCTGATACAAGTTAATGAAATGTCACCCGGAGAGGAGCACATGCCTATGCCTTGCACCAAACTCTGCTAAATCAGATACTTTTTTCTGCTACTTGAGGTAAGTCAACCAAAAAGCAAAAAAAAAAAAAAACATGACTGATATAGAAATGACCGTAAGAGGAAAGTAAGTGCGTGTCACTCTCTTAGTGTAAAATTGAAAAAAATATTCTACTAAAAACAACCTCACGGCTGCATTCTCGGCACGTTATAATGATTCAGGGTTTCACTGACACTATAATTTATTAGTAAGTCTCCAAATCTGTTCTACACCACCAAAATACATTGAGACTTAAGTGATTTTATGCACCCCCAACCCCCCCAAAAGTAATGTTTAAGAAATGTGAATTCCAGTTAGTCACAGACCCTCAACTGCCAACAACAAATGGCAGTACATCGTTTAATGCCACTATGACGTCACTTTGGTTGAGCTCTGCCATAAAAAGCCTGTTTGGGCTTCATCTGTAACTAAATGTCAATGAAAATAATTGCTAAAAGGTGTGTATTTAATGTAGTCTAATAAACACATCCAACTGCATTCTATTATCACTGATATTTTTAAATAGAGCTCATTTACAAACAGCATTCAATCATCAAAAACATAAAAAACGATTCTTAAAGTGCTTCCACTTCCACAATAGTTTTCTTTTCATTCTTTATAGATTTGTCTTCCTTTTCAGTCATTCTGGTGAGTGCTCAGACCATAATGTGCTTGTTATATATATTATATTGTTGTATATATGTATCTATTCACGTAAAGAGGTGCCATAAAATGCAGAATTTTCATCTGGGGACAATCTAAGTCTATGCAAGTTTCCAAACACAAATGAATGTTACACCACGCAAACATTCTTCCACTTGTTCAATTTTGTTGCACTCTATTGCAGCTTTAAAAGCTAATTTTGCATAAACTGATGCCTGTCAACTTGCCAAACTTTTTTTTCCATGAACAGGTTCTCAGGTGGAGGTATAATGTGTAGGTGAGGCACACTGATGTAATGTCATTAAATAATACTTTGAAGTTTATAATGCACTACCTTGGGGGGGCGAACAATTGAACTTTATGATCAGCTCTGCATTAACACTGCAGCAAAGCGAAGAAAGCAGTTTCTAAATCGACGAGTGCTAAAGATGAATTGTATGTTTTATTCCTCATGTTGTATTAACAGTAACTTCTAATGTCTGTCACTGCTATTGTCACTTTTATTTGAAAATGCTCTTACGTATGTGCATATTTTTTCAGTCTCAATCAGTAAGACTTGGGTGCAAAATGGTGATATTAATGCTTTATTTTAGGTTAAAAGCAAGAGATTAAAACAGTGCTTGGTCCAAATGTTATTCACCATTAGGTAACTCAATGCAACACTGAGTGGTCTGAGGTGGAATAAAGACTCTTTGTACCGACACTGGACAGTTTACTGCGCTGTGCAGTTTGGCAGATGTCATTCTACGTTGCGAGATCTGGTGTGGATTCTTAACTTTTAAATCAGGACTCATCCAAATAAAGTTTATAGGAAAGACAAGAAAAACACTCAACACGACAGCTGCAATCAGCAATTATAAACAAATGATAGACTCGGTCAACTAGCTATTGGCAAATCAGAAACTGCCAGACTGCTGCTAAGTAGGGTTGCACCTAATGACTATTTATATTTTTATTGATTAGTCGACTAATCTAATAACTTGTCGGTCAAAATAATAATTTTGGATAACACTTTTGAGAAATCAAGTAAAATGACACTTTTTATTGGCAAACTTGGCAAAAAAAAAAAAAAAAAAAAAAAAAAAAGATTACAACATGCATATTGTAATATCTTTTTTTGTTAGCCAATAAAAAGGTGCCATTTTACTTGATTTTTCACTACATTCATAATGGCTAACAGGATACAACAGCCTAGTACTACAGGATTACTCCGTTAAAGATCTAACAAATAAAAAAATTTTCATGTTTGTTTTTTGTACCATTAGAATATCAACACTGTATTGAGGTATCCAGAAGGTTGCCGGTTCGAATCCCCGTCACTGCCAAAAGAGATCCTACTCTGCTGGGCCCTTGAGCAAGGCCCTTAACCTTCAACTGCTCCAGGGCCGCTGTACAATGGCTGACCCTGCTCTCTGACCTCAAGGGGTATGCGAAAACTACAATTCCTAATACGAGAAATTGTACAAGGCGAAATAAACAAAAAAAAAAAAAAATAAAAAACACCAAGGAATGCAAAGTCAAAATCGTTCCACATCAAATTAATTTCAGTTCATGAATAAACACTTCATGACAAAAGAGGTACAGTTTGAATCAGATATTAAAGATCAGACCTGCTTAGAAGTACAACATAAGTGAAAAAACACAAGATCAGGTAACAGTGAAGTTTGTTTGAATCAAACTACAACACCACACAAAAATACCTGTTCATCAGTCTAACATTAGTGTAAAGATCTGTTTAAGTAATACTTGAACACAATTTATCAGTTCAACTTACAAAGAGTCAGGATATAGAGTAAGGATACAGAGTAAACACAACTTTAATTTATCAGAAACTGATCCAGATCCAAGAGAAAGGAAAATATTAAGAGTGTTAAAGCTGACATCACAATTTACTTTTTGACAATTACAACGAATCAGTCACTAATATTTCTACATGTGCCCTCTGACCCCCCCCATTTACATATCAATAAATCCTTTACATAGTATATTAGCATACAAAGTTTGTAGATGAATTCCAACACTTAATGCATCATTTCTTCATCCCAAAATGATGTGCATTCTCTTCTATAAAAGTCTTTATTGGTAGCCAAATTAAATCCACTGTGATCCAATGTTGTATATTTTCACACTGATCACAAAAAAAGGCTATTCAATCTAAAACTGAAAATAGATCTCTGTAAAGTAATCTAAATTAATGACAAGAAAAAACACACAAATATCTGATCCCACAAGTATTCACCCTCTTCAATATAACACCACTCAATCATAAACAGTGCCGCCCATTGCCTTTAGAAGCCACATGATTAGTTTAATGGCGATCGCCTGTCTGGGGTTTCAATTGATTGCTATTTAAATGCTCCTGTATGTGGAAGGGCCAACTTGTGGTGTGTCAGTAGGGCGGCCTAAACCTTTGCAATGAAGAGAAAACAACTCAATCAACTCAAGAAAAACCACAAGGGATGGAGGCAAAAATACCCAGTTCACTGATTATCCAGTTAAATTGATCATGAAGAAATGTAAAGAACATGGCAGAGCTGTAAACCTGCTAGAGAAGGCCATCCAGAAAAAAAAACTGATTGATCGTACAAGACAACGACTAGTGATGAAGGCCACCAAGAGACCTCTAAGAACTCTGAAGGAGTTACAAGCTACAGTGACTGAGAGACTGTGCAGACAACTGTCACCCGGGTGCTTCACCGGTCACAGCTTTATGAGAGAGTGATGAAGAGAGAAAAAAAAAATGCACAGGACATCTTGGCTAGAGTCTGACAAGTGGCACATGGGAGATTCTGAAGTCAGAAGGAGGGAGGTTATGTGGTCTGATTAGACCAAAATTAGCCTTTAAAGCCATCAGACTCAACACCATGTTACACTGCACATTATCAAAAACACAACCATCTCAACCAAGAAGCACAATGGTGGCAGCATGAGGCTGTGGGGAGGTTTCTCTGCAGCAGGTCCGGGAAGGCATGAGACAGTAAAATGAATACTGCATCTACTAAATATGAACTTGAAGAGGGTGAATACATATGATGCCAAATATTTTGCATTTTATATCAGTAATTCAGACCACTTTGCAGAGAAATGTTTTTACTATGACATTCGAAAGAGTCTCTCTCTCTGGTGATCACTGTCAAAAAATTAAATCCACTGTAATTTGATGTTGTACGTATAACTTCCAACTGGATAATCATATGTTTTATAGGCAGCTGAAGCAGAAACTTTGACAACATGTGAACAGTACCTGGATGAGGTACTGGGATAAGATGATTTTAGCTAAATAAATCAACCTTGACAGACTAGCCTCAACTCACTATGGTTCACAAAAGTTTTGGTGTAGACTGAAGTAAATCGGTCCCATCCCCTGTGAAAATAAATGTGGCAGATAAACCAAAAGGTATTTAAAAAATGTTTATTGAAGAGTAGTAATTTTTTTTTACCTTTCCTAATCCAGTCTTGTAGTGCCCACCATAATTTTTACCTTGGTCTTTTAAGACACTGAAATCATTGCTGACAGAAGGTATTCATTTTCCTTTAAAATGTAATAATTTATACTTTTGCTTTTGCTATAAATAAATGTAAGTTCACACCTTTAGAGACTAGTAATAATTAAAATGTTTAATTCCTCTCAAACAATATGCTCTCCTTCGTTACACACAAGGCTTTTTAAGAACAAGTCACCTGCTATCATTTTTTTAATAATTTCTTTTTTTTTTTACCCAATGTGACACAAATCTCAAATAGAATAAGCAACTACAGTGCACTATTTTCCAAACCTGAATAATTTATCAAAGCTTCAGTTACACAACTTGCTCAGATTAACACAGTGAATCAGTGCCGGGAATCAAACAAGCAATCTCACAATTTACAGTCCAACACTTTATCCACTAGGCCCCACTGTCTGCCTTTTTCCAGCTACTAAAATTCAAAAAAAAAAAACTCAAAAAACGCTCAAAATAGTCTCTCCTGCCTAAAATACAGGCACCCAGAGACGCGACTAAAACATGAGAATAAAGCGTTGGCCAAAAGTATCAACCACAGATGTTTATTTCTTTCAAAAAGCATGCAGTTTAAAGACAAATAAAAAGCAGACCAGCATGCCAAGGTGAATAAAATCATTGCCTGCGGCCACAGCCAGCTACATGCTGGACATCCCAAAAAAGCAAGCTGCAAATGGGTGAGGTGTGTGCTGTCTGGTAAAAATGCAAATGGGGGGGCTTATAGTCATATAGAAAATATAAACAAATAGAGAAATGTATTGTCCAGACTTTTATGTGTAACAAATGTACAATAAAAATGTGTGGCCATTTAAAAAATGTGCACAGCCACCTTCATTAAAAGATTGAAGATTAACCATAAGGGAGCAGCTGTGGCCATCAGCAGCCACAGGATTAGCCACAAGATGCTTCAAAGGCCCGCACTATGAATGCATTTCACAACAGCAAAGCAGAAACTGCCACACAAGCCAGACATAAGGCAGAGGCAAGCAGAACCTACTACATCAAAAAGGAGAGCTGTGAATAATTAGGTATTCCACCAACAATTAATTTAAATCGCACTTACCAAAAAAAAAATCTAATTAAAACGGATGAATTAAAATAGTCTGGGTAAGGTTAATATACAGTTCTATTATAATCCTGGCAAACACAAACTACAGTACAGCAAAATTCAAAGTTGAAAGTTTTAGAGGAGTGTAATAAAGTCAAAATTTAGATAAACTACCTGCATTCCCTCCCCCAACAGGCATTACACAGGGGTACAAAATGATCAAAAACATAAGAGCACTAAGTAGAAAAGAGCAGCTAGGTGCATTGTAACAATGGTTACAAAAGGTTAGGATTATGTTCTAATTATTCTAAACACCCAAAAATTAGGTCATGTTAAAAAAGGCAACTCCACAGGGATCAGTGCTAGTGCCACTGCACCATTCACTCTATATTCAGGATGCTCTAATCATGTTTAAAGGACCGATACTGATAACTAGGGGTGTGTAATATTGGCAAATAAATGTCTCAGTATTTTCTGGGGCTTTTACAATAACCATAATTAGACAATATTTTAATAAAATGTTTGTAAAAGTCTTTATTGATCTAGCTTGGTCTTGTTAACAGGGTATTAATTGTAGCTTACAAATAAGATTAATGAAAACAACAGTTAAGGAAAACAGGTCTTATATATTGACTTAAAACTGCAGTAAAATAACACAAAAACATTTAAATCACCAGTCAAAGTATTACTAAGATCAAAGAGTGCATGTATGAGTAAACCATTTCAAAGTGGCCTTCAGGCTTTAAGTGAAACAAGACTATTATAATGAGAGCATTTTAAACAGACACCGTTAATCTAAAAAAGATATAAATCCAAAGGGAATAAAATACTAAACATAACTGACCTACAGGGCATGAATATTATGGTCTAGATAAAAATAAACTGCTTTGCTGTAAGGTGAATTGGTCAGCATAGAAGGAAGAACAAAAAAAATCTAACATATGGTACTATTATGTAAAAATTCGAAGTTCTGTCACACAGGGGAAAAAAAACTAGCGCATTTGTAAACGAGTTATGTCATATATTGAACAGAGAAACAAAAAAGCCCAAATCTATAACATTTGTAAACAACTTGCCAACTTAAACCTCTGTTCATTAACTAACAAAAGGTATCAGAAAAAATAAAACAATTGTAAAATGTTACTGAGGAAACTTCAATTTGTGTGACAGAAACACCAGTCTGTCCACAGCACTTGCCTTCAGAGAAGCATGGTTCCACATATTACAACCTTTCTTACGGTGCAGAAAGCCCTCTAAAAAAGGGCTGCTTGAGGCAGGGATACACAGGTATGTTTTTGCAAGTTTCCCAAATTTGTGGATCTGTACGTTCTTTTGTTTCTCACCACTCAAGTAGATTTACATCGCTGTCTACATCAGGTATCATCAAGTAGCTTGATCTCTTTTTTAATGGCAGTGTGCAGAGACTTGCCTACTCTAAATACCCGGTTTTTTTTTGTTTTGTTTTTTTTAAAATAGCTGCCAAAAGACTTTTTTTCTTTTTCACCCAACCGTGGTCGGTTCAGATGTATACAATGGTTGGAATACAACGATTGGGACATACTGGCAGGCACAGCATGTCCGCCCTACATCATTGCCTTAACACTGTTGCCATTATGGTAATACTTTACACATGTAATTCATTCAAACTGATTTTTTTTTTTTTTGGCCTGACATTTACAGGGCTCCGTAATGTGTTCACTTTCTGCACATGCATTAGTCTATCCTGTTAGGTTACACACAACAGTAAATGTGTGGACTCTCAAGGCGTGTTTTTGATTGCTTTTTGCAATTTCAGCTCGTACATCACTAAAACAACAATTAAGATATTATACATATCACATACTTATACTGATAACGGAATGCATGTTATTAGAATTGGCCATTTACCATTTTTTTTCTTTATCCTTTTACATTAAGTTTCTTAATAACCACACACATGGAAGCCTTATGTTCTATAGCAAAGGATTAACCTTGGTATTTTAACATGTTGCAATCAGATTTCTTTTCAGGGCCGATACAACCCACCAAATTCATGTTACTAGAACTAGTCAATTCAGTTATCAATTTTTTCTTTATCCTTTACAGTAAACGCTTGTTTATCACGGTTAATCCGTTCCAGACTCTACCGCGATAAATTTCCGAAGGAGGATTCTTTATTTATAAATCGAATATTTTTGCAGTTAGAGCATATAAAACCTGTTTACGACCTTCTAAATACGTTTTTTTTAACATTATTAGAACACTCTAGACATGAAATAACACCCTTTAGTCAACAGTTTAAACTGTCCTCCATGACAAGACAGAGATGACAGTTCCGTCTCACAATTAAAAGAATGAAAACATATCTTCCTCTTCAAAGGAGTGTGCGTCAGGAGCAGAGAATGTCAGACAGAGAGACAGAGAGAGAAAAGCAAACAATCAAAAATCAATACGTGCTGTTGGGCTTTTTAGTATGCGAAGCACCGCGATAAAGCGGCCGCAAGAAAGGGAGCAATGTGAAGGTAGTCTTTCAGCATTTTTTTAGAGGAGCGTCCGTATCCTCTAGGCCAGTGTGTGAACAGCCCCTCTGCTCATACCCCATCCGTCAGGAGCAGAGAATGTCAGAGAGAGAGAGAATGTCAGAGAGAGAGAGAGAGAGAGAAAAAATGTCAGAGAGAGAAAAGCAAACAATCAAAAATCAATAGTGCTGTTAGAGCTTTTAAGTATGCGAAGCACCGCACGGGAAGTATATTGAGGAGTTTTATTTAATACATAATACATGCTCCGATTGGGTAGCTTCTCAGCCATCCGCCAATAGCGTCCCTTATATGAAATCAACTGGGCAAAGCAACTGAGGAAGCATGTACCATAAATTAAAAAGACTCATTGTCCGTAGAAATCCGCGAACCAGCGAAAAATCCGTGATATACATTTAGATATGCTTACATTTAAAATCCGCGATGGAGAGAAGCCGCGAAAGTCGAAGCGCGATATAGTGAGGGATCACTGTGTAACTTTTTTTTACACTAAACTCCTGCAAAACAAAATGGGCAGAAGCTTTGTGTTCTATACTTTAAAGGGTTAACCTTGGTATTTTTTAAGAGATGCTCCGATCAGATTTTTTTTTAGGGCAGACACCAACCACCAATTTAATGTTACTTAAATTGGCTGAATCAGACTTTTTCCATTGGGATGACAGCTTAAGACAGAACCAGTTAGATAAGAAAGGACTAACACTTCACTATAGCTGGTGTTTGCTCTATGCTGATTTCTAGGTAATTGTGTATTTAAAACATTTTCTACTAATATCAAAAGGTACAATTTAGTGTAAAAATGACTAGGGATGCTCTTATCAGGTTTTTTTTTAGTCCTGACACCAATCTCCAATTTCACTTTACCAAAATTTGCCAGATTTGACAGACTAATTTAAAATTTTCTTACAGTAAGCTCCTGCATAGTCAGGCATATAGAAGCCTTACATTCAATTCTGACCCCTTAACCCTGGTATTTTTACAATCAATCTGCCAACCACTGATTTAACCTGCTTATATATTTATTAATAAAATGAAATTCCATAGGTTTATTGCTCAGTGTCCATAAAAATACTAAAATAAAGGAAGTCGCTTTAAAATAAAATTAACATTAAAATAAAATAAAATTAGCATTACACCTAGAACACAAAACAGTAGATAGAATTACACAATAAATGTGTGAAATTTGAAAGGACTCCTTTTGAGAAGGACTCAGTGGATTTGTGACCATCTACAACCAGATAGTACCATAAGCAGGGAACACAGCAAATACTTTGATTGGTTACATAAACGATATGGTAAGTACATGTCAATGAAACTGGCATATTATGTACAGTTGTAATCCCTGTATGACAAAAAAATATAATTATGGAAGAAGAAATGAGGAGGGTGGACTTATTCCAGGACTGCAGGCTATGTGCTATGAGGAATTACTGAGGCAGATGTAAAGGACTGCTAAGAGGAGACAAGACAGAACTACAGTAAGTCCCCTGGCTTGAAATAAAGGGTGTTGACTCAGCGTAAACAGAGATACAGCCAAAAGCACAACCACCTGTAGAGGATGCACGCATGTGACCGAGAATGTAAGCAATAATGGCGTGGGATTTGCACTCCGCCTAGCAGCAGACAAGTGAACTAACTTACACGCAGCCTTGAAATTTGAAGTTATGTTACAATTTTTAATTTTTCACTTATTTAAATAATTTTTAATTTATTGGACATGCACATTGACATCTTTGAAAGTTCACAACTTGAAGGTTTGTATGTAGGGGACTTGCAGTATTGGAAACAATAAATGGTGGATGCCAACTACTGCTGAAGAACTAATTTTAAAGTACAAGATAAATTTTACAACGTTTGAAAATGTCTCCCAGGAAAAACAGAGGTACATGGTACAATTTACCAAGTAGTGCTTTGTGGAACGTAACCTGTTCTTAGTAAAACAGTTATACATTTACCAATATATCAATTAATAAAACCTGACTGTATCTTAAATACCATTTGATGAAATGGTATGGTGACAACAGACACAGGCTATATGCTAGTAAATATTCATTAAATGCTGACCCTAGTGTGATGGTCTGAGTGCTGCAATGAGGAATGAGAAATGAGGTCAGAAGCAAACTATATGTGTAACAGGAAGTCAGAACTAGCATAGTTTTGGAATTTGTAATGAACATGCCTCATAGACTAAGACAGTTCAGATATGGGAGTTGTGTTGCAAGAAGTACTTCACAATCACACTGCCTGGCACAAATCCAATAACAAAATGGCAGCAGTCATAATAAAATTAATGTGGTATTGCCGGTAGAGGCATTTCATTTTTAACCTTCTGGTCAGATTTAAATGTATGCACTGAACACTAACTCATAAAACCATCTAAAGTACCATTCAACACAGAATACATTATAAAACAGAATTAAAATCTTAATATACATACACAAACACACATTTTGAACCCCCTTATCCAGATCAGGGTAGCGGGGCAGCTGGAGCCAATGAAGAATACAGCAGGAGCACTACCTGAACAGAGCATCAGTCTATCGCAAGGAGAACACACACACACACACACACACACACACCCAGAGGCAAACAATGCCAATTCTCCTACCCTGCACTTCATTGGATTATGGCAGGACACAAGTGCACCCATATGGAAATGCAAAGTCCATGCTCGGAAAATAAGCCTGCCCCAGTCTCCTTACTGTAAGGCAGCAGAGCTACATCTGCACTACCATGCCATGCCAGAGGCAAAGCCTCTAATGCCGAGCTACAGCGTCTGGTTTGCTTATTTAGCAGTACATTCTTTTTTTAAGTCGCTGATACCCAAGGTTTGATCACCATAAGGGGATACAAAAGTGCATGCCCCTGACAAGCCCCATTAAGGGCAAAACACGCGTTATGTACTCTTTGTATTATTTGACAGATAATGTATCACATACTGTATCTATGGTCCGCTTCTCACAACTGAGAGGATGTGGCGGATGTTTGCTGACTGGCCGACCAACCACCCACAAGTGTTACCTCCCGGTAGGTAACCACCTAAAAATCAGATTGCGATTCAGACTTAAAAAAATAAAAATTTATATATACATATACATACACGCATATACATACACACACAAAGACTTTTGCAAAGGTATTCTGTTCTGAAATGTTAGACTATACTGTAAATGATACTTCCATGTCTTGTTTCAGTATGAATTTTTTTTAAACAATTTTTGACAGGAATTCTGAAGATGAGTTATACACAAGTCATATGACAGCAGATATCTTAAAGCCTAAAGCTAATGCTTGGGTAGATCTCGACTACTCTGGTCTTCGTTCCCACTGGCATCTTCCTGAACTTAATTAAGGCCAGTGTCACATTTTCTGGATAATAAGCATGCCAACTGAGGTCAAAGAACATTCCAAGCAAACATGACAACGGCATAAATTTGGAGAACAAAAAATTTTCACAGGGTCAACAATGGCCCAACATGACTCAAATTCTGCCATACCACAAAACTTAAACAGAGGAAAGCCACTAAATGCCAACAGAGTAATGCTGAAAGACCTACAGAGTTTGGTAGCTAAAACATAAGGCAAAAAAGGGCATTCACTAAATCAATATGTGAGATTAGGAGCTCTGCAAAACACAGGTTTAATAAGGAAAAACAAACCAAATTTTCTTAAGGCCCTCTAAAGTAGGCTAAAAAGCACAGGGGTGAGTCAGGCAAGTTTAAGAAACAGGTTGAAGTTTTACAAGCATACAAGAACAATGCGATTCCTGTCAACCTGTGCAATGAACGTGTAAACTACATTGCAGTGATAAGGAAAAGAGTTTCATACCCTCACACAGTCTCACACTTTTAACTCAAATGCCCCTCTTTTTTCTTGCTTACAGACTGCGAATGAACAGGCTTACACCGAAGCGCAGTGCCTTAAGACCACCTGCATTCCCACAGTGTCGGGTTGCGGTGCCTTTCTTCATGCATTAATTTTACATTATCCTGCCTCTTCAGCAGCCAAGGAGCTAACAAGCACTCCCTGGGGCTCAGTTGAAGAGATGAGCTGGCAGACAAGCCACCAACAGCACCTCAGTCACTGTCAATAAAAACAGTGAAAATGAAAAAGTAGCCCAAAGCCCCCCAAAAAAAAAAAAGCTTAATACAAATAACATCAACCAGTAATGTCTCTCTCTAACAGGCAGTAGCAAAAGCTTTTTGCATATCTACTATATAATTCAGTGACGAGCCACATCACTAATAATGTTTTATGCAAATTAGCCAATATTGCTGTACTCAAGACACATGAAATTTCATTTTCCACCTTCATTCATAAAGAGGAAGTAAGAGAACGAAAAAAAAAACAGTTTATTGATGCTGTCCAGAAGCAGTAAAGTGATACTGTACACGGCCAATTAGTACAGGTGGGGTACATCACTAGAAACGAGACATGCAGTCTTTGAAGATTATTTGTGCCAAAATTAAATGCAATCCAATGTGTAAACTGCGTTCCAATGCAATACATATGCAAGTGGCACATTTAATTTTGGCACAATTTAATCATGTCATAATTAAAAAAAAAAAAATATCAACTAAGTGATCAAATACCTTTTACTATGGCACTCAATTTGAATAAGTTTAAAACGCAATGCAAAGGCTTATTGCATTTTACTTCATGTTCATAGATTGTGTGTCATAACTAAAAGCAAAGCAGACTACTGCATTTCACTTAGTAGTAGCTAAGTGTGTGACACTGAACATGTGTACTACATTTTAACTCGAGACCACACTTTTAAATTGTATCAAAATACGCCCCTCGCACCATCATTCGATGCTGATTGGTTATTTGATTACATTTAGTCTCGGTACAATTAAAACACGGTCTCAAATCTAATTGCAATACAAACGAAGCAGCCTCTAAGCAAAATGCAGTAAGTCTGCTTTGCTTTTACTTATTACATATAATTTATGGACATAAGTTTTAAAAATTCAAAATACATTTGAACTGAAAATGAAACTAACACAAAAATGACATGCCAATTGAACGTTTGTTTGATATTTTTTTAAATTATGACGCAATAAAACTGTGCCAAAATTAAATGTCACACTTGAATTTGAATTGCATTTCAACAGTTAACATGCTGAATTGCATTAATTTTGGCACAAAACTTCCATGAGCACAATCATTGCCATTGTCTACTAAAATGTGTTGCTATTTATAACAAATCTCACTTTACCGAAGCAAAATGCCACCAATCACACTGGGCAACACAATATTTTTTCCCCCCCAAGTGTTTTGCTTCCTGAAAATTTTTTGGTTATTATGATAGACAGCTTCAAGATGAATGCATATGCAATTTGACTGAATGTGCCACACAGGAATTTGAAGAAACAGGAATTAACATTTATTGAATTTGGCATGTTTAATCACTTAATGATACTGCCACACTGCTTAAGAGTTCAAATGAGCTAAAAATGCCTGTTGCTG
This sequence comes from Polypterus bichir lapradei, assembly GCA_026402145.1. Classification (NCBI taxonomy): domain Eukaryota; kingdom Metazoa; phylum Chordata; class Cladistia; order Polypteriformes; family Polypteridae; genus Polypterus; species Polypterus bichir. The sequence goes on from JANRMT010062857.1 coordinate 34,119,641, forward strand.
ACTTTTATTTGTACTCCAAACTTGATGCTTCCTATTTCAGTATCCAACAATAGTTGGCCAGCATTCACGGATTCCACCTGCATTGATGTTGCTTTTCCATCATTGCAATGTCCTGGTGCAACCTTTCACCCCCCCAAGTTCATCACTGACTGCACCAAGATCAGAAAGAAGAAGTCCAAGCATGAATGCAGAAAATAAATATTTAGTGACCTGTTGCACTTGATGGTTTTGAATGATTGAAACATGTCACCCGCTAAATGTAGTTTGGTGCTCTGTAGTTACCAAGAAAATTCTCAACAATCCTTAAGATGGCATCAGTTATTTGTGGAAACATCTGTCTCATATAGTAAAATCCTTCACCTTCCTTATTCATTGCTTTCATTAAATTTTTCATCAGTCCAAATTTTACATTACAATATTAATGTAATAAGAATCTTTAGCACTGCTGTCCCATCCACAAATGAAACAAGAGTACTTGGATTATCTGAGCTGCATACATACATTTAAATCTCCAGAGATGCTACAGTTTTAGTTTATGTATTGTATATGTATATTTATAATACAGGAGGAAATTATAAAAAATGGGCAACTGCAAAAAAAATAAATTGCAATAAATAAATTGTAATGATTTTTGAGATAAGCAGGCCTAAATCCATAGGATACATACAGAGTTGTTCAAGGACCAAAATGCCATTTGAATACATTTCTAGTACATATCCCTAAAACCATTATTTTATAGACTTTCCAGTGCTGTACAAATCAATTAAAACAATAAGCTGATCATCAGTTCTTCCTCTGACATTTGTCTATGGCTAATTAGTAGCAAGATAAGTGTTTTTTTAGAGTGGCGAGAGAGTGCATAACTAGTACAGTACCTTTAAAAGGGCACCAAGTATCCAGCAATCAATGCAAAGACAAAGTATGCAAAACAAACAAGGCACAGCCAATCCACAATTCATTATTTGGAACCCAAAACAAACATCGTTGATTGACTCATCATTAATTTACATAGATTACTGGCACAAGGGTCACCTGCTCTCGGGTTTTTTTTTCCTTTTTAATATTTTGTGCCGGAAAATCAAAAGAAAAAATAAATTAGCAAAACAGAAAGAGCAATAGATACCTCAGCATTATGAAGTTAGTTGCAAAGATCTGAACTCTCATGATGCAGGAATACAGTTGCAAAATGTTGCATGTTGATTAGTACATGCAAGTAAGAATTTAATTGTATTTTGTACATGTGACAATAATTAATAGATACATCTTTACTGGGGTGAATATGGAAGAACCTGTCTTCACGCCCTGTAAGTTAATTTTTAACCCAGGTACTTCCATCACATTGGCATTGGTAATTTGAATGCAATCCTCTAGAAAATGAATGTTTAAGAGTCAGAATGATAACAAGCCGACATCACGTTACAGGACTTCTAGTTGGAGGAGATATCAAACTTGACAAGAGGAGTTGTTGATCTCACCACTTGAATACTAAGAATCACAGGGGATAACAAAATGTAACAAATTAATACTTAAAAAAAAATACAACCAGAGTTTCTATTGGAAGGCATTATTTTCAAAGAAAACCTCAAATACTTTGGCCACATAATCAGAAGACAGAATTCCTTGGAGAAGGATCTCACTTTGAGCTGAACTGAAGGCAAAAGAACAGCTTGACAATAAAGTCTATGTCACATTATGTGACTTTTCCAGTAATTTTTATTCGTAGCCTTTTGATTTACTTAATCATTGCATGTCAGAGGAATGCTCTTCCAGAAATACAATGCATAGAATGTAGTGACAAGGAATAAGGAATGCACGCGTGTTAAACCTCACAAACAGAAGAGAAACTGGTCTGTCTGATGTGTCGTATTTTACATACCACAGCAGAATGGAAAAAAGAAATAAAGGGCCAAGATTGCTGCTGAACCCACCACTGCCATTAACCCTTCAAACAGCATCAACTCCATCAGCCAGCAGAAAAGGGGTAAGCACAACAGCAGTAGAACTCTGGCACTCTGATGGTAAATGCAACATGAGCTCCAATTTTCAGTCATTTAAATTAATGCAGTGCAACAGCAAGTTGGCATATCTGACATATCCCATTAACATCACATTGGCTTTACATGGATACCATAACAGAGGTTATGCATATAGGAGGGATGGGAGGATGGATTGATGTATGATGGCTAGATAAATAGGAAAGGCACTATATAACAGATAGATGGAGGAATAGATTAATAGATAGGGAAGACACTATACAATACACATAGATGGATAGATACAAAGAACTTTATCCCGGAGAAGCAGTTTTGGATAGAAATGCCTGGTGTGCTAAAGTCCATCAGGATACGATGAGTCTGACCTAAATAAACAATTAAACAAAAGATGCTTTAATGTAAAACAACTTAAAGAAGTGATCAATATAATCAAGTAAACATTAACCTGGGGAATGTTTTGAAATAATGGTACAATAGTATTTTGAAATAAGTAGTACAGGCCAGGATTACAGCATTAACCATCAAAAGTGAAGAGCTGAAAAATCAGACAGAAAAATGCAACACTAAACAGAATACAAGTCAGAAAGGATACAAATAGGGTTACTAAGAATCTGTCAATTAGAACATTATTGATTAAAAAGGTCAGTGTGGAGTCAGTGGTTTATATGGAGGTGGGCACCTCATTCCACCAGCAATGAACTACAAATGAGAAGAGTCTGGATTTGATCCAGATTTTGTTGCAACATACAGTAGCAAGCAGCAGCTGTTGTAGTAGTAGTACCGGCCATTCATTAGCAGACCTGAGTGGAAAAGAAGGAGCACTGGACTTTGAGTACCTCCATAATACAACTACAGTACTACTTGCTTTTACTACAAAGAACAGTTCTAACCACTGCATCATCATTTCCCCTCTTAAAACTCACTGTATGCCATACTCAGATTGGTCTATCCTGTATATACCATGCAGCTGTTATTCAAATCCAGGATCCAAACCATGGCAGCCATGAGCAATCTTCTGAAATTAAAACAAACTGTTGTTATGTAACTTTAGGACATTTAAGTCTTTAGGTCACTCAGTGTCACACAAATATTAAAAATCGTCATTTCAAGTAACTCAAGGTGAACTCCACTTAGTACGGCAGCTCTCAAACATAATTCATTATCTTTAAGAGATAAAAGTGCACAAATAATGGGGGTTTCCCTGCTTAGTTTTCCCCTTTATTAGCACACACTCACTACTCTTTAGTGAGGGCAGGCATGGGCAATTTTGAGAAAGGAAAAATGTAACACACAGATGGTAAAGTTAAACAGAGAAGGCAATCCAGAAATGTAGTCCTGGGTTCAGCTAGACTAATATTGATTAATTTGGCTCCTTAAAGTGGACACTGGCAGACTATACCGAAGATCAGAGCATTGGCAAGAATGGAAAGTTTAAATAAACATGACAGATACACACACTGGTGTGAGGATGTCTGAGCAGAACCGCGGGAAGAGCCATCTGAGGTAGTCTGGGCCTCTTGGTGGGATGTCTCCTGGGTGCCTCACTAGACATGGCCCACTGGGAGACCAAGGGTTAGACCTGGGACATGTTAGAGGACATTTTTATTTTAATATTTGTTTCCAGGCATATGCTTATTTTCCATTTGCAATTCTTGTCATTTTTTTGTACTTATTTTTCATCTTTTATTGGCTTTTATGTAATTTTTACTACTACTATGTGTATTTTTATTTAGTATTTATGTATTGAGTATTTAAGTTGTTTCAATCTATTCCTTGTGTTTTGTGAGTGAAACCTTGAGGCCGAGCCACCAACAGGTCGCTACTCTAGGACCACCCTTACTATTATATTAAGTATGAGGAGATGGTCCCAGCAGGGTGTCATGGGAGTTTGTGGAGCAGGGATTTGTCAGTATTATTTTGGACTTTTTTGCTACTGTTTATTAGTTTGTTGTTGGTTTTTGGTTTTGAACTTGTTTCCCCTGAATTTCTTTTTAAAAGAAATCCTTTTTGCTCTTATTGTGGCTTTTCCCACTTTTGTTCTTTTTTTTTTTTTTTTTTTTTGAGGTTTGTGAATCAAGTTCCACATTTATAATGATTCTTCAGGTGCCTTGTTCTTTAAGTCAAAAGTTTTATAGTTTTCTTTCCTTTGAATGGTATATTTTCGTATTTGGGACATTTTAAAATAATTTTGCACTTTTAAAGTGAGTACCTGATTTTGGGCCTGGTCAAGCCTGAAAACCTGCCTCTTAAATTTATGGTGTGGCAGTCGGGAGTGAGGCCTGTATCTAAAGGTTGACCAGTAAAGTCCTGGGGGGTATTTTTCATATGTCCCTTAAATCATCCAAGATCAGATGCCTCATCTTGGATGAGTTAATGCCAGTGAAACTCATCCAGGATAAGTCGGTTTTTCAAAAGCATCAGTGTAGTAGATTATTTTAGCTGGATCTAATCATCTGAGATGTTTGCGCACGCCTGCACTGAGTGAAAAGCCCTTATGTATTGAGTCTAGAAAACATTATCAGCAAGTCTTTGATAGGCTGCAACAAAATGACAAAAGAATGGGCGCATTTTTTTTTCCACACAAGCTGTGCGCGTGTGTGTGTGTGCGTTACTTGAAGGATTTCAAGATTTAATATGCACAAGGGGTAACACTGCAAAAGCAGCCCAAACCAGAAAAGACAGCTGGCAAAAAGTGGCTGAGAAATTAAACATGTGTGCATTGTACTTACTGAAAGCAGAGTTTCATTTCCTATGTGTCAGATTAATCATTATTTAATATGTCATAATTCCAGATCAAACGTGAGCACAAGGAGAACATGGGAACAGGTTAAAGTACAAGAATATACAGTACTTCAAACTAGTAAATATTAGTATATAACTATTTAAAGAACTGTTGACATAAAGAATCATATATAATATAAAAAACATTCATTTTAAAGCTAATAAGAAGGCAGACAAGCAAAAAACAGGTGGAGGTCCACGCGGTCCAGACCTAACCCCTGCGGAAGAGTTGGCTCTCCAGCAAAATGCCCATTGCCCTGTTTCTGAGGGCATTCCAGTGGGAAGCTCCTCCTCATAACCAGTGGCAGGATGCAGTGGTCATTTCATTTCAGGTAAAGGATGGTCATTGCATATATTTGTCCTCAATGTGTGCCATAGGTAGGTTCCATATAGCCCTCTTTTTTGTTGGGTCAGTTGCAGGGAACGTCATATCCCTAGAACTTGTGTCTGACCAACGAGATATTGACGGAGGTCAAATATTTGGTGAAGACACTGTGTCTGATTATTCATCAGGAGGAGAGATACATTTTCCAAATAATGTTTGAACAAACTTCACTCTGATCTGTCCCATGTGCCCCAATCACATTTGGAAATCCTGGGTAATGAGAATGTTAGGTCAATTATGAGATTCTTTGCGGAACTGAGGGTGTTTTTGCCCGTGTATTACCTACCTGCAATGGCATGAAACGGCTCTTTTATTGTCTGCACACGCAGGTGTCCAGGAAACACTACGAAAACCCGAAGGAAATATTTCAGAGCCAAACAGACATTTTACGAGTTGCCTGGCAAACTGTACTTTTAGACAGATTTTCCGCATCGCCTACATTATATAAAAAAAAAGTGCCACTTGCACAAAACCTCAAAACAATGCATATTGTCTGTGTGGTTGTGAGAACCCGACTTTGCCGAGTTTGACTTCGAATATAAGGTGCTAATAAATCTTTGAGGTACAATATTCCCACCCGGCTAAAGCGGTATCTTTCGAAAAGAATTTCATCCAGGAACAATAAAGGGTCCTGCCAATCGTGCAAAACCCTCTCTATATGAAATTCTTTTCTTATAATTTGCGTACCACTAGCAATTGGTTGCTCACTCATGAGCGGCGAAGCTATGACTGAATGAATTCCACGCACGGACACTGATTAAGTGTGTGAGCTAATCCTTGTTTACACAGAACAAACCTGCTCCGAGCAGGTTTGAAGATTTGGATGTGTTGCTATGACACCACATCCAGCAAGAGTTTCGAAAAACCGACAGATCCAGGATCATGCCAAATCGTCAACAATTACATCCGGCTAAATCCACGTACGAAAAATACCCCCCTGGCCAGGTATTTGTTTTGAAGTCTGCTCTCCTCTTTATGCCATTATGTGTCACTGCATAACAACATCTCTCTCTCTCGACTGGTGCTGCCATCACCTTTCCACCAGGTGACATATACACTCACACAATCCCACACATTATATTGTGAACATACTTCCGAGATCATGACTGCAAACTGAGCAAATCAATGCAATGTACAAATCAATTGTAAAGTTTTTTCTCAACTTCATATCACTGCTCATACAGCCACCACCATCCTCCATGCGCCATCGTCTTTGGCTGAAAGTTTTCCAATTACTTATCCATTTTCTGAAATTTGTGATCATTAAAGGACTCTGCAACAAAAGGCACAGCAAAGGATCAACCCTGGATTAAAAAGAGAAGCACAGATCCTAGAATGCTCAATGTACAATTACCACTATTACTGATAAGTGATGACATTTATTGTTATCTGTTATATCAATGAACCTATCGACATAACTTATTTTAATCAAATGACAAATTCACCAGGTTTACTGAGGTTTCTTTCAAGAAAAGTCCAAAAGCAGAAGCATAATTCTTCCAATCATTGCTTTCTTCACATTCAAACACACAAATACAACTAATATAACTTTGCTGTTGAAAACAATGAATAGAACAAATACAGCATACGAACAATGTTGTTCATTGTGTATTTAATTTTTTAAACAAAATAAGTACAGACAAGGTTTATAGCACTTGTGTACCTTTAAGAATCTCCCCCTCCACTTACCTGGGATGTGGGACGAACTTTACTCATGTAGACACCTCTCCAAATGACTGAGCTTAGCCCATTCATTGTTAACAGGTGCATAAAATCAAGCACAAAGCCATCCATTCTCCATTTACAGGCATTGGTATAAGGTTGAGTACCACTGAACAACTCAGTGACTTTAACCATGGCACTGTCATAGGATATCACCTTTGCCACAAGTCAGAATGTGAAATCTCTGCTCTGCTAGAGATACCCCAGTCAACTGCTATTATTGTGAAATGGAAGCAAAGTTGTAGACCACACAAGCTCAACGAGCAGGGCTACAGAGTGTTGAAGCACATAAAAATCACCTATTCTCTGTTGCCTGTCTCACGGAGTCCCAAACTGCCTAAGGAAGCAACATCAGCAAAAAGAACTGTTCATTGGGAGTTTCATGAAATGGGTTTCCATCATCAGGCCTAAGATAACTATGTGCAATACAAAATATTAGCTGGAATGGTGTAAAACACGCCACAGTTGGAGTCTGGGGAGTTGAAAACATTCTCTGGAATGATGAATCATGCTTCACTAACTGGCGCTCTGATGGACAAATTGGGGTTTGGCAGATGCCACTACAATACTACCTTCAGGACTGTTTGGTGGGGGTGTAGATAATAGTAGGGCTTGACACAGGCCCCTTGGTTCCAGGGGTCCTGCAAATGCTTGCAAGCATACAAAGCCATTTTATCTAATTTGTGGCAACAGTTTGTGAAGGCCTTTCCTATTCCAGCCTGAGTGTGTCCACGTGCTCAAAGTCAGGTCCATAAATACATGGAGGAACTCGAGAGGGCTGAACATAGCCCAGACCTCAACTCTACTGAACACCTTTGGGATGAACTGGAATGCCGATTGATTGTCGGGTCTTCTTGTTCAACACTACCACCTTGCCTCACAAATGCTCTTTTGGCTAAATGGGTACAAATTCCCCAGAAGAGTGGGGGCCTGTTATGGTCACAAAGGGGCTGGGGGGCTGCCTTGAGAATGATGACTCTACTTTAAAACCCATTGTTTTGGAACGGAATATCTTTGTGTCTTCCTCTTTCTCAGTTTCATTGTTATACCTTGCCTCATGAAGAGGCCTTAGCTGCCACGAAAGCTTGCATTTGTAATCTATTTAGTTAGTCAATAAAAGGTGTCATTTCACCCTACCTTCTCCTGTATCAATGTATGGCTAACACGGTACAACACTCTATTCCTCTTGAAGAAAATTAGGTGTCCATAAGCTTTGAGGCCATAGAGTTTAGCTTTGTGTATGAAGTATAAATATTTGGGGAAACTGTTGGGTTTCCATACCATAACTGAACATGCAATTGTGTAAAAGAGGGCATATAGTAAAGCAGTGGAATTTAACTTAAAATCTATGAACTGTGGAAACAAGCTGTTTGTTAATTCTATGAACTCACTCATCCATTGTTTAAACTTACGTCTTTCAATAAAGAGCGATGAGGTATCTGGAGCCTATGGTGACCAGATTCATCACTGGATGAGATAAAACTCCATTGCAGGGAAAAGTCAGACAGAACTATACTCATTCAGGGCTAATTTCAGGGTGAACAATTAACGTAAATAAGTTATTACAATGTGGAAGGAAACTTGAGTACCTGGAGATAATGCACAAATACCAGATTGGGGCTAGGAATTGAACACAGGTCCTTGGGGCAATGAAATGATATTTGTTGCAATATAATCTCCATAAAGATTTTGGAGAAACTTGTATATAACATCTCGATGTTGCCTCCTCAGGTCTTCTCGAGCCATCAACCTGAAGAGGGCTTACCACTGCAAGTCACAACTACACAGAAAAAAATCAACAAAAACTATTTTCCAAAATTCAGAATTTAGCAGCAGTGAAAGGCCATCATTCTCGGCATCACTGCAGGTGTAGGCCATGTCAGATCGAGTGTGACTCACTATAGATAGAGTTACTACATCCATTGTCTTGAACACCTACCCCGAAATGAAAACACAACTGCAGAAGCCAATTTGTCCCTATTTCTCTCCATCCCAGCCCCCTTTCCTTTTATCACCTTCAAAGGCTTTCCTCTCTCTAGCTCCCAATTAGTGACTTGCTTTCAAAAGAATCTTATGTGCTTTCATCTTCTTCAAACTAAGTCACTGCAATACGGTGTCATGGAAACAGCAACTGAGGTCACTTCCTGTTTCAGAAAAAGGCAAATCTGAACTCTGAATCAGGAGCGCAGCACAGATGGAGACTAGCAGCTATGGAATATTAACATATTTCTATGTACATTAAAGGGAGCACAGATTTTGAGAATTTTGGAACAATATTTTTTACCTTGTCAATTAGCATTTATGTTTCATTACACTCTGGAGGGCAAACAAGATTATAGTCGAGTGTCAAACTGAAAAACAATCATCATAAAAGTAGAACAATAAGCCACTGCTGAAAGACACTAGGGACAAATATAAAAGACCGGACATCAAAAATGGAGAACAAAAGCACTAAGGAGACTGAGAAATCACAGTACAGCACTTGCTTCCAGAGTTTTAATGTGTGGAAGTCATTCATTAAATGCAGGAGTCTTGATTTAAATGCTCCTACTGATCTAGACCACAGATTTCTAAATACATCAGATTGCTCAGTTAACTGGCAATTCTAAATCACCATGTGTGTAAATGAGCGAGTCCTGCAATGACAAAAGCAGCTAGGAAAGGCTCCAGCTTCATGTAACCCTAGACTGAATTAGAAGGTTTCAGAAATGTGTTTTTCCACACATGATGCCAAAGGAGTTGCGAGTGATGAGGTCCACTGCATACCAGTGCTCTACCACCCCAGTATTTTGAACAAATGACTCACACAGGGTTTAAAAACAGATAACTGATCCTGAACTCTGTAAGCATTTTCTTTCTGGCAAACTCACAGTGTGATTAGAAATATGGCAGCCTAATGTTAGAACAGCTACCTCCTAGCCTCAGGAGACTTTTATGAACTTCAGACTAGTCACTGTCTGCATGGAGTTTGCACGTTCAATCTGTCACTGCTGGGTTTCTCTCGACTAAGAAGGTTATTCTCTCACCTCTCCAAAACTTGCAATTTAGGTCACCTTATTTGGCACATATGAATGGGGGTGTGAGAATGCCCTGTGACTGACTATCACACCATCAAAAGGTGATTTCCAGAATTATGCCTGAAGCAGCAGGAATCAGTTTGGGCCATCCTCTCGATCTACTATTACTACCATCTACAGTGGCATGTTAAGGTTTGGGCACCCTTGCTTAAAATGTCTGTTACTGTAAATAGTTAAGTGAGCAGAAGATGAACTGATCACCAAAAGGCATAAAGTTCACCTTTTCAGCATTTGATGCAAGAATAGTGTATTGTTTCTGTTTCATACAATTATACGGTGAAAAAAAGGAAAAGGAGCACCATTCAAACATTTGTGCACCCCAAGATACTTGAAGTCTCAGGTAACTTTTCCCAAGGTCTCAGTCCTTAATTAGCTCGTCAGGGCTATGACTTGTTCACAGTCATCATTAGGAAACTGGAGGTGATGCAAATTGAAAAGCTGCATAAATTCTCTGACTCCTCAAACCTTGTTCCAACAATCAGCAGCCATGGGCTCCTCTAAGTAGTTGCCTAGCTCACAAAGCAGGAGGCTACAAGAAGATAGCAAAGCATGTTCGGGTACCTGTTAACCTCACTTCGTAATGTTATTAAGAAATGGCAGTTAACAGGAACGGTGGAGGTCACATTGGTGTGTGGAAGACCAAGAAAACGTTTTGAAATAACTGCTTCTTGGACAGCTAAGAAAGGCACATAAAAATCCCTGTCTGACTGAAAAAAGACCTTCAGGAAGATGTAGCAGACTCTGGAGTGGTGGTGTGCACTATTCTACTGTACAGCAACACCTGAACAAATATGACCTTCATGGTAGAGTCAGCAGAAGAAAGTCTTTCCTGCATCCTAGCCACAAAATGCAGCACCTGAAGTTAGCAAATGAACATGTAAACAAGCCTGATGCATTTTGGAAACAAGTTCGGTGGACTGAAGAAGTCAAAACAGAGCTTTTCGGCCACAATGTACAAAGGTAAATATGCTGGGGGGCTCCAAATTCCAGGAATTCCAATATTAAGCATGGCAGTGGTTCGGTCAAGCAATGGGCTTGTGTTGCAGCCAGTGGCATAGGGAACATGTCATTGGTAGAGGTAAGAATGGACTCAAATACACACCAGCAAATTCTGGAAACAAACACCACACCATCTGTAAAAACGTTAAAATGAGGATGGGTCCTATAACAAGATAACGACCCCAAAACACCTCCAAATCTACAACAGAATACCTCAAGAGGCGCAAGCTGAAGGTTCTGCCTCCTCACAGAGGCAACAAGATTTTTGGCTAAAATGTTCTGGTATTTAATGGAATTCATTATGCCACTGACCTTAATACAACCCACAGGACCACTGGCAGCAAAACAGCCTCAAAGGGCCCCACCATATTTTACCAAGGGTAGGAGGTGCCCTGCTTTGGTATGCAATTCCTTTTTTATGCCAAACATGGTGACGGTGTGCATGGCCAAAAGGCTCAAATTTTTTTTTTCCTCTTATCTGTCCACAACACACAAGTCCAGTTGTATCTCCAATGTTGCTTGGCAAAGTTGAGACAAGACGCATAAGAGGCTTCTTTTGTGCCACTCATCCAGAAAACTCCTGGTCATGAAGGTGTCGTCTCACAGTCAACTTTGAAACAGTGAATCCCCAAGATTCAACTAAACTTTGCACTCATGAAACTGATCTATGGGCTCCTCTTTGCCACTCTTAGCATCCCCCTCACTGTACATGGGAGTAATATGCAGATGTGGCCCCGTCCTGGCAAATCAACAGTTCCATGCTTTTCAAACTTTTTTATAGGCCTGATTGTGCTTACTGTTAAATTAACCGAGTATCTATTTTTTGTAGCCATTCCTTAAACTATGCAGCTCAACATCGTTTTTTTCTCATTTCAGTTGACAGCTCTGTGGTTTCACCAATGCTGATGGATGAAAAAAGGATTTCACTTGTGTGTTACCTCATATGTACCCCACTGAAATAGGAAAAGGGCCTCAGACAACAGTTCCTAGACAACAAAAGCAACATCAAGAAACCTTTCTTCTCCAAAGATGCAAACTTATTTGGTCTTAATTATAGTATTCTTCAAGGATGCCAATAATTTTGCCACATTTTTTTTTTAACAAGATATACTATTCCAAAGATATAACAATGCTTTTGAAGGAAATGTATTTATTCAATAGTCAACAATTTCTCCTAACATTTGAGGAGTATTAGATAACAAATACAAAGATTCTGGTTCATATTAATATTTTTGCTCCCCTTTTTCAAGGGTGCCAATATTTCTGGAGTTAACTGTATGTAAGTAAACATTTCACTCTACTATGTACATCTAACAAACAAGAACAGTAATCAAAACACCATCAGCATCATCTCCCATGCATTTCAGCACTTTCTAACCTGCGCATCCAGTTCACAATTGCAAGCAGCTGGTGCCTATCTCAGTGTCACAGGGAGACCACACTAAAGCAGGGGCATCAATCTATCCCAGGTTGAAATAATACACCCTTTCTTCTAAGACATCCAATAATACTTTAATTTTTTTTTGCATAACTTTGTAATCATTCAGTCTAATTTCGTGAACCTGCTTATTCAGCATCAGTGAAACCCAGGATTCAGTTTTACATGAGGTGCCACTCCATTACATGTCACACTCTCACAGATCTCCACAATTACTCACATTAGACCAGTTTAGAACTGCTAACTAGCCTATCCTGGATGTCACTGGGATGTGCTTGAAAAGTCCACACAGACATGAGAAGATGGGCAGGAAAGTAGCCAGGATTGAGCCTTATAACTATAAAGCTAACCATCATGCAAGTGAGCCATCTTAAAAAAATATTTAATAAAAATGTAATGCAGGCACTAGAAAAAGGAAAAAGAAGCCTTTCTGACTAAGTCCAATCAATCACTTTAAAAATACATATTGAAAAATGTTGCCAACACAATACTTAGAAGGAGATTATATGAATGCAAATTAACTTTAAGGAAACACTTCTGATGTGAAGCTATTATTAATTTCAATTCTTTATCGGAACCCACTTACGCTATTCCCACTTTTTTTTTTTTTTTTTTAAAACTACAACTTAAGGTTTTTCCTAAATGAATTTCTTAAACAAAGCAAGACAGTAGCCTGCTGTAGCAAAACACAAGGTACCACAGCTAAACAGCAAGTGCAGAATGGCAGATACTCCAATGCATCAAACATTTACATCACATGCACTGGAGTAGATTCTATTACATAACACACTTGGTGCCCATGCTAATGGTTTAAATGACACGATTAATGTCACACAGTGAGTTAATGTTGGAGTATTCCATGCACAGTTCATATACAAACTTTGTAATAATATTCTCAAATCCACTTATTTCATTTCAGGGCTGCGTTGCCTAGCCTTTCCCAGCAGTGCTGTCAGAAAAGAACAAAATAGGCATGAAGCACCATTTCCGCAAGGATAATTTAGAATCAATCAGTTAAAATAAATAAATAAATTACATGTAAGTAAAAAGCAAAGCAACTTGAATGTGCAGAATTAGACATGAGAATGCTGGATCAATAAGGCAGCAGCTCTAAACACTGTGGCACCATCCCAAGGTACATGTGTAAAACTACGAAACAATCATTTTATTACACAGTCCATGGAGATGAATGAACAACCAGGTTCATGCTTTTACACTCCAACACCTTAGCACTAACACCACAATATGCTTTATGACATGTTTGAATACACAGACCACAATAGATTTTTGCTCCCATTCTCCACACACGCACATCCACACACAGTATAGTGGCATGGCTATGTTTCAGTGGGCTTATGCTATCTATAACCAATTACTCAGTTTAGAAACACAGCCAAATCACCATTTCAGCTGGAAAATATCAAGCAAATCCCAATAGTAGTACAGTACACATTATACTTCTGCACAATTTCCACACTGAGCAGAAACAGAGATAACCACCTCAAAACACTTTTTAAACGATTCTGCAGCTTTGCTCAATGAGATGCAGGAGGCGGTGGTAGTGCAAAAACAGAACATAAAGTAGCAGGCAGTGCAGTATAGAGAACAGCACACAACACATTAAACCTCTAAACTCATCAAATCCCAAGGACACCAATTCAACTCCCATGTCTCCCTCAGTGTATCACCTAGAGCAAGCTGCTAAACCAGCTCATGCACCAATGGTTAAAAAATATCTGAACTAGTCAATAATATGCCCTCATCTTGTAAGTCATCTTGCATAATTGCATAAGCCAAACAAACAAAAAATAAAACTAACATGCTTCCCTCCCATCCATGCTTGTATATCCTAACCTGCTTAATCCATTTCAGTGCTGTATTCCAACAGTAACAGAAGATGCACGGCATGCCAACAAAGTACTTAAAATTTGCATTGCAAGTTGCGAGTTGAAATCCTGGCCCAAGCATGTCTGCATGTTTTCTCAATGAGTCCACTTTCGCCAGGTTTCAAGTCCCCCCACCTCAGACACATTAATTGCTGGGCTAAAAGGGGAACTTTAAATGTGCCCAATGTGAGTCATTGTGGATAGGTGAATAATTGAGCCCTAGGACTGACTGCAACCTTGGCCAGTATCCATTCCTGCCTTGTTCTCAAAGCCATTGAGAAAGAACTTGTAAGTGACCCTGAATTGTAGTAAGCAGGCTTAGTAAAGAAATGATCGAAAATTAATGCAAGGTGACATTTTTCTTTTTTTTTGGCTTCTATTCACAAACAGAAGGGTTGTTCACAGTTAGGAGAGAAACCTCCAACTGCTGAAGTAGCATAAAGTAAGGGTCATCTAATATACCGATAACGAGCTGTAAATGCACTTGACCATCCCTAGTTTTCATCCTCTTTCTCTGTACGTTCAGCATTTGTTTGCTCAGAGGTTGATACGCTTGCTGCTTCTTGAGCAGCTCTTCTTTTCTCCACCCTAGTGACCCACTTCTTCTCTTCTTTCATCAGCATCTTTTCGCATTAAAACTGATTAAGTCAGTGTTTGTGTTGCAAGTACGTTTTTCTTAATTTTTCACTTAAGCTGGCACTTAAGGCTTTAATCTGCCTCATGAACGATTTAAGATATGAAGAGGTAGGGGAAGTGACGGCAAAGGTGGTAGGGATGAGAACGGTGTCTGTACACATACGCCACACAGTCACCCTGCTGGCAACTGACGAGAGGTTTTTCTACAATAAAATAAAATGAAAATAACCTTGGAGGTCAATCATTACCACAAAGCAGATAGTAGACATCACGTAGTATATGTGTACCAAATTTCAGGTCAATAGTTCAAACGGTTAGCAAGCAACAGGTGATTTAAAATCCTGGACAGAAATGGACAGCCACAGTAGGGTATCTATACTAATAAAAGGCAAAGCCCTCACTGACTGACTGACTCACTCACTCATCACTAATTCTCCAACTTCCCGTGTAGGTAGAAGGCTGAAATTTGGCAGGCTCATTCCTTACAGCTCACTTACAAAAGTTAAGCAGGTTTCGTTTTGAAATTCTACGAGTAACAGTCTACTTACGTACATACTGTATATACGGCCATAGCCTGCAGCTCGGTCACTGTGTGCGTCTCTCATCATCACGCCTCCCACGTAATTGAGTGCCTGCCCATATAAGACTAGTGTTTGGCACAAACTCAGCGAAAGTGCGAGAGAAACTTTAAAATGCTGGGTCTGAGCTAACATTAAATAAAGCCGTGGACATCGCAAGATCGCACAAGCACAGCTGAAAACCTTCAATGCATGTACAACGAGCAGCTCCCGTGAACTGACTGTGAACGCAGTACGCAGACAACAAGCAAGAGCTCCAAAGAGCGCTGAACAAAAAACGCATTACACAATTGAGAAGGCAGCAAAAGAATATGAAGCGAGTGACGCATACAAGCATATTCATAAGTAAAGCTACTGCAGAAACAAAGCACACAGTGGAAAAAGTCATGTCCAGCTAAAGGAAGACAGTGTAAAAAAGTGGCATTTCTAAATCATTTCTATGGAAGTGAACAAGACACACAAGATAAGATGTTATCAATTGGGGGAAATCAGGATAAAATTATGAGAACCAGCACTGTGTTCCATGATGGAGTTGTGCCCTGTATTTCCCACCTTGCATTTAGTGCTGGCACAATTGGCTTTTAACCTAGCAACCCAGATATGGGCAGAGCAAGACTGTGAAGTTTACATACTTAACATACAGTACGTGGATAATTACATAGACTAGTTACATTACAGGTCACATTACAGATTACATAGACTAATTACATTGTTGTCAAACTCATGGCCTGTAGGACCAGATTCAGCCCTCTTTAACGTGGCCCACTTTATCAATACAGGGGGTCCTCGGGTTACAACGTTTCAACATACAACGTTTCGAGTTTACAACACTCACTCCCATAAAAACTTAAAAAAAAAAATTGAGACATGAGAAGGAATAAAGGTAAGCATTTTTTTACACTCATTTTTTCTGTTTCTACAGTACGGTGTATAGTACAGTATATTTATGTCCTTTTATTTTTTCTCAGGCTTAGATTTTGTGTTTTTATGTTCTAGATTATGATTTTGCAAATGTGTTAAGATAGGTAAGTGACTTAGGCTAGAGTGTGTTTCGACTTACACCAAAATTCGGGTTACATCACTGTTGTAGGAACGGAACTGTGTCGTAACCTGAGGACCCCCTGTATTGAAAAACCTGTTACAAATGGCCTACAATATCTGCAGATTTTCTCAAAGAACCGATTTAACTTGAATCTCAATTAGTGTCCATTTATAGTTTAGCAGGATTTCATTTACATCTGGCCTTAAAATGAATCACTTGTGTTTACCTGCATACTACAGCTACTATCCTGTAGTTAGAATTGAAACGGACCCAACGAGAAAAAGTGAAAAGTAGGTAGCACTCCCATAAAGAACTCAGTGTTTCAGCATGGTGCTAAAGTTGTGACTGTCTCATGAAGCAGATGGTAAGTTGACTTCACACACTGTGCTCACTTTTCAAATCTGCCTTCTGCGGTTTATCGGACTGCTGCCACCGCCGCAAACAATTTTTGTTATTTCCAGTGACTTGATTGTTGTATGCTGATAGAAAACACATTTAGAAAATAACAGTAACCAATATCTGTCTTTGATCAACTCCTAATGTGATCTGTGTGATCCACCACCAGTGCATTTATACCAGTTTTTTTTTTTTTTAATTTGGTCAAGTACTATCCAATCATGATGAATGTTAAACACTGATGTAAACAGATTTACATTGCTTTAGGCACGAATTCTCACAGACATCCAAACTGCTCTCATTTTGCTTTAAGTAATTACATAATTTCACTCCTGATTTTGGTTCTATTGCCACTTTTTTTTTTTTTTTCTTCTAAACCGGAGCAAAGTCTAAGAAAGAATAGCTGATAAAGACAGAACAAAATGTAAAAACAGACATGAGGCACAGTACACAAGTGTGATGAGCACAGAGGTAGTTGTGTGTCTTGTTTATAAAGAACATGTGGTGGTAGCCGCTTGTTGGTGTATTTGGCCCATGGCAAGTATACCAAGTGTTATTTTTGACCCTCAAGAAAATTGTGTTTGACACCTTTGACATAGATACTGAATGATTTAACTAGCTATGATGCAAATTGTGATTGACATTTAGCCAACACTCTGCTCTCTTCTGAGCTGCTTGATTTAATGTATGCCATGTGCAGACTTCAGTCTTCCATTTCATACATGCAAACAGGCAACACTGTCAACTTTCTTTCTAGCACAGGCTGCTGACAGACAAACAATAAAACACCACAAGCCATATTGAAAATTGTGACTGCTCCCTGCCCACAGGCATTTGTCAAAGTTAGAAACAATTCAAAAACTTAACAGTGAGTGAAATATTCCATTAGAATATAAAAACCATATTTCATAAACATTAAAATGGATAGAGACTTCTATGGTAAGAATCCAAATGCCAAAAGCACAGTCTTCCCTTTGTCCAGACAACATTTCACAAGCTGAACATTTACAGTATTTTCTTTAGTTATGTCAGCCAGTTAAGCAATTTACATATCTTTTTTGGAACTGTTTTATCTTCAATGTATTATCATCATTCTGGACATACTGCCATGTGTACCAGCCTACGTTTTGCCATTTTCCCATGGGAAAAGAGGTCGTTGAACACAAAGTTGCTATTCCAATCTGTTTCAGAAAGGAAGATTTTGTCATTATGAAATAACTGTTCATCCCTGTGGCCCTTACATCCCACATCATGAAGACCTTTGAGAGGCTGATCCTGGTCTACAGGAGGCCTGTTATGAAATCCTGCTGCAGTTTGTGAATCAGTCAAAGACTGGAATGATAGATGCAATTATAAATCTACCATGTGGATGTTTTTGATTTCTCCAGTGCCAGTCCAGCCATCCCCAGACATTAAGAGGTAATCTCAGAGATATGCAGGTGGATGAGTTTGTGGTGTCCTGGACAGTAGATTATCTGATCTGTCCAGCAGATCACATTCCGAGATCACAGATAATTTTCACATTGAGTGTGGAAATGCTTCCTATTTACATAAGTACGTTCATTCTCTAAAAGGCACCTTTATAGCAATGTGCGTGCAGTTGACTGCTCCGAATAGATTTGGAGAACCGGCCATTGCTATGAATTACGCTTTGATGTTTGCCCATTCAACCACATCGTAAGGAAATCTTACATATCTGGACATAACCTTCCCGTACAACTCGCATTGCACGACTCAGTGATGACTGAGAAATACGTTGAAAAGCTCCTGTGGCTAAAAACCAAAGGGTGGACAGAACTTGCAAAGAAGCACAAAGGCAAAGGTAGAGCACAATTCCGCATAGTCTTCTTTTGTAAAGCAAGGCCCAGTTTAAACACACAGTTCCAAGGGGAGTGGTCTTGGGGGGTTTAAGGGGGGGGTGCGATGTTGGTATCAACAGGATACCTAAATACCCACTCTCTTGTAATTCTTCCATTTGTGATGTCTTCTAACAATGCTAAAGCAACCACGGTAGCTAGATAGTCTGGCCAATCCTTGCACTCATAGATTGTTACAGAACCCTAAAATTGGTAAATGATATGCAATTAATGACAGCGTATTCAATAATGTCTGCATCACGGATGTGAATCTAAAAAGGAAAGGGAAACCACAGAGAAACAGTAGCACCGTTTTGATGCTGGGTGCCGCCCATTTACAGAGCCAAGCAGAAATGTACGTACACGTAGCCCGAGTCTGCCATGAAAATGTGCGTAGCATTATGCCAAGTTTAGTTCATATACATCTCAAAGTGAATGTGGAAACGGGCGTACATAACATTTTTGTGCATACGTACCTTTCAAAACATGAGGCCCCAGATCATTACTAATGGGGTGCATTGGCAAGAGGGATGAGGCAGAGAATAGGAGTCAGGGGGATACCTGTGAGAATTGTCTGTGATTTAACATCAGCAAAACCAAGGAAGTACTCACTGAGATTTTTCAAAGAGCCTTTACACCTGGTGATTTTTTTTTAGACATGTGGACGTGATGAATTGTTACAAGTACTCGGGGGTCCACATCAGTGACAGGCTGAACTAATCTAACACAGAGGAACTACAGAAGAAAGAGCACAACAGGCATTCCTATTTAAGAGACTTTAATGTGGATAGTTACAGTACATCATTTACAGGAGCAGTGTGCCACCCATTCATAGCACACCTTATACCCAGGACTATGAATTAGTGAGTCATGAGTTCTGATCAATGCATCTTTCAAGAGCAAAATCAACCTTGTAAAATAAAGATTACCATAAAACAAGCTAGAAAACAGACAGATGGATGCTGTTTTTTTCAGTCCATTTCTAGTACACTTCTAATAACAGTGTGGATATTTGTGCAGCATAGCTTGAATATTTCTTTTCAAAAGAGTAAAGGCTTGGTTAAACAATGGAAATTCCCATTTATTCTCACCAACTACTACAGGTGCACATTGGACTCAGTTCAACATGGTATGGCACTCTTGTTCATCTCAGGAATGCAAAGCACAGGGAGCAGTGAAATCAGCTTACTGGCATGTGGGTACCTTCTGCTCAGGATATACTGTACATCGCAAACAATTTTATAAGACCTCGGTCAACTGCACCATCACTTTTCTCCATAAAGGCCCATTAGCACTCAAACCGGTAGATTTTACAGGATTTTTATTCCATAGCTCATAAGGCTACTCAACAGCCTGTTATACAGACAAAATGCATTATGGTTTATAGAATATATGTCAATCAAATGGATGCTGATGAATTCTTGATTTTTTTTTTTGGCCTATTGTTTGAATTACTGCTGTCTAGTCTACCAGAGACACACGGAAATCCTCAGAGGGTCCAAATCAATGACAGGCTGGTCTGGTAACACAGAGGGACTACAGCACAAAGGGCAGAGCAGACTTTTTTTCTCTTCAGGGGCGGTGTTCCTTTAATGTTCTTAGTACAGGTGGGCAAAAGGAAAAAAAAACACAATATGCTACACCAATATCACTATGCTCAGTACTCTCATTTTTCACATAGTCTCCTGAACATTAAGTGAAATCTGCAAAATCTCCACAACATGTGGTCTGGTGGTGGTGATGGGGGGGGGGGGGGGGGTTGGAGAAAAAGAGAGAGAGAGAGAGAGAGAAGGCAGTGTTAATTCTTCTGTCTGGATATCATTCTGTTAGATGATAGTGCAACCAGTACAACATCTAAAGCTAAAACACGTTATTGTATATGAAGAGGACATCCATGCGCATGCTGTACTTGCAAGGTGCCCTTCAGCCTCACCAGCAAATTAGGTCCCTGCTAAGCAAGGTTTCACAAACTGTTTTCAGGTCTGTTGCATACCATATGACTGCACAAGCAGTAGATGAAAGGAATTAACATCTATGGTGACTTGCCTTATTGCAAAACACAGGTTGCATATTTTAATTGCATCCTAAAAATCCTTGTACTTTGTCAGTGGTCAACTAACTACACTAACCAGTCAGCTGCATCACACCAAAAGTGACACATCATGTAAGCCTTCACCTGTCCATTTCACATGGTCTCTGCTCTACAATGAAGCAATACAAGCGTGGATAAAAAGACACTTTCTAGTTTTCTTTTATGTGAAATACCCAATGTTCAGCTACCAGCTATGAAGGAAATTGCTTTTTTTTGTTCAGCACTTAAACCAGGCTTCTAAACAGTTGTGGTATTCCATGTATACTGAATATTGCTGTTTTCTACAAACTTTTTGCACAAGAATCACATCCACCCCTGCGAGACTACTAACAAGCAGACTCAACCTAGTTTTCACAATCAAGTACTTAGTTTACACAATACCAAACCCTAAGAGAAAAAATAAATTCTCTTGCTTAGGAGCAATATTATTGTAAAGTGTGATAAGAATTACAGAGGAGTTGAGAGGGACGGTACCAGCAAGCTGTATGCTGCTAAAATGAGGGGCCCTAAACTGAAAAAGGCAAAACCTTTTGGCTGGCTTTTGGAGTGAGTGGGCAAGTTTTACTACGTCACAATGCACAGAAAAATACAGTATTCAGTTTTTGTAATGGAGAGAACCAGGCATGCTTCATTAATGGCAATAGACACTTTGAAATAATTCCTCCACCTCTATCCCCTTTTCAGTGCTTTAAACTTTCCTGGTCGGGGTCACGTTCATTCAGAAACCACACTGTCTGGAAACCTTGACACGAATCCTCTATCATCCAATACTAAAAGATGCAAACTACTACTGGATGACAATGTAAGAATAATGGAAAACACAAGACAGGTTTAATAAGAGTAATGAGGCACTCAGCCCGGTATAAAGCATGACTTGTTTCAGCAAACTTCATGGGCAGACTTGTAGCACTCAACTGAGCACCTCCTCACATAACTCAAGCAGCTTTTCTTGGAGGAATTCTTGTGATTTTCAGCCAAACTGCATAGAATCTGGGCAAACGTTTTGAGAAAATGCATCTATGGAGGTTTATTTGCATCACAATGGTGGGAATACTACAGCCTGGGGAGCCAGATTTAAAGTGTTAAACTGCAATTCTCTGGCACTGCACCCTGTCCCTTCACATTTGCTTCTTTTTGTTTTTAAAACTGCTCTTTAAGGAAAATACTGCAGAGACAAATTTGCCCTGCGTCCACTCACACATGTCCATCTCTTCTTTGACAAAGAGTTCCATTTGGTTTGCCCTGTAATTTTAGTGTGAAGAGGCAGAACTTATCTGTATTTCAGGAGCTGCTTCAATTATGACATCTTTTCCAAAAATTATTTGAAGCATATGGTAAAATAATTGAGTGTTTAAAAAAGGCATGTTTTTGTTTTATGATTTAAAGTTAAAATTAGACACCAGACATACCAAACAATAGGCTTATAAGACAGAAATTGTTTAATCGAGCCAAAACATTTTCCATGTAGAAGAGGTAATTAGAAAAGCCAGACATAGATCATATATAATGCACATACAGTGGAAGCAGCAGTCTGTGGATTAGGAAAAATGTGCATTGGTCATCATTTCATACATGCATTCCATGTCATTTGCATATGGACAATTCACCTAATGCTGGTGGCACATCACATAACTTGTCAAAGGGGAAGTCAAGCTTGATGACTGCGGTTGCTGATTTGTGTCACCTGAGAATGCCAGATTACAATATTAAAAATTGCAGGGTTTGTTAAATTACATGACTCCATGATGACATTTCCAGCACAGTTTTATATTCCTAAAGTTTTGCTCACCTCATGTTAACAGTCGATAATGTACTACACAAGTGTTTTCCAGGTATGTCAATTTCAGCCACAACCTCAGAATTTTTTTTTGTCTTTTATTACATTTTGTTTTGGTACATAAAGATATCAAACAGAGGAGCCTCTCTGATCCAAAACATCTGCATTCCCCATAACTGTACTGCATACACTGCGTTTCCAGCTGAGCGCTCATTGGTTGTCAGTTCTCACAAAAACAGAGCCTGTTCCAGTCTGCTGAGGCCTCTGCCTTTGAACATCGCTCAGGTCACATTGCGGCCAGCCACTATTCCTCCTGAAGGTGGTGGGTCCACAGGAGGGCAGTCCTAGGTTTTTTGTTTTTTTTTTCCAGGCTGTGCCCAACTGGGTCCTGTGATAGGCCAGGTCACAGACATGGCCATCTAGGAGGAGACCCCAAGAAAGACCATTGCTACGCTGGGAGGATTATATTTCCCAGATGGCCTGGTAATACCTTGGGATCCCGCGGTATGTGTTGACAAGTGTGTATGGGGATAAGGACATTTGTGCCTCTCTGCTAAGACTGTTGCCCCCACGACACAGTTTTGGTATTTTGGACTACATGACTGACCGTAACGGGATCTCTTGGAATGGTTGGTCACTCCTGCTCCTCAGATGCTAAGCAGGAGGCAACTACCCCCTGAACTGAAGCGGCTTTGCAAAGATCCCAACTTTTTATCTTTTGAATTATCATCTATTGCTCAAGTTCACCTGAATTAAAATAAAAACCCAACGAAGAAGAAAACCAAAAAGAGGTGTTATAGAAGAAATTCCCTTTGAAGCATCTACCTTTATATTACTTCAACTGTAAAAATTTACATTTACTTATTTGGCTAACACCTTTATCCAAGGTGACTTGCAACATTTATGATACAACTGATTACATTTCTTTTGGTTTTCCAATTGGGGTACTGGCAGGTCACACAGTGTCAGTGGTGGGATTTGAACCCACAAGACCACCAAAGTCTTATATCACTACACACTGCCTGCACTAAAAATATCAAAAGGGGCAAAGATGGTGCTGTTGACAGACAAATCCAACATCCTAGGTTCAATTCTCTTGCCCAGTCACCATCTGTGGGTAGGGTGAGAGTTCTCCCAATGTCAATTTGGGTTTTTCTTTTGGAAATATAGGAATGTTAGTTGAATCTGCTGCTCTAAACTGGCTCTCTGTGAGTGTTTGTGGTGCTTGGTTGAACCCTATGATAGACTAACTCCCCGTCCAAATCTGTTTTCTGCTTAACACTGGGACAGGCTTAGGCTGCCAATGACCCTGAAAAAAAAATGAAGCAGCTATGAGAATGTTATGCCAAGTTTCAAGTGGAATTACTACTCAAGTCCACCCAGGAATGAATCAATTACTAATAAGAATGCATTTCTTATGCAACACACAGACATAAAAATCTAAACATACCAGTAATGGTAGAATAACGTGCAGTGAATACACTTGAATTATAGTTTTCATCCTCTTTCTCTGTCTTTGTTTAACGTTCATGTGCTCAGAGGTTGATGCTCTTGCTGCTTCCTGAGCAGCTCTTGTTTTCTCCACCCTTGCGGCCCGCTTCTTCTCTTCTTCCGTCAGCATCTTTTTGCGTTAAAACTGATTAAGTCAGTTTTTGTGTTGCAATTACTTAGTACATTTTTTTTTTTTCTTAATTTTTCACTTAAGCTGGCACTTAAGTCTTCAATCTGCCTCAAGAATGATTTAAGATATGTAGAGTTAGGGGAAGTGACGGGGAAGGTGGTAGGGATGAGAATGGCGCCCGTATGCATGTGCCGCATGGGTACCCTGCTGGCCGCTGCTGAGAGTTTATTCTACAATAGAATAAAAAATAAAATAACCCCGAAAGCGGACAGTAGAGGTCACGTACTATTTGTGTGGCAAATTTCAGGTCAATAGGTCAAATGGTTTGTGAGCTACAGGCGATTTAAAATCCTGGAAGGACAAATGAACAGCCACGGTAGCGTATTCTATAAGATGATGCAGTGTGTTATATAGAGTGGTGGCTCTCAAACACAATCCTGAAGTTCCACTGCGGCTGTAGCTGTTTGTCCCACCCAGTTTCACAATAAGACAGTCATTCTACCTCCAAATGATCTAAAGAAACTTGTCCCCCCACCCCAAACTTCTCTTATTCTGCATTCACAAAGACCCATGTGATTTTTGTATTAAGAAGAAATATTTGCTATGGCTTTAAATTCTTAACTCTCTTCAGTTGTTTGCTTATTAATTTGCCTTTTTTCCTGCGTAGTTTTATCCCTTAATTGTTTCCTAATAACGACAACAAGAAGCAGAGCAGACCCCCAGGCAAACACCACTAAATGTTGAAAGGCTAGCTCAGTACCACTAGTTAGACACACTAACATCAGTATTAGGAAAGAATTGATTAAATTACCAGAACACCTGGAAAAGCAGAATGAAAATCATGAGGATGATAAAAATGTTAAATCCAATTTAAAAAGACACACACACACACACACACACACACTAAAATCATCCTCACGTCCTATAAGTTTTTTTTTTTTTTTTTTTTTTTTTTTAAGTGTACAAATCAAAAAGTACCAAACTTTAGCACTACTCAGACGGGATTAGTTTTAACCCAGGAGGTGGGGTCAAGTAATTTTTACTGGGGATCTCAGAAATTTTAGTTGCGTCCAAATCAATCATGTTAGTAACTTTTTATGGACTATATGGTCACGTCTCAGTAAAAATTACAGAGCCTTTTACCTTCTATAAAAAGTCGGTAAAAAAATAACTGGACTAGAAGTCTAATGCAAACCATCATATCAGTAAAATTATGTCATCTGAGCGATACAGATGGGACTATAAATTAGAGATCCTCTGGCAATAACAATTTTACATCACCTCCTTGTGTAACACTAATCATGCCGAATAGGGATAAGGATTTCTAAATTCTACACTGACCCAATAAAATAGTAACTGAAAAATAACGGCATGCTTAATTTGGTTAGGACTTCAATTTAAAACATAAGTTGGTGGGAACAAAAACCTGCATCCACAATCCCCTCAGAGTACAAGAACCCTTGGTTTATGGTATCCATGCTGTAAATGAAAGGTGCGTCCTAAATAGCAGCACAATATTAAATCCACTAGGCCTCAGTCAGGAGTTCACAGATTGCAGTTACAGGGAGATTCTTTGTTCTAAAAGCATTCATATGGGATATGGAATAAGCAACTAGGCTGATTCCAGGACTAAATGGCATGAGGAGACGGACATTTTCAGTTTAAGCAAACAGGGATTAAGAGAGGACACAAGTCAAGGGTTTAAAATTATGAAAGCAATTACTACAGCACATCTCAGTAGTCACTTTAAAATAAATTCTGCGACAAGAGCACAGCTGGAAAATTGTTAAAGGCAGATTTCACTCAAGTGTTTGAAAGGTTTCTTTACAGAGAGAACCACGGACATTTAGAAGGAGATACCAAGTATTATGGTAGCGAGCAGTATTTAAGGGACCTTCAAATCTCAACCTAATGTTATTTTGGACAATCATCTAGATGAATAGGATGGATGAGCTTGTTGGACTGAATAGCCAGTTTTGTCAAAATGTGTCTAACATTGCAATTCTTTATAGCCTAAACATAAGGTGCTTCTGGGGTGCGCAACTGTAATGTTTTGTTTAGATTCCCCAGGATGGATTTGGGAGGATTTCTACCTTGTGATCACAGCTGCATGAACAGGTTCCACAACTCTAATCTGTATGAAACACATAAGAAAATGGATGGGAGTGTCTTTACTGAAGATCTACTCATTAGATTCATAAACCCGATTACTCTATTGCAGGATGTAAAGTGCCAGTGCTCAGCTCAGTTAAATCAAGCATCCGGCATAAACCATGACAAACCAGGCCAACAGTGGACACATACGTGCATATAGCCACAATCGCAGAAAACTTACAGATACCAATGAATCTAATCCATACGTGTCTGGGATGTAGGAGGAAGGATCTAGGAAGAAACAAAACCATACAGAAGTAAGAATGTCTGAAGTCCACTTGACTGGGTTGGGACTCGAACTTGGGACTCTGAAGCTGGGATTATAACGACAGCACCACTATTTCACTCACTATGTACATCTTTCATTTAACAAGGAAAGAAACAGGAATAGCTTCTAAAGTGACTCAAGTACTCTCAACAAGACATTTTGCTCGCCTCACTGCACTGACCTTCTTAGTAAATAGGATGGGGGACAGATGAACTTCAGAGGGTTTATTCGTTCTACACAGGGAATGGAGGCCAGTGTTTTTGCCATGATCTTATAATCCCGGTTTGCTAGACTGTTTCAGGTGGTTATCTCCTCACAGTGAGGAGAGTGCAGGGGTGAATGAAATAAAAGAGGTACTGGATGGGTCTATAAAGAAACAAAAAATAAAGTAATCCTATTTTTACTGCAACCCTGCTTGGGCCTCATTGTGAATGCAAAGCTAGAGCTGGGTAAGAGGAATTAACCAAGCTAATAAAAGCGAACACTGAAGTGTCAGCAACACTGATCCCCCATCTTGGCAAACTTGAAGCTGCACCACCCCACCCCCATTGCTCTCCTCCGTCCACGCAGTTCAGATTATTGCTTATTGTTCTCCACTGACGCCAAAGATAAGGGCTGCAACCTAGAGCTGGACAGCTCTGCAGGCGGCACACAATGGGTACCACCGCACAAAATCGTCTATTCTTCTTCAAGTGGGTATCTGTGTGCACCTGGCAAAACAACCCCCACCCTGTCCCACAACACAGATACATGCACCCTCTTCCCTTGCTTTTGCCAGAGAAAAGCAAAAGCAATCTTCTCAAGACAGAAAGGCAATTTAGACATTCCAATGGACAGCATGAAGGCGGTATCAGTGATCACGTGAAGACATGCCGAGCCAAACATGGTTTTTTGAAGTCATTAATAAAAAAATAAAGTCGTGTAGGACACAGGTATGCAGCCTTTGACATCAACACCTACTACAATGTCAAGTAAATGCCAATCACTTTCACTCTGTGCTATTTTATCCTCCTCCTCCATTTTGCTTTCTGAAAAGCACACTGTACAACAGCATTGTCGTCAAGAACGAAAAAAGCAAGCATACACGTTTATGTTCACATCTTAAACTAAACCTCAGACAACCCAAATATAAAGCAGAAGTCAATAAAAAATACAGATTAACGGAGAAACTGAGAAATCAAGGAAGCATTATGAAGATTTAATAAAAAATTTTAAAAACCACTAAGAGTTGTGCTTGAATTGGTTGTTTGCTGTCCTAATGTTGTACGTTTGCTTTGATGCTTCACTTATACAAGCTTCATACAAATTCCATGCAACCAACATCATAGCAATAAACTCGTATTTACTATTCACGACATAAGAGTTTTATGTGGCTTTCACATATTAAGGTCCGCCATTTTTGAAGTTAAATGTATAACATAAATGTGAAATAATGACATTATTTCCCCTTAATTTGCATTATTTAGAAATTTAAAGAAAAATACTGTCTCCTAAAACAGCTTACAGTTGAGGTGAGTGGAGCAACAGAATAAAGGCACACCAAATATTCCCACTTTGAAGACATGAACGTTCCCACATATTGACACTTCTCTTGAGACAGCACACGCTTTGTATTGCTTTTTGAAAATACTTTTGTGGAAGACGTCTGGCTTTCCCGTTTACCTCAATTATCATCTAGCTTTCCAAGAAATTTCCACCCACACACCATGGTCACTGGTTGAAAAGTTCAGATGCAATCACACTTGAAGAGCATTATCAACTATGGACTCTTCATTTTTTTTTTTTCTTTTTAAATTTTCACAGTCCAGGTATAAATGTGCATATTACAAATATTATAAAAAATGTCATGCTAAATAGCTGCAAACCAACATTTTACTTGTGGATTATTTGTGATCATCAAATCCAGCGGTTCTCAGCCAAGGGGCCACAACTCATTTGGGGCCCCAATTGAAACTTTCAGGGGAGCCACAAGATGACTGAAAATTATGAAATAGCAGCAAAATACTTAAATCACTAAGAATTAAGCTACAGCAGGAAGTCAAAACGTATTAATCAGTTATGAGGCTCACTTCATCAGCTTTAAAAGCATCTTGTATATAAGCCCACAATCACGGTTAGTTTTCTAATATATACAGTAGACTGTATCCGTGTATACTGCAGTTTAGCTGGATTACATTTACACCCTCAATTAAAAAGTATCTTCAGTGTTCACATTCGGAAAAGATATCAGGTGGATCGACTCCCTCCAAACAAACACACACACACACACACACACACACACAGCTTTTCAGGGTGTAGTGGTCACCTCACAGCTCACTGTGCCTGCTAACCAGTAGTTTGAATAAAAGCTGGCTGCCACTTAATGGCTCAATAAGAAAAGGTGAAAGCAAGGTGACATGCCACAATGGCATAAAGAACTTTAATGTTTTAGCATGATGTTAAACACGTGACAATCTCTTGAAGGAAGTGGTAGGTCGACTCCCCACACTGCTGTGTCCTCGGTACATTTTAAAACTGCACGGGTGTCAGGACTTGCTGTCCACCTGCAGCCGATCGGACTGCTGCCTCCGCCATACTCAATGTTTTTGTCTTTTATGCTGATTTGGCCATTTCATGAAGAGAGGAAAAGCATTTGCATTAAACGTGGCTATCGCTATCACTGATGAAGAGGATTCAGTGCTGAATCCACAGGATAACAAATTAGCATCCATAATTAAAGTTATGAAGAAGTATCTTCAGTGACTAGATCTGCGTTATATGAATTACTTTTAAGAAATACTTAAATTTTATACTTAAAAGTAAATAAGCCAAGAAAGTAGAAATTTTTTGCAGTTACAAATTCTGTAATTTGGTAACTACTAGTTATTATTTACCCTTGAAAAATGTCAAAATTTATATTATGACTGAGAATTTCCAGCACTAGTTGGGCTGGGCAACATGGAGAAAAAAAAAATCTAAATTTTTTCATATCAGTTGAGAGATATCACAATATAAATCAAATCATTATTTCTGCCAAGGTTAAATGTTCCATTTTACTACTAAGCAAGATGTGAACATATCATAAGGTTAATTTTGGCTTAAATATTTTATTTTCTATCAGAAGCTGAACATGAAAAAGGTACTGTAGAACAGTATACAACTGTATTTCAAATAAATAAGTATATATAAAAAACTAAACTCTTAATTCCGAGCAGTCAAAATCTAAGTGTTACAGGAGAATACAAAATATACAACTAAATTCTTTGGTCAATTCCAAATACAAAATAAAGTCTTGATTCTGACCAGTCAAAAGCTTTCAGATTTTACAGGAGAACACACTAAATTTGTTGGTCAAATGTGTTCTCATTATCATTGGCTTTCTGTGTCATTTATCAAAACATGGATGGAATGAGTTCTGGCGATTTGTATCAGACCATGTGTAATATTTCTATTGAGGAAAATTTCGCTATAATTATCATCATTGTTTGATCACCCAGCCCAATGAAGAGGGAAAGAAATGTATTTAATAAAAACAGAGGCTGTTCTTGAAATGGCCGATTAATTTGGTAATATGATGTGCAAAAACACAGGCAGTGTAATGGCACCAAGCAGGAAATATGCTTTTGTTAAATGTAAGTTCAAAAACAAGCACCACTGTCAAGGTAGCAGCAAGATGGTGACTATCATGGTCTATATAGGGGGCTCTCAGATATTCTCATGGTATAGTGGGAGACCATTGATTTAACCTGTTTGGCTCTGTAGTATACCTTACATGAACTGCTGCTGTTTAAATAAAAACTACACCGACAACAGTTGCTGTGAATGAAGATAGGAAGTTATTTCCTTTCCTCAGGGAAGACAGGGTCAAGGATCTGTAATAAAAACTTGTTTTGCAACCAAGGTACAGAAAGCATTTGTTTTTTTTTTAAAAACATGATTGCCTGCTACTTTGAAATGAACATATCTGGAAGGTCTAGTGATTTTTGTTTCATTTCATGCTTTGTATTAATATAGCTTTATTTAACAATGTGAGTTTCTGGGGAAAATGGGAAGAAGCCACACTGATGAAAAATATCTTGAGACTATCTACTGAAGACAAAAAAGATAAACATTAACTCTTCCAAAGTTGAATTTTTTTGTGTAAAGAGAACATAAGGACAATTTTGATAAGAACAAGCTAATGCAGTCATTTAAACTGTTCAATATTACACTCTGTGCTTCTCTAGATGAAGAAAACAAATTTACTCTTAGCCTTACGAATGCAGGAACAAAGATGGAAACCTAACAACTGGTCAAAACATCCCTACGACTTTCAAAATGCACTAATAAGTAGCTGGCAACAACATGATCTGCAATGTATATCAGAAGGAAACAAGTTGTGACCCACGTCCGATTGAGTCAATTAGTACATTCAGCGTTTTTTGTGGAAAAAGAATATGGCAGGCTAAAAGCAGGCAACCAGTATCCCTCCATAGACCCCAACTACCTGCCACCAACTGCATCACTGCTAAGTGAAGTGGAATCTGCATTTTTGAAATTAGTATTTGAAGTGGATTTCACCAACTTACTTATTGATAGAACAGACTTGTTCCTACTGCTGCTTCAGAGTTAACTGGCAAATGCACATATTGAATATTTAAACTATAACACTGCAATTTTAAAGTGACTCTGGACAAATGGATTGATGGATGGGAAGTACTTTATTTGACCAAAGGGGGAAATTAAGCTTTTTACAGAAGGTCAACAAATAAAAGTTACATCAAATAAATAATGAAAATTGTAATTTAGAAGAATTGGAGATGATACGACAATACTGTTGTTTGGTCATACCCCCAATAGAACAGGGATCAGGAGAAGTGGAATACTGCAAATTCAGCAGATGCATTGACCCCACCTAGAGCAATCAGGCATAAAAATGAATGAGCCCTGCATGGGACACCACTCCATAACAATAGAGCCTCGCTCATATAATACAGGTTTAGAGCCAATGATTAATCCTTGTGAAGTGGACATAAGCGTAGTTACCAGGCCAGGATGTGCAGTTGGGTCTCTACAGCTAAAAGACAATGGTCCAAATTACCATTATACCATTTCATTCTATCAAACACATATAGTGCTTTCCATACCTAGCTATTGTACATTATACAATGACTTCTGTTATTTATTAATCTATATCCTACCATCCATAGTGATCTGTCTTTTAACACAGCTTCATTTATCATGGTGACATTTTGGACAGAAAAGAAATTTCACTGTGCTCCGTATACATGACAATGCTATTATTTCTAGTGATGCTTCCATCAAATGGCACCAATCAATCCAAATGACACTGGAGTTCAGCAAAATGGGAGACTTTCAAACATTTTATTTAAAGCTCTGCTGTTTTAAGTAGTATGGTAATGGAAATATACTTTTCCTCTAGGCCATGTAGTAGGGTGCTTTAGAAAGTGGTTGTGTACTTATGTTTTTCTGTAAGTGGCATACTTATACAACAAAATTGGTTGGACTGTGTTTAGGAAAGAGGAGACCAAAATATTGGCTTTCATGTTAAAGAAAGTGGGGAAATAAACTGAAAGCCAGGAATCTAAGGAACAGCAGTCAAGTAAATCATCTGGATAAACTTAGAGTGGAAAAAATGAGCCCACGAATGAAAAAGGAACGCTAACAAATATGTATCTTCCACTAAAAAAAAGAGAAGCTGTTTTAATAAGTTCAGAACTTAGTCCTATAATTAAAAGGGACGCTCACAGCTTGTGTTTAGTAAAGCAGAGAAGGAACAGACCGTCCATAAATACGGAGTTATATTGATGACTAGAAAATACCCTTAGTGCTTAGCAAATAACAGGCTACTTCAACTTGTAAAGCCCGCCCAATATCATCTTGTAAGAAAACATTGTATGAACATTATTTTACCTCAAGTTTGGGTTGTAATTAAGGTAACTCTTATTTTACTAGGGCTTTTTCATTGATGTCATGTGCATGTGTATTATAGACATATTTTATATTTTAAATGTAAATTGGCAAACAATATATTTTAAGGTATTTTATTTTAGTAAAACAATTGTACTGAATGGTTACTGAACAATACACCTAAACTATTTTATGTAAAAAAAAAAACTGAACAGTACCTGTGGCAAGAAAACTATGTATTTTGTGATAAATATTTTGCAATAACAATAAGCTTAGGGTATAAATCATTTTTTACCTTTCTTATTTATACAGAAATAGGCAAGGTGGCCAATCACACAGCATGTAGACTTGTTGAAATGCTAGAACAGCAGCCAATCGCATGCCACCATGAAATACACATACACAAATTATTAATAACATCACGAGTTCATGGAGAAGGCATGCAAAGACAACCCCCTGGCAAGTGAAGCCAAGGAGAAAAATGTGTTTGTTGCACACATTAGCAAAAGTTTGGAAGTGGTCTGGTTATCACAAATTAGACCAAACACAGTGAAACTCAGTATGGATTATACGTCTGAAGCACTATGCACTTATTAAAAGAGAAGAGTATCATTATGTATGTAGTCAAGTAAGATTGAGATGGATTCACTTAAATATGTATCCTCAAGTAAAAAACAAAAGTTTCATAAAATTTAAATTACATATGTTTATTAAAGGGTTTAATTACTTTTAATTCTACACAAAAATACATTACTTTAAAATTACCTAAACTATGTTTTCCGAGTACAAAATAAAAAAAGAATGTTTCATTTTAAAACTGCTCAAATTTGGTGGAACCACTGTCCATTACTGAAAGAAGTTTATTTAACAAATCGTTATTTTGAGCAGGTATGCATATATTTACTCATTTATTAGTTTAGCTGCCACCTGTACAAAAACTGAGATGTAATTGTTTACATGTGTGGTTTTTAAATGGACCAAAGGCAGACTGAGCAACTTGTTCATGGACATGCAGTATCAGAAGTGAGGTTTGATCCCACTATCTTAGGGTTTGAGCTACAAGAACTTAACCACGACGCTGCACAGATGGCGTATTTGCAGTAAGAGAGGTACTGCTGCTCAGTGCTTACTACTAGTTCTAAAGCTGTGACAAGAAAGAAGAAGCGCCGACCACTTTGTTGCATACCCCTATGGCTGTCAGTTCTGCTGTCTCTTCCAGATCTTATTGTAGAGGTAACTAAACCACAACACATTCATATTTTTGCATGATTAAAATTGCATTGTTACATATATTATTAATTTGAACTACTATAAATGCAGTTAACTTAAAATCTATACTAATTATCTGGATTGATCAATACAATAACAATTGTCATAATATTTGTCCATATCGCCCAGTTCTACTGTGATCTACAGTTTAATTGTAAAAATACCTGAGATAACACTAACGTTGCACACATGAATATTATAGGCAGCTGATTATGTAGGAACGTAGTGTAAAAAAAAATCTCTTTTTTTTTTTTTTTTTATACTATTATCTCAAAAACAGGAGAAAAGGAAAACAATGGCCTTAATTCTAATTACAAGCAATCAGATATCTGTATTGACACTTAAAGCGCAATCAGACTAGAACTGCTTCTACTGCTACTAAAAAGTAGCTTTATTTTTAAAAACAGCAAAATGAAGTAGAAATAAAAAAAATGAGAACAGGAAAATGGATTAGTCAAAAATTGTGAGAGATTTCTATTGCAGATGTTAAAAAGAAATGTACTTCATTAAAAATATAGAAACAACATTAAACTGAAAATCAACCTGCTTTTTATAATACAAGAAAAATATGGCCTTTTACACATCTCCAACACTCAACCTCTCTTTCCATCCCAGTAACATACAGCTAATTTAGGACGCCTTTGGGCCTCCTCATACGCTAATTCAAACAGTAAAGTCTACTTACTGCTCATCAAACTAACATTACTGCTGCAGTACAAAGTGCTATCACTGTCCCAGTTTCCATCAAATCCAAGAGCAAGGCAGGTGTGGATTCAATTCTTCATGAGCAGAATTTAAAGAAAGGGAGCAAGAAAGTCAGAGTCTTCTCTCCTCTTCTGAATGAGCAAATCTGAACACTCAGCCTGCTTTATCCATGGGGAACAGACATACTCTGTGTGTTCCCCAAGTTAAATGATGACTGCCCTACCTTGAACCTGCTGCTAACACGGTGTAAGAAACAAGCAACCAAGAGAAGTGGAGGAGGAGAACACACACACTCAGAGCACACACCATCCGAGCAGCAGAGCTACTTTTTTCCCCCCCAAGGCTCTTAAGAGATTGTTATATTTGGAACAGAACCAGGATATAAACACATAAAACCTGACAAGTTTCCCAGTGCGCTTTTACAAGATTTGTTCCCTGAGGCTAATGGTCAATTAGCTCAGATTTATTAGCAAAGCCAGGTACACAAGAAAGCCTAAACGGAGATTTATTTTCATATACATAAAAACACACACCTCCACCCAACCCTGAAGGTTTTTACCAATCCATAGGCATACACTGCCAAAAGATAAAACATAACATCGGCAAATATCAAAGAAATATCAGCGTCATATGTTGCAAAAAAAAAAAAAAAAAAAGTATTAGATTGCATCCCTTTGTTATTATAGTGCAACGCATTTTTTTTCTCAACAAGCTTAAAATGAGGAGGTTCAGTCCCACTATAGACAGCATGTGAAATAATATATTTAAACAGGGGACATACACTTCCTGAAAAATAGGTTCTTTTATCTTAAAGCCTTTTGTTAGCCCTAAAATACACACCTTGAAACAGGTGGCTCAGGGCAAAACAAGAACGTTAGAGACAACTAGCACTTAGCTTGACGTTTGATGGTAGTTTAATTTCTTAAAACAACCATGAAAATGTAGGAAGGCAGCACGCCAACTTCAGAACAAGTCACTCCGACACCACCGGAAAAACTGCCATTGTTTGTGCTCTGAAGTTGTGTCCAGGTGGCTTGATTGGAAAAAAAAAAAATCTAAAGCCTGAATGTCTTGATGACTTCAAACAAGGCAGAACTCAGATGTTCAACTACTATGGTAGAAAGACCACCAGCAAGAAAGGTAGCAAATGAGCTTTAGGGCGTGGTAGCTGTACTTTTATCTTGTTCATATATTGAGAAAAACGAATCCAACACCGTGTAGACAACACCACGCTCCATATCCAGAATAATCTGGCAAGTTCTGGGTTATGTAAAGTCCAGCTTAGACTCTTCTTTATTTTTTGAAGTTTGTCTCTGTATGTTTGGTTTTAAACCTTTGTTTTCCTGTCTGTTCAAATAAATGTGTCTTGACATGAACTCACTATGTAATTAGTAACTTGTAAAGTTGGTATTTATAGTTTACATGTAAACCAGTTACATCACTCTGCACCTGCACTCAGTGCTATACAAAAATAAACTGAACTGGGCCACTTCTCATGGATTACTAAAGTTAAAATCTTTTTATTCACATAGCTAAATGCAGGTATATATCTTATTTAAAAACAGAAAATTGCATTATCATCATTTGGATGTCTATCCCCTTTACAACACGCAGAACCATTCAGTTCTATCTGCTACACTATATTTTCATTAGCCAATTTTTTTCTGGACAAGAGGATGATGTTAACGACAAATGAACAATTAAAAAAAAAGCATACAAAAATTAATAGGCCTGCAGACCTACTTAGAATATTTAGCATAATCTAGTTCACTACTGTCAGTAAATTGTAATAGTTTAAACTAATTAAATTTGCATTGGTAATAGTTACTGCCTTTCTGCCATAAAATGCTCGAGTTGCATTGAGCTTCACTTAAAGAAAAAATCTATCCAAAAATTATATATTTTTTTTTACAAAATTAGTTCCCTCATTAATTAATTGTGATGGCCAAGAAACATTTTTCTAATCCCATATAAGCTTGCAGTAGAACAGGACCCAATGTTAACCAACACTAGACAACAGCAACCAATATCAGAAACGTCAATGCAAAAACATCTCACATTACTCATGTTGCATAACCCCCATCTCAAGACATCCAGTCACAAATTGCAAAATGCATGTATTTTTTCCTAAAATACTGTTAATCAACTCTGGAAAAAGAAAGTAATTGACAAATAGGACTCCCCTTCAAATGAGATCATGCTTTTGAATTGAAGACCTGTCTCTCTCCCTCGTTCATTGGTCAAGAGGTCAGTTCTTTATATGTCGTTTTTGAGCACAGGATGTGTACAAAATGCTTGATACCAGCCTTCGAACCTCAGTACCTTTACCAAATGGTTCCAAAGAAAATGACTCCAAACCTCCAACCCGCCGAAGATCTCATTCCATCCTACATGGTGTGCCACACTATGCAACACTTCTCTCGAAAGCCGTAACACGGGCCTCAGTCCCGACCCCTGATGGATAATCAAGGTTTTTACTGCAACCAATTGTGATGATGGATTGAAAGCAGATACTCAGTCTACAAGACCAAATGCTTTGAATTGTCTAAAAGGAAAATTAAAAAGACAAACGATGTGACTTTAGCACCTATATGTTAGGTAGAATGCCCAGTGGACCTGGGTGGTCTTTTGGCCTGGAACCCCTACAGATTTTCTTCTTCTCCAGCATATTGCCCCTGGAGTTTTTTTTTGTCCTCGATGGCCATCTGACCATAGGATTGGACTTATTAAAAACTAATATTTATTTAGTTATACAGTGGAACCTCGGGTCATGAACATCTCTGAACACGTACAAATCGGGTTACGACCAAAAAGTTCGCCAAACTTTTGCATCTGTTCACTCGGGTGACTAACAAGCCAGTTTCCCTTCCGGTTCATACGCACCGATGATTTACGCACGTGTTCAGTCTCTCCCTGTGCAGTACATTGTTCTTGGTCAGACGTGCATCGCGACTTTACCTCAAAACTAATCTCCTCGCCACCCAGTTCCTCCTCACTTCCTTCATGCCAGAACTCAACTCATGCCAGGTTGGTTTTCTTGGTTGTTTATGGTTAGTTTTTGTATAAATTACAGATTTTTCAAATGTTCATTTTTTTTTCCCCCCCATGCTTAAAACTCATTAAAAAAAGTGTTTACAGCGAGCGGTTCGTAAGGCTGTAGCATTAACTGTTGCAAGGTTAGTTCTCTCTGTTCAAGTGCTTTTACAGTGTTATTCCATTTTTTTACATTTAGTTTACTATTACACTGTGCATTCTATGGTATAATCAACTATTTTTGTGCTTAAAAATATTTTTAAAAAAAATATTTACATACAGTTTGTACGGTCCGGAACGGATTAATTGTGTTTACATACAATCCTATGGGGGAATTACTTCGGGTCACGACCAAATCGGGCTGCGACCAGAGTTATGGAACGAATTACGGTTGTGACCTGAGGTTCCACTCTATAACTTTTTCTAACTTGCTGCTTTTTCTCTTGCAACTCAGTTACCAATTTCTTTGACCACTTCAATGACATTTAATTCAAAACCACCTTCATATTTTCTTCTGATCGAACGCTCCATTGTAGATAAGGGATGCTCTTATGATAAAGGTGTATGAGGGTGCGAGATACAAAAAACACAAATCAGTGCAAATGTTGCTTTGGAATAGTTTGGGTATTACCGTGTGGTCACATAGGCACAATACATAGAAATAAAGGCCGTGTGCTCCGTGGTTACTCTCTCAGGTGTTCGTTAGCATATCATAATCTCTTGGATCAATAGCGCAAGTTTTCTGCATTCAACTTATATGACCGACATTATAAAATACCGTAAAATTAAACAGTATAAGCAAGCCACGACTTATCCACGAGTATATACACAATGTATTTTCACTATGCTGTCAGGCTTTGTACTTTCAAATAGGATATTATATAATATGAAGACAAAATGTATGAATTATTTGATTATGTATTGAGTGACTCATTCAAAAGGGTTTTATTTCTTCAGACTGCCGCCAGCCCTGCATCCTACTGATGATTTAAACAAATCCAATGAATCAATTCACTTAAATAGGTTGTTTAAAAGAATCAAATTAGTAAAGCAAATCTGAATGCCTATCACTATTGCTCAGACCTTCAATAACGCCTAAAGATGCATATTAGACAGCATACTAACTACCTGAACTGGAGTTTCATGTGGCAAATAAACACATGGCATTGGCACAGATGGATAAAACAGCCCAGTTCATCACTGGCGTCACAATCACATAGGATATTTATGACCAGAAATTCTTGGAGAAAGCACTTTCCATTATCTCCAGTTGCACACATCTAAGTAAACTGTTTGTCCCACTGCCGTCCAACAAGCAACACCAAATCATGACATTCTGGTAGAAAAAAAGAAGAGAAGACGCTGGGATTCGGGACTTTCAAAGAAAAAGCTTTATTTGAAACGGGCAAATAAAAGGGAAAAGGTTAAAATGGACAAAAGATTTCTGACTTTAGACAGAAGATGACAGGAAAAGCATATTATGGTTGGATGAGTCTGAGTTGTTTGTTCACTGTTGCAGAGGCCACAGGTATTTGGCATCATTTAAGGAAACAGCCAACTAAGGACCCGTAAGAAGTCTGTTTCACAAACTACACACTTACATTCCTATCTTCTTAAGCAGTTGGGCATTCAACTTCTCTTTCTGTCTTAGTTAGACCCTTTTTGCCATCTCCTCTCACGAGAACAGAGGACACATTTTTATGAAACCTTCAGTGTCTTGGAATTCTGTCACATGGAATAACCTTCATTTCACAGCACAACAGATGGATGTCATTCTTGCGAAAGTGGTTTCATTGAGATGTTTCTGAACCCATAACCGAACTTGTGCAACTTCAGTGCCTTGAAACCCAAATGACTTGCTTAACTGAGCAGAACAACAAGTTTCAGCTGTGCTAATACAATAACAAAGGGGTCTCTAATAATCAATTAGCATTTAAAATGACTAAGGATAAGCTAAGAGTGTTTACCATAAGGACACTGAAGAAATGGCAGTTGGCCTTTGCAATCCTATGTCAATAATAAATTACAAGTCATTTCTTCAATCAGCAATAGTAAAGACATTACTAATGCTGCAAACTGCTATATTTTTAAATCAATTTAATAGCACCTTGATTAATGTTAGTGTACACATTCACACACAAATATACAAAAATAAAAAACATTCAGCTGGGTTATTTGGCATGGATCGAGGTAAGAGAAAATATTCCCTTAGGGATTTTGTAGACACAACTGTCATGGCTATTATAATTACAGAGTAGTTAGGGCTGCTTCCAAGTTCTTGATAACCAGCCAGACAGCTTAAGACTGACTGAAAGGCTACATCAGCCATAAAAGCTTGTGAAGGCATTGTTCATTCTAATGGTACCACCTTTAGAGCTGTAAAATACTTCCACTATAAGCTCATTTAGACCAACACCAATTAACCAACTAGTGGAAATTGAGGGATGCAACTTAGCACAGCCTGCCTGGCACTTCACCTGTACAGGTACTGCTACTAAAAACAGAAGACACTTATTACTTTTATAGGTATCATTATAGCTCAGTTTGCCCAGAAATAAATCAGTAAGTTTGCCAAATGTGTATTGCTTGCTTTTTTTCTCTTCACCATCACTTTCTTTTGTGCCCTCTGTGCCTTCTATTATTTCTAAATAGGTGAAGCCAGTATTTTTTAAAACTGCACACACTATGGTCAGCAATAAAATTGACAGACGGGCACAGTGAATTGTTAAGGAATGCACTAAAAATAAGGCATCTAAAAATGAGAGTTTCTAAAGCAACCCCATGCTTAAATTATAGAATAACCACTTTTGATAGGTTTTATTTATATAAAATGTGTGCGTGTGAGAGAGAATGTAAGGATCTAGCCTCAAACTACATCTCTAAAAATAATTATCAAAAATCGAGGAACACTTTTGCTAAAATGCAAGACCTGATGCACTACTCATATTGCATAATTCACCTTTAAACTGCACTGAATATTTAAATGATGTATCAATGCCACAAGGCAAAGGCAAGACATTGACCTGTGTCTGAACAGTGCCTTAAATTAATGCAGTACAGTGTTGTACCATGTTAGCCATAGATTGATACAGGAGAAAGTAGGGTGAAATGACACCTTTTATTGGCTAACTAAATAGATCAATAGATCTATTTAGCCAATAAAAGGTGTATTGATCTATTTAGTTAGCCAATAAAAGGTGTCTTGATCTATTTAGTTACCCAATAAAGGGTGTCTTGATCTATTTAGTTAGCCAATAAAAGGTGTCATTTCAACCTACTTGCTCCTGTAGTAAACTAATGCAACACAGTCCGGCAAAGAATTCTTCTACCCGCTCATAATCATACAATGTCTTCTTGATATATATTATTGTTAACACCAAGTTCATTTTAAGCCATGCACTCTGCATTATGATGGCTGTTTCATGGAATCAAGTGCTCCAGGTTTCTTGTAGCATCATGTGAAGATTTAAATAAGCCATGGATGAAATTAATACCATCCACACTATCATGCCTATGGAGTGGATTTACATTACTGAATGGCCTGGCTTTGAAAGACATTCAATTCCTGATTTTACTGAATTAGATTAGGCTAGGGGAATAATTTATAAAATACTGGAAAAAAAATATGTACATATTTTTCAAGGCAAAAAAATAAGATTAATTTCTTGATTAAAATATTCCATTACAGCACAATAAGGCAATGGTTGGTAGTACTGCTTTAGTTTCATGGCTTCAAACCCCAGACAGGTTACTGTCTGTGAAGTCTGTGACTTCAAACTGGCATATAAGGTTTGGTTTGTGCTCTTCTGTGTTCAGCACTGGACTTTAAACCCAAAGGCTGACATTACAATTACCACCAGTGGCTTTGTGTAACCCTGTGCCAGTCATCTAAATGTTTTTAAAGAAGGAGCACAGGCAGCTTAGAAGTTGTAATGTATCCTGATCATGCAAGTCTCCTTGAAGAAAGGTCTTAGCCAAATAAAAAGTACTCATATTTCCAGACATAGTTTCAGCTTTAAATTAAAAGGATGCTTGAAAAAGCCCCAGCTCCCAGCAATATTTAGATAGAAAAAGCAGGCCAAGAAAATAAATGCATGCAATAGCTATCTTTTTGGTTTCCTATCCAAAGCTAACCTTTTTAGATTTGCATCAGTAAATGTGAAAATAATTTTATGGATTCACAAAGAAATTAACCATCATACTGGTACCAACGCTAGGGTAAAAAAAAAAAGATAAAACATAATCACTATTGGGTCTGACATGACGATTACTTACGATATATCAGAATAATCTGTTGACATTTTAAACATATGCCAGCAATGCAAGGCTGCCCACTAAGTGCCATGCGATTTACAAAGTAAAATGTTGGCCTCACGGTCATTTTTCATCATAATGCCTGCAAACAAACTGGTAATGTGCAACACTTGTTCTCCAAATCCATACATTTATCTATCCATCTTTTTAGCTTGTTTATTCAGAGCAGGTTCAAGGGGTAGCTTGGATCAATCATTGGGTGCCAGGCAGGAACACCACACAGGAGCCACTTATCTGTAACTGGAGTGGTGACCTTAACTAAATCAAATCAAGAAACTAATTATAAGAATAAACCAGAGTTTTTGCACCGATCTTAAGTTGTTCACTGGGAGCAGAATGAAAGGATGGCCATTTTGGCATCCGAATAACGTGATGCAAGAACAGCAGCACCACATGAAATGAAATAAATACCTTTGACAACTTAGGTGCGTTGTGACCTCTTAACAATGACAGCAACTTAATAATTGTAATTACTTCCCTTGAAGATTGGATTAAGCAATACCAGCAAATTTCCTAGAATAACTAGCAATATGCTTGCTTCCATATACTATCAATGCCACATACTGCATCCTGAATATCACAATTTCAATCATTAGGGTGGCCAAATTGTACAGAAATTAGGATTTGAATACTCAAAAGAAAGTAAATATTGTACTATATGTGCACAAAAGTTCTAAGTGCTACTACATGCACATTATATGCAACCATGCAGCATGTGACTCATGCACTAAAGTAGCCTTCAGTGGAAAAACGCCACAATTCATAATTAAAACAATATATATTTTTGTCTGTACAAGGAAAGAATAGATGATCAAAGAGAAAAGTGGAAAAGAGACGCTTCACATGCCTGTAATACACTTAAGAAACCCATACAAAAAAAAAATCGCTCATTATTACACTGCACGTCTAACTTTAGTCCTCCACACCCAGACCCCTTTATAGCCATCTACTCCACTACATTCCTTTCTTTTCCATGGGTGCTAAAAACACAATTTCAGTGCCAATCTATATTTTGTACAAGTACATTTATGTTGCACAAATGGAGTTACTAAATGTACCAAATGTTGCAATGTAATTAGCTTTAGGCATTTCCTCCTAATTGTATATTTGGTAAACACTTTCATTAACAGCAACTTAAAAATTCTACTAACAAGTATAAAAAAAAAAAAAGTAGTAGTATAGGGTTTTTAACAAAAAAAAAAAAAAACCCCTTGTGAAAGGTTGCCAGAGTGTGAGATAAGTTTGTACAGTTGGGCACCAATAAAGCACTGCAATGTGACCTAGTTATTAAAGAATAAAATACTGGATTAAACAAAATGGGGTGAATTTACCCCCTTTACCGATTTAGCAAAAACATAACACATGCAACCTTAAAGGAATTACTCTCTCCATGTAGTTTGTAGTGGTGGCCAAGAAAAAAAATTTTAATCTTAACTCTCCTTGGTGAAATTACATATTGAATAGTCACACTCAACAGGGCTCTGTGGTGACCAGTTCTGGACAATGGCAAATGTGAAAAACGTCCATGGAAAGAAAAAATTTCACACAACTGG
Source organism: Polypterus bichir lapradei (assembly GCA_026402145.1). Classification (NCBI taxonomy): domain Eukaryota; kingdom Metazoa; phylum Chordata; class Cladistia; order Polypteriformes; family Polypteridae; genus Polypterus; species Polypterus bichir. Next base: position 34,163,106 of record JANRMT010062857.1, read on the forward strand.
TGTTGTATAATCCACATCTGATATACATACATGAAGTTAAATGTGCACAATGTGTTTATTATTTGCTAAAATACTAAAGGCAAGATTCTTGACCAATGAAATGAGGAGGAGCGACGGATCTTTAATTCAAATGCACAGCACCGAATCATCAATGTTTACTATGAATACATCCTTTCCTGGCATGTTTTGACCCTACAGATGTAGATCAGACATAGAGATCATGTGTTGCACAGAATTGGTCACCGCATGGCCCTGTTGAGTGTGAATATTCAAGATGCAATTTCATCAATCTTGGTACCCCAGTGTTAGAAATTATTGGTCTTGTCTTATTTTTATCTGTTCCCACCTGCGCACCATCTAGTTGTCTAATTACTCATATTATACTAGTCATTGTTCTGCTCCCATGTACAAGTTCATATTGTGATGGCCTCTGTGTAGAGTCCAACTAGCAAACTAAGTGTATGCCTCACTCCAAAACATGTAGCTATTAGACTACCCAATTGGGGAGCATTGTGTGCATTTGATCATTTTCAAGGCTAGTAGTCTGCCTTGAGCCATTCATTACCAGTAGCCAACCTGAAACATGAAAGGCATGGAAGAAAAATAATGTGAAGCAACGCAAAAAAATAACAAGCTTCAGAATTAATACTATTAATGAAACAGGAATAACCCATCCATTTACACATTCTATAACCTGCTCACCCAATTTAGGGTTAACAGGATCCACTGACAACCCTAAACAAAGTAAAACCATCCCACAGGCACACAGCTACGAATTGGAGATTCAGAAATGCAATTACCATAAAAAAAGCATGTAGCATTCTGTTAACTCACAGATCATAATGCCATATTATTAGTCTCTAAAAATATGAATCATGCTTCATCACAGGCAATGGACACTTTAATATGCTAACTGGATAAAATTAAATGACAGGATATCATGAAATAACAATAATACAAGCAGCTTGATGTTAGTAAATATTAAAAATTCAAACCATTTTCACAGCCAAAGTCTAGCAGCAATTGTAAGCCTTAAAAGGCTAATGAGCTTATTAATGGAGTCCAGGCATTCACTAACCATTATGGGAGTCCAGCTCAAAGTTAGCCAACACTTGTGGGCTAGTCCCCAGAGTCTGAGCCAGAAAGATGCACAAAGACAACTGTGAAAGCAGAAGGGAAGAAGTTTTCCAACCATCACAGAAAAGGATATGCCACCTGTGGCAGAGATGATTCCATTAAAGCTCGAGTGCCGTAATGTGGACAGATATAGGGGGATCAAGGGAAGGGAAAAGTTCAAATGGACATTTTATTGAGAAAAAGCAAGCTGAACAGGGGCTAGCATGGCTGATTTGGTCTTCTGAGTCACCGATCACCCGTTAAGATGTACTGTTCTTGTAAACATGTCAGGGAACAACTCCTATTCATTCATAAAGGCTCCGCTGCCAGGGCGGCACTGGCGCAAATAATATGTTTAAGTCTCACTTTGTGAAGAATTCTTTTAACATGTTTACGGCTACTTCTTAGGGGAGGCCAGACAAGAAAATGTAAGGGTTACTTCAAATGAAAGAAAAGAAGGAACAGCAAATTACAATCTGAACTCAATTCTCAAGGTCAGAGGAATTTAATTACAGGCTTCTTAAATTTTCTATTCCGTGTATATATGACACAATTAGCACTGGGAGAAGACCACATGTGGAAAAACAAGATGCTTTCAAGAATGAATCATCAACCTTTAACACTGTGAACAAAATTGACACGGAAGATGGGTCTGTAACTGACATACAGAAAATAAATTGACACTTTCTGCCAGAAGTAGTACTTCTAAGAAAGACAGATGGATGGATGGGCAGGAAAGGTACTATAATCAACAAACAGAAAAGGTGCAATATTCTAAAGAAAGCAAGAAAAGGTGCTGTATTCAGTAGACAGACAAGTATAAAAATGGGGTTATATTTAAATGGACAGAAAAGTTGTTACAGTATATTTATAAGATGGAGAGATAGAGCCGGGTGGCACAGTGGCGCAGTGGTAGCACTGCTGCCTTTCAGTTAGGAGACTTGGGTTCGCTTCCCGGGTCCTCCCTGCATGGAGCTTGCATGTTCTCCCCGTGTCTGTGTGGGTTTCCTCCCACAGTCCACAGACATGCAGGTTAGGTGCATTTGCGACTCTAAATTGTCCCTAGTGTGTGTGTGTGTGTGTGTGTGTGTGTGGGCGCCCTGCCCGGGGTTTGTTTCCTGCCTTGCACTCCAACAGACCCCCGTGACCCTGTAGTTACGATATAGCAGGTTAGATAATGGATGGATGGAGATAGAGCCAGAACAGGCTCTTTTTGCCCCCAACCAAACTGTCAGGCTGACACAACTGAATGACCAAGCCAATCCAACCACAGCCCATGTTGAAACAACAAAGTGCTTCCACTTAATCATTTTATTATTTGGTAGCAGTAATGCACGAAAAACCAGGCAGCGGTCCCAACCGGTGGTTTGAGGGGCTGAGCCATAGTAACTGTAGATTACAAATAAAAGGGAAATAAAAACTATGGTGTAGTGGTAATCGCTGCTGCTTCATGGATCCAGTGTCCTGGGCTCAAACCCAACACCATAATGCAGGTTGGGTTTACTGGATTCTGATCTTCAAGTACACATGCATGGGGTTAACAGGGGACTCTAATCTGACCCCAGCATGAGTGGGAGTATAGATGTGAGTGACGGTTGTTTCCTGCTTTATATTTGGTGACACTGGGATAGAATTTGTTTAACTTGAACACATTTCTGTCATATTATATTTCTCTGTTTATTTGGTTTGAGGGTATTGCGGACTCTTTGAAAAGTATGAACAAAACCAGAGAACACTCAACCGTCAAAAATGTCTTGCCCTTACCATTAATTTTCTCCACTACCATGCCAGTTGCCTTGGCTAGAGATTTTAGGGAATGTATACAATAGTATCAAACCAGGAACATGCACAAACTACTTTGATCAATCCATAAGCATCACGGGAAGAAGAAGATGTTCCTAAATGTAGGCGTCTCTGCATGGTCTGATGCAACAATCAATCGATTGATCGATCTTCAGTAATTGCCAAAGAGAATTTCACTTGCTGCCACAGCATTCTGGGACTAAAACTCACAAAGCAAACTAAGAAACAAGCACAACACCCAGAGCTATTCACACAATCCACCAAGTGTAAAGTTCTAAAGAAAATGTGTTGCTTTGCAGGCATATCTGTTATAAGTGGCTAGGAGGAAGATGGGCACGATGGAAGAAGGCACTGTACAGTTTGACTACCATACATACCTTGTAGCACCTCTTGAGTAGTAGATCATGAAGATGGTGGGTAGCATTACTTCAAATACTGCCATGATCTGTCTTTCTGCCATTGTCTCCAGTAAGTCCATAATCAACCCAGTAACACATAGAAGCAAATACGGAGAGTTGTATTCCAGTACCAAGGCAATCAATGAGAACCAGTGCCATCCTGTACATCCTTCACACTGCATCAACACCAACCCAACTAGCCTTAAGCCAACTTGACAAACCTTTACTACACGAAAGAAAAGCCCCTGAAGACACAGATACAACTTCACACATACAGTAACAAAACTGGCACTCAAATCCTATATCTAATACTCTATTACACCTATTTAATACAACGATCATAGTTATAATAAGAGGTGTACTCAAGTGACAGTTACAAACAACACACGAGGAAAGGTGAATAAATGAATGGACAGTTACTATGATCGCTCACCGCCTGTACAGTATGTGCGAGGAGAGGTAAATGTCATTAACATTGGACATATTTACTTACAAACGGGGACAGTGATTAGCACTGCTGACTTACAGCAGCAGAGTCCTGGGTTTGAATACCGCAGCTGGTCAAGCTTCACACGGGCATTACAGTACTTGCTGGGTTTTCCTTCCACATCCCAAAGATGTGCTGGTTAGGCTGAACCTGTGAGAGTGTGTGTGAACAATGCCTGTGTGTCTGTGAAACAGCCCTCCAATGGACATGTGGTTGGTTGAGAGATGGTTTCTGCTGGAAACTGGCAATATACTGGTGGCACCAGATTAAATTCTTCTTATGGATAAAATTTCTTCTGTCTTAAAAAACTATTAAAATTAGAGAATACGCAAACACACCCATCTACTACATGTACTAAGGTCTGTATGCATGTCCAGTACCTCTGAGCAATCCTATTGGTCAAATTGACTTTGGCGACATGATCAAAAGAGGAAGTGTGAGACAGCCAAGGTGGAGTAAAGGCATAGAAGCCACACTGAGAGTCACCTTCAAAGATGGGAAGCATAAAAGCAAACTGGAGGCAAGCGAGGCACCTCGAAGTGAGAGTCTGAGAAGCAGGGTATACAGGAGACGGTGCTGGTCAAGACAGGTTCAGACTCACAAGGATACCGAGAAAAGGCACTGAAGGTACATGGAGGGCAAGAGATATTTTTTTATTTATTGACTCCATTACCTGTTTATGACAGGTAACATGGCTAGTTTAACAATTCAAACACACATGCAGAAAGGAAACGGGAAAATGTGATTTTGTGTTGATGTATTTGCATCTTGAATGTAATAGGACTCGTATGTTATCCGTGTAATATGTGAGCCTAACACTTAATAGTAATACCCAGAGCGTTGTGTGGCCAGTGCAAACAGGAAGGTGGAACGGAAAGACGATATGTCTTGTAGTGCAGTGGCTGGCAGCAATAGTTAGTGAACAAGTGAGGAAAAACAACTCTACATTCATCCGATCAAGAGAGGTGAATACCTGCTATGAAAACTGCTTAAGTACCTGAACGTTCACAGGCAATTTGACAGGCAAGTGTTGTACCGGGGACATTTAACTATATAGCAATTTGTAATTTTAGCTATACTGCCAAATCCTGTGTGTGCCCAATGCTGCCAAGTTAAACTCTGGCCCACAGCAATCCTAAATTAGCTTAAAATGGCTTAAGAATGTTGGCTCATTTAAAATTGTGCATTAGACCAGAAGTCGCCAAGTCCAGTCCTGGAGGACCACCGTGGCTGCAGGTTTTCATTCTAACCCTTTTAATAACGAGTGCCCTGTTTGTGCTACTAATTAACTTCTTGTGAATTCATTTTAATTGAATTACTGTGATCCCTCGCTATATCATGCTTCGACTTTCGCGGCTTCACTCTATCGCGATTTTTTTCTCATACACGCTTACGTCACTACGCATGCGCTTTCTGAGAACTTTTATCTAAGCCCTACGATGGCTCCTAAACGTGCTGCTTTTTCTAAGCCTTCTGACAATAAAACTAAGCGCCGGAGGAAGATGCTTACTATCCAGGAGAAGGTGAAACTCTTGGATATGATTAAAGATGGCAATACCCTACAAAAGCCTCCTCACGCATATGAAAAGACAGCAACTGCCTATCAAGATGTTCTTCAGCCGCGCACCCAGACACCCACTGCCTACTCCTAGTACTCCTTCAGCGGAAAAAGACAACAACGCACCTGCTGAAGATACTGCACCACCTCTGAAGACTCTCCTACTGAGGTCGTGCCTTCATAGGTTAGTGGTTGTGTGCAATTAAATGTACAGTACAATAACCTACTATATAAAAGCGTTCGGGATTGTCATTCCGTCCCGTGAGTGCAAAGCGTAGCGGTATTCCGCTTATCACAGACTTACTACTTGCAGCTTGCGGTACGAAGCGACACGATGTGAGCAGAGTTCTGGTGCTCTCATCGTTCCCTTGCTTTTGTGCGCGATGCGCTGGAAAAATAGACAAAATTGTGTCTCTGGAAATAATTAATGTTGATGGAGTACAAATGCCTCACCGCGTAGTAAATATCAGGGGAGATGGTGCTTGCTTATTCTCATCTATAGCTTATTTAGTGCATGAAACTCCGTCTTTAGCGGTACAGATTCGGGCTGACATTGTACGACTTTGGACAGGCACTCGAGGGGATTAAAAAAAAAAAAAAAAAAAAAAAAAAAACTTAGGTTTTCGGGAGATGTTATGAATGGGCACTTTGATGTTCTCATTCCCTACACTTAAATGCCTGATACACACATGGAGCGCACAAAAATTGAGGATAAAAGTCGGTCGCCTTAAAAGGCGAGTGCGCCTAGTAATATGATATTTGTAACGTCTAATGTCTTATTTTCTCTTATTTTGTCTAATATATTGGGTAATACGAGTGTAATGGTGACTAAAGTGTGTTATTTCATGTCTAGAGGGCTCCAATAATGTTAAAAACGTATTTAGAAGGTCGTAAACAGGTTTTCTATACTCTAACTGCGAAAATATTCGATTTATAAATAAAGAATCCTACTTCGCGAAAATTCAATTATCACGGTAGAGTCTGGAATGGATTAACCGTGATAAACGAGGGTTCACTGTACTTTAAGATTTGTTCCTCTGAATTGCTTCATCGCTCCTCTAAATTGGCACCCAAACAGAAATGAAATGTGAAGTGAGGGAACCAACAGAAGACCAACTAAGTCAGGGCCTCAAACTCCAACCAGTTTCACTCCAACCAGCTGCTTAATGAGGCGCCAGTTCTTGTCGTTAATTAAACCCGATCTTTAATTTCGTGACTTGTTGCTGCTCTCGTGGTGCAATAAGCAGACATTTCTGAAATTGTTGATTTTCTCTTTTCTACGAGCTCTGGTCAAATTTTATGTGGACCTGAGCAGATCAACATTCCTGAGACCTTAACCTTTCTTTATTTTCAGATATTGTGTGATGAACACCAGTTGTTTTGGCTCATTTTGTATCTCATTATTGTTTGGCTGCTAATTAAGGAAACAAAACAATTAAGAGATATGAGTCTTCAAGAACAATTAAAATGAGTTCAAAAGAAGTTAATTAGCAGCAAAAACAGGTCACTCATTCAGAAAAGGGTTAGAATGACAACCTGCAGCCACGGTGGTCCTCCAGGACCAGAGTTGGTGACTCCTGCATTAGACGATACTTTGCTTTAAATGTCTGATCTTTATATCAACTAAACTGAATATCTTCGCATTAAAGAAAAGGTCTGAATTTCGCTACAGGATTACCGTTATCGCACTTCGGATTTTAAAATCTCTCCTATGGGTGGGGGGTTGATTTGATTCAAACCTAGCTTTGTAAAACTTGACTTGCTTATATGGAATGTTTTTGATTTTAACTTAATACGAGATAATCCACTTCCAATCCCAAAAAAAAAAAAAAAAAAAAATCTCACTATTGCCACTTTTATCCCATTATGGAATTAGTTGAGAAGCAAAAATACACGGTTTGAGAGCTCAACAGCACAAGGAATTGAACAATCATTTCACCTTGTTGTGTCGCTCATTTGAGTAATTTGACAAGATTAGCTCTCCATACGCAGCCTGAACAAAGAAACAAAGGCTTTACATTCAACCTTCGATTGTTACGAACAGGACTACAGTCCTCTGTCTACCCCTCCATCCACTTCCTAGCCGGTCTCTCCAGTTCAGGGTCGCTGGGAGCCGCTGCCTGCCCTGGCCGCACTGGGCATGACGCAGGGTCCATCCTCTGACGGGATGCCACCCTCACACAGGCAGCTCCATTTACAATGGTGACAAAATGAGCTGCGCTGTACGTTAAGGTTTGAAATCTTGCACACAGGCCAGACATTTGAGTGGCTCAGTTTGTAATGCTGTGATGCACAAGACAAAGCTCTCCAGCGATATGACATTTAATGTGTTAACTACATAGAACTGCAGAAAGGCTACTAAAAGAGCAAACCACCCAAAGCTAAATTCCGATTTTTTGTTAGGTTTTTGAAGCCAAAATATATAAAATGTGCTTAACGTGGCGACAGCACTTATGACACACATTTCAAAAGGTACAGATGTAAATGACATGCCACCTTTAACTGGGAGTCCCAATTACCACCCTTACAGTCACAGCCTATTGATAAATTTGGATTCTTGCACAGGCGAAACAATAAAGTCCGATTAAATAGGAAAACAAAGGCTGCTCAATAGCAATTCTGAAAGTTACCTTAAATTGACACATAAAGCTGGGACAAATAGAAAAAAGAAGGACATGATTGGAAAAATGAAAGCATCTGCAGTTTGTGACATCTAAAGTTTGAATTAATTTGACCCGTCCATTAAATATTAGTCAGTAAGTGCTACTAAGCAAGTAACGTCTGCTCCACGTACTGACGGAGACAAAACTCACAGCAGCACACGTCAGACAGACAACGCGATTTTCTGACAAATTTGATCTGAAAAAAAATGTATTGTCATGAAAGAGTTTGTGCAAATAGAAATATCCTGAATCACCTCTGTGCTCAGCGACTCGTGTAGTGGTAATGTTTTCATTATCAGTACTGATTTTTAGTATTTCTCACTGACTGGAGAGAAAGCAGTCGTGAATATATTTTTTTTTTTTTATATGCTTGCACATTAAGATAAATCAACTAGTCCATGATGATCATATCTTCCTTAATAAATTACACTAAGATGTCTGCCAAGCCAAACCAAACCCTATATTTGATGCGACATTGGGATAAACTCCCCCTCCGACTCACACATGAAATTCAAGCCCTCAAAACAATTGAAGAGCTCAGTTCCAAAGTCAGCTAAGATACATTTTGGAGATAAATAGGAAAATCTGGGTCCGTACTTAGCAGATTTTGAAACTTAATCCCTAAAACTATAGCGCTACACTGTTGCAATTAAGCAGGTTTTGAAGCTCAAACATATTTTCGGAGCATGACCAACTGCATGAAAAGTCACAATCACGTGTTCACTAAATTTTACCAAAAGGTGTAATTAGCAGATTTTGAAACTCACATCTTCAATTCTCACTCTTAACAAGAAGCATTAAAATGGCAGGGAGCATTAAATAGCAGTGCATGTGGGCAACGGCCTAGCGCCACATTTAAAACTCCAACCACCGCCGTAGCAGAAAAAGCAAAGTGCCCTGAATACAGAGCTGTGGAAGAACAGCGAGCCCCGATAATCCCATTCCTCCAAATGACACCAGCGGCGAGGCCCAGGCCACCCAGGTCCCTACACTGGTGGGATATGCCATCCGATTTCATTAGGTAACTATTTAAATCATTTTTAACCTCTGATATTCCGATACCAATATTTCTGACATTCAACACAGGCTTCACAAACAAGTTGGCTCTTTTACCGATACACTGAAAATTTATTAAGGAAAGGAACATGAAAGATGTTAAGCAAGGAGAAGACGACAGCTCATCTTCCTGAGGCCGGTCAGCTCTGCTCTCGCCTTCAGGTCTTCAAATGTGTTTCTGTGCTCCCCGAGTTTCCGGTTTCACATTGTGCTCATGAGTCGCTCTAGTCTATACGGTAAAAGTTGTTGTTTTTTTTTTTTTTGCCTTCTTTTCTTTACTACAGAAGTCACTGATGTTTGGTGCATACAAGACTGTCAGGTTAAACACGACGTGGATCACACACACACACACTCTCTTGAATTTTAAACTCTTGCACAAAAATGCTCTTCTCTAACCTCGTTAGTTTAAATATACACAACACAGAATCGAGGCCAGTCACAGAATAACTCAAAAAGACAATGAAGTCGGACACTTGTGCAACAAACTTCTTTTTGTTAAATGGCAAAAAAAAAAAATCATTCAATCGCAGTTCACACATCAAACCCCACTGAAATAAAAAAGACCAACACCTGGAGGCCATAAAAAAAAAAAAAAGACACACACACATTACACATGTGCAGCACAATCACCAATATTAAATGAACACTTTAAAGTGTATATATGGAAACAATGTTCTCAAAAGAGTATATCTGAAGAGTTACTTCAGCATAATTAATTTTACATTGGTAATTCTGCTGTGTGTGTTTCAACTTAAATACAGCATTATGAGAAACTAAGCGGACATAATCAAAGTCAGGCTTTCTCCAGACCAAATCCCACTGCCCGGTCTGTCTCTCGATCACCCATAAAGAATGTAAAGAGCGTTACACCAACAGTGTGAATAAACATACAAAACCCCAAGTGACGTGATGAATGTCTAGGAAAATAAAGGAGGGAAAGCAATAAGGCTGCTATGAACTGTCAATACAGCCAGTAAAAATGGTATCAATGAATTCAGTTTCAACCACCTTCAGGAATTATCCAGCAGATCTAACAACTATAAAACCAAATACTTCAATAATAAGGTTAAGCAAATCTCTAAATTTGACATTAAATAAATAAGTGACAAATAAGCTTGTCTTGATTTTTATTATTAATTTGAAACAAAGGAAAAAAAGTATAAAATAGCAAGTTTTACAACAGGTTCCAAAATAAAACCTTCATTTATGACTTACTGCTATTAAATGACGATTTTCCATAATATTTCACACTTATTAGTGTTTTAAGGCATTTCTGGCACAAACCACCGCAGGTTTCTTAAATTACAAATCTGTTTCAAAGCCACATTCCTGTTTGCGACGGACACCTATCTGCGGTCTGGTGGGTATTTATGCCCCCGTATACCGAGGCGTGTTTTGCGGTGTACATGCACTCGTCTGTTATATGAAATGTAATGTATTTTAACTGCCTATGAAGAGACCAAAAAAATAAAAAAAAAAATAATTACATTTTGAAACAAACAATTCCACTTGCATCATTATTACTTAAAGAAAATTTACTTTATTGAAACCATTCCCTTTAAATGCTTATTCCTTAAGAGAGTTTTTATTATTAAAGCTTCAAGTGTGGGGAAAATGTTTTAATTTTTGAAAATAGTACTCTATTCATTTTTGTGAGCTTCTTCTGTCCTCATGTACAGCTTGATTTATGTTAATGCCGCAAACAATGCGAATGGCTTTCATTCCCAATGATTCCTTAGGGAGATTAGCTGCTGACGGATTTCAATCGAGGTTATCTTAATCGGTCAGACACGCTTAAATAAATAAAGAATTCTACCAAAGGACATTCGGACCCCAAAAAACGATGTGATTTGTACTCAAAACCAACCCAAATAAGACTTTTAAGCAGAACATGTTACCATGCTGTACCAATAAATTATGGCAAAATTTCAGAAGGTGAATACTTTAATGTCACATTCTATTGTAATTCAAACTTCAAGGCAAAGGAGCCATTTCAGATAAGGCAGAAAGAAGACTCGTGACTGTGCTCTGGACGTGTGACAATAAGGACCCCAGGAATATATGGGCACTTCTAACATGGATTATGTTGCTGCTGTTTTCCACAAGTTCGGTACTTTAAACCAGTTTTACGAATTTATTTCATTCTAATACTCTGCTACTTAAAACCAATTACCACTCAATGAGGATAAAAATCAGTTGAATATTAATAGGCACTGAGGGAAATTGCAACTTGCAAAGTCTTTTTTTTTTACTAAATTTAGAAAACCTATTTTTGAAAAAAATAAATAAATAAATTAACCCTGCCAAATTTCACCTCCAAAAGATTCAGAAGCCATCTCGAAGAATAGCTATTTATTTTTCAGATTTCAGATACTACTCTTCCACTGGACTCTAAAACATATTTTAATGAAGAAAGGGCCGGAGTTGCCTCGAAAGCTTGAATATTGTAATCTTTTTAGTTAGCCAATAAAAGGTGTCAATTTGCTTGACTTCTTTCTCACTACATCCATAATGGCTAACACGATATAAGCCCCTAGTACTAAAGTATATTTATATATTCTGCAAAATTCAGGCATTATTCGTTCACTGGATTTGTAATGCAAAATTTACCAAAGCATGTATCTGTAACTAGAATCTACAAAGCCATGAAAGAATCTACAAAGAATCTACAAAGCCCTGCTAAGAAACGACCCACTATTTCCATTTTAAAGGTTTAGTTAATTAAAGATTAAAACTGAAATGCACAAAGAAAGAAATATCATTGGCCGTTTTGAAGCAACAATAAATTCTATGCAGCTCTGATTTATTATAAATAGTAAGCAGGCTAATTATGAAATATTTACCACATATATTTTGAAAATAATGTGTCTACAATTGACAAAAAAAATATATATTCTTGTACATTTTTAAACAAGCATAAATTGCTCGCTGTCTTCCAACAAATATTCTAAACGATTTCTGTGCAAATACAGAACAATTCTATGGTGCAAAATACCCGAATCGAGTAAGTAATTATTTTCAAAACGGCGAGATCTCACTCCGATTTTCTCCTAGTGTGTTCGCACGTTTTTGACGAGTTCTACAAAGATTTGAATTTCTTCTTATGGTCCGAGACAAACATTCACTGACATTTTAAACCGAAAGGTGAAGCTGAAATTCATAAGAAAGGTTTAACGTTATCGTGTGCGATTATTATGAACAACTCGTGTAAAAATTTCATTTGATTTCGACTCAACAAACGACACGAACGCGTTTACATGGAGCTCTTTATTTTTCTTTCGAGTCCTATATTGGATTGTTAAATAATCGCGTTATGCCGCTCCTGTGCCTTTTACTTAATTCCTTGCCAACACGTGTCCTTTACATTTTGTTGCATCCTATACTGTATTTGCTCTCAATCCGCTAAATTCCCATTCCTCAAACTGTTCTTTACCGTTTATTCCTTGCATTTTCCGCAGCAGCCGAGCGTGAGATTCACTCGCATTCCCTAAATAATTTGCTTCACGTGTCCCGCACGTTTTATTCTTGCGGTTCAAGGATCGACTCCACACACCCGCTCGGTTTCATTTCACTCCCATCTTTATAATTTTCAGTGTAATTCAAAGTCTCGTTTACACAAACTTTTTAAGTTTTACCTTTTTTTCTTAACATTATCTACACACATCCTAGAAGTTTTATTTGTATTCTTCAAAGAATTCGCCTACACCTGTCCATGGAGTTGCATTTTTCCCTGTCTGCGCCACGATTAGACGATCAATTTAAAGTTTGGTTGTAATTTCTGAAGTCCCACTCCCATAGTTAACACCACTTGGCTCGGTGGCTCGTGTCGGTGACTATCATCGCGGCTGCGACACTCTCAAACCCAGCACGGCACGTCGCTCGGCTCCCTCCTCCGCCTCTTCCCAACTCACACCCATACACACGGTGAGCCCGGCCTTCTCTGACCTGCGTGAGTACACCCACCCACCCGCACGACTACTTTTCCCAGGTACTTCACAAACCCTTTCGGACCCCTGCACGGCGCCCCGGCCAGCAACCTTTACTTACCTGCATGTTGAAAACGCCGAGTTCCTCGGCCGCTAGTTTCTTCATCTGATTCGCCAAAACTTGTGCCTCTTCCAAGATGGAAAACTCCGAGTCGGCGTCGCAGAAGGCACAGCAGCAGAGCAGTGCGAGGTAAAGCGCGGCGCTCCAACAGCCACTCGCTCCCCAGCTAATCCTACGGGTGCGCCGGGGAAGCAGACGGTCGCGCACCTCCAACACGTCCCGTGCACCCCTCGCCATGATGGCCCGGATTCGAAAAACAAACTTTTTTTTTCCTCAAAATGCGACAACTTCAAAACTTTGGAAAGGGATACTCGAGCTGAGATTGAGACGCTGCAACGGAGAGTTTCAAAAACACAGCAGTGCATCAAACAACAGAAGCATCTTCACACCAAAAGCAAAATAAAATCAAAGGAAATAAAGAAGTCACTTCAACGGGGATTAAAAAAGAAAAGAATAAAACAGAGCAGTCCCAGCGCGCCGAGTTCACACATCCATGTACTCCTGTAGTGGAAACTGAGAGCCTCAGCTTCACAATGGGACTGAAAACAGCAGCGCGTGCCAAAGCTCGGGATGGAGTAGCAGCTGAGGGCGGATTGGCGCGACTCAGCACGTGACAAAGCCCGAGGTAGAGACTCCGCTGGTGTCGGACTGGAGCGGCGCAGCGCAGTGAACCGGAGCGCCAAATGTATGGTGGAGATACATAGATAGATAGGAAAGGCAATATATAATAAATAAAGAGAAATGAAAGGCACTATATGATAGATAGACAGGAAAGGCACTATATAATAGATACATAGATAGGAACTGCACTATATGATAGATAGAAAGATAGATAGACAGGAAAGACACTATATAATAAATAAAGAGAAATGAAAGGCACTATATGATAGAAAAATAGACAGGAAAGGCACTATATAATAGATACACAATAAAAACCTTATATAATAGATAGATAGACAAGAAAGGCAGTATATGATTGATACATGGATATGAACAGCA
>JANRMT010062857.1:34202200-34218297 GCA_026402145.1 Polypterus bichir lapradei
TCTATCTATCTATCTATCTATCTATCTATCTATCTATCTATCTATCTGTCTATCTGTCTATAGTATAGTGCCTTTCATATCTATCTATCTATCTATCTATCTATCTATCTATCTATCTATCTATTATATAGTGTCTTTCCTATCTATCTATCATATAGTGCCTTTCCTATCTATCTATCTATCTATCTATCTATCTATCTATCTATCTATCTATCATATAGTGCCTTTCCTATCCATCCATCTATCTATCTATCCTCATGACTAATCCAGCCATCACATTCAGCTCCTTTAGCCAGTCGTCTGATTAACGTTACTTTGCCTCAAAATAAATGAATCCTGACTTTTCCATTCCACCGAGTCGTCACACCTGTCAGCCTCATGTTGGTATTACGGATGACTTGTGCGTTAAAGGAATGTCAGAGCTCACGATTCACGAAAGCAGTGTCATTCTCGCTAGGTGCCCTTATTACAATGTCTGCCGTCAGTTTCCCTGATTACATCAGATGAACCGGACTCTGCTGCAGATTCCCATTTTATGCTGGTTGCACACGCACACCATACAGAAACCTACTGCAGTGCCTTGTCAGCTGTTTACGGTTTCCAGCACAATGAGCACGATGGAGCTGAAGGTTAGCTGAGCTATTCCTGCCCCGTCTGCCAGTTTTCTCTGGTAGGCACCTGTTGCCACCGCTGTTAAAACCTGTATATGATCAGGTGTAGCCCACCTTCAGGCAGTTGGTTTTTCTGATGTCGATGCCAGCGCAAGACACAGCTCAAAGAGAACGACTCTTGAAAGTCTAAATCGGCTCATAAGCCAGTGCCTCCTTGATTTCCTAACCCCTGCTCCACATCTGAAATTACAAATCAAACAATTCAGACATTGTGATTAAAGTGCACACTTTAATCGGACTTTCATTTGAGGGGATCTGCAGGCACTTTGGTCATGCCATGTCAAAATGACACCACTTTCTCTTTCAGTTCACAGCTCACTGTTCTATGTAACTTCCATGAATGAACTTTTCCTTTAATGAATGTTTTGGGTAACACTGTGTGGTATTTGGCCGGCTTGTCATCCAGGCCAATACCCCCAGGCTGCCAGATGGAGCCCTCCCTGCAGTATGGAGGTGCCCCGAAGACCAGCAGGGAGTCATGGACTTTGTAGTTTTTATCCTCAGCCCTGCTGGATACCACAGGGGCCGCAAGAGGGAGCTGCAGGGAGGACCGAAGACTTCTTTGTGCCCTATGCCCCGGAAGTGCGTCAAAGGAAGAGCAACGTGCTTCCGGGGTGAAGAAGAAGGACTTGTACCTGACCTGGAAGTGATATTGAATCACATGGACTGGGGATTTTGAACACTTCCAGGTCAGGGAGAATAAAAGGACTATGGGAGCTCCCAGACGGCGAGCTGAGCTGGGTGGTAGGCGGGCAACGCGTCGGGGAGTGGTGGAGAGTGTTATTGTTAATGATTTGTGATTGTTTATGAGTATTGTGGAGGACAGGGTGCTTTGTGCCCTGTGGCAAGTAAATAAAGTCAACTATTGGACATTTATCTGGTGTCTGGAGTCTTGGACAGGGGTTCAAGGGAGCGATAGCGCCCCATATCTGTCACAACTGATAAATAGAGATAATGTCATTGTTGTGTGATTATGTAATATGTAATGTTACAGTGTTGTTTTCCTCTGTACAGTGCCTTGCCTACCCTTTAATAAAATTCAGTTAAAAAAAAAATGACAACTCTTCTTCTAAACAGCCCCTCCATTTCAGGGCACCATAATATTTGGAAAAATTGGCATTACAGCTGCTTGTTATTCCCAGGTGGGCTTCATGACTTCCTTCTACCCTTTGGGGTCAGTAGTTGCCATTGATCAACATGAGAACAAGAGCTGTGCCAATGAAAGTCAAAGAAGCCATTATGAGGCTGAAAAATGAGAATAAAACCGTTAGAGACCTCAGTAAGGCCTTAGGATGACCGAAATCAACTCTCTGGAATATCACGAAGAAGAAAAAACGCACTGGTGAGCTCAGGAATCACAAAGGGGCCGGTGGGCCAAGGAAGACCTCCACTGCTGAGAACAGAAGAACCCACACTACAATAAAATAAAGATTACAAAGAGTCTTCAGGGGTCTCTCGCCCTCACTAAGGTACAGGAAATGCAATTTCCATTTTATTATACCGTATTTCTATATTTTACTTATTGTTGTCATTTACTATTTAGGGAATTCATTTGTGCTATTTATACCTTAGTTATGTGTATTTGGTGTTTAAGGTTATCGAAACGGCTGCTGTCGAGGGTCTGGGAACAGATTAATTCACTTTACATGATTTCTAATGGGGAGTTCAAACAGCCTCCTGAAACAAATGAAGTTTGCAGTACGGGGCACCGCTGTACTGAGACAATAAAGTGTGTTGTTTTTTTTTTTTTTTTTTCATTTGGTGCCCAAGCAGGTTAAGTAACTTGCTCAAGGTCTCAGAGTGAGGCAGAAGTGGGCAGCAAACCGGCCTTAGGGTCACCTTGGCACACAAGGAGTCCCTCAAAGCTCTGATCTCGGCCCCCTGCTGTTCTGTATCGACAGGCTTCCCCTCGGGCAAACTATTTGTAGCTTTTGTGACCAGTAGGGGTCGACGCAGCACCCCAAACACAACCACAACTACACAAGTCCTGGGTTCAAACACAAGGTTAATTAACTAAAATAACTTACAAAACGGCTTCTCACCAGTTGTACAGTCACAGATGTTTCTTTTCTTCTCTCTTTTATTCCTCCACTCCTCGTAGGCGAGTGTTGCCCAGCTCATCTCCCAACTCTGACTTGCCTGGATGAGGTTGAGTGGCTTCTTTTATCTTTGTCCTGGCATAGCCAGTTAGAAGTACGTCTGAGTTGAGGAGAGCAGGGATCACAAATCCCCACAGCACCCTCTGGTGGCACCCATGGAACTCAACAAGGCTGTCCCATGGGACTACAGTTCCTGGCATGCGTTGTAGGTGTCCACACTGGTAGCGGTGCCCAGGGATGCTGCCACCTAATGTGTCAGGGGAGCATGTAGCCCTCACCAGTGAACTCCCCTTATGTCCTCCTATCATACTGGCCTCCCAGCCGGGTATTGCTGCTCAATCCAACCTTGTCGTGCTGCCAGTGTACCCAGTTTCAACCTGTCATCTTCTGCCAACGTCTTGGCTAAGGCAGGGAACACCCTGTCTTGTTTGTTGTGTCTCTGGAAGGCTGGCGTCCTGTTCATGTAATGAACCTTGCCCTATCCCAGCCGGGACGCCCACCCAAGTGTGTCATCCTTTACATTTTGAGCTGGGTTATCATTTTATGTAGATGGTACTTTGATTTGTTTTAATTTTTTATCTGTTATGAAACATCCTCTGCGGTGGGCTGGCGCCCTGCCCAGGGTTTGTTTTCTGCCTTGTGCCCTGTGTTGGCTGGGATTGGCTCCAGCAGACCCCCGTGACCCTGTAGTTAGGATATAGCAGGTTGGATAATGGATGGATTGTTGAAACACCCTGGCTCAAGTTTCTTTTTTTTACTTATTCATTTTAGTTATTTTGTTATTACTTGGATTTTGTAAATTTTATTTATTTTTTCTTCCCTGCTGTGTTTTATTATGCTTAAATTAATATTATCTTGCTTAGTAAGCGATTTATATTGTATGCTAATCCTGTTTTTTTATTGTATTGGGATGTTCTCTGTTATTTGTATGTTGAGCTTAAGGGGATGAGGACCCCAACCCTGTGGAAACGGTCCCTACCCCATTTAAGGGACTGGCAGGCCGTACGCCTGCTGCCGAGGCGCTAGTATTTCTATTGAACTGTAACCGCTCATTTTTGATCTTCTGGTTTAATAAACTTTCTGTTTTTGTTTCTGTTTCTTGGATTCTGGATTTTGTATTGTTACATGTTCACTTTGCCTGTTTTAGGCAAACCTTTTAGGCTTTTGTCTTTTTCAGAAATAAACTCTTGGAATATTAAGAAGCTTTTTTTTTTTGTTTTTTGGGCCAGGGGTTTACGGCTCCCCTCTCCCTCGATTTCAATTTTGTTTTCAGTCTGGTTCTTTTTGGCCACAGTAAAGAGATATTCACTGGTTTTCTGCCCACTGCCAGTGTTTCCTGGTCCAATCAAGTCTCCTCGTTCTTATCTGTCTGTTTCAGTGGTGATTTCTGTGCAGTTTAATTCTACTGCTAAGGCCTGATTTACGCAGTCTCACCTGACCAGTTCACGTTGAGATGCGTCTACTGCTTGAACTCCGCGTATTTATTTAGGCCATAAGGTGAAGTGCAGTCAAGCAGCCATTTCTGAGGCTGGAGACACCTTACTGTCTGCAACGATGTGCTTTTCCTTTGATGGTCTTCATGAGAGACGGTTTCATCATTGAAATGTTTGATGGCTCTTATGATGGCATCTGAGGAAACTTTCTAAGTCCCTGAAATTTTCCGTACTGACTGGAGTTCATTTCCTCAAGTAATGATAGACTGCTGTTTCTCTTTGCCAAGCTGAGCTGTTCTTGCCGTATTATGGGCAACTACAAACAGACATTAATGGCCTTCTACCAAACAGGGCTATTTATACCCACTAATTGGCTCAATCACATTAATGCTTGTAAGGTGTCACACATAGTAATTAGGATGATGTAAGCAAGAATCGTGGAGCAACATTTTCCAGCTCTTAAGTTTTACTGAAGTTCTTAATAAAAACTACTTGTTTAGAGAGACAGTTCAAAAAAATATATTTTAAATTTAAAATTCTCTTCTGTAAAGATGTTTGCTGTATACACCGGCATCAAGTTCACTATTTACTGTATATATTTGTCTTAAAAGCCAAATGCAACGGATTTATGCATAAGCTTTAACTTGTCTTTCCAATTATGAAAAACCCTAAACATTCGGTAAGATGTCTGACTGGCAATAAATTATACATAGGGTGGCACACAATAAAGTGATCACATGCAGGTTAAAGAGCCCCCGCCTGGTTTTACCAGCAATAAACCTGGTCGGGTGAAGCCAGAGGAAGTCCCTGTGCGTGTTTGCTGGAGAGAACTTTAGGACAATCTGGACAAGAACAGGCCATTCTGCCCAACAAAGCTCACCAGTCCTCTCCACTTAATTTCCCCAAAAATGACATCAAGTTGAGTTTTGAAAGTCCCTGAAGTCCTCCTGTCTACCACACTACTTGGTACTGTATATTATGCCCTGTGTCTATAGTCTTCTGAGTGAAGAAAAACTCCCAATGTTTGTGCCAAATTCACCCTTCACAAGTTTCCAACGGTGTCCCCGTGTTCTTGATGAACTCATTTTAAAGTCACCGTCTCGACCCACTGCACTAATTCCCTTCATCATTTTAAACACCTCAGTCAGGACTCCTCTTCATCTCCTGTAAAGACTCAGCTCCTTTAATCTTTCCTCATAACTCATCCCCTGTAGCCCCTGACTCAGCCTAGTCGCTCTTCTCTGGACCTTTCCTAGCATTGCTTTGTCCTTTTTGTAGCCTGGAGACCAAAATGGCACACATAACTCCAGATGAGGCCTCACCAGTGTGTTATAAAGCTTGAAGACATCTCGTAATCACTGGAAAATCCCATTTTGGCCGAGGAGCCGAGTGTTCATGCAGGCTCCCTCAAACTGGCATGCTGCACAATTCAACAACACGTAAATAAAATGGTGGATTTATTTGATTATTTCTTAGTTTTTGATTGTTGGATTACGTTTTGGGATGTGATTGCTTTGCATTGCCAATTTAGGCAAACCCTTTTTACCTCATTTTGTGTTTTCTACTATTTGTTTTTTTTTTTTTTTTACAAATAAATGTATTCTTTTATAAAGATTTTGTATTAGTATTTGCAATTCAAGCCAGAGGTTTTGATGGTTCCTCTCCCTTGTTGGGCATTTTTTAAATATATTTAGGGGCATTTAAGTTTTTTGTGAACTTTTAAAATTATTGCCCCATTTTAGACCTGTGCAGGCCGAAGCCTTCCTGTGGAGTATGGGGGTGACTGTCTGGGGTGAGTCTTTTAGTGGTCTCACGCCCTTTTTGCTATTTGGAATTGTACTCATATCATAGCAGTAATGTTATGAATGCAGAGTTTAATTCATTTTTTTTCCAAAAGAAATACATTTTTCTATCATTAGATAAAGGTTTTCTTGATTGTCACTTTTTAGCACGGAGAACCTTTTGGCATTTTGAATATACAGTATTAGTGGGAACTCTTTATCGAGAGTTAAATCTTTTTAACATCTTTATTTTAATATTTACCACAATAACATTTTGTTTCAGGATTGGCACATCTATTTTTTAGCTCTGTTACTACGATCACATTCAGTTTTCTAAAGGTTTGTCCCTGGAAATCGTGATCAATATCGTCATTGGTGTGGTGGTATAAATAGTCACCATTTTAATAATAATACATTTTATTTATTTGTAGGCGCCTTTCTAAACACTGAAGGACACAATTGACAAAACACAGATTATAAACAAAAGTAAAATACAAAATTTAAAATCAGACAGAGAAATTGTAATCAAAGAGAAAAAGCAGCCTTAAACAAATGAGTTTTGAAAAGTGAAAATGCTTCAATATTTCTAAGCTCGGATGGTAGTGAGTTCCAGAGCAACTGAATGCTCTGCTCTCCGTGGTGGTAGGACGGACGAAGGGGACAGTCAAGTGGATGGAGGAAGAGGATCTGAGGGTGCGGGAGGGAATGGCAATATGGAGGAGGTCAGACAGATGTGGAGGGGCGAGGTTGTGGAGACCCTTAAAAGTTAACAGAAGAATTTTGAATTGACTGCGGAACTTAACTGGAAGCCAATGAAGCTGCTGCAAGACGGGAGTGATATGGTGAATAGAGGGAGTTCTAGTAATGATGCGGGAGGGCAGCTGAAGTCTGGAGCAGTTGAAGCTTATAAAGAGATTTGTGAGAAAGACCAAAGAAAAAGGAATAGTAATAATCGAGAAGTGACAAGGCTATGAACGAGGATAGCAGTGGTGTGGGGAGTGACGGAGGGGCAAATACGATTAATGTTAGGCAAGTGGAAATATGCAGACCGGGAGATGTTATTGGTGTGGGACTGAAAGGATAAAGTACTGTCAAGGATGACACCCAGACTCTTAACCTGTGGGGAAGGGGAGACAGAGGAATTATCAATAACAAATGAAAAATGATCAGTTTTGGATCAGATGTTGATTTTGTACCAATGAGGAACACCTCAGTTTTGTCTCTTGTTATTTAATTTAAGAAAATGTGAAGAAAACCAGGTTTTGATTTCTGTTATGCAATCAGTAAGTGAGGAGGGTGGAAAGGAAAAAGTAGGTTTGCTAGTGAGATAGAGTTGGGTGTCATCAGCATAACAGTGGAAGATATTGACGAAGGAAGGAGGTAAATAATGAAAAGGAGGGGCCCCAGGACAGAGCCCACCTGAAGTAACAGCGGTGGGTTGGGATGTGAAAGTATTAAGCTGAACAAACTGAGTGCGGCCTGAGAGGTAGGATCTGAACCAATCTAGTGGAGTGTGGGTAATGCCAATCGAAGATAATCTGTTGAGAAGAGTAGTGTGACAAGTAGTGTCAAAGGCCGCACTCAGATCAAGGAGGATGAGAATAGGAATTAAACCAGAATCAGCTGCCATAAGGAGGTCATTAGTAATTTTTATAAGTGACGTTTCTGTACTGTGGAGGGGACGAAAACCAGACTGGAACTTTTCATACAGATTATTTTGAGATAAATGAGAATGAAGTTGACTTTACAACCTGGTGGTTTTCTCAAAGACTATTTTCACTTAATTATTCTCAAGTTTATTTTAATCTATTCTGAATATGCATTGCACACTTCCTGTGGTATAGGTGGACCAGAATAGCTTGTATGTGTAGATACGCACACAACAAAGTTTCAAAGACAAAGTGAAGAGGCCAATTCCAGGATGGAGGAGAATGGCTTTATGTCACGCTTGGAGTCGTCTGTGGTGTGGTGAGGTGAGGGTAATAACCAAATTACAGCTGTTGATTGCACTTCTTAAATACACAGCCAATTACAGAAGTACTTGAACACTGGGCATTCTCACATCCTTGCAAGTTACTGATAAACAGACCTTTGGAGTCTGAACGTCTCCTGTTCCTGCTTGTATCGATACTAAAAACCATGTACATAACAGCAGCAATTCAGCACCGCTGAGATTGGGTCACAGATCAAAAGGCTTTAATTAAAATACTTTAAGACTGTTGACCGTAAAGTAATAGAAAAAAACATTATAATAATCAACATAATAATTAAATAGTAAAAATTAAATTTCACCGGTGTGTAGATAGGATTTGGTTAGAGCGGAGGAATGGTAAGAATAGTGCCTGAGACTTCATCGGGTTCCATCAGTGAGGAGGGTGAGGAGAGGAGAGGAATCGGTCCTCTTCTTCCTCCAGGCTGTCCGACATGGATAAGATTCTAAGGCCGCATTTACACTACTACTCTGATGTGAACAGACTCCGATTTGACCACATATCTGACACAGATCGGATGGTATCTGACAGACTGGATACAGGCTGCTTTTCTATACGGTACTGAATTCTGCTTCTCCATATTAGACATCAGATTTTTTACTCAAAGCTATGTCTCGGTTACAACATTTCTGTGCATCAAGTGATACGGTAAAATATCTATGTCAAATGAGCAAGTGGAGCAGTGAGGTAACAAAATCTTAAATTAATAGGTTACTGATCACACTTAGAAAATGAGTTCTGCTTCTAAAATGCAGAAAACTGAAGAGCATCAGCTGATGAAACAGGCGGGAATCCATGTTTACACCTGCATGACCCTGTCACAATGCATGTGCAGTACATACATACGTTAAACGTGTAAGTAAACACTCAAGTCACATTAAGACCGTGTGACGTAAACACCTCAGATGTCAAATTGGATTTCTTTACCAATTTCCAATCAGGCGTCGAGATCTGCGTCGGTAACCGTGGCCTAATCTGCTTATGAATGAGCCTGTACTGTCCTAGATTGACGTTATTTCCCTTCTCAACAAGACGTGGTTCCTGGCAGTCCAAAGAGTGTCCTTCACACAGCATGAGGTAGCACCACTAACCATCATGCCACTGTGCTGCAAGCAGGGCGTATAGTTCCTCCTTGCCTAAAAGGGCAAGATAAGAATGATTTTGGTGGTGTATAGCATCACACTTGCAACCCAGACCTCCTAGCTTCCACTAAGTGTCCCCAAAACATTATAGCATCAACACCACCGAAGACCCAGTCAGAACATAAAATGGCAGTTTCACACAACCCCTCCGGTTTAGCTCTTTGTGGAAAACTTCAACTGATATCCGACTGTAGTCACTCACTCACTCCCACCCCATCACATTTATTACAGGCTTGCTTTGACAGAGCTGACACTCACTTAGCTGCTCTCTGCTTCTGTAAACACACGTCAAGCTTTCTTAAATAAAGTTGGCTTCACATTGCAGAACTTAAGGGTCAGATAAAGCCTCACCAGGCAGCCTGTCTGGCTCACTTGAGTGCTTTTGTAAGGAAGGCCGTCGTACTTTCCTTCTCCTCTGCTTCTGACCTTATTCAGTGGGGTCATCACTTAGCAGTAGATACTCTCAAAATATGACAAAAGTGGAGAAGATCGGCCTGGTGAGGCAGTCTCAGAGTGTTATAGCAGGATAAGTGGCCAAAGCGTATTGAAATATTACTTCCTAACTCAACTCTAAATCTAAATTCATAATATTCTGCCCCATTTTGTGCATATAGCAAGGTTATTCTGAATGGTCAAACCAATTCCAGGTATACGCACATTCTGATATGTGTTTATAGACAAATGCAATGCTCAGCTGCCTGGTTTTATAGTTACATTTTCATTTTTACAATCTGACATACTTCCATTCCACTTTACTGCATGGTTATCTGTAAAATGTCACTCTCATACCAGTGTCAGCAGCCATACTACATGCACATCGGGAGAGCTCAACCACCTGAAGCTAAGCATGTTCAGGCCCAGCCACTACTTGGATGGGGGACCACGCAGGAAAAGCTTGGGTTGCTGCTGGAAGAGGTGTTGGTGAGGCAGGGGGGCGCTGAATGTGGATCATAATGCCCCAGTGCAGTGACGGGGACACTGTGCTATTAACCTGGT
The DNA here is from genome assembly GCA_026402145.1 of Polypterus bichir lapradei. Classification (NCBI taxonomy): domain Eukaryota; kingdom Metazoa; phylum Chordata; class Cladistia; order Polypteriformes; family Polypteridae; genus Polypterus; species Polypterus bichir. The sequence goes on from JANRMT010062857.1 coordinate 34,212,314, forward strand.
GCCATCCTACGAATGAGACAAGAAAACGAGGTCCTGACTCTCGGTGGTCTTACAAGATAACTGGGTATCAAATGTAAGAGTAGGGTGTTATCTTGAGGTCTTGGCTAAATTACCAACCATGGCCTAGTCATTCTGCCCCCCTAATCACCCCCGTCTCTCTCACCATTTCACCACCTATTAGCTAATGTGTGGTGAGTGTACTGGAGCAAAAATGGCTGCCGTCACATCACCCAGGTGGATGCTACACATTAGTGGTAGCTGAAGTGGCTCCCCACTCACTAAAAGCGCTTTGAGTAGTGAGAAAAGAGGTTTATAAACCTAAATTATTATTATTTTTGTTATTATTATGCCATCAGCTCAAGGTCACCCAATTATTTGGATTGATGTTTCCACTGAGGGCCAATGAGTCTGCTTTTGGTCCAATGGATGGCACTGTTTCCTCGCATTCTCTGTGTGTCTGTGTGCCTTTTTCTCTGGGTACTGTCTTGTTCTCTGACATCCCAGACTCACATAGGTTAGGTTGGTTAGTCAATCTAAGTTGGCCCTATGGCCATATGTGTGAGTAGGTCCTGCAGCAGACTGCCACCCAAACCAAGCTTGGTTCTTGTCATGCATAGCACTCTGGTCCCTGTAACCTAAAATTTGGATTACATGAGCGAGAAAATGTTATCAGTAAATAATTTCTGAGTCATTTAATACAAATGGCATTGCCATTTTCAAATGTTGTTTCCCAATGAGGGTTGCAATGGCAACACTGACTAGGTCTCCACATCTTCTCTGGCAGAATTCTGAGATGCTGCCAAAGCACCCAAGATATTCAATCTGTTATGATTATTCTGGGATTCTGATGTATGCACACTTTTGCTTTATTACAGTATTGTTGTGTGTCCTTTCTACACTTTTGCACTTGTCGTTAACTTTTAGTGTCATCTTTGTGGAAGTGCCTTGCCACCATTTTCTGATGAGGGCTTACGGCTCAACATCATCTGCAAAAAGAAGAGAAGCAATCCTTCAGTTCTTACACTGGATACCTGACAAATCTGCAGCCTAAAACTCCATGAAATTCAAATTTGAGACAAGAACAGAAGCATCTTTAATGAATTCCAATGGACCCACTAAACAGCTCTGATCTAACACTAGGTATGCAGACACAGCCCTCGCTCTGCGCACAAGGGAACTGAAAACACACAGCAGCGGCCTGGAGACACCTTCAATATGAAGCACCTTTAACGTGATGCCACAGGAATGACGCCTTCTGGCCTCCCTGTGAAAGACTACGCTGAGATAACAGAACAGACGCTCTGTCTGACAGGTGAACCTCAGATCCAGGAGGAACAATGTACGGTCCAATTTACCAACGAAAAAAACATAAAACCAAAAATACTGGGCTGATAAAAACTCATTTGCTACAATCCCCCTAACAACACAAAGATCTCTAAGAGTATGTAGAGTGAGAACTTGCCCGACAATGGACTGGCACATCATCCAGAGTTTGGTCTGGAATCCCTACAGATTTTATTTTTTTTCTCCAGCCGTCTGGAGTTTTTTTTTGTTTTTTCTGTCCATGCTGGCCATTGGATCTTACTCTTATTCTATGTTAATTAATGTTGACTTATTTTGTTTTCTTATTGTGTCTTTTATTTTTCTATTCTTTATTATGTAAAGCACTTTGAGCTACTGTTTGTATGAAAATGTGCTATAGAAATAAATGTTGTTGTTGTTGTTGTTCCTGCCTTGCACTCGATGCTGGTATGGTAGGCTCTGACCAGGAGTGAAAAGATTTAAAAATAAAAGTTTAGAAAACATTTGTTGTAAGATGCGATAACTGATTTGACTAAACTCTTCTGCTAACATCTAAGAGCAAGGCCAGAAAGGATTTGTGAGCACCTGTCATACGTTAAGACGGACTTCTTATTTCCTCACAGGAAGTTTATTTGTGCAAAAAAAACAGAAATATGGCTCAGTGACTAGCAATCCATTAACCAAAGGTGCCATGTTCACCCTACACTAATTATAAAAATTCAGTAATGCAGTGCAACCTGGTTCAGTTCTCAGCAGGACTTTGTTAATGTGCGTCTGTAAAATAATAATAACTCTTTGCATTTATATGGCTTTTTTTCTCACTACTCAAAGCGCTCAGCAATTGCAGGTTAAGGGCCTTGCTCAAGGGCCCAACAGAGCAGACTCCCGTTTGGCATTTACGGGATTCGAACCGGCAACCTTCCGATTACCAGTGCAGATCCCTGGCCTCAGAGCCACCACTCCGCCTTTAATGTTCTCTGTGTGTTCCTGTCACTTGTTTCCAGGTACTCCTGTGCCCTCACATATAATTAAGGAGTAGGTGGTGTGCCCAGTGGCTAATGGATTGGCATCCCCAATCTTCAGATTACCTCCTTCTTTTTGCCCAGTATTACTAAGGTACCTTCTGACACATCTTTGATTTCTTTAATACTCAAAGCAGTTTCAAAAATGGATGGATGTAGAAATAAAATAAAATATCTCCATTTTGTCTCAAATAATAATCAAACGGTCGGTCTCAGTGCTTAAATAAGCCCGTGATGGTCCCCCTTTAGTCTTCTGCATAGCAGAGAGTGTTGGTCCATGCGATTAGATTGTCCACTTCTGTCTCCCAGAGGTCTTCATTATCTCGCTCCTTTGCTTTTCTAGTGCTGACTGCCTGTGGCGAACCAAAGGAGTCTAAAAAAAATAAATAAAAACATGAAACATAACAGAATAGTGCTGCATACACGTGAGACACGGGCATTGAGGTGAGGGAAATGGTTTGAGCAACTGAAAGAGATTTGACTTTCTGCAGCTCGTGACAAGTGAAATGATTGTAGCTGAATATTCTTTACAACACGTCCAATGCTATGTAAAGTAGGACTTTCTGCATTACTACATATTTTCATGGAGAATTTTCAATGCAAATCTTAGACTAGTTAGTAGATTTTAAGTTAATAATTTAGCATGGTGAATACAGCAGGTTGGGGAGTTCGCTGCTCTGGATAAGGTGCCAGAGAGTCTAATCTCATTATGTTTCTGTTGTTCCTGAACCACATCAAAGTTGTTGTACCAGGGCAGTCATTCATCTTTAACCAGTTAGCCTCTGACATCACAAAGCAGGAATGCACGACGGTACACTGCTTCACATTCCTTAACCACAGACAGAAAATATCTGGAAATGTCTTGGGGATTTGAATGATGTCTGTGTTTTCGCAGAGGATGAGGGAGGGTTGTTGTTTATTCCAGGGTGGGGATGTCCATGGCTTTTCGTCCAGTAAATGTCAGAGGCTACCTTTAAAGCTGATTAGTAGGAGGTAAATGGCAGTCCTAGGGTGTGGAAACTCGACGGAAGCTGTAAGGCAAACATTAATAACAACTGTCCCTTGTTGCCACTCCAGTTCAAAATTGTGACGCTTTATTTATTTTATTACAGAATGTACACTACCGGTTAAAAGCTTTAGAACACCTCAGTTTTTCCAGTTTGTCTTCAAATGTAATCAGTTGAAATGCAATGAATGACCTAAAATGGTGAAAAGGTTAAGCAGTAAACTGCCAGAAGTTTAAATTTAAAGTTTAGGTTAGCAAAAACTGAAAAAAAGAAATGTCAGAATATTTACAAATGGGCCTTCTTCAGGGATCAACTAACAGGTTACAACCTCTAGATGTTCTGCAGCAATTCAAGTAAATGAAGCCTTGCAAGTTGAAGCTAACAATTTGCACCGGTGTCCCAACTTCTGTTGATTACTTAAAAACCCCTCTGTCTGTCTTAAGGCAGAGATGGAACAGACTGTGTGACTGTCAGTTTCGACTGTGAAGAGGAGACTTTGTGCTGCAGGTTTGACAACCCTGACAACCCTGAACCTCCTCATTGTCCATTTACAGGTAAACCTAAAGACGTTTGTTGATCATGATTATCTGGACTGTTTATGATTTGCTGCTGGTGGAGAAAAAAATTGTTGAAATGAACCGCTATGCTAAGCAGTGTCCAAAATTTCACATTAAACCATTTACTTGTCGCATTCAGTCGCTGCCAGCCTGCTGATGCAGATGACATCTTGGTGTTTTTCCATATTCTAATACTGCAAGGCATAGGACAAGGACAAACTAGGGCCGGCTATGGACTACTGCAGACTGGACAAAGTCTCCTCTTCACAGATGAAACCGAGACTAGCTATTTTTGACCACTGTTCAGCTGTGCTTGAAGCTCTTGTGCTGTGAGGTGACTATGACTTAGTGACATTTGTCAAATCCAAGTACTCTCACCACTTTGTGTGGCCAACTAGACTGCCATTTTGTAAATGTTCTGAGTCTTTTGTTGTTGGAGATGGAGCCTGTCGCCCTCACATGTCTCCCAGGAGCTGCTACACATGACATCATCATGATGTTGCTATGTAAGATGGAGGCACTTTGCTGTTAAACTTTCTGGATAGTTCCAGACAAATTTAATGAGTTTCTCAGATTTTGTTTTTTTGCCTTTTTTGGGTTCTGACTTTCACTTGTTTTTGTTTTTTACTTTCTCGTATACGAAGTATAGGGTAAGTATTGTAATTGTCCAAAGATTCGATGTCGAGATTTTGATGAATCTCAATGTTTTAGAACTCCCTGAGTCTGGAGTTATGTTTCTGTCTCTGTGTGTGTGTTATGTAAGCATGATAACTTGAGTTCGCTTTCACTTCCGTCAACCAAATTTTGCAAACAAGTATTAGGTACAAAACGTAGATTTCTATGGACTTTTGGGCTTTTTCCGCTAACCGGAGGTGCTACTTTACCTTTTATTCATGCAGCTGAAAAGTCCGATTTATTCAACTTTACTTTTATAATAATTGTTTGATATATTATTAATTTGGTTTGATTTGTTGTTGATGGTTCTTTAATGTACATAATATAAAAATATAATCCTTGTCTTGCGGTTTACTCCTCAAATATCCATCCCCATATCTGAGTATATGAGAGTCGAGGGGAGACCACTCACGATTATTTTTTAAACTGTGATTTTTATTAGGGTTTAGTTTCCTGGTTTTGTCTCCTTTGATTTTTGACCTAGCCCAGTTTTGGCCATGATTCTCTCTTTCTCCCTGTCCAAAATAAACCTCTGTTAATTCTGCTTTTATCTATTATTCTAAGGTATATCAGTAAGTTCTCCAAACCAGTAACTGACCATCTTTAATTAAATGGTCTGCACAATAACTATCACTGCACACAGCACACAGGCCTACGTCAGTCCTCAGAAATAAACAGGGCTGTCCCATCTGGGACCCTAACAATTCTCACATTTCTTTGATCTTGTTTTAAACACCCTTTTAGAATGTTTGACTTACCATATATACTCAGGTGTAAATCGGGCCTTGAAACCTGAAAAACTGATCATAAAATCAGACCCCGACTTATATGCCTGTTCAAAAATGCAATGCTTAATTTTTTTTTAAACATCTTCTTTCCTCCTCCAATCTCTCATCAGTTTCTCAGACGCATCAAATTTTGTTGCAGCAGCTCATTTACCAATTTCTTTCGCCACTTCAACAACTTTTAATTTAAAACCAGCTTCATATTTTCTTCTGATCGAACGCTCCATCGTAGATAAGGGATGCTCTTATGATAAAGGTGAATGAGGGTGTGAGATACAAAAAGTACAAATCAGCACAATCGTCGCTTCAGTATAGTTTGGGTATTACCATGTGCTCACGTAGGCACAATAGAGAGAGACAGAGAGAGGTTAGGAGCACACGCTGACACAGCGCATTGCCGCACCACATAGTAAGAAAAGGCCGTGTGCTCCATGGTTAATTTCTCAGGTGGGCGTTAGCATATCGTAATCTCTTCGACCAATAACTTTTGTTTTCCGCATTCAACTCATACGACCGACATTAGATAGATAGATAGATAGATAGATAGATAGATAGATAGATAGATAGATAGATAGATAGATAGATAGATAGATACTTTATTAATCCCAAGGGGAAATTCACATAATCCAGCAGCAG
>JANRMT010062857.1:34218397-34255964 GCA_026402145.1 Polypterus bichir lapradei
GTTAGCATTTACTCCCCCGGGTGGAATTGAAGAGTCGCATAGTGTGGGGGAGGAACGATCTCCTCAGTCTGTCAGTGGAGCAGGACAGTGACAAAAGTCTGTCACTGAAGCTACTCCTCTGCCTGGAGATGACACTGTTCAGTGGATGCAGTGGATTCTTCATGATTGACAGGAGTTTGCTTAATGTACATTATAAATATAGCAGAAATTATACGGTACAATCAAGTCCCGACTTATCCACTGGAGAACTTCTCCGCGAGTATATCCGTTATTAAAGTGGCATTCTGGGCTCAATGAAGACTCAAAATACTCCCCAATCATTAATAGGGGGAATAACATTCTCATACCTGAAGAGTGCGTGTTTGATTATTTTGCTCAACAAACAAATGAAAGAAGCACTGAAATTTGGTTTCTGTTTTCCATCTCCGACTCTCCTCCTCAGTATGTGACTATAATCCATTAGTTTCACTATGAAAATGTACAATAATGTAGAAAATCAGACATCACCCTGATATATTTTGCAACACTTGTTACACATGGGGGAATGAGAATCACCTTCCAGGCCCTGATAAGGTATGCAATAACCTGCCGGGACAAGAGGGGGCGCAGTGTTAACTGTATCGTCTCCATTCTCCTCCCTAGCTCTGAGAAGCCATCCAAGGTGGGCACCCCAGTCATGCCCCCACTCAGTTAAGCCATGCCCCTTCCGGTTGGGATGGTATAAATCTGAGGGCTCACAGCTGGTGGAGCTCCCAGACAAAGTCTCACTGAAGAGAGTTTATTATTTTTTGAGGCAGTTGTAACTCCCATGTTCTGTTGTGCCACCATGCGCCCACTTTTGTTCTGTTTTTTTGGACACGATGTAAACAAGGTGGCCCGGCTGGCACCCTAGTTTTTCTTCAGTTCTCGAATTTCTTATTTGCCTTCCACATGCTGGACACCAGTGGCCAAAAGTTTTGGCAGTGACACAAATGTGTTTTGTAAATTTTGCTGCCTCAGCATTTTCAGATTATTGTTTACATGTTTCTATGGTATACTGAGGAACAATTAGAAACATTTAATAAGTTTCATAAGGCTTTTATTGGTAAATACATCAAATTTATGTAAAGAGTCAATATTTGTAGTGTTGACCCTTCTTCTTCATAACTTCTGCAATTCATTCCGGCATGCTGGATATCAGCCTCTGGGCCAAATCCTGAATGCTGGAGTTGATCACAATTTGTGGGCTTCTGCTTGTCCTCCTGCTTTTATTAAGATCTGGGGAGTTTCCTGGCCATGTTTCCAAACTTTCAATGTTATGACCTCTAAACCACTTTCTTATCACTTTTGCCTTGTGACATGGAGCTCCACTATGCTGGAAAATGCACAGATCATCACCAGATTGTGCCTGGATTGCTGGGAGAAGTTGCTCTTGGAGGACATTTTGATACAATTCTTTATTTATTATTGCAGTGTCCTTGGGCAGAATTGTGAGTAGGCCCAATCCCTTGGATGAGAAGCAACTCCACAAATGGATTGTCTCAAGATGCTTCACTGTTGGTATGACACAGAGCGCATGGTAGCGTCCACTTTTTCCTTCTCCGGACAATCGATTTTCCAGATATTCCAAACAGTCCAAAGGAAGATTCATCTGAAAACATAACTTTCCACCAGTCTTCTGCTGTCCAATCCTTGTAGTACCTGCAGTAATTTCAGTCTGTCCTTGATGTTTTTCTTGGCTTCTTTGCTGCCCTTCTTTACACAAGGCCATTGTCCAAAGTCTTCGCCTCACCGGGGGTGCAGAAGCACTCACACCCACCTGCTGCCGATACTGAGCAAGCTCTGCACTGGTGGCAACACGATTCTGTAGTTGACTCCTCACGAGGAGACGGTCTGGACGCTTGCTGGACACTTTTACCTGATCATTTTGTGCCAGGGTCAAAATAAGTAAAAAAAAATTTTTCTGATAAAGTTAACTTTTTATGCTAATAAAGCTCTTTGCAATGAATTAATATGCACAATAAAATAAAAATAATGTGAATTGCCCACACAAAAACAGAAGCCGCAAATTTTACATAACACAACATTTGGGTCACTGCCAAATCTTTTGGCCAATACTGTACTTAGTGAGCGTGGACTTACGTCATCAATAACAAAATTTTGTCTTTAACATAAAAACCTACATGCACCAGAAAACAGCATTAATCTCTTTTGCCTTCTCCAGAAGGATCAATAGATACTATCTGTTCCTGAAGGCCACATTCAAAGTGCAACCACATGGCAGCATTGTAATGACAATGTCACTGTGCTGTCTCGCATACAGTATCCATGTTTGCCTGTGTGTGTATGTGCACAAGCTGGTAACACTGTGACAAAAACACAAACACATATTAAATATGTACAGGTGCTCATTATGAGAGGTCAGTGTGGCTGCTATTCACAATACCATCCTAGAGTATCCTCTGTACATGCCGCCCAGATGATGAGAATTTTCACATTTAAAACTAGAAACACATAATTCCTCTTTGTCATGAGGCTGGCCACTTTGTTGTTACCTGGTGTTCTGGTCTGTAGATGAATCCTCGCTATTCTCTTCACTCTCGCCATCTTCTCATCCTTTGTTATGCCTACTTTTTGGGGTTTCACAGGTGATCCATATATAATAGCACTGAACCTGTTTTTTTAAAAACAGAAAGGGAAAGACCTGAAAACTTGGCATTATGTGTGCAGGATGGCAGGCAAATCAATAGCTGCAGCATGGATGAAGTATTCAGCTGAAACATTAGAGGTAGCATCTTAGTGTAGCCTGCGTGTAATACTGTAGAGCACAAGGCCTCTCACTTCTTAGTCCTAATTCACTGTCTTGGTCACCTACTATGCTGTGGCTAAATATGACTGTGATACATACATATTATAATAGGGCGGCACGGTGGCGCAGTGGTAGCGCTGCTGCCTCGCAGTTAGGAGACCCGGGTTCGCTTCCCAGGTCCTTCCTGCGTGGAGTTTGCATGTTCTCCTCGTGTCTGCGTGGGTCCAAAGACATGCAGGTTAGGTGCACTGGTGATTCTAAATTGTCCCTGGTGTGTGTGTGTGTGTGCCCTGCAGTGGGCCAGCGCCCTACCCGGGGTTTGTTTCCTGCCTTGTGCCCTGTGTTGGCTGGGATTGGCTCCAGCAGACTCCCATGACCCTGTTAGGATGTACTGTAGCGGGTTGGATAATGGGTGGATGGACATATTATAATAATAATTTGTGATAAATGGCTGCACAGTCGAGATGCCTGGGACGTAGAAGGACCGGGAGAGCACCATTACCTCCTCTCCCAACGAGCACCAACGAGAGGGTTACCGCCCTGGGGTGCAGGGGAGCCACAAGATTAGAGCTGGTGCTCAGACATTCCAGGAAACATGGACGGCATGTTCCACCTGTTGTGGTGGAAGTGCTGCCAAACCAGAAGACAGAGACACTCGGTGTGCTTCTGGGTGCTCGTGCAGCACTTCCGCCACACCTGGAGGTGCTGCAGGAAGCTCGTCAGGAAGCACCTGGAGCACATCTGGGTACTGGATAAAAAGGGCCGCCTCACTCCATTCGGAGAGCCGGAGTTGGGAGGTAGCGTGACGGAGCTTGACAAGAGAGGAGTGGAGGCGGCAGGAGAAGAAAATTATAAGGACTGTGAGTGATTGGTGCATTGTGCTGTACTGAAAGGAGAAAACACAATAAAAGAGTGCTTTGGACATAGCTGTCTTGGTGTCTGTTCGTGGTTGAGGCCGCTCTTCACAAATTCTTTACATTTATATAGCACTTTTCTCACTACTCAAAGCGCTTTGAAAAAAGCACACAGGGAGGACCAAGGACTTAAACCCATGATTGCCTTACTGCGAAGCACCAGCATTACCACTGTGCCACCTACTCATAATACAAGTAAGGGCGCCTGACAATTTTGAGAATTATTTATTACAAAGCATCATAAACAAAGATTTTTTAAAAAGCCACTTTGGAGCAAAAAGGGTAGGTAATTAATACTATTATTATTATTATTTTTGTAAATCAAAATTATACCTATTTTTTGTCAGATCAGCAAAAAATATATTTTTTGGTGTGCCGCAGAATTTTAGTAATTAGTTTATGTGTACCATGAGATGAAAAAGGTTGAAATTCACTGCTACAGCATATGGCATAACAACAACAAACACACCGTATATACTCGCGTATAAGTTGGGTCTTGAAACCTGAAAAATCGATCATAAAATCAGACCCCCGACTTATATGCCCGTTCAAAAATACGACACTTCATTTTTTTAACATCTTCTTGCCTCCTTCAATCTCTCGCATCAGTTCCTCAGACATATTGAATTTTGTTGCAGCAGCGCAGTTCCCAATTTCTTTCGCTACTTCAACGACGTTTAATGTAAAACCAGCTTCATATTTTCTTCTGATCAAATGCTCCATCATAGATAAGGGATGCTCTTACGATAAAGGTGTATGAGGGTGTGAGATACAAAAAAACACAAAACAATGCAAACGTCACTTCAGAATAGTTCGGGTATTACCGTGTGCTCACGTAGGCACAATAGAGAGGGACAGAGAGAGGTTAGGAGCACACGCTGATACAGAGCATTATCGCACCCACGTAGAAAAAAAGGCCGTGTGCTCCGTGGTTACTCTCTCAGGTGGGCGTTAGCATATCGTAATCTCTTGGACCAATAGCGTGAGATTTCCACATTCGACTTATACGACTGACATTATAAAATACCAGAAATTATACGGTAAAATCAAGTCCCGACTTATCCGTGGGAGAACTTATCTGCAAGTATATACGGTAGTTTAGATAAGTATTGTGGTCTATGGATGTACTCCGTATGTGCCACATGTTAAAATGCGGTGGCCGTATTCTGGCAGGGCGTGACTGCATTTCCAAATAGACAGTAATGTTGATTTACTTTAGTTATTTGTTTAGACATGCCGGCAGAAGGTATTACTGTGCAGCCTTGTCCGTGTTGTTTGGCAGATTTGTTTATTTAGGGGTTTTGAGCACTGAAATTTTCATCTCCTGGGGATCTTCATTATCAGCTCTCTTAATGGCAGTCATTTTGAATAGTTTACTTCAAATGCATATTTTGCAATACAAATTTTCATGAATACAGCTGCCAGTTCTTTCTTCGAATCCTACACTGTTGTCATATCTGAACAACGGAGAGCACACACAGCACCCGCGACAACGTATCGTTCACGCTTACCATTCTTCCATTAAGGTCTTTGAATGCCAATCTGAGGCTACAGAAAGGTTTTACCATAGCAACAGGTTATGGTTATTTTTAAAATATGCGATGTGCTCTTTGCTCACATGACACACATTTACATGTCTAACAGGAGTCTTTTTAGGAGACTTTACGCATTGTTCATCGTAAACTGAAGCTTGCTGTCTGTTGGACCGGGTTAACGAGAGCAGTGCTGAACTCTGCTGTTTGAATCTCCGCCCCTATTTTGAGCACCGCCTTCATGAGGCGTTGGATTGGTTTAGAATTGTGACACTCAGTGAGCCGTCTAATTGTTCCCACCCACTTTTAAGGACAATTCACCCAAGGTTGTTTCCAGATGTATATATTACACATCTGGCTTCAGCGAGACTAGAGCCTTAGCAACAACACCACATAGCTTATTTTAGCATTTCCTGTTATAGGGCTAGAATTTGTGTGTATCTTTTACTAGGCTCTGGTAGCAGTGAATATGCTGGACACATTACTATGAATTGTGAACATCTTAAAGTTGATAAGCAAATTATTCAAGGATACTCTTGCATATGAAACACGACAATAATTTTTAAAAGATCTTACTCTGTATTCTGTGCCTTCATTTCTTCTGCCACTCCCATGTCCTGTAAACCATAATGCAGAGCTGACTGACTTGGATGGACTGAACAAAGAGTAACTGAAACAAAAATGGGATATGTTTCTGAATAAAATGGCTGGTTTGTAAAAAGTTTGTAAAAAAAAAAAATCCTTGTACCATTTAATCTTGCAATAAAACAGTAATCAAGAATGAAACGCTGTAATAATTAGAATATATGTACTGTGTATTCTTTTTCAAAGCCACATGTCTTCCACCTGAAGCTAAGCGTGTTCGGATCTTGCCAGTATGTGGATGGGAGACCATCTAGGAAAAGCTTGGGTCGGTGTTGGAGAGGCCAGTGCGGGTGCTTACTTTGTGGTCTGAATGGGGGTCCCAATGCCTCAGCGCAGTGACAGGAACACTGTGCTGTACAAATAGCACCATTCTTTGGATGAGCCCAGGTGACTGTAGTCTTTGCTTTGTGGAAAGACGCCCGGAACACAGACAGAGGCGGACTCAGAATGTCCAAAAGCACACACTTTTAACGTTCCTTTGTCTTTTATACAGCACACACACAGTGCACAATTCACCCACAATGCTCAGTCCTTTAACTTTACATTACTTTAGTTTTTCTTTGTGCCTCCACTCCTCTCCTACAATCTCTGTCCTCTGCCACCCGGCTCCAGCTCCCTGAGTGGAGTGAGGCGGCCCCTTTCATAATGTGCTCCAGGTTCTCGCTGATGCCTTTCCTGGAGCACCTCCTGGTGTGTGCGGAAGTGCTGCAGTCCATTGCCCTGGCAGTGGTCTCGGGTCCCCAGAGGGTTGAGCTTCCCAGGTCCATGGTTCCCATGCAATCCCGGAGGGCTGCCATCTTGCATCCCAGGGTGGGAATTGCCCCTCTCTTGGTTCCCTGCTTCTCCAGGTCTCCCGGTGGGGCAAGGTCCCCAGCTGTCTCTCACAGCTTATACTTTCATCTTGTTTCCTGACCCATGATGTATACACGACTTCAATGGAGTCCAATTTGAGACCTACTGTCTTTTCTGGGCCCCTCACACATACTGCCATTTGAAATAAACTGCACTTATTTGCAATGTAGGAAGAAAACCACAGTTCCAGGATAAAGGCACATGTAGACATAGAGAGAACATGTAATCTGGGGCCATGTTGATTCCTTGTGAGGTGCATGAACTCTCAGAACCCACCAAAAGAAGAGAGACTAAGAGGGATGGAGATACTGCTTAAGGCTAAAATAAAAAACCCTAGATTTGGAGAATGAGGCAGTACAGCTAACTGCCTAACTGCTACACAACTATGCTTGACACAATATCTGAATATCTGGGCATATTACCTTCATGAGCTTGAAGCTTTATATTTTAAGCTGTACATTACTCAGTCTTCTTAAGAGTTCTGGAAAGCAGCCCGGACACAGACAGGCGGACACGTTGAAATGACCCACAACACGTTTATTTTCCATATTTACACTGCACAAACCCCAAAGTCCCCACAAGTCCAGGCCTCTCATTCAATGTCTTCTCTCTCTTCAGGACGCCTCCTTGCCTCCTCCAAGACCTTGTCCTTCCTTCTCTCCCGATTCCAGCCATCGAATGGAGGGAGGCGGCCCCTTTTATAGTCACCCGGATGTGCTCCAGGTGCCTCCCGACAATCTTCTGCTGGCACTCCCCAGTGTGGCGGAAGTGCCGGCTGCGCATCCAGAAGCACTCCGGGTGTCCCCGATACTCTTCCCCCCAGCACTTCCGGGTATGGCAGAAGTACCGAGGTCCAGGGCATTGGGGCACCCCCTGGCGGTGACCACGGGCCCCTACAGGGTTTAGCTTCAAAGCTCTGTACCCGTGGTCCTCATAGCCACCAGGGTGGTCACCCCCACGTGGTCTGGGGGAGGCATAAGCCCTCCTCTGGGGCGTCCCGGCCGGGTTGCCCCCCCCAGCCACCTGTGACAGAGTTCACCCATTTTATTTGCATACATACTGTATATATGACTTTTTCAGTGACGGTTACATTCACAGCTACAATTTGTAAGCAGGCAAAATATTAAAAAAATAAAAGACTACAGTGCACTGCTGCCTCACATTAATGAGACCAGAGTTCACATTGCGTGTCGTCCCTGCGTGAAGTTTGCATGTTCTTCCCGTGTCTACGCAGGCGAGATGGAGTGGCATCGGTAAATTGGCCTTAGCGTGTGTGTGCTCACCCTGTGATGGAGTGGCCTCCTGCCCAGGGTTTGTTCCTGCCTGGTGCCCTATGATGGCAGGGTTAGGCTCCAGACCCAAAATGTGACTCCGCTCAGGATTAGGTGCTTAGAAAATGACATGACATGACAAACCTCTGCTTCCTCTACTGTGTGATGTTGTGTCATTTCCTTGTCAATGCTCCACAGTAACCTGATATCTGAGTCCACTAAATCAAGTGTGCTACCAGCACTCATGAGAAAGCTCCTCACCATTACTCACATGTTTTTAAACTGCTAAATGTAAGTGACTTCAGTTCCTGAGCAGTAAGGACAGGAATCATGTGCTTAGCCTACAGCTCTCTGATTCTTATCAGCAGGGCAAATTGCTACCCAGTTAGATTAAGAAGATTATTCCATTTGCTCAAGGTAAGAAAGTTACTCAGTTACCAGACTAGAATTTGTACTTTATAGCTTAAAGATTATATAGAGGCTTCCTCAGGAAAAGGAGGGATACTGTGGAGTGTATTCCTGATTTAAAGTAATATACAGAATCTACTTCATGGTTGCTAATCCAGCATTTCCAGGAAACAGTTCTAAACATGGCACCTGCCCTTCACAGGCTCACACATTCACACCAGGCCTACTAAACCCAACATGCCCAGTGCCCTCCAAATGATTAGGACAAAGACACATTTTCCCTTGATTTATATGTAACATTTTTCCCTCGGCTCCACAGTTTAAAATTACACTGCTCAGAAAACCTGAGGTAACACTTAAACACACAGTCTTAACACCAAGCACAATGCAGCTTCAGGAATATCAGTCTGTCCAGTTAGGAAGCATAAGTGATTGTGAATCAACATGCAAACGAAAGTGACAACAGGTGACCTGGAGAGGCAACAGCAAGACAACCCAAAAATGGGAATGGCGGCCGCAGACAGATTCTCTCTCCTTATCCTTCCTGAATGATTTTTCTCTAGTTTTGTGTTTTGCTAATGTCCTTGTCACTACTGGTAGCATGAGGCAGTACCTGCAGATGATTCAGGAGGCACAGGCAGTCCAGCTCCTCCAGGATGGCACATTCATACATGCTGTCACAAGAAGGTGTGCTGTGTCTCTCAGCACAGTCTCAAGAGCAGGGAGGAGATACCAGGAGACAGGACGTTACACAAAGAGAGCTGGACAGGGCTGTAGAAGGGCATCAACCCAGCAGCAGGACTGGTATTTGCTCCTTTGTATGAGAGGAGGAACAGGAGGAGCACTGCCAGAGCCCGACAAAGTGACCTCCAGCTGGCTACTGGTGTGCATGTTTCTAACCAAACTACCAGAAACAGACTCTATGAGGGTGGCATGAGCATCCAAAGCCCTCCATTAGGACCTGTGCTCACAGTCAATCACCGTGCACCTTGATTGGCATTCACCAGAGAATACCACAATTGGCAGCTCTGTTACTGTCGCCCCATTCTCTTTGCAGATGACAGCAGGTTCAACTAAGCACATGTTACAGATGTGAAAGAGTTTGGAGATACCATGGTGAACGTTATGCAGCCTGCAACATCATCCAACATGACCACTTTGGCGGTTTGTCAGTAATGGTCTGGTGAAGCAAATACTTGGTGGGTTGCACAGACCTCCACATGCTAGGCAACGATACCCTGACTGCTGTTAGGTGCCAGGATGAAATCCCCTGAGCCACTGTCAGACCTTACACTGATACAGTGGCCCTAGGTTACTGCCGGTGCAGGACAAGGCTCGGCTTCATGTGGCCAGAGTGTGTAGGTAGGTCGTGGATAATGAAGGCATTGATGCCACTGACTGGCCTACACATTCCCCAGACCTGAATCCATTTGAGAACCTCTGGGACATTATGTATCAGTGAATCCATAGCCACCAAGTAGTGCCACAGGCTGTTCAGGAATTCACTGATGCCCTGATCCATGTCTGTGAAGAGATCCTGCAGGACACCATCTGCTGTTATATCAGGAGCATGGCCAGACATTGTTGGGAGTGCATACAGGAAAGTGGGGGGCCACATACACTACTACGTTGCCGCAATGAAATTCACGATAGTTGGATCAGCCTGTGATGTTGAGTTTTGACTTTGATTTTCAGTGTGATGTTGAGTCTAGCCCTCACTGAACTCATGGCAGGGTAGCATGTGTGGTGCCACTGGTAACACTGCCACCTGACAAACCCAACATGCTGTGTTTCACTCTCACTTGGTGATCTCTGTGCATGGAGGGTCATATTCACCCTGTGTCTGCATGGATACTTCAACTTGCAGGTTAGAAAGAAGATTCCAAATTGCCCCTAGCGTGTGAGCATAAGGTGTGGGCGTGTAAGTTGGTGGGTCTTGTGATGGGTTGCTTTTCTGTTGAATGCTGCCAGTGTAGGCTCTGGTGTTCCCACAGCCTTGAATTGAACTAAGCAGATTTGAGAATGATATGAAGTGAGATGAGCGCAGTGAAAACAAGAGCGATATGATGGAGCAGTTGCTAGTGCTGCTGCCTCACAGATCCAGCATTATGGGGGTGCATCAGGCTCCTCCTTTGTTCTCCATATACAGTTCTCCCACTGTCTTTGTGGGCTTTCACTGGTTTTCTTTACACATATGTACAGTTCTGTTTAACAAATAATTATAAACTGATCCAATGCAACTGCTGGTTTGTTTATGAACAAGAAACTATGACAGACCGACAGAGTTTGTTTCTGCCTTGCATCTGACTTAGGACTCAGAAGTCGTAGTGGACTCATCACTATGAACCTCAAGACAGTGTTCAGAAGCCATTAAAGAAGGCGAACAGAACGTTAGGTTATATACTGTATAGTGCAATGTGAGTGTCCACACAAGTCCAAGGAGGTTATGCTGAATCTTTACAGTGCACTGGTGAGGCCTCATCTGGAGTACTGTGGACAGTTTTGGTCTCCAGGCTGAGAAATGTCCAGAGGAGAGTAACTAGGACTGCAGGGTATGAGTAAAAATGAAAGACTAACAGAGATGAACCTTTTCAGTTTAAGCAAATGGATATTAGGAGGTGACATTATTGAAGTTTTTAAAATTATGAAGGAAATTGGTATAGTGGGTTGAGTCTGTTAATCTGAAAAGAGTTCAACAGTCAGTAACCTGTTAAGGGTAAGTTGTGCACAAACATTAGGAATCAGTGACCAAGTAAAGTGGCAGACAGAAGGACACTGGGGACACTCAAAAGGCGACTTGATGCTGTTCTTTAATCAATTCAGGCATTTTGTCTTGTAGTTTGTACTGTTGTGTCACCCAGCTCTGTGAAGGGGGATTACTTGTGTTCTGTTTAGTGTGTTCCATTTACCCCATTTTTGGACACACATTACACGTCCAACCTACCTGGAAGGGGGTCTCTCCCTAAACTGCCTTTCCCAAGAGTTCTTCCATTTTTCTCACTATAAGGGTTTTATGGGAGTTTTGTTTTTCCTGTATTCTTAAGGAGTCAAGGCTGTGAGGCCTGTTAGAGCCCATTGAGGCATTCCTTGTGTGATTTTGGGATATACAAGAAATAAATTGTTGTTGTTGTTCTGGAAGAATGAGGTGTATAGGACTGGTGATTGCTGGGGTGAATGGCCTGTTCATGGCACAGGTTTTTCTAATGTTCTAAATATGCTGCAGGTATAGGCTTTAGCCCCCCACCCCCAATTAAACATGCTTGAGGATGTGAGTTTATTTTACAAAATGGAAAAAAATATTTTAGAACTCCATTATAATACCCTTTTGTCAAGATTCTATAAACTTTGCACTCACCATAATATTCATGGATTTTTATTACAAATAATAGACTCACAAAATACACTAAAATAATTTTTATTACTCTTCAGAATGTTAAAAATGCAGCTACTGATATGTAATATAACTGTCACTGATGTACATAACACTGTCTTTGAAACACATTTAATTAGCTATTATATGTCATTTACGGTTACGCTTATGATAAACAATGTAACATGTATTTGAATTTATAACCCACTTGTTTAGTTCAGAGGTGTGCATGGAAATCTGGTGTAATATTTAGCAGTGCTGGCTGCTCAGAAGACACCAGTCCTGGATGGCTCACAAGTCCATCATGAGGCACACTCACCAATTCAGGACCCGTTTAGAGTAGCCAGGTGTACCTCAACGTAGATTAATGCAAATTCTGTTCAATGGCAGGGCTGGAATTGTGAAGCTGTTAGACATCCGCAGTAAACAATGTGCTGCCTTGACATTCATCTTTAGTATAATGTACTGTATAATGTTATAATTTAGGCAATAAGCATTCATTCAATTAATTCAATAAGTAAATCACTTTATAACAAGCAATGCTTGCATGTATAATACATAAACTGCCACTCGACGTCCACTTAATTAGGTCCACCATTAAAGTTGACACCAGAATTCTAAGGAATGGATTTAAAAAAGGAGTTGAAAAGATTCCTTAGGGGTCTGGTCCATGCTAACTCAATAGCATCATGCAATCCCTTCATATTTTTCTACTGAGATCCTCCTGTTCCACATCATCCCAAAAGCTCTGAGATCTGGGGACTGTACTGGCCATTAGAGTAAACTCAATTCACTGTGCTGTTTAAGCAACCTGCTTGACACTTTGTATGTTTTGTGACGCTGCCCATTATCCACTTGAAAAAGGTTAGGCTGTGGTCATAAAAGGGGGCACCAGGTCAGCAAAATTGCTTAGGTGTGTTATTCATATTAGAACATTTGAATGATCTAGATGAGAACAGGCCATTCAGCCCAACAAAGCTTGTCAGTCATGTCCACTTAATTCCAAAATAACAAGTCGAGTTTTGAAATTCCCTTAAGTCCTACTGTCTACCACACTATGTGGTCTCTTATTCCAAGTGTCTGTGGTTCTCTGTGTGCAGAAAAATGTCCTAATGTGTGTGTGAAATTTACCCTTAAGAAGTTTCCAACTGTGTCCCTGTGTTCTTGATGAACTCATTTTAAAATAACAGCCTTGATCCACTGGACTAATGACCTTCATAATTTTAAACTCTTCAAACACACCTCCTCTTAATCTTCTTTTGTTTAAACTGAAAAGGCTCAGCTCTTGTAATCTTTCTTCATAATTCAGTCCTGGAATCAGCCTAGTTGCTCTTCTCTGGACTTTTTCCAGCACTGTTATGTCCTTTTTGTAGCCTGTAAACCAAAACTGCACCCAGTAGTCCAGATGAGGCCTCACCAGTGTGTTATAAAGACTGACCAGAACCTCCATACATCAAGGCGCTATATAACCTGACAGTCTGTTAGCCTTCTTAACGGCTTCTGTCTGGCATTTCAAAGTTTATTATCCACTATGTCTCCTAAATCCTTCTCATAAGGTGGACTCTACCGCCCATTGTGTATTCAAACCTAACATTTTTTCTTCCTATGTGTAATTTTTTACATTTACTCACACTAAATTTCACCCGCCACAAAACTGCCCAAGCCTGTATGCTGTAAAAGTCCATCTGTACTGATTCAGTGGGTTATTGTTTATCTGCCTATCCACCTAGCTTGGTATCATCCGCAAATGTAATCATCTTGTTACTTATATTCCTATCCTAATCATTTATATAAATTAAAAACAGCAGCAGCAGCAGCAGCACTGAACCCTGCTGGACACCACTCTTAACATCGGCCAATTCTGATACGGTTTCTCACACCATCACCCTCTGCTCCCTGTTCTTGAGCCACTTTTGCACCCATCTACAAACAACACCCTGACATTCAGCTGGCATTAAGAGTTCTAATGTGTACCAATAAAACATTCCACACATCATCACACTACTATCACCAGTCTGTGTTATTGACATGAGGCAGGATGGATCCATACATTCATGCAGTTTACACCAAATCCTTACTACATGATCTGCAAATCTAAAAGCGAGATTTGTCAGACCAGAACAAATGTATCTCATCTTCAGTCATCCAGTTTTGGTGATGACGTGCCACATGGCCTTGCTGACAGGAGTAGAGCCTGGTGTGATCTTCTGCTGTTACAGCTCATCTGCTTCCAGGCTCTTTAAGATCGAATGCTTTGTATGTTCAGAGATGCCCTTTTGCACAGCACTGTTGTAAATGTGA
The DNA here is from genome assembly GCA_026402145.1 of Polypterus bichir lapradei. Lineage (NCBI taxonomy): Eukaryota > Metazoa > Chordata > Cladistia > Polypteriformes > Polypteridae > Polypterus > Polypterus bichir. The sequence continues at coordinate 34,232,479 of JANRMT010062857.1, forward strand.
GTACTTTGGCCTTTCTGTTAGCTTGAACTAGCCTGGCCATTCACGTCTGGCCTCCTTAGTTAATAAGTTATTTTTGCCCACACAGCTCACTAGATATTTTTGTTTATTTCATCATTATGTGTCTACTCTACAGATTTTAGAGTGTGAAAATATCAAGAGGGCAGCTGTTTGTGAGATGCTGGAACCACCCTATCTGCTATCAATAATCTAACTGCAATCAAACAACTTAGATCATGTATCTTGCCTGTTCTATTGTTTTCTTGAACAACAAGTAAATATTTTGACCGTATCCACATGCTAGTGATGGAACTACAGCTACATGGTTGGCTGTTTGAAGAAATAAGGGGCTAATGAGAAGGTTAAACTAATAAAGTGGCCCACTGTGCTGCCAGTGGATGATGCCCCTCATTAGTATATCTCACATTGGCCCCATCACATCTCAAAAAACTGCAGTGTGTTCTGTTTACATGACAGCTAATCTTATAGCAACATCAAGTTTACTGATAATCCATGTGCTGATCCCACTTTTACCACTATAGGATTACAAAGTGCTGGAGACTATCCTGCAGCAATGGGTGCGAGGCAGGATTACCGCCAGAGAGTAGGATAACATTTATAATGTGTTAATCAAATCAGTTGTTTGAAAAGAAAACCACACTCCACAAAAGGGTCTTCATAAACAAATGAGTAATACAAGCGATACAAAAATGAATATCACATAATCTAAAACAACTGTATTTGTTGATAGCTTAAGGCAGGGTTCTCAGATTCCGGTCTTGGTGGGCCGCAGTGGCTGCAGGTTTTCATTCTAACCCCTTTCTTAATTAGTGACCTGTTTTGGCTGCTAATTAACTTCTTTTGAATTCATTTTAATTGACTTGTTTTTTAAGATTTGCTCCTCTGAATTTCTTCATCATTCCTCTGTATTGCTTCACTTCTTTCCTTAAATGGCACCCCAAACAGAAATGAAACGTGAAGTGAGTGAGCCAACAGAAGACCTCAAACTCCAACCAATTTCACTCCAACCAGGTGCTTAATTAGGCGCTCATTCTTGTCATTAATTAAACTCGTTCTTTAATTCCATGGCTTGTTGCTGCTCTCATTGTGCAATAGCATAAATTTCTGAAATTGTTGATTTTCTCTTTTCTCAAAGCACAGTTAAAATGTTTTGTGGACCTCAGCAGATCAACATTCCTGAGACCTTCATCTTTCTTTATTTTCAGATATTGTATGATGGTCACAGTTTGCTGGTCATGATTTGGCTCATTTTGTATCTCATTATTGTTTGGCTGCTAATTAAGAAAAAAGAAACAATGAAGGGGGGCAATTAAAATGAATTCAAAAGAAGTTAATTAGCAGCACAAACAGGTCACTTATTAAGAAAAGGGTTAGAATGAAAGCCTGCAGCCACTGTGGCCCTCCAGGACCGGAGTTTGAGACCACTGGCCTAAGGTATAACGCATGTCATATTTAACACGGTACTGACTGAGCAGGAAAAAAAATATTTTTTGACTTTTAATATTTTTTGTAAATGAACCATGAACAAAAATGTTACTAAATTTTAAAAATATGGTTTACTCCACAAAGAGATACTGACACAACTTTACAGAGCTTGCAAAATTGTTAACAACAAGTTAAAACTGAAAATCGATGAAGTGAATCAATCCGCGTTACTGGATAGCCCACGTTAGTTGATAGTTTTTTTTTTTTACAGGGGGCAGTGGGGGCTCACAGTAAGCTGCAGAGTGGGAGAGAAAGCTTCAAAGGAGCAAATGTAGGAATAGCCATTTACAAAGCAAGAGAGAACATGTGGGTTCTCAGACTCAAGTTTGAACATTATGGCAGATGGAGTCTCACGAAAAGAACAAGGAAGAGATTTCCAGAAAGTATAAGAGCCACAAAGTACAACGAAGATTTGTGGAATGTTGCATGGCAAAGCTTAGTGATTATAAAAAGGCCAACATAAGAAAACCTCATCCTTGTAAACAGAGTTGACAGTTGTTATGAAGTGCTGGAGTTTACTGCTATGTTTGTTAATGCCAGTGGTTAGACAAGATGGTCAGGTCTGTCTCATGTGGCATCCCGAATGCTAATGTAAATACAAAACATCCTGAAGGGATGCCACAGTGATAAATAATGGAAGGACCCACAGATTTCATGATTTTATAAAGGGGACAGGGGGACTGCAAATAAAAGAACGTTAATCACCAAAGTCAGTAGATGGAAGCCAGAAATCCTACCCTACAGATGGACAGGATTGCATGGCCATTATGTGGTAGGCTGGGGTTTGGGGACTACAGAGACACCTGAGGACCTCCAGAGCACTGACCCCTACCTTCTATTTACTATGCATCTTGAGATTGGAGTCAGGAGTAGAGTGACAGGCAGGAGCTTTTCTGGTGGGTGGAAAAAAGATAGCAAGGTCCATGTGAATGGAAAGGAAGGTAGAATCGAGGAGGTACACGGGTCTTATTATGGGAAAGAGGCCCTTCATTGTACTAGGTAGGCTTAATACTATTGTAAGTTAATGGTAAATTTACCTTAGTTGGCTTACTTTTAATCTTGAATATTACATAGACAACATGTTATGTTCATTATGTACATAGACCAAATTTACAGCAGGTCCTAGTGCATATAATAATAGATAGAAAGCTAAAGAAATGTAACCTAAATACTTATCATATGCAAGACATTTCCCTTTTCCCTTTTTTCTTGCATGTATTATCAACATTTTTTCCTTACTTTACTTGTAAACTGTTTCCTTTGAATTTCACTGAAATCTTTAAAACAGGGGCGGCACGGTGGCGCAGTGGGTAGCGCTGCTGCCTCGCAGTTAGGAGACCTGGGTTTACTTCCTGGGTCCTCCCAGCGTGGAGTTTGCATGTTCTCCCTGTGTCTGCGTGGGTTTCCTCCAACAGTCCAAAGACATGCAGGTTAGGTGCATTGGTGATTCTAAATTGTCCCTAGTGTGTGCTTGGTGTGTGTATGTGCCCTGTGGTGGGCTGGTGCCCTGTGTTGGCTGGGATTGGCTCCAGCAGACCCCCGTGACCCTGTAGTTAGGATATACCAGGTTGGATAATGGATGGATGGATCTTTAAAACATATCCACTTAGACTGTGAAGTTTTTTATGTGCAGAGAGTCATACTGGTTCTGGAATGCTTGTCTGGTGGCTTCATTTGGACTATTTGGAGACCCTCGACAAACGCAGAAACAATTATTCTTTACTAGCTGTCCCCCATAAAAGTGAAACAGGACAGAGGGGAGGGCTTCACTCGGCTCCTCACTCCTGACGTCACGCTTCCCCCTCCCCTCGCCCGCAGCCTCTGTCTCAGATTAGCTCGACTATATCACTCCTGTAAGCGAACTATGATTCTTAGCGTGATGAGAGAAGTTGCAAAATCAACTGGAATGTTCAAGCAAATTATAGAAAAAACCCAATCTAAATCCGTGAAGCAGTTCTCGCGTTCGCTAGCTAAGTGAATGTAAGGTACGCCCCGAGGCCCCACCCAGCTCGCCTCAGCCTGCTGTGTGCCTCTCAGATTTGCGCAAATAAATCGGTACCGCAAATGAACTATGATACATAACTCAATGAGAGAAGTCACAAAGTCAACCGGGATGATCAAGCAAATTCTAGAAAAAAACTCGACCTAAATTCGTGAAGTAGTTCTCTCGTGAAAAGCGGACAGACGTACAGACAGACAGATGTTGGATTCTATATATATATATAGAAATTATCACACCCTTACTTGGTGTTAGTTTGGCTTCACTGAGTGCCTCTTAAGTGCCCCCTAAAGGCCACAACAGGTCTAACAGAATTCATAATTCATAATCTAGCCTAGGCTCCACCCACGGAGAGCTGATGCAGGGTCTCTTATTGTACATATATTTAGGAATCCTGGTTAATGATCAACTGAAACTTTCTGACTGGACCCAGACTATGGTTATAAAGTTTACGGGAGGTTGTTTTTCTTGCTTAAATGAAATGACATCAGTGTCAGCTGCAGCATACCATAAATGTTGTACAGTGGAACCTCGGGTCACGACTGTAATTCGTTCCAAAACTCTGGTCAAAACCCAATTTGGTCATGACCCCTGTAATTTCCCCCATAGGATTGTATGTAAATACAATGAATCCGTTCCGGACCGTATGAGCTGTATGTAAATATAGATTTTTTTAAAGATTTTTAAGCACAAAAATAGTTAACTATACCATAGAATGCACAGCGTAATAGTAAACTAAATGTAAAAAACATTGAATAACACTGAAAAAACCTTGAACAGAGAAAACTAACATTGCAAGAGTTCACGCTATAGTCTTACGAACTGCTCGCTGTAAACACTTTTTTAATGAGTTTTAAGCACAGGGAAAAAATGAACATTTGAAAAATCCTTAATTTATACAAAAACTAGCCATAAACAACCAAGAAAACTAACCTTGAATGAGTCGAGTTCTGGCATGAAGGAAGTGAGGAGGAACTGGGTGGAGAGGAGATTACAGTTTTGAGGTAACGTCTGTGAAGATGCAGGTTCGCTGCATTCTCCCATCTCGCTTCCGGGAGCCCTTAAACCCGTCACCGTCAGTAATGTTACCGATGAGCACGACAGTGAGGCACTACAATGGAGCAATCGGATGGTGCAAAAAGTGCCAAGTGCTTTTATTAAAATTAACAAAAGAATAATCAAAAAAAGTCCAAATTAAATAAAGTGCAGTGCTTTCAGAATCCTTCAATAAATAAATGATCCCATAAAAACAGAAGTGAAGTGGAGGTTAAAATCCAATAGAAAAAAGTCTTCATTAAATACAACGAGGTTAAAACAATGCTCGAAGCAGTCTCTTTAAAAACAAGCCCAGTGCATTCTTTAACTGCCTTCTTGGCCTTACTGCCATCTTTAACTGCTTTCTCGCTCTCTCTCTCTCTCGCTCGCTTGCTCTCTCGTGCTCTCTCTCTTACTCGCTCGCTTGCTGCACAGGGAATGCACAGGGAGAGACTGAACACATGCGGAAATCATCGACATGTACAAACCGGAAGGGAAACTGGCTTGTTCGTCACCGAGTGTGTGGTTGTGAACAGATGCAAAAGTGTGGCAAACTTTTTGGTCGTAACCCGATTTGTACGTGTTCAGAGACATTCGGAACCCAAGGTTCCACTGTATCCATCTGCAGACCGTCCTGTCATTTGGACTCATTTTTATTTCTGAAAATGTGTGCAATCAGGATAACATTAAACTGAAAGGCATGATGAAGCGGAAAGTGTCGTGGTGGAGTTCACGGCAGCCCCGAAATTTCTTAAGAAGGCACACGGAGTCTCAGGAAGGCAGCAGAATCAGGCTTGTATTACATGATGCATAGACGGACTCAGATCAAGTGAAATGAGCACCCAACGATGGGCAAACCATGCTTATCATCTAACATATTTGTCTCTGTCATCTGACTCCCTAACATTCCATTCCCCATTGTCCTGCCTCCCACTGGTTCCACCAATATTTCCCAGTTCACTGGGCATAGCATCTTTCCCAATCATCACATATGCTTTGACAAACGCTAATCCCGTCTGGTACTGGGTCCAGTGGTTGCCACCAATATTTACAACCTGAAGTCCATATTTCTTTTCTGGAGTAGTAGAATTGACTCTCTTCACCCTTCTGTGCACACTTGACCTTTAATTTAGAATATATTGGGGGTTTCTAGCCTATTCAGATACATAAAAAACAACAGGCCTAAGCCTTCCCAGTTTAATTCTTATAGTGATCCAGTTTAATAAAATATAACACTCATTTCTTTCATATGCTCATGATTTGTTTTAAATACATATATTAATCATCAGTAATCATCAGTTATCAGCAGTGAGAGATATATCCTTTTACACAAGTAGAGTCACTGAGGTACATCAAATGTCATTCGAAGAGCTCCATGCTACAGCTTGTCCAAATCCTTAATGGTTCTACTCATCCTCCAGACATTTGACGTTTTAGAAGATTAACAAGGAATATTGTAGTGATAGTAAGAACAACAGGATACAATAAATCATTTGCACCTTTAGCAGTCAGCTGTTTAATGGTAAATAGGAGCTCAAGGAATACTGTAATGCATATTGTGAATTTCCTGTCATTTCAGATGTAATACACACACTCACTGAACAAATTATTAGAAACACTTGTACACCTGCTTCTTCATGCAATTATCTAATCTGCCAATCATGTAACAGCAGCACAACACATGAAATCCTGCAGATACATGTCAGGAGATTCAGTTAATGTTCATATCGAACACCAGAATGGAGAACAAATGTGATCTCAGTGATTTCAACTGTGCATGCAAGACAGGCTGGTTTGAGTATTTCTGTAATCCTTGGATTTTCACACACAACAGTCTATAGAGTTTACTGAGACAAAACAAGAAAACATCCAGTTAGAGTATGTGCTAGAAATGTCTTGTTGATGAGATAGGTCAGAGGAGAATGGACAGGCTGGTTCAAGCTGACACAAAGGCTACCCTAACTCAGATAACCACCATGGACAACTGAGGTGGGCAGATAAACATCTCAGAATACACATCACATCAAACCTTGAGGTGGATTGGCTACAACAGTAGAAGACCATGTAGGGTTCTACTCCTGTCTGCCAAGAACTGAAAGCTGAGTCTGCAGTGGGCACAGGCTCACCAAAACTGGACAGTTGGGAACTGGAAAAACATAGCCTGGTCTGATCAAACTCGATTCTGCCGAGGCACATAATGTAGATGGCAGGGAAAGAATTTGGTACCAACAACATGAATCCATTCATCCAACCAGCTTTGTGTCAACAGTTCACACTAGTGGTGGTGGTGTAATGGCGTGGGCCCATTAATACCAATCAATCATAACTTTAAAGCCACGGCTTATTTGAGTATTGTTGCTCACAATGTACATCTTTTCATGACCACAATTTACACATCTTTTAAAGCTGGGGTGGGCAACAGTGGTCCTGGAGGGCTGCAGTGGATGCAGGTTTTCATTCCAACTCAATTTTTTAATTAGGAAAGAATTGTTGCCATACTCGGACCTTTTTTAATTTTATGGCTTGTTAGTCTTCAATGTTAAGTAATTTTTTTTTTGCATTTTATTGATTTTATTAAAATCAAATAACATTCCATACAAGCAAGTCAAGTTTTACAAAACTAGGTTCGAAACACATCAACCCCCTCCAAAACAGGTTCTTATATTGTATATTTTTTCTTTTTCAAGGATATCAACCAAATGATTTGAAGCCTAAAACAGATCATTACTAGTCTGTCACATTTTTCTCTTAAGCGTTTTATTAAACTAAATAGTGCAGGATGAACCCACACAGGTATAAATAAAAACAAGTTAGATGGAGAATTGCTGGCTCCTTTGTCATTTGCAACTTATTGCTAATAAGGAGCCATTAAAAACAGCAAATGGAGCTGAAATAAGTAATTAAGGGTGGGGAACCTTAACAAGCAATAAAAAAACTAAAATGAAGCATCAAAATGTCACTTGAGCAATAAGAGCGTCATCAGCAATAATTGACTCCTCATTAAGAAACTGGGTTGGAACAAAAACCTGCAGCCACTACGGCCCTCCAGGACCGATGCTGCCCACCCCTGTTCAAATGGCTAATTCCTGTGTAATACTGCACCATATCACAAAGCTAAAGTAGTCTCAAATTAGTTTCATAGACACTACAATGGGCTCAGTGTTCGTCAGTGGTGTCCCCAGTCACTGGATCTGAATCCAACTGAACACCTTTGGGATGTGGGAGAAGGAGATTCACAGCATGAATGTGCGGCTTTCAAATCTGCAGAAATTGCGTAATGCAGTCATGTCAACATGAACTAGAATCACAAAGAAATGTTTCCAACATCTTCTGGGATCCATGCCACGGAGAACTGAGGCTGTTTTGAGAGTAAAACGAGGCCCTGCTCAGTGTTAGTATAGCGTCTCCAATAATTTGTCCATTGAGTGTATAATCTATTAAATGTCTCAGGGATAAAAAGTTTAAGTTGACCTTGGACAGGTAAATATATGCTATCGATTAAGATGATATGTGCAAAATGATGAGTATTATTATTGCTTTTTTGATTTTATTATTTTGTTGACCTTATATGGAAATCTTTGGGCTATACAATAAGAGGATTTAGAGAACCTAGAGAAAACTCAACAGGATAATGGCTTGAATGATAGATAGAGAGATGTTAAAGGCACTATATAATAGATAGATAGATAGATAGATAGATAGATAGATAGATAGATAGATAGATAGATAGATAGATAGATAGATAGATTTTTTTCATTCACTTCAATGCATTTACACTCACCTAAAGGATTATTAGGAACACCATACTAATACGGTGTTTGACCCCCTTTCGCCTTCAGAACTGCCTTAATTCTACGTGGCATTGATTCAACAAGGTGCTGAAAGCATTCTTTAGAAATATTGGCCCAGATTGATAGGATAGCATCTTGCAGTTGATGGAGATTTGTGGGATGCACATCCAGGGCACGAAGCTCCCGTTCCACCACATCCCAAAGATGCTCTATTGGGTTGAGATCTGGTGACTGTGGGGGCCATTTTAGTACAGTGAACTCATTGTCATGTTCAAGAAACCAATTTGAAATGATTCAAGCTTTGTGACATGGTGCATTATCCTGCTGGAAGTAGCCATCAGAGGATGGGTACATGGTGGTCATGAAGGGATGGACATGGTCAGAAACAATGCTCAGGTAGCCCGTGGCATTTAAACGATGCCCAATTGGCACCAAAGGGCCTAAAGTGTGCCAAGAAAACATCCCCCACACCATTACACCACCACCACCAGCCTGCACAGTGGTAACAAGGCATGATGGATCCATGTTCTCATTCTGTTTACGCCAAATTCTGACTCTACCATTTGAATGTCTCAACAGAAATCGAGACTCATCAGACCAGGCAACATTTTTCCAGTCTTCAACTGTCCAATTTTGGTGAGCTCGTGCAAATTGTAGCCTCTTTTTCCTATTTGTAGTAGAGATGAGTGGTACCCGGTGGGGTCTTCTGCTGTTGTAGCCCATCCGCCTCAAGGTTGTGCATGTTGTGGCGTCACAAATGCTTTGCTGCATACCTCGGTTGTAACGAGTGGTTATTTCAGTCAAAGTTGCTCTTCTATCAGCTTGAATCAGTCGGCCCATTCTCCTCTGACCTCTAGCATCAACAAGGCATTTTCGCCCACAGGACTGCCGCATACTGGATGTTTTTCCCTTTTCACACCATTCTTTGTAAACCCTAGAAATGGTTGTGCGTGAAAATCCCAGTAACTGAGCAGATTGTGAAATACTCAGACCGGCCCGTCTGGCACCAACAACCATGCCACGCTCAAAATTGCTTAAATCACCTTTCTTTCCCATTCTGACATTCAGTTTGGAGTTCAGGAGATTGTCTTGACCAGGACCACACCCCTAAATGCATTGAAGCAACTGCCATGTGATTGGTTGATTAGATAATTGCATTAATGAGAAATTGAACAGGTGTTCCTAATAATCCTTTAGGTGAGTGTATATGTATACAGTAACTGAGTAAATGGGCTGTACCTCCTTAGCTGTACTTCTTCATTTACAACTTGTGGTATTGCGGGTCCGCAGCTTCAAAAGAATGGGCAGATTTTAAATAATCCATTTTGCCGTGTCAGGCAAAAGGAGCTATGCTTAGCTGCAGTGGCCCCAAAGTCTGCTACAGGATTTTAATCTCGTTTTAACCTTATTTTAAATGTTTTGGATTTTAACTGATTTTATGGATTATTTATTTACCAGTAAAGGCGTACTGCACGATAACGTGCAGTGAATACACTTGACTTGAGCATTCCTAGTTTTCCTCCTCTTTCTCTGTACGTTTATCATTTGTTTGCTCAGTGGTTGATGTGCTTGCTGCTTCCTGAGCAGCTCTTGTTTTCTCCACCCTAGCAGCCCGCTGCTTCTCTTCTTTCGTCTGCATCTTTTCGCGTTAAAACTGATTAAGTTACTTTTTGTGTTGCAATTACTTAGTACGTTTTCTTTAATTTTTCACTTAAGCTGGCACTTAAGTCATCATTCTATCTCAAGAGTGATTAGCGAAGGTGGTAGTGAATGAGAACGGCGCCCATACACATGCGCCACACGGCCGCCCAGCTGAGCGCTGCCGAGAGTTGATTCTATCCATCCATCCATTATCCAACCCGCTATATCCTAACTACAGGGTCATGGGGAGGTCTGCTGGAGCCAATGCCAGCCAACACAGGGTGAAAGGCTTTAAACAAACTCCGGGCAGGGCGCCAGCCCCGCAGGAGTTGATTCTACAATAAAATATAATAAAAATAACAAGACTAATAAAAATCATCACCCTGACAGCGGATAGTAGACGTCACGTAGTATATGTGTACCAGATTTCAGGTCAATCGGTCAAACGGTTGCGAGCTACAGGTGATTTAAAATCCTGGCCAGACAAACGAACAGCCACGGTAGCGTATTCTATAAGAAGATTAGCACATTTTTGAACACTGCACTGTGGACACTGGTTTTGATTTTTTTGTAATAAAAGCACTGTTGAACTTTACACCTTCCCCTTGCTTCGTTTGGTGTGCTCATTGTCCAGCTCATCCCAAAGGAGAGATGGGAGCATGGAGTGGGACCCGCATTGTCACAAATGTGCATATGGGTGCAGCTGTATTCTCACTACTAATATAATATAAAAATGTTAGTGACTAAATAAATAAAACACGTGCACATCTGTATTACTTACCTGGATTGCTTAGATCCTGTGTGGCCTTTGATGTTGCAATACCAGACCATGTCTTTATGTAGTCTGCAAAAGACACACTCTTCACACATCTGTTAAAGAAACAACACATAATTCAGATTAATTGAATGGAAACAGCTGTCAGGGAGGAATTAGACTGCAAAGTGGAATACGCATTCACAAGAAGCACATCACGTAACACCAGCACTTCTCTCAGGAGGCAGACATGAATGCCATTGTTCTTAGAAAGAGAGAGGTTTTGAATTATTAATCATGGCTTTAACTGAATAAAGATGAAGTCACGGATGGGTTCTCCACAAAAACCTCACAGACTTCACATTTAAGCTGTTTTAAGTTTTGGAAAAATGGATGTTGACGGAAAAAAGCCTATTCCTTGTGAAACATTACAGACCACATTCATAACCATTTACCTTCTCAAATAAGAGATAATTAAATATCTTCATTGGATCCTTTGTGGTTCTGCATTACTGTCAACATTGCAATTTGCTCACATTCATATTGGGGTGCTTGGATCTGACAGCCCTCCAATTTGTGTTACGGCAGTGTTTTACGAACCTCGTCTTAGAGGACCACTGTGCTTTCTGATTTTTGTTCCAACCAATTTATTAATCAAAGTTCAATTCCTGCCTGTAAATGGGCTCCATTTCATTTAAACATGTTGTTTATTCTACTTTCTACATTTAATGATCTCATACAGAAGTTCCATATGTCTGAGTTTGCATTCACCACGATTTTCTATTTTACTTTCTGGGATGGACTCTCTTTTTTAAGCTTATTGGCTAAGAGTTTACACTCATTTCTTTAACAATGTGACTTGTTAAAGCGGCACACAGATTTAAATTGATATGAATTTGCTGCTTCTCTTTAGGACACATTATGACCAATCTATTTACAAAGCAAACCGAATAGGACTTAACTATTTCAAGAGTTAGATAAATGATATTGGTGATTTTACTGCAGTGGCAGGGCCAAGCCGCGGACCAGTTGCACTGGTTTCAGGCAAAATAAGAAGAGTTGGCAGAATAATGTTAATGTGTCAGCAGCATACTTGACCTGTTTAACTCACTTTATGTCATTTTTGATTGTTATTCATTTTTATTTTGTTTCAGAAAATACATTATTTTATTTTGTTACCATTTTGTGTGTATTGGTTTTTCATGGGAGCTGCTAATTTGTGTGCCTGGTTGCTAAGATGCTGCACGGTTGCTAGTCACGTGATACACGTCCCTTGTGACATCACGATGACAATTACATATACATATGCAAACATTAAGACAAATCCCAAAAAAACACCTCTCTATTATAAAAGAAAATCTTGAAATGAGTCCTTTGCCAAGAGATTTTCTCAAGTCCCACCCTCCTCTCCACCACGCACACGGTCCCCTCACTTCTCATTGGTGTGAATGCTTTTGTCAGACATAGTTCCTGCGCTCTCAGCTCTTATAAATTTTTACTTTTTCCTCACTATAAGTTTCCAATACAACAAAACTTATTATGTCTAAATCTTATTGAAGAATTTCATCCCGAAGGGTTATCAACGGAAGAAATGAGTACACGGGCAATCCTAGCTGAGAAACGATGAAGTCAAACGAATTAACGTGAAAATTGTTGATTGGTTACACGGCAAATTGGTTAAATGCGAATCAATAGACTCTGCTGAAACAGTTGGTGGTGATGATGTGGAAGATGAAAACATCAACTAACAATATCATGAAGAATATCTACTAGTGTTAACACCGTCTGGTCTTCCACCGGCCAAATTACTGTTGAAAGAAGGATGTATCGTAATGTTATTGTGTAATTTATGTCTGAGTGATGGGCTATGCAGTAGGACAAGATTAGTTGTATTCAAAATTGGTTGAACAATTCTGACATATAAAATTTTAACAGGTGACAAGAAAGGTAATGTAGTACCGCAGATAACTTTAGACACTAATGGAGATCTTGATATGCCATTTGTATTAAAACGTTTACAGTTTCCCGTTAGAGTAGCTTTTTCTATAACAATTAACAAATCACAGGGACAAACATTCGAAAAATTTGGTTTATTTATTAGAGAGAAAGAAAGAATGTTCACTCACGGGCAGTTATAAGTTGCGTTGCCACGATAAAAGTCCAAACACAGAAACAAAATTCAATGTGATATTGATGAAAAGTTAATTCCAAATATTGTTTTAACTGAAGCTTTACAGTAAAAGTATAAGTTTAAAAAGCATTTGCGTGTTAATTTCAAAGCCAAACAGAACGAAAACGTATAACACAACGAATACCACTAACGCAACATGAAACAAAATTTTATTTCAATTTATTACATTTTACTACTTTGTATTATGGTTAATTACTCATTGTAATGTGAAATAGTTAGTTCTATTATGCATATGTAACAAATCCCATGAAAATAACAATCTTGTATATCCGTTTCCCCATACGTGAGAGGCAGAGCTGCAAAGCGGCTAGTGTGTAGCGCCCACCCAGGGGTTGGTGAGCGAAGCGAGCAGGGGGCAAAGCCCCCTAGTCTGAAATTAAAAAAAAAAAAAAACCTTTGACTTCAGAGCCACTGTCTCAGAATTCTTTTTTTAATTTTAGACTTCAGTTTCTGGGTACTCTTTAAGTTTGTTGCAAGAACATTTTAGTTACTGATGTAACAAATCCCTGCTTACGTCTTGACCATTCTTTGACATTTTCCACTAATAAACATGTTAGTTGTCTCTGTCAAATTGAGCAACAAGGCACCTCTTAGGACCTTGCATTCATAATACAATATCAATATGCTAATGTCTGGAAAATGGCAACAAATCCAGAAGGGAAAAAATGAGCTAGAATCCCAAAATAGAAATTGCCAGAGAAGCTACGGCTTTACAATGATAGAGCAAGCAGATCGGTCTTAAATCAGGTAACTGCCATGACATCACACACATACACAACCAAGATAACTGGTGATGCACAGCAACACAGCGGCCAAAATCCAGGGTGGTGAAACAATAGTATTATCATAAAATAATATTTAAATAGTAAAAAATACGTATATCAAATGAAAAATAATAAAAAGCTGTGATTTGTTTTTATATCATGTGTCACACATCTGCGTCGGAGGACCTCCTCACAGGCTTTGTTGAGGTATGCAATAATCCAGCGGGGACAAGAGGAGGTGCTGTCGCTAACTAACACTGTTATCTCCTTCTTTCCCCACAGTGCCAAGAAGCCAACCAGTGAGGGCAACTGACCTCATCGCTTCCAGTTCAGGTGCCATAGAAACCCGGCATCATTACTGGCACAGGCAACTCGCAAGGCGAGCTCAGCCCAAAACCTCATTTCTTTAATTGAAACCCACATAACGGTAAGGAATTTACGCTGAAGAGCGTTACCTTTTATTTTGTTTTTTGTGTCTTTGGACAACGAATGGGACGGCCCCGGTTGGCATCTCTGTTGTGATTCAGGGATTTGCTGTGGCCAGTCTCAGTTGCTGGTGTGTCTGAAATTTTGGCTTCATTTTTTACAGGTCACCTGACCTCGATTGAAAGGAGCAGCAGGCTATGCATATGCTGTTTCAAACAATCCTCCCTTCTGGCCCTTAGTATTAAATTGGGGTATAGTGGCCGCTTTAAGTGCCGGTCCCCTAATCCCTGTATTGTTCGTCTTGTGTTCATGGTTTTGGAACCAGCAGTTTTGGATCTTTTATACACTTGGACTTGTTATTTTCTATAAAACTTACATTATTCTATTATTATTCTGTCAATGCCATTTTATAATTATGCAATGTGGATATTCACTGCCATTTTGTGACTTTTTACACATTGCTGTCTCTTAATGCAATGCTTATTACTTTCTCACTACTCTGCCTATAAAAGATGTGAATGCACAGTTCCTGACATCTGAGTTTTAAATCTCATTCTCAAGTCTCTCTACCTTCTTGTAAGTGTTAATGGAAGATAAAACAACAACATTTACTTCTAAAGCACATTTTGATACAAATGGTGTAGGTCAAAGTGCTTTACAAGATGGAGAAAGGAAAGGTTATAACAATAAAAGTAACATTAGGCAACAATAAGTAACACAGAATAAAGTAAGGTCAGATGGCCAGGAGGACAGAAAAAACTAACAAAAAAGACTCCAGAGGGCTCGGGGAAAAAAAAAAATCTGCAGGGGACCCAAGGCCAAGAGACCACACAGCCCCCACTGGGCATTCTACCTAACATAAATGATCTAAATCGGTCCTTATGGTTTTCAGGCTTCACATGAAAGAATTTGATGATGATGGTCATGTGGACATCTGGAGTCCTGCCTTCAGTTCGTCGGTGTAGGGACTGCATGGTGCCCTGATCAGGTGGTGGTGGCACAGATCGCCACCACAGAAAAAACGGAAAAAAGAACAGCAGAGAAAAGTAGGGTGTCACACATGTGCGCATGGGAAACAGCTGAAGGGCCCAAACAATAGTAATTCTACGCCAGGCCAGGGGGCGGCGGAGTGTATTGACTGTCTCTCTCAGTCCCTTGCAGACCTTTCCGGGGAAATCCAACTTGTTTCCGGCCCCGATGATGACGCCACTTCCGGGCACGAGGATGCCACTCCCAGTTCCTGCACCGATGACGTCATTTCCCTTCCGGGCTGTTAAAACTGCCATCTTGCCTCAATACAGGCAGTTCTGTTTTGGACTCTGATCTAGGCATATCATGCTACGAGAAAAACAACTTTTTGCAGCAAAGAAAATAATATACTTCTCTGACTCATTCTTGTGACAAGGGATTAGTATGGATTGCGGAGCCTTGGTAAAAATGATAATTCAATGCATATGTGGTTATCAGGGGTATACTAAAATGTAGCTATGAGGAAGCCATGTTAAAGTAATGAGTTTTTTTAGCCGTTTTTAAAAATGTTCCACCATATTAGCCTGGCAAATTTCTATCGGTAAGATATTCCAGATTATAGGTGCTTAACAGCAGAAGGCCGCCTCACCACTTCTTTTAAGTTTAGCTCTTGGAATTCTAAGTAGACACTTATTTGAAGGTCCAAGGTTACTTCGATGAAGATTTTAATATTAAGACACTTTTGTCAAAAATGTATTCTGACTTCAAGCATTGGTTAGTATTCTCTGCTTGTTCTTGTGGGACTTTGTTGCTCTCACGTTATTTTGACCATTGCCTAATTCTCAATTACATTTTGCCATATCCTCAATATTTTCATTTCATTTCGCAACCTATTATTTGATCTCACTGAGATCATAAGAATCCTAGATTTGGGATAATTGGAATTGGTTACTCAAGTTTGCTTTACTGATATTTTGATCAGGGTCTTGCTGATTTTCTAGATCTTTTGCCTTTGAAATTTGGAAATCTCTTTTGATTTTTAGAGTTTTAATTCTTGACTTCCTGGTTATGGCCCTCTGCCTTAGCTTTTGACTTTGAATTTTGCTTCATCTGTTTTGTCAGATGTCTCTTCCTCAGGTCTTATTTTCAACACTTTTAACATCTAGTGGACTGGTAACTTAACAGTGTTTTACATCAGCAAGAGGTGTGTGTTATGTTCGTTTTCAATTACAAATTGGCCCTGGGTGAGTGTGTGCTGCGCTTGAGTGGACCTTTTCATGTCCAGGGCCTTTTCCTCCCTTGTGTCCAAACATCTGTCCTCCCACAACTGTGAACTGGATTTAGTGTTTATGAGATGGCCATATTAAACATCAGAAGCAGTTCTCCAATAAGCATCTCAGAGACTGTTAAAATAGTCTACAATAGTACTACCACGCCATTGTTCTTCCTTGTGCCTGTCCCCCTACTGTACATTCCAAGTCGTAACCTTAGATCTTCTAATGATGGTCTGCTTATAATTCCAAGAGTCAAGTTTAAACAAAGTGCTGTTATGCACCAAAAATCTGGAATACTTTAACAACAGACATTTGCCAGGCTAATACTGTGGAATATTTAAAAAAACTGCTGAAAAAGCACTTTTTTGTAGCTACATTTTAGTTGTACTCTCTATAAATTATATAGGCCTAGAAATGCCATACTGTTCAGGAGGATTTCCAGTCTTCACCAATCTCTACTTTTCTCTACTTTCTTTTCTGGTTTTTGTGCCACCACCACCTGATCAAAGTCCTGTACAGCCACCTGTAATGCTGGAATGAAGGCCGGTGCCCCAGCTATCCACTGAGACCAACCTCTCAGACGACGCCTGGAAACAATGAGCAATGACTTCAAAACATTTACCGTATATACCCGCGTTTAAGTTCTCCCGCAGATAAGTCGGGACTTGATTTTATCGTATAATTTCTGGTATTTTATAATGTCAGTCGTATAAGTTGAATGAGGAAAACTCCCGCTATTGGTCCAAGATATTACGATATGCTAACGCCCACCTGAGAGAGTAACCACGGAGCACACGGCCTTTACTTTCTATGTAGTGTGGCAATCCACTGTGTCAGCGTGTGCTCCTAACCTCTCTCTCTCTCTCTCTATTGTGCCTACGTGACCACTCGGTAATACCTGAACTATTCTGAAGCGACGTTTGCACTGTTTTGTGTTTTTTGTATCTCACACCCTCATACACCTTTATCGTAAGAGCATCCCTTATCTACGATGGAGCGTTCAATCAGAAGAAAATATGAAGCTGGTTTCAAATTAAAAGTCGTTGAAGTGGCAAAAGAAATTGGTAACTGCGCTGCTATAACAAAATTCGATGTGTCTGAGAAACTGATGAGAGATTGGAGGAGGAAAGAAGATGTAAAAAAAAAATTTAAGTGTCGTATTTTTGAATGGTCGTATAAGTTGGGGTCTGATTTTGTGATTTTTTCAGGTTTCAAGACCTGATTTATTCACGATTACATATGGTATGTTAGGTAGAATGTCTAAAGGGGTCTAGGTAGTCTTTTGGTCTTGAAACCCCTGCAGATTTTGTTTTTATCTTCAGCTGAACTGGAGACTTTTTTCGTTTTGTTTTTTTTATTCCGTTGCTCTTTGCCATCTGACTTTATCACCGGACTCATCTTTAGAGACTTACTTTATGGTATTCTATATAAGGATGCTACCCTTTTACTAATTATCCATCTATGTTTTATAAAATCGTATGGATTTATTTATTTACCTTTCTTTGTTACTTAATCGTTAATATTTTAAACCTAATCCTATTTGTTTTTTTTCTTTTCTTGTAACTTTCCTTTTGACATCTTGTAAAGGTCTTTGAGCTACATTCTTTGTATGAAAGTGCGCTAAAGAAGTAAATGTTGTTGTTTACTTGCAAGTCCCAGCGATAATCAGATCATTAGCTGCTCCTGGTTTAATGTACGTTGATAGACGTGTCTCTCAGCACAACCCCACATTCCTAAAGCATAATGCAACTTTTAAGAAATGAAAGGCCAATAATAATAAACCTCACTGAAATCTCAACAACTGTTATGTCTGCACAATAACGTCTTGAGCAATTGTTCAACATGTTGTACCATCTGAAGTAAAATCACAGCCAACGTCTCTAAAGAGTTTACAAAATCATTGTGACACCGTCATACTGTTTCAAGATAGCAAATGAGAGAATTTTAAAGCAGATTTTGCACATGTTCTAGATAATTTCAATGGAAAAAAAATGTATCCTTTACGTCAAGGTCATCTGTGTTTCATCTCCGGACCAGTTACAATGAATGCCATAATACAATGGTGGTCTTGTTGAAACATCAGGGACCTGAGGGATTAGATTTGTGCCCCTCCTCCCCTGAATCCTGTTCTGTATTCCTTTAAATTGTTTTTTCTTTTTATCTTTGTGCGCAGCAGTAGATACTTTTATTCATAGGAGTTTCTGTGTTTCTTCAAAAAAAGGTTTGTTTTCTTGTTTGACAACTCATTTCCAAATTAAGCACAGGATTTATTTGAAAACAAAAAAAAAAAAAAAAGACTGTGTGTAGGATAAGCCTGATTGCTTTCCAAAAATTAGTTTAATTTGTATTGGGATTAACTAAGTTCTTGTGATTGCCCTTGATAAAATGATCTACAGAAAGAAGGCATCTGCGAGTCATTTGGCAGTGAATTTCAAAATCTGTCCATTCTGAACTATGCAATGTAAAGTAAAATATGATAGAGCTATACTGAGGTGAAAATACTGAAACCAAAGGGTAAAAGGGTAAAATAAAAAAGGGTACAGATAGACAGAGGAGATAGATTCTGCCTTTGAATCTTGAAGGGGCTCATTGTCTGCATGGTTTTTGCATGGTCTCCCCATGTTTGGGTCTTTTTTTTTCCCTCACAACTACTCCTGATGCCCTTCCCCATCTCAAAGGTATCCAGGTTAATTACAGCTGCAATCCTGTTGTAAAGACATTAATGGGACCATAAAAATATTTAATAATAATGGAAATTTCGTTATAACAAATATGGAGAAAATACGTATATTATTGTGACCAGGGTTGCCAGTAATTCGCCATCTCTAACTGCAGCGGCATAAGAACACCTCCATAGCTCCTCTGCTGTGTGTGGTAAACAGTAAACCAAGGGCAAGGTAATTGGTTGTCCTCTGCAGGAATAGACTTACCACATAATTTAACATGTGGGCTTTTACCTGCTCTTCCTCGCACACTCCTAGTCTTCAACACTGGTGATTCCAAACTGCTGGTGTTCTTCTAATCTGAAGATGGGTGCTAAAGCAGGGCGCTAAAGCCATGTCGAAGCTCCTATCTTGTGTGCTTGAATGCTGAACTAACAGCTCCTGTTTCGAATGAAGTCTTGAGGCTGTTCCTGCCTTCTCTATACTGTAATAAAGTACCTGTAGGAGCAGGTTGAGGAGACCCTGAAAAGGTGGAGATATAGTCTAGAGAGGACAGGAATGAAGGTCAGTAGGACAACCAAGACAGAATACATGTGTGTGAATGAGAGGGATGTCAGTGGAATAGTGCGGGTGCAGGGAGTAGAGTTGGCGAAGGTGGACGAGTTTAAATACTTGGGATGAACGGTACAGAGTAACGGGGATTGTGGAAGAGAGGTGAAAAACAGAGTGCAGGCAGGATGGAGTAGGTGGAGAAGAGTGTCAGGAGTTATTTGTGACAGACGGTTATCAGTAAGAGTGATAGGGAAGGTCTACAGGACGGTATTGAGACCAGCTATGTTATATGGGCTGGAGACGGTGGCACTGACCAGAAAGCAGGAGACAGAGCTGGAGGTGGCAGAGTTAAAGATGTTAAGATTTGCATTGGGTGTGACGAGGATGGACAGGATTAGAAATGAGGACATTAGAGGGTCAGCTCAGGTGGGACGGTTGGGAGACAAAGTCAGAGAGGCGAGATTGCGTTGGTTTGGACACGTGCAGAGGAGAGATGCTGGGTATATGGGAGAAGGATGTTAAGGATAGAGCTGCCAGGGAAGAGAAAAAGAGGAAGGCCTAAGAGAAGGTTTATGGATGTGGTGAGAGAGGCCTTGCAGGTGATGGGTGTGACAGAACAAGATGATGAGGACAGGAAGATATGGAAGAAGTGCTGTATGGGCACCCGGCAGAACTCCAGGTGTGCCCAGATTCTCTTCCGGCAGCACTTCCTGGTATGGTGGAAGTGCTGCAGTCCAGGGTTTAATAAATGCCCAGGTGTCCCCTTTGGGGTGGCCAAGGGGTCCCTCAGGGTTGAGCTTCCAAGCTCTGTTACCGTGGCCCTGACGCCAACCAGAGTGGCTGCCCTCTCGTGTCCCGAGGGATATATTTTTTTCATCCCGGTCCTTCCCTTCTCCAGGTGTCCCAGCTAGGTAAGGGTCCCAGCCGTCCACCACACTGTATAAAAAAACAGTGCTTAATAAACTGCAAACAATATTTTATTTAAAAATGAGATGCTAGATGAAACTTTTTTTAAATAGACTAGGGGGCTCTGTCCCCTGCTCGCTTCATTCGCCAAGCCCCTGGGCTCGTGGCTGAGCTGCTCAAAGGGTGTCAGGACGCTCCTCCATTAGAGAAAGCGATTGAATTTAAAGAGTTGGTATAGAGAAGAGTATGCAGGGTGCGAGAGGAAGACGGCTTGGTCCTTAGTTATTATAGACAGAAAATCAGTTACTTGAGTATTTCACTCCAACTGTCTATTTTGAATACAAATGAATAATAAAACGTAGTAAAAAATAAAAGTAAAAAAGTAAAATGTAATAAAAAGTAAATAAAAAATTAAATAACATTAATATCTCTTCAAAAACGATATTATGAATTACTTTATCCTAACTTATATTCTATAAAGTTGCCTTTTTGCATTTCTGTTCGCATATTGTTCATTACATTTTTTTCTTTCTCGTTTATTGTATAATTCTCTTCGTTCTTGATTTTTATTATATGCAGCTCTTTTTTGTACATTTTCTTTTTTTGACGTTTATCATCAGCTCTTGCCACTGTTTTTCTATTGTGACCAAAACTTCGACGTTCTTGGGTAGATAATTTGCTTTTCTGCCTTGCCATTCTAAGCGACTGCATTGAAGGGCAAATTAGCAGCACTGAGAGTGTCATGGGGTGGTATGGAGAGAGGATGTGTGCAGTAGGAGTAATGACTGGGCGAGCAGTGTGGAGGGGAGTGGTCAAGGCTGAATAACGTAGACACGACGGAAGACTATTTTAATATAATAGAAAGACAATCAGGTATGAAAACAGAATGACAGTAAGACACTAGATGTAACTTTTTTTTCAGCATAGCACAAACTGGCACTTTCGTTCATGGCAAAGAAAACTTTGAGAAGCGCTACGAAACTCAAACAGTACAGTACAGTATCAGCACGTGACACAACTACCCACGCAGACACTCAGTGGAGCACTGACCCTGAATTTGGCTATACTTGTATGATGTCAAGCCTACACTCTCGCCGAGCCTCACTGAGACTGCCCGAGACCAGAAATTTTGAAACAGACTGTCACTGACTTTTGGTCTAACAAGAAGAGACAGACGATTGCAGGGTTCTCAAGACCAAGAGAAAGCATAGGTGTGACATTAAGTATTATTTTGCATCGCATTATTATCTTCATTGCCCAATTTTGATCTAAAAACGTTTGTTATACTGAAATTTAAATTCCGTTAAAACAAAATCCTTTAAACATGATGTTATACAAATGTTTGCCTGGGTCAACAAAAAATATTTGTTACTCTGAAAATTGTGTTACTTCGGTATTAATTATAACTGGATTTGACCTCTATAAGGATATTTGGATAACTGAAGAATCTAAACTAGGCCAATGCGGATGTGTGTATGAGCATGAGGGTAGGTTTGGCTCTCTGTCAGGACTCATTTCCTGCCAAGAACTCAACACTGCTACAAGGGAGTCTCTCTCTGAATTGCCCTTCCCAATATTTCTTCCATTTTGTTTCCCTACAATACCTTTTTGGGAGTTTTTTCTTGTCTTCTTAGAGAGTCAAAGCTGGCAGGGCTGTCAAAAATCAGGGCCTGTTGAAGCCCATTGAGGAACTCCTAGTATGATTTTGAGCTAAACAAGAAATAAATTGTTGTTGTTGTTGAAATAGGAACCAGCGTCTTGTAATCCTATGTCAGATTCTGCAGGTTTAAAATGAGACATGATGCGAGGATGCAAGCGTATTCCACCATGTGGGCTGGAGTGCCGAGAACTGCAGCCTCTCCAGGCAGAAGTGGTAATCAATTCTGGGTGACTGGCTAATTCACCTAGCATGAATGTCTTTGTTATGAAGAATGAAACTGGAGAAGACCCATGAAGACACATTGAGAACATGTGAGCTTCACAGTGACAATGGCTGAGCCAGGACTCAAACTTAATGAGTCGCCGATGTTCTGAGATAATGACACTGACCCACTACGCTGCCCATGCGATAAAACTGATTTTATTTTATGTAAGTGTTATAAGGTTACATTTCTGTTGCTGTTTTATATTTGTAATTCTGTGTAAGGACATTGGACCGGTTGTCAGTGAAGGGTCCAATACTAAGAATTTCTCTGTACACCTAACAATAACAATACTACTACTAACACTGCTAGACAGACAGACAGATTGATAGATAGATGTGAAAGGCACTAAATAACAGATAGATAGATAGATAGAAAGAAAGAAAGGCACTGTATAACAGATAAACAGATAGACAGATAGATAGAAAGGCACTATATGATAGATAGATAGATAGATAGATAGATAGATAGATAGATAGATAGATAGATAGATAGACAGATAGATAGATAGATATACACACACGCTATGGTCTGAACACATACCAGAATGACTAAGATGAAGAAAATTTTATAAGATAGAAAACTTCTGACTTGGCAGTCCCAGTCCCAGTGAGGCATTATATAGTTGTATTGCTGTTGGTATAAAGCGTTTATTGACACACTTTTGCGGAATAATTTGTTGGCTGAAAGTCTTCAGTGTTAGTGTTAGTTAAGCACTTTGAGCTACATTTTTTTGTATGAAAATGTGCTAAATAAATAAATGTTGTTGTTGTTGTTGTTGTTGTGTGTCAGAGATGGGACACGTAGCATTGTTCATAATGGCATTCCATTTTGTTTTGTTTCCCACCTTTGCTATGACTTCCAGAAGGTCCAAAGTGTGTCCTATAACTGAGCTTGCACTTTAAGTTAGCAGGTTAATTCAGTGGGCCTCTCTTAATTTGATGTTACCAGCCCAGCACACCACAGATAGATAGATAGATAGATAGATAGATAGATAGATAGATAGATAGATAGATAGATAGATAGATAGATAGGAAAGGCACTATATAATAGATAGATAGATAGATAGATAGATAGATAGATAGATAGATAGATA
>JANRMT010062857.1:34281202-34301697 GCA_026402145.1 Polypterus bichir lapradei
TACTTTCACTATTGTCGCTATTTGTGTTTGCTCAGAGTGATGCTGTTTGTTGGCAAGAATGCCACACAGAGCATGGTGTGTAATATCATAGGGCCATCGTATTTAAGGTCAAATAGTTCGTTTAAAAGCGCCCAAAGTTTGGTAACAAAAGTTGAGAAAGACTTAGCTAAAGAGAAATGTGATTTTAAAGAGTAGCAACTTTGAACTTTTTTTTTTGCCAGTTCTTGTAATTTAGTTTATTGACCCCCTGCTATTGTCTGACTATTTTTTAGGCAGCTCTGCCACTTTCAAATCTATCTCAATCCTTCATTTATGACTAAAGCAGATGCATGTCAGAATCTATCTGCATACAGTTCCAAGGTGCAGTTATTGGTAAAATGAGGCAACTGATTTTATTTATTTTTATGAAAGCACTCACCCATTCATGCATTTTTATAAGTTGGCTTATCCCAATAGAAAGTCATCAGAAGGCAGGATGTCTATTCTGGCAGCCGTGACTGCAAGGCCGGAACAGAGCATCAATGCACACTGCTTCATTCAGGCAACTTAACTCACCCAAAGCTCAGGCATATGGAAGGAGACCAGAATTTGCAGAGAAACCCAACAGTTATTTTTTTAATTAGCCTCCAAAAGAAAAGTTAATGTTCAAGATTTCAAGAAGTCCAGAAAGTATTTTTATACCCCATCTTAAATATGTGTAATAAAAAACACCACACCAAAAGTCCCGCCATGGAAAGAGCCCAAGTAA
This sequence comes from Polypterus bichir lapradei, assembly GCA_026402145.1. NCBI lineage: Eukaryota > Metazoa > Chordata > Cladistia > Polypteriformes > Polypteridae > Polypterus > Polypterus bichir. Next base: position 34,281,951 of record JANRMT010062857.1, read on the forward strand.
GCACTTTATTGATAAGGATAATAAATAGGGTTACTGCCAGTAAGACCTTCAGAGGAAACAAAGCAGGAGGCATCTGATAAGCTATAGGAGTGCTGAAATTTTTCTAAAGCAAACAATGTTGGAGGAAACTTATTTCAGTTACCCCCTTTAAGTGTGAATCACATAGTATATGCATGACAAAGGAGTGTTAACAACACAACAATAGCTAAAACAATAAAGCCCCAGACTGAAAGGAAATCTGCAGCTTGAGATCAGGCTGAAAGATTCAATTTCTCAAATGCCGATGTATGGGTACTGCCTCTCTCTTTCACGGCAGCATAAGGATACCCACCTCATTGTCATCTGACACCACTGGCACCGTTTCCTCATCTTTTTTTCAATATGCTCTTTTGGCTGTGCTGCGTGTTAGCAAATGTGTATCTTACTGGGTCTGGCTAAGGGATCCTATTAAAAAAAAAAGGTTTATCTGGTGCTCGGTACTGGGATTGTTCCTGTCTTGTATCAAACACAGTTACGATGGATTCTGGCCTCTGTCATCATGTTTTGGAATAAGCAGTTTCAGAGGAAGAAAAATGAATGAATATGTCCTTCTATTTTCAACAGCTGCTTAGTTCTGCAGGGGTCAGTAAACTCCATTTATATTACACTAGCCGTCCCCCGTGGCTTCACCCGCGTAGTAGTGAAACAGGACAGTGAGGAGGACCCGGCCCAGCTCTCTACTCCTGACGTCACTCTTCCCCGTCCCCTCGGTCCGCAGCCTCTGTCTCGGATTAGCGCGAATATATCGCTCCTGAAAGCGAACTCTGATTCTTTGTGCAATGAAAGAAGTTACATAACTAACCAGAATGTTCAAACAAATTATAGAATAAAAAAATTTAAATCCGTTAAGTAGTTTGCTTGTCGCTAACTAAGTGAATTTAAGGTTACGCCCCGAGGCAGACGTGTGCGTGAGGAGGGCCCTGCGCCCTTCCCCGCAGCCCGATGAGTGTTTCTCGGATTCACGCTAGTAAATCGGTACCGCATGCAAACTATGATACTTAGCACGATGAAAAAGTCGCAAAATCAACAGAATGTTCTAGCAAATTATGGAAAAAAACCCGATCTAAATCCGTGAAGTAGTTCCCTTGTGAAAAGCGGACAGACATACAAACGGGTCTAAAAAACTATAAGAAATTTGGACTGCGAAATTTTTAAAACCGTTTCTTAGCGAGCACCTATGGGCCAAGGGTAACCTACATTCCACATTTCAAGTCCCAAGTCCTCAGGGTTCGGGAGATTTTGTGATGAGTGACTCAGTGGTATTTGGCTTTTATATAGAGAGATTTGGTTTTTTTTAGGCAGGCAAAGGCCATGGATTTCATAAGCACTATTCACTAGAGTACCTAATAAGCTGATCTGACATGGTAAGGGTGGGGTGTTTTAAATGCTGTGGTTTTAATGTATGTTAATTCTCTGAAATCTTGTAATAATAATAATTCTTTGCATTTATATAGCGCTTTTCTCACTACTCAAAGCGCTCAGCAATTGCAGGTTAAGGGCCTTGCTCAAGGGCCCAACAGAGCAGAGTCCCTTTTGGCATTTACAGGATTCGAACCGGCAACCTTCCAATTGCCAGTGCAGATCCCTGGCCTCAGAGCCACCACTCCGCCTAAGAGAGTGTACACTCCGCCACACAGAGTGTACTGTGCACTCTTGATTGAGTTGTGTTTTGTATATTGTGGTGTAATTTTAAGCTACATAAACAAAATAGTCAGTCGAACCTGCTTAGTCCTGAACAGGGTCGTGGGGGTACTGGAGCTTAGCACAGGGCGCAAGGCAGGAACAAACCCTGGACAGGGAACCAGTCCATTGCAGGGCAGGAATAAATATTGTAAAATAAATAAATAAAAATAAGTCAGTCTGCTTGCCAGTGGGTCTACAATGGCTGCATTCTTTTCAGGAATATTTAAATCTAGAATGAACTATATGTACACAATTCCATATGTGTGTCTGTTCTCAATTTGCGATGTAATAGTGGCTGACAAAAAAGGGCCTTGCTATTAGGCACAGCCTAGAAAATGAGAAGTTTGTAATGTGTGCGGCAGTGCCTAAACAATACAAGTCACTCAAAATCGCTGCAAAAATTGTGAAACACCTCTGAATATCACTGGAAAAGTAAACAAGCCTCTGCCACAAATGAAAACATCTTCCAAGATGATGACTTTTAATCAAGTCCTCACTCCTTGGGCACCCAGTAACCCATGTTATAAATACTATGTAACATTTCAGAAGATCATCAGTCTGTTCAGGATCATAAAAGTGAAATGCAGGGGGAAAAGAGGAATTCACATTAAAAGCAAGACATGAATGTGGGTATCTAAATTTAAAAATTAACAGAAGGCACAATTCGGTTCCAATTTTGCCACTGCATCAACTGAAGATGGTCAACGTGAGCAACAAATTTCAGCCCCAAATCATCTATACTTGCAGCTTCACCATAAAATAATCTCATGGTTATCATATTTCAAAAGATCTTTAAAGATGAGCAAGATAAGATTTGCTTTAAAGCCTCTTCTGCTAATGCAGTGTTGTGGTGTCACATCATTAAGCCCCTGTCACCTGTCCCCTGACCTAAGCCTAGCTTTAACCCTCCAGCCTCGTTGTTTTTATCTGTTGCACTAACCTTCGTTATCTCAAAAAAGACAGTACAGGAAGAGAATGAGGTAACACTTTAGAATGCATATACCTAGATATATTTGTTAGTTAGTTTTTAGTTAGTTTTATGTAACAAGACCATTACAAATGTTTTTTGTTCTTAATGAAACCTGCAAGGAACAAATGACACTCTACAACAGTGCATCCATTGCACATTTACGGCTGTGTAACAGTTTCTTAACCAGGGTTTTGGTTAGCCCTAGTAAGACTTGTAAAGTGTTAATGAGACTTCAGAATGTGGACTGTCTACAGTAGGTGCAGCTACTTGTCAGTTAGCACGGTTTGTGACACTTTAGATTAGTGACTACTTAAACTGCATCGTTTATAGTCAACTACTACCATCTAAAACCCTAACAAAAATGCTCTGACTATGTTCCATAGGAATAACGGAGTAATATACACATTATAACAACCTCTTAAAGCTCCTAAATTGTAGCTGAGGATATTTTTATAATACAATGACTTACGCACCCAACCACTTGCCAGCCATGGATGATATAATAACATAGGAATTATGAAGGATTATGAAAGATTTAGGAGTCACAGTGGACTCTAAGCTATCGACTTCCAGACAGTATTAAGAAGCCATTAAGAAAGCTAACAATGTCAGGTTATATAGCGCCTTGATGTGTGGAATACAAGTCACAGGAGGTTCTGCTCAACCTTTATAGCACACTGGTGAGGCCTCATCTGGAGTCCTGTGTGCAGTTTTGGTCTCCAGGCTACAAAAAGGACAAAGCAGTGCTAGAGAAGGTCCAGAGAGGAGCGACTAGGCTGATTCCAGGGCTACAGGGGATGAGTTATGAGGAAAGATTAAAAGAGCTGAGCCTTTACAGTTTAAGAAAAAGAAGATTAAGAGGAGACCTGACTGAAGTGTTTAAAATTATGAGGGGAATTAGTCCACTGGATCAAGATCAAGAACACGGGGACACAGTTGGAAACTTGTTAAGGGTAAATTTCTCAGAAACATTAGGAAGTTAGACCAAGTAGTGTGGTAGACAGTATAGACTTTAGGGACTTTCAAAACTCAACTTGATTTATTTTGGTTGAAATAAGTGGATAGGACTAGTGAGCTTGGTTGGGCTGATTGGCCTGTTCTCATCTAGATTGTTCTAATGTTCTAAAAGAAATTTAACAAACGAGAGGAGACCCTTCAGCCCATTAAGCTCATTTGTTTAGCTAAGCCGTACTGATATCTTATCCAGATACTTTATTAAAAGTTCTCAAGGTTTCCGCTTCAACTATACGATTTAGTAGTTTGTTGCAGATTCACAGAATTCTTTGAGTAAAGAAGTGCTTCCTGGCTTCAATCTCAAATTCTTTTATTTAACTCCTGGTGTACTTGAGTGAATGTTTCATTATCTAGTTAAAATAATGCATTCGGATCTACTTCATCGACGCCTTTGAGAATTCTGAAGACCTGGATTAGGTCCCCACCCAGTCTCTGTCTGCTTGAAACTAAATATATTTACTGTAACTCTTTCAATCTGTGAAAGTAGGACATTTCCTACAAGTCCTGGGATACACCTCACTGCTCTCCTCTACACAGCTTCAGATGCTGTTATGCCTTTACTTGTAGTGTGGTGACCAGAACTGCACAGAGGAACTCCAGATGTGGTCACAGTAGTACATTATAGATTCTAAAGATAACATCACTCAAATTATATTTAACAATTTTTATATCACCTAACATTTTATTTGCCATTTTAACTGCTTCTGTACAAATGATCCAGTGTTCAGAGTGTGAGAACATACTGGTAATTAAATATCGGAATCTTAGAGAACTTTAATTGACAGTTTTCACTTTTCTGAACAGGAACAGTTAATACGTTATGTGTGGAATTTGTTTTAGAAAATCAGAGGGAGTGACGGACGCTGGGTACTTCATTTAAATATAGTAGATATGAAAACACCACCAAACTGACAGAGTCATAAGAAAGTTGTAACAGTTTCAACCCATCAACCTACTAGTAAGCACAGGGTCACAAAGATATCAAGGCATAGTTAAGGTTTGAAGAATATCCAGCTTGGGAACCTAAGGGCTAAATCATGGTTGTTTGTGATGATGATGGTTGTTTGTGTTACACACATGTTGTGTTCATCTGACCGATCCCTACTGCACACTGGAACATTTCACGGCCGAGAGTGTTGAGGCTGGGAGAAGAATTAGATCCTTCAAATCTTAGGTCATGGTCTTCCCCTGGAAAATAGTGGGTTATTATTTTAACATAAAATAATGAACACAAAGCTTCATTTTAGTTTAACCCTGACATTCTGTATATGCATTTAATGATCTTTTTTTTCTTTTTCATGGCTCCACAATCCGTACTAACCTCTACTTTCTCTGCTGTTCTTTTTCCAGTTTTCTGTGGCACACACCTGCTCAAAGCACCATGCAGTCGCTACATTGATGGATTAAAGGTCAGAGGTCCACATGACCATCATTATCAAATTCTTTCATGTGAAGCCTGAAAACCTTGAGGACTGATTGAGATCATTGATGTTAGATAGAATGCCTAGAGGGGACTGGGTGGTCTCGTGGCCTCTGAACCCCTGCAGATTTTATTTTAATTTTTTCTCCAGCCCTCTGGATTTTTTTTTTGGTTTGTTTTTTCTGTCCTCTCTGGCCATCAGACTTTACTTTTATACTATGTTAATTAGTATTGCCTAATTTTTTTCTTATATTTTGTCTATTTTTTCCTCTTTCTTCATCCTGTAAAGCACTTTGAGCTCCATCACTTGTATGAAAATGTGCTAGATGTTTTCACTTAAGAAATATAACAGAAGTTAGAGCTCTAATAACATTGCAAGATGCTGAGAAATGAGTTCACGCTTTTGTTTTCAGTCGGCTAGATTACTGTAACGCACTCCTCTCAGGACCACCCAAAAAAGACATAAATCGATTACAACGAGTGCAGAATGCAGCTGCTAGAATCTTAACTGGGAAAAGAAAATCCGAGCACATCTCTCCAGTTCTGATGTCACTACACTGGTCACCCGTGTCATTAAAAATTGACTTTAAAATACTGCTGATGGTTTACAAAGCCTTAAATAATCTGCTCCATCTTATATTTCAGAATGTCTTACACTCCAAATCATAACCTTAAATCTTCAAATGAGTATCTGCTTATTATTCCAAGAGCTAAACTTAAAAGACGTGGTGAGGCGGCCTTCTGCTGTTATGCACCAAACATCTGGAATAGCTGACCAATAGAAATTCACCAGGATAGCTTTAAACTTTAAAAAACTACTAAAGACACATTACTTTGACATGGCTTTCGCATACCTTCATCTTAGTGTAACCCTGATATTCTGTATATGTATTTAATTATCATTGTCATCATGGCGCCACAATCCATACTAACCCCTACTTTCTGTGTTGTTTTTTTTCCGGTTTTCTGTGGTGGCGATCTGCATTACCACCACCTGATCAGGGCACCATGATGTCCCTACATTGATGGATTGAAGGCCAGAAGTCCACATGACCGTCATCATCAAGTTCTTCCATGAGAACCCTGAATACCATGACGACTGATTGTGAGGTCATTTATGTCAGGTAGAATGCCTAGAGGGGGCTGGGTGGTCTCATCACCTCGAAACCCTTGCAGATTTTATTTTTTCTCCAGCCATCTGGAGTTTCTTTTGTATTTTCTGTCCTCCCTGGCCATCGGACCTTACTTTTATTCTATGTTAATTAGTGTTCCCTAATTTTATTTTCTTATTTACTTTTTTCTCTTTCTTCATCATGTAAAGCACTTTGAGCTCCATCATTTGTATGAAAATGTGCTCTAGATAATAAATGTTGATGTTGTTGTTGTATATAAATAAATATTGTTGTTGGTTGCTCCCGAGATTGTTTTCTTCAGGTGAGGGGTGAACAGCTCAACTAATTGGAGAAACTCAAGTAACTCAGGGTCTTGTTCACAAGTCGGGAGTAGAATTGATCATGAGAATGGCTAACGGATAGGTGCAGATGTGGAGGTTTTGTAGGCATTATCCTAGACCATGGCAATGAGGTGGGAGCTAAGTGTTTGGATGAAGCTTTTGATTTATCATTCCTTTTAGCAAAAGATCTGAGTAGTGACTGAAAGAATGAGATCACAAATACATGAGGTCAAAGTGAGGTTCTTCTACCGTGTTGCTGGTCCCACTCTTCATGACAGGGTGACAACCTTAGCAATATGGGAGGAACTTAGAGCAGATCTGTTGCTTCTCTAGACTCAAAGGAGTCTGCAGATTTGGTTTCAGCATATATTCAGAATGCCCCAGGAAACCCCCCTCATGAGGTTTACAAGGCACAACCCACAGGGATAAAATCAAGGGGCAGACCTAGGACGGATTATAGATCTTGACTGGCCTGGAAATGTTGGTAAATCCCACAACTATGGTTGGAAGAAGTTAATCTGGATTGGTTAGCCTGGCCAACCAGGCTCAGCATGCCCAGGGCAGACAAGAGAAAACTTTTTTTCTGCCAAAAAGAACATGGGAACATGGCTTAGTTGGGTGAAATTGCATTTAAATGAATCACAAGCACCTTCAAAAAATTATCTGGACAAACAAGAACAACACAGGGTTGTTTAGTTGCTATGTACCACAGCATATCTGGTGAAAACCAAATACAGACTACTGACACGTGAACCTAACACCAACAGTCTAGCAAAATGGTGGCAATGGTAAAGATTTAGGATCCAGACACATTGCATTTACAGAGTCCTGCATAAATGCATGGTTATTGTACCATATTTTAAAAGAAAATGCGAAACCATCTGTCCAACAGCCAAAGCTTTACCCAAATTGCATCATGCACCAGGACTATGATCCTAACCACAATCCCTACAACTGAATGATTGAAAAAGAAAAAAATCACGGTTTTAAAATGGCCACATTCACAACTCAAAGCCACCAAGATGTTTTAATGGGGCTTTAAAAGAGCTTGGGTATAAATGAAATACCTCAAACACCAATGCACCAAAGTGGCGTAAGGAGAAGAAGGCAAAATTCCTCTAATACAATGTACTGAACTGCATATAGAAAAGGATTATGTCAGGTTATTAAAAGAGTTATACAAGTTAATGAATCATAGGATGTACAGGTATGTCCTTTTTTCACAAATGGATTCTGAGTGTTAGATTTCTTTTCCTGAATTCAAAGTAAGAAAGTAAAATCTATTATGTATTGTTTGTGACCTGAGATTAGATTGTGAGAACTAAATGATTGTTAGCTATGCCCTGATAATGGACTATCTGTCAGGCAGACCGCAGTTTTAAAACTGGTGCACCACAATTAACAGTCGTGTCTACTTTTCTCTGTACATGTCAGACTATAAATAATAACACCTGGTCATGTCACTTCCAGAAATTCTTAGACGATTCAGCACTTATGGGATTTATTGGTAATGAGGATGAGACAGAGGAGAGCAGTCAAGTAAACTTTGTTTCTTGGTGCAAAGAGAACTGTCAGTATCTTAACATCAGCAAAACCATGGAACTGGGAATTGACTTTCACCACACCAAAGAGCCTCTGTGTCCAGTCACCCTTCAAGTGGATGTAGAGGTGGTCCACTCCTACAGGTACTTGAGGGTCCACATCAGTGTCAGGTTGGACTGTTCTCAAGACACACAGGAACTACATAAGAAAGGGCAGAGCAGACTCTTATTCCTTAGGAGACTGCATTCCTTTAATGTGGGAAATGACATCCTTAATATCCAGTACAGCTCTGAGATGGCAAGTGCGATTTTCTATGCTGAGCTGGTAACATCATGTTAAGAACGGCCCACTGAATTAACCTGCTAACTAAAAGGACAAGTTTAGTTATTGGACACACTCTGAACCTTCTAGAGGTCGTAGTAAAGGTGGGAAACAAAACAAAATTGAATGCCATTATGGACAATGCTGCATATCCAGTCTCTGACACACTAACGCTGAAGACTTTTAGCCAACAAATTATTCAGCAAACGTGTGTCAATAAACGCTTTATACCAACAGCAATCTCTTATATATATTTCTCTTCTAGTTCGTCCTGCTTCCTCTTCAAACCCGGTCCCACCCACACGGCATTACTCGATTCCTATTCGTCCTCTTCCAAACCCTTCCCCACGCTACCTGCGGCCTCCCATACACCCCCATGCCGCTTTTCTCGAGTCCTATTCCTCCTTTGGACTCCTCTCTCATGACCCCGTTGGTGTCACATCACCGCCCGATATCTAGCCTGACCGCGTGACCTTTCACTTCGGCCATGTCTGCGCCTGGGAGTCTTTTCCATAGCCTGCTACAGGAAGGTACTCTCTCGACCATTGCTATTGATTTCGCTCCTTGCTATTTTCGTTACACTGCGAAGGTTGTTTCCTCAACCTTTTTTATAAAATGAACGACAGTATCTTCTCTGTCGATGGGTTTTTGTACAACGGCATCTCTATTCCGGGATCCGGCAACTGCCTGTTCCTATCAGTGGGTTATTTCTTAACACAAACGGTTGACGAAGGCAATGCACTGTTTTCCATTCCTATTCTTATACCGCCGTATGCTACGGCGGGCATCAGCTATCTAGTATGACTGTATAATGCCTCACTGGGACAGGCACGTCAGAAGTTTTCTATCTTTTAAAATGTTCTTCTTCTTAGTCATGTCTAAGTCATATCTATCTATCTATCTGCTACATTACCTCTGTTTATTTTAATACTTTTTGAGCTACGGCTAGTTGAGAACAAAGGAAAGGGCAACAAAATCTCCAGTCCGTAGCATTAATGAAGAAAATAAACTTCTGGGGGGGTCCACATTCAGTTATAACAGACAGTCAGAGACGGTCACGGCTCCGGTGACCTCAGCCAACTGGCCGCACACCCACCCTGGTTATTCTACTGTACACGTTTATGCTGGGCTGTCTGAGATAATGACAGAGTCTTTCAGTCCTTCGATTCCAATGCTCCCTGTATCTCAGGTATATGCTGTATCTTTGCAGTGCTTATGCAGAATATGTTGATAATGAGTGCAGTGAGGATAACTAAAATAAAACAAACCCTGTCTGTCCCACTGGGCCATATTAAAAATGTGGGGTGACTGATACAACCAAAGGCAAAAACCTGAGCTCCTGTCACTTATCTCTCTCTTTTTCTCTCTGCTACCAATGTTCTGTCCACAGCTTCTTTGCTGTCACTCAAACAGCAGTCACATGAATGCTTTTAGAAATATGATGAATGGTCTAATGGAGTGCTGACCCTTGAAAGTCCCATCCAGCAAGCTAAATTATTTCCCACTGGGGAAGAAGGGGCCTGAGTTGCCTCGAGAGCTTGCATATTGTAATCTTTTGAGTTAGCCAATAAAAGGCGTCATTTTGCTTGACTTCTCACTACATTCATAATGGCTAACACGGTACAACACCCTAGTACCCCGGGGACAAAAAAAACATCCATCTATCTATGTATCTATTATATAGTGCCTATCTACCTATCTATCTATTATATAGTGCCTTTTATCTCTATATATAATCTTCATTTGGATCTTGATCTTTGTTTGTCCGCGAATGAATTAGAAGAAGAAGCACTAGATGGCAGTAGAGAGACAGCTAAAACATAGGCATTGCATTAAGAATCTCCTCCAGGCTTATACTACTGAAGACTGTAGTATTCCAGTCACACATCAAAACACAGACATTCAAACTAAACAAATTGTTGTGCTTTAACTAAAGAGATCTTCATTTGATCTTGATCTTTCTTTGTCTGCGAATTCCACGTAGACCACCTTCCAGTTTAGTACGTTGTTGTTACTCACGGATGTCAACAATGTACCGGAATAACGAAAGGGGTGGTGGACAGTGTTACGCTGGTTAGCTCCTGAGGCCTGGTTAGAGAATGAGATTACCGAAGATAAAAGGTACGTGCCTACGTAACATATGAATGAAAGAAAGACAGTGGGTAAAATGAATGACAACGTAACAGCACGTTCCGGAAATGTATTATTGTTACATTGTAGCCGGCGAGTGCTGCGCGTCTCACAGTTGTACCGTGCCTTGCTCACATGTCAGTGAAGTGATCCTTATTTATGCTTTAAAGAGCCTGGATACCTATGTGTCCCCCTTTTATAACCATTGCTCCGTGTATATTGCCTTACTCTTTGGATTGCCACAAAGCAACCTGCGAGATTGGAGAAAGGTTGAGAAGGGATTGTGAGAGGAAACGACAGCGTCGTGAAAACGAAACGGACTGTGAACGAACAGAAGCAGAAATGCTTCTACACCACCACCATAATTACCATTCGGACAGTGATTCTGAGTAGGCGGTTCCTATCGAATCAATGTCACTCTATATATAAGTGAAGCCATACAATTGAGAACATGTCTCCTTACCTTCTCACGTGACTGTGACTATATACTGCACATGCTTAAAATGTATCTGAACCCAAATGTACAAAACATGAAATGATGAAGTAATTGCTATAAAAATTAGCAAAAAGGGAATGTGAACAAAGTGAGGTATGAAGATCAGACAGTTTCACCACGATTATAGACTGTGGTTTTATAGAAAAAAAAGAGATATCGCCAGCTAAACAATACACAATGAAAAAATTAAAAGTAAAATAAATAATACTGAAAACATCAAAATGTGCTCATCGTGCTATAAAACCTGACAGTCAGCATTTGCTCACTCAGAATCCTTTGATCTATTATTAAGATCTGGATAAAACTTTAATAGCATTTACTTCTGAAATATGCAACACAACACTTTTTTGCAGGCTTGCAAAGACAGAGTGAGTTAATATCTAGACAAAGGAAAAGGGCTAAGTTAAGGAGCATTGGCTGAAGTTGCTTACGCAGAAGACTAAAACAGTACAAAAATTATGTGGACCCCAAACAAAAAAAAATTTGCAGGATAGAGCTGGAAAAATTTGTGGGTGTCAAAGCGACACTGTGAGTGAAACTCATTTCTTACAGCAATTCGCTCACAAATACTTGAGACAGGAGAACACAAGTGAAGTGAATGATTTCATACGATGAGATGGGATGATGAGGACTCATGCTGGCGAGTTGTCAGTGACAAGGGAACACAATGAAAGTGGAATAAAAAGATAATATTTGACAGTTCTGATAGTCAGGCACATTGTATAAGACTTAAGAGACAAATATGGACTCACAAAAATGTCAGTCAGAAAAATAAGAAATAAAAAGGCTTGAAAGTTCCAAATTAAGCCAACAAAGACAGACGTTTACTGCATGACTGCTGAGGAAAAGCTCATGGTATGCTTAAAACCATCATAGTGACGAAGTTACATGACTGCGGTGTAATTAAAACATCTTGGCGACAGCAGTAGAGTCCTTGACCGGGGAGACACTACTGATTGATTATCTGAAAGGAGTGACAGGAGGCATTCACAAAGTTGGTGTTCTTTACAATATTTGGTTAATGAAGAAGGACAGAAACAAGCGTAGAATTTTCATTCCTTGGTCTTTGGAGTGTGACTGATGTAGTGTGAATGACTATACCCTGCGATGGATTGTTAGTTACTGCCACAATTCTGACTCCCCATGACCCTGAACTGGATAAGCAGGTTAGAAAATGGGTGGATTGAAAGAAATACGCTTTGTTTAATTAACTCATAGACCGCCTCATTACTTTATTACTGTTAAGATCTGCTGTATGAGTCCAGATGCCCCTTGTCACATTTTTTGTAATGCTATAATGCCTCTTTTCATTAAATATTTCCCAACCTTTGGACAGTACTATACACACAGTTTAAACATTATTAACATTAACAAAATGGCTTTCATACATAAAATATGTATGACCCCCAACATCAAACAGAATTGTTAAAAAACCCTTTCATTACAAAACGATAACAAGGCTAAAGCATAAGAAAAAGAAGCTTGTATCAGCATGTCAAAGAAGTGTACATTAAAAGGCCCTAATGGCATGCTCACCTCTCAGCCGTACTAAATCCCTTCTTTAATAATACACTGATGAGTGAAAGTGAAAAACTATAAATTCAGAGGGTTCTGGTTAATAACTCTCAAGCTACTGAAGTGCTTTCTGCAGAATTCACAAGGCTAGAGCCCATCAGTTGTTTTATGGAAGATTATTTGTACCAAAATGAAATGCAATGGCGGCACGGTGGCACAGTGCTGGCGCTGCTGCCTTACAGTTAGGAGACCTGTGGGTTCGCTTCCTGGGTCCTCCCTGCATGGAGTTTGCATGTTCTCCCCGTGTCTGCGTGGGTTTCCTCCTAAAGTCCAAAGACATGCAGGTTAGGTGCATTGGCGATCCTAAATTTTCCCTAGCGTGTGCTTGGGGTGTGGGTGTGTGGGTGTGCCCTGCCCAGGGTTTGTTTCCTGCCTTGCGCCCTGTGTTGGCTGGGATTGGCTCCAGCAGACCCCCGTGACCCTGTGTTATGTTATAGCGGGTGGGATAACGGATGGATGGATGGATGAAATGCAATCCATGAAATGTAAAACATATGCATCTGGTACATTTAATTTTGTCACCATTTTATTATAATTAAAAACATGTCAACCAAATGATTGATCGCTTTTCACTATGCCATGCAATTTTTGCGTCAGTTTAAAATGCAATACAAACACACATTGCATTTTCATTCATGTCCATAGGTCACGTCTCGTAACTAAAAGCAAAGCAAGCTTACTGATTCTCACTTAAAAAACAAAAGTTTGAGTGTATTGCATTTTGATTAGAGACCACGCTTTAATTGCACCAAAATTAAACCAATCAGCATCAGAAGGAGGGGCAAGCGGTGTTCCACTTGCAAATGTTTCCATTTTCTGGAGTGATTAACCAAAACAGCGAAAAGTATGTTTTAGATCTCGCTGAAGAACTTTCACTGTTATCTTAAGTTGGCTAAAGTTTTTTTTCTTTTTATACATGTTAAAATGAGACGTGCGGTTACATTTTCAAGGTGTGGGTTGTTAGCAGTTGTTACTAAATACTGAATACAGCATAACATTTGTTAGCATCACTGAGCTTTGTTTCTTTGTACCTTGTCTGCATACTCTCTGTGAAAATCAGATAACCATAACTTGTCATCTACGGGCGAAGAGCAAAAGCCTTAAATGCGTCAAAAATTTCAAGCTCCGGTTTTCGACGGATCTCGATATTTTAGGGTCCCCTGATACGGAAAATATCAACATCTTGATGATGGGTGTGTGTCTGTGTGTCACAGTTTCCTGAGGACGGTCTACAGTGGTGATGCTCATGATGCTCCAACATTGATGGACTAAAAGCCAGAAGTCTACGTGACCATCATCATCAAGTCCTTCCGTGAGAACCCTAAATACAAAGAGGACTGTTTCATTTATGTGAGGTACAATGCCCAGAGGGGACTGGGCGGTCTCATGGTCTGGTACCCCTGCAGATTTTATTTTTTCTCCAGCCGTCTAGAGTTTTTTTTTTTTTTTTTATGTCATCCCTGGCCATCGGACCTTACTCTTATTCGATGTTAATTAATGTTGACTTATTTTATTTTCTTACTGTGTCTTTTATTTTTCTATTCTTCATCATGTAAACACTTTGAGCTACATTTTTTGTATGAAAATGTGCTAAATAAATAAATGTTGTTGTTGTTACAGCTAAAAAGGCTGTACGGAAAAATACCAAACTCAAAACCTAAGCCTGTTATGAGATGATGATGTGCCGATTATTTTTTATTTAAATCATGCAAGAGAAAGAGGCACTCTAGCGGAACCCTCAAATACCGTCATTCTGCAATGAATTCTGAATTCTTCTTGTCAATTGCTATCATAACTACATATTTTATAATGTGGCGGGCAGCTGGGGGCGATACCCAGCCGGGACGCCTGGAAGGAACGGAAGAGGGACTACGTCTCCTCCGGACCACGAGAGGGCAGCTGCCCTGGTTTGTATGGTGGCCACGGGAACAGAGCATGGCAGCTCAACCCAATAGGGGCCAGTGGTCTCCGCCAGGGGGCGCCCAGACACCTGAGAAGCCCTGGACCCGGAGGTGCTGGTGGAAGGAAGACCAGGGACACCCGGAGTGCTTCCGGTTGCTTGTGCGGCACTTCCGCCACACCAGGAAGTGCTGCAGGAAGCTCGTCAGGGGGCACCTGGAGCACATCCGGGTGGACTTAAAAGGGGCCGCCTCCCTCCATACATCAGCTGGAGTTGGGTGGAAGAGGATGAAGCTCGGAGGAGAGGAGTGGAGGCGGTGAAGGAAGGCTGGAGATTGAGAGGCCCGGACTGAGGGTGTGTGGTGCAGAGGCACCGGGTTGTGTGTGTGGTAGTGTAAATAGTTTGTAAATATGAATAAACGTGTTGTGGTGTTTGAACCATCGGTGTCTGCCTGTCTGTGTCGAGGCTGGTCTCCACAATAATCAGAAAGATCGGCATCAGAGTTTTAAATAATTACTGAAATGTTATAGAGTAGTTCGGGTAACTTGGTTCCTAGGGTGCAAAGCCTACTGACGTTCACCTCTGAATGTTTTGCCTTCTTTGGACATAGAAGGGAATGAAATTGTCGTTAACATTGTCAGCTCCCCTGCCTTATCAACTTCATGTTTGCCGTCTTTAGCACTTGTTGAACACACTGATAATTAGAACGCCTCTTACCCCCCTTTTGATGCTGATTGCTCATTTGATTACATTTAGTTTTGGCACAATTAAACATTTGTTCTTGAATCGAAATGTAACACACACAAGCAGCAGCTGAGCGGAATGCAATACATTTGCTTTGCTTTTAGTTATTAGACACAATCTATTGACATAAGCGAAAATGCAACACTCTGTACTTTGTATTTTGTATTGTATTATAAACTGACACAAATTGTGTCTCACAACGAGAAGCAATCTATAATTTAGTAGATATATTTGTAATTATGACACGATAAAGCCAGGCCAAAATGAAATGTGCCATGTGCATATGAATTGCATTTCAATTCAGTTAACACGCTGGATTACTGTAATCCATCTTTTTAGAACAAAGGTGTCTACAGGAATTAGGAGTAAGTGCAGGTGCTTATTAAGTTTAGCCAGGCTCGTCTGCCATTGAGAACATTTTAACTCATTTCACAGGCTTGTTCGAAGCTGTCTGAAAATCATTTTTTATTCTATAGCCACACCTAAAAAAGCAGAGACGAATATCAGATGAAGTGGGTACTACAGACCATGATTAGTCACAGTATGTCTTTAAGGCCATTTCACATTGTGAGCATACAGGTAATGGAAGATTTAAAATATTCTAATGATTGGTTCAATTTAATGTTTTTTCTGTATTGTTGTTTAATGATAAAGGCTTAAAAAGTCATTCAATCAAACACTTTTACTCATCTGTGTTTTTATACAGTCTTGTTTCCCTTAAGTAGCACCAGATACCACGGTGTAAACTGAGTTAAAAGAAGGCAAGATAAATTCAAAATCTGACCTAAACCTTCACACTAAAGAGGAAGGCTTAAAGAAACAACAACAAAGGGTGGACACTGTTGCCCAGAACTGTGTTTTTGCCACAACAATCAAGATGGATGACCTCAAAGTGCATATACCTGATTAGTTTCCTGGAAGTCCTGCTTTCGTAATACAAAGATTAAGTTATGGCTTATATTACAATATGATGAACCATGAGGCTACGTCCAGGAGAAGGAGGAAATATGAGATTCAGAGATACTGAGATGACCGACAAAATGAAAGAAACTGCATAATACAACCCTATGTGAAAACAAGGGCAGACCTTGGTGTCACAGTTCACATTTCCTACTCCTGCCAGAAACTCTGGAAGCACAAAGAGGACCACCGAGGAAGGAGTTATGGCTTAGATATCCCAGAGTCTGTTCTTCTCTCTCTCCTCTGATGCCCAAAAACTCAGAACATACCCCTTAGAGTGTGTCCAGGCAGCTCATAGATGAACATCATAGCCACACAAATGATACTGGGCCCAAAATGGACAGGAGTTTTGCAAGAAAGACTGCTCTGGCTACTCCATGAAGACAAAAAAAAAAAATAAAACAGCCAGATATATGGACATAAGAATGCTTACCTATAAGCAGATATTCTAGAAAATGTAAATAAAAATGACTTGTATGGCTGGACGTCTGTTAGGATTTTAATCTGGAGTGGTGGAGGTACAAACAAGTTACAGTAAAGGGATAATCTATAAGGCCAGTCAACAAGCCAAGGTCAGTAATGCAAGTCAGAAATCAGAACACCAAAGCCAAAACTAAACCAGAGATCAGTCAAAACAAGGTAAGTCCAATTCCCTAAATACTTTTTAAATCTGTTGATTGAATATGCAAAGAATGTCCTTTAATAAAGTCTATCGTCGTCTTGCTACAAACAATATGGCCCCAATGCAAACTAACACACAAAATAGAAGTGCTCGTGGAAAAATGAAAAAACAAGATGGTACTGTGATGGCATCACCAAAAACGTAAAAGTAAATCAAATAGAAAAATATTGATTCAATTCAGAATAATTCAATTCAGTTTACATCGGTATAGCGCACTTTATTGAGTAAAAAATGACAAACAAATCAAAAATAGTCCTCATGAATTTCTAACAGATTTCTGAATTGTCACGGCTGAAATCTACCAAGAATAAGTACTTTTGATGTACGCCACCGTCCCAGCTGCGATTCTTCCACCCGCCAGCTTTATAGTTAAAATATTATTCCCCTCAGTGTCTCCAATCGTGGGGCAAAGCCTCTTTTTGGTCTTTCTCTTATGTGCATTATATTAAATCACATGTTTGTGCTGGATTTTATGCTAGTTTTGTAATATGAAGAAGTTTACCTAAACCTTACCCAGTTTATGAATTAACCTAGCAAAGCAGATGGACTTACCTGCACAGCCAAAAGGACAGTGGCCATTGAGAAGCCTGCCTTCCACAGCTCCTTACTATCCAGAAAGCTTATACAGGGTCTCCCAGAATGCTTATCCACTAAACATAAACAGAACAAGAATAAAGTAACAGCGGTATCCACACAGCAAGTGACAAGCAATCTTTTCAAGGTGTTTATTTCCAAATTCTATCAACTTACTGCAATAAAAATCTACCCAACAGCAAACAGATATTTATGTAAGAAAACAAGAAAAACAAGCAGCATGTAAGGCTTACCGTTTGGATGAAAAGGAATGGTAGTAAATTTTACTATGGGGGGAGCAGTATTGTAATCTTCATTGTATTGGAGTGTCAGCTGAAGAGAGCCCCCTGAAGAGGAAATTTAAATATCTGAATTAAAAATAAATCATTATTGTTTAAGCAGTCACATACACTTGAGATCTGAATGAATCAGTACACTGTGCGCTAGTTATAAAAGAATAATCAAAATATAATCAGTGTGTCACTGGAATTTATGCTTTAAATGGTCACGCATACACAGTATTTATATTTATATACTTTACACATGCATTTGGCTGGCGTTGATACACAAATATATAAAAATTCGGGAGTGCTCTCCCCTGGACTTTCTTACATACTCAGATATGGGGATGGATATTTGAGGAGTAAACTGCAAGACAACGATTACATTTTTATATTATATACATTAAAGATCCATAAACAACAAATCAAATTAAATTAATACATATTGAACAATTATTATGAAGGTAAAGTTGAATAAATCAGACTCAGCTGCGTGAATAAAAGGTAAAGTACCACTTCGGTTAGCGGAAATGGCCCAAAAGTTGATAGAAATCTATGCTCTGTACCTAATACTTGTATGCAAAAATAGGTTGGCCAGTGAAAGCGAACTCAAGTTATTGTGTTTACAGACAGACACACATACATAATTCCAAAAATGGTATTTTCTGACTCAGGGAGGTCTAAAACGTCGAGATTCATCAAAATCTCAAAATCAAATTTTTTGGATGATTATAAAACGTTCCCTACAAAAAAGTAAATCGGACTCAGGGAAGTCTAAAACGCTGAGATTCATCAAAATCTCAAGGTTGAATTTTTGGACGATCACAATACTTGTTTCTTGATTTGATGCATTTTAACATTATTACATTAAAATGACTTTTTTTCCGTAGCACCATTTTGAACCAGTTGTTTTGATGGTTGCTTGCCGTTATTAGGCATGATGGCCCGGAACCTAGCAGGATTTCCCGTGGATGGTCTTATAAGTATTGAAACAAAGTTAGTGCAGCACGCCACCCCCTAGTCTGATGTTATACTACTATTATTCAGGCCCTTTAGCTGTCTCCCAATCACACGTGTGTGATCGCACATATACAGCGATACCTTGGAATCCAAACTTAATCCATTCCAGAACCCTGTTCGAGCTCAAAATCGTTCGAGTTCCAAGACAATTTTTCCCCTTTAAAATAATAGAAACTGAATAAATCCGTTCCTGGGTCCCACACTCTCGAATTTTCAAAATATTTTAACAGTAAATACACTGGACTTTAAGGTAAAATATTAACAAATAATAATAATATTTGAATAAAAATTTCTCTCTATTAAAGAAAAAATCTTGGAAGGCTTGGAAGGAGACAATCGATGTATAATTTTCTCGGAGACAAGACAGTGAGACAAAAGGTTCACCCACTCCTTCACAATATGAGCGGCAGAGATGTGAGTTGGCTGGCTCGCAGCGTGCCCCTGGGGGTGTGCGACCGAATCGTGCAGGAGGCACAGCCCCCTAGTAATTTAATAAAATTAAAAATTGTAGCTCTAACAGCTTTCATCTTATTCTTATTTTCCTCACTACAGGACCCATGGCGAATACACTAAGTTGTTATATAAAAAAATAACACAAAACAGGCACAAAAGCATAAAATTAGCAGCTAAAATAGCAGTGAAAATCACACGAGATGCTTTCACTACAGATTCCGACAGCAAACTGAATGAAAAAGAGTATGGGTGGCCCAAGTGCTGGGGAAACGTGGAGACAAACACACACGAACAACATGCTGGGTGTTCGGATTCTAAAGCAGAGTTCGGATTCCGGTTTCGTTTGGATTCCAAGTTGTTTGAGTTCTGGGGCATTCGGATTCTGGGGGCAATACTGTATCTATACTAATAAACGGCAAAGCCCTCACTCACTCACTCACTCACTCACTCACTCACTCACTCACTCACTCACTCACTCACTCACTCACTCA
>JANRMT010062857.1:34309395-34340597 GCA_026402145.1 Polypterus bichir lapradei
GATAGATAGATAGATAGATAGATAGATAGATAGATAGATAGATAGATAGATAGATAGATAGATAGATAGATAGATAGAACTTAATTTGTTCCAAGGGAAATGTAAGACTGTTCCTCCTACTTTCTCTTCCTTATTGTAATGCAATAAATAGACCAAAGTAGCATCATATGAAAAGTTTATAAGGGCAATGTTTGTACATTTATTACTTTACACTGTCCTAGTGTTAGAGATGGTGGATGTGTTTGTGAGAGGGCTCTCTCAAGTGTTGGTCCTTTGCTTGTTCAGTATGCTGTCAGGATAGGGCCCAGCTCCCAGTGACCCTAAAGTAGATGAACATCTTTAAGGATGAATGGATGGATAAATGAGTGCCATGTTAACAAATTCAAAAGACTGTTCCATACTCCTCCTTATTATCATCCTGTAACAAACTGACCAATGGAGTATCATTTGAAGATTTAATAAGGGAGGCCTTTGTGGAGTCTATCTGTTTTCCATCTTTGCGAGTTTTTCTTCAGATACTCTGTTTTTTACCCGGCTCATTCATTTCTTTTCACCCTGCATTTCCTGATAAGGGTCACAATACAAATGTTGTCAGATGGACAGGACAGGCCACTTTATCCTAAGCAACATTTCCCAGTTCATATCATTATAATTGCTGACTTTAAATTGTCCTCCTGCATGAGTACGGGTGATTGTGCCATTGGTGGACTGCTGCGGCATTCTGGGAAGGTTCCCATTAATGCTGCTATTACAGGCTTTGGCTCTTGTGACCCTGAACCTGATTAATCAGGTTTGATAACAGGTAGCTGTGGTGGGCTGGCGCCCTGCCCGGGGTTTGTATCCTACCTTGTGCCCTGTGTTGGCTGGGATTGGCTCCAGCAGGCCCCCGTGACCCTGTAGTTAGGATATAGCGGGTTGGATAATGGATGAATGGATAACAGGTAGATGGAGAGATGGTGTACTACAGCTTTATATTTATGTATTACGTACCTTTATCCTAGACAAAACTGAACAAAACCTGCAATTGTTAGGATAAAGAATACTGAGTATGGCAGACAGAAAATAACCTGGTGAAAAGTGTACGGCAGTGTGCAATTCAGGCATCCTTTTGAGAGTTTAATTTGATGCGATCTAGGACTCAGAAAGTCAAGTACCAAGACAGACCTTCATTCAAAGTAATCTCTGAACCAAAATGCTTAGCTGAATTGTACTGAAAGCTGAAGCAGAAGGAAACACATCAGAGAGAACCACATGATGACATGTAGTGCCTTCTAAGAGCTTCTAAATCAAATCCAGTCACAGAATAATCTGAAGACCTGCTCTGGTTTATGTATCAGGCTGGTCTAAATATCGGTACAGTATGTGCACTTTACACTATGACTTACAACAATCCTTTCAAAGCTCTCCTTCACTAAGAACATGAGGACATGGGTCTATAATCATTTAGTTCAGCTGGAGCCACTTTAGCAAAGGGGACTGTGGAAGTAAATGTTGGAAAAAAAATAGCGAGGTATTCTTCAAACTGTTTTAAAGCATACCTAGTAATATTTTTTGGACCTAGACTTTTGCAGACATTAAAAACCTCACTAATGGCAGCGTTGTTAGTGTTATTTTATTGTTTTACTGCTGCAAGGGCCAGACTTCAACTTCTGGTCTGGTCACTCCCTGTGACAAGTCTACATACCCCCTGTGTTATCTGGGTTCACTAGGTACTCTGGTATCTTCCTACACCCTGAAGGAATGAATGATAGGTTCATAGGCATCTTCCACATCTTACAATAGCACGACTGCACCAGGGGTTGCTATACAACCTCTGTAGACAGTAACAAAGACTGAATTTGACACCTTGCTCTTTACATTTAAAGTGTAAATTCTTACCCCTGGGTGTTAGGCGCCTCTTAAACATCTTCTTGTGTTCTGATTTTCCACTCAATTATATTTTTCTACAACACTTTTGTTGCTCCAGAACAGTTAAGATTTGAGAAGTTAAATTTATGGAATGTTATAATTTTTTCTAAATATTCTTAAGGAAGTGGACAATTAATGACCAACATCCATATGTGTAACTAATAACAACTCTTCTCTATGTACAGTCGTGGCCAAAAGTTTTGAGAATGACACAATTGTTGGTTTTCACAAAGTTTGCTGCTTCAGTGTTTTTAGATCTTTTTGTCAGATGTTTCTGTGGTGTACTGAAGTAGAATTACAAGCATTTCATAAGTTTCAAAGGCTTTTACTGACAATGACATGAAGTTTATGCAAAGAGTCAATATTTGAAGTGTTGGCCCTTCTTTCTTTTTCAAGCCCTCTGGCATGCTGTCTATCAACTTCTGGGCCAAATCCTGACTGATGCCAGTCCATTCTTACATAATCAATGCTTGGAGTTTGTCAGAATGTGTGGGTTTTTGTTTGTCCACCCGCCTCTTGAGGATTGAGAACAAGTTCTCAATGTTGTCCCATTGTCCCCAGGTCTGGGGAGTTTCCTGGCCATGGACCCAAAATTTCAATGTTTGTTCCCCAAGCCACTTAGTTATAACTTTTATCTTATGGCCCAGTGCTCCATCATGCTGGAGAAGGCATTGCTGGTCACTAAACTGTTCTTGGACAGTTGGGAGAAGTTGCTCTAAGAGGATGTTTTGGTCCCATTCTTTATTCATGGCTGTGTTCTTAGGCAAAATTGTGAGTGAGCCCACTAACTTGGCTGACATGAATGGTCTCAGGATGCTTTACTGCTGGCATGACACTGGACTGATGGTAGCTCTCACCTTTTCTTTTCTCCGAACGCCCCAAACAATCAGAAAGGGGATTCATCAGAGAAAATGACTTTCCCTCAGCAGTCCAATCTCTGTACCTTTTGCAGAATATCAGTCTGTCCCCGATGTTTTTCTTGGCTTCTTTGCTGCCCTTCTTCGACACCAGGCCATCCTTTAAAAGTCTTCACCTCACTCACACCTGCCTGCTTCCATTCCTGATTAAGCTCTGCATTGGTAGTGTCCCCCGATCCCACACCTGAATCAACTTTAATAGGCGGTCCTGGCGCTTGCTGGACTTTCTTTGGCGCCCTGAACAATTGAACGTGTCTCCCTGAAGTTCTTGATAGTCGATCTGATAAATGGTTGATTTAGGTACAGTCTTACTAACAGCGATATCCTTGCCTTAGAAGCCCTTTTTGTGCAAAGCAATGATGGCCCTTTTGTGGCAGGACTGAAATGCAGTGGAAATGTTTTTTTTGCGGTTACGTTCATTTTTATGGCAAAGAGGGACTTTGCAATTAATTGTAATCCATCTGCTCACTCTTCATAACATTCTGGAGTAGATGCAAATGGCCATCATAAAAACTGAGGCAGCAAACATTGAGAAAATTAATATTAATGTCATTCTCAAAACTTTTGGCCACGACTGTACAGCTATTATGCATTATGCATGCTTGCAAGTGTGTCTTCAGACAAGATTATGCATATAAAAAGGCAAATGAAAGTCTAATTAATTGAGTGAAGGCACAGATCATCAGAACTTACCTGGAGTGAAAGCCAGCAGTCAGAGCTGCAGAATTAAAGGGGGACACAATTTTAAATGTAACTGCTCTACTTGATAGTTTGAAGCAAATTGGCAAGGCACCAATGGATGATGGAACTGTAGGAAAATAACTACAGCTAACTTGACAGTGGCTTTGAAATCAATAATTGATATCTAGATGTTGTCTGTCAGAAAAATTACTTTATTCACATATATATTCAGCTTATATACAAACACATCCTTCTATTATGAAATCTGGATTATCCACTTCAGAGTCATAGAGCATTACACACATTCCATAACAGACCCACCTAATCAGTGATGCAGGTGGACAGAACCTATCATGACATCACTGGACAGGACACCAATCCATCACAAAGCCAATTAGCCTACCCAGCATGCCTTTCAAGATGTGGGAAGAAAACTGGGGCGCCCAGTGAAAAAAAAAGCACAAATAAAGGGATAACATACAAACTTCACACTGGCGAAGTCCAAGAGCAGAATTCAAACCAAGGATTGTGGATTGTCTCTGGGGCAGCAGTGCTAACCATTCTTTCACACCCTTATACATTTCATATAGTGTCAGAGTTCACGCTGCTATATAAATACATAGAAAAAAACGTAAACTGAGACAGCCTCAATAAAAGCTGCTATGATCTGCTCAAATAATACTAAATTAATAGCACTACATATCCACTAGATGGCAGCAATACTGTGCCATACTGAAATGGCACTTTTTAAAATATCTTTTATTTTTATTCTTACTGTCATATTTACAGTGCATCCGGAAAGTATTCACAGCGCATCACTTTTTCCACATTTTGTTATGTTTACAGCCTTATTCCAAAATGGATTAAATTAATTTTTTTCCTCAGAATTCTACACACAACACCCCATAATGACAACGTGAAAAAAGTTTACTTGAGGTTTTTGCAAATTTATTAAAAATAAAAAAACTGAGAAATCCCATGTACATAAGTATTCACAGCCTTTGCTCAATACTTTGTCGATGCACCTTTGGCAGCAATTACAGCCTCAAGTCTTTTTGAATATGATGCCACAAGCTTGGCACACCTATCCTTGGCCAGTTTCGTCCATTCCTCTTTGCAGCACCTCTCAAGCTCCATCAGGTTGGATGGGAAGCGTCGGTGCAAAGCCATTTTAAGATCTCTCCAGAGATGTTCAGTCGGATTCAAGTCTGGGCTCTGGCTGGGCCACTCAAGGACATTCACAGAGTTGTCCTGAAGCCACTCCTTTGATATCTTGGCTGTGTGCTTAGGGTTGTTGTCCTGCTGAAAGATGAACCGTCGCCCCAGTCTGAGGTCAAGAGCGCTCTGGAGCAGGTTTTCATCCAGGATGTCTCTGTACATTGCTGCAGTCATCTTTCCCTTTATCCTGACTAGTCTCCCAGTTCCTGCCACACAGCATGATGCTGCCACCACCATGCTTCACTGTAGGGCTGGTATTGGCCTGGTGATGAGCGGTGCCCGGTTTCTTCCAAACGTGACGTCTGGCATTCACACCAAAGAGTTCAATCTTTGTCTCATCAGACCAGAGAAGTTTGTTTCTCATGGTCTGGGAGTCCTTCAGGTGCCTTTTGTCAAACTCCAGGTGGGCTGCCATGTGCCTTTTACTAAGGAGTGGCTTCCGTCTGGCCACTCTACCATACAGGCCTGATTGGTGGATTGCTGCGGAAATGGTTGTCCTTCTGGAAGGTTCTCCTCTCTCCACAGAGGACCTCTGGAGCTCTGACAGAGTGACCAACAGGTTCTTGGTCACCTCCCTGACTAAGGTCCTTATCCCCCGATCGCTCAGTTTAGATGGCCGGCCAGCTCTAGGAAGAGTCCTGGTGGTTTCGAACTTCTTCCACTTATGGATGATGGAGGCCACTGTGCTCACTGGGACCTTCAAACCAGCAGAAATTTTTCTGTAACCTTCCCCAGATTTGTGCCTCGAGACAATCCTGTCTCGGAGGTCTACAGACAATTCCTTTGACTTAATGCTTGGTTTGTGCTCTGACATGAACTGTCAACTGTGGGACCTTCTATAGACAGGTGTGTGCCTTTCCAAATCATGTCCAATCAACTGAATTTACCACAGGTGGACTCCAATGAAGCTTCAGAAACATCTCAAGGATGATCAGGGGAAACAGGATGCACCTGAGCTCAATTTGGAGCTTCATGGCAAAGGCTGTGAATACTTATGTACATGTGCTTTCTCAATTTTTTATTTTTAATAAATTTGCAAAAATCTCAAACTTTTTTCACGTTGTCATTATGGGGTGTTGTGTGTAGAATTCTGAGGAAAAAAAAATGAATTCAATCCATAAATAAAATTTTCCATTTTCTCTGGACCTTTGTGACTTTTAACCTCAATATCTCCAGAACACAACTTGATGTTAATGTGATTTTTTAAGAAACGAAAAAACAGCACCAATTTCAGGTGTTAATGTTGACCACAATAATTATTGAGAATGTTTAAATATTTAAGCATGTTGAAAAGGAACAAGATCTTTATGTTTGCTGCTCAGTAACTAGCACCCACTTTCTTGAATGTTCATTTTATGATGAGCAAAAAAAAAGCATATAGGCAAATAATAAATGAGCAAATGACCCAGATGTGAAGGGATCTTATGAGATAGCAAGAGCCAGTGAAGTCGAACACTTTTATTCATATATCACAATAAGAATATGTGAAATGACAATTGATGACCCCGTTTACATACCCTTATATGTCGGGCCTGTTAATACACTCTTAAGTGAGTGTTGAGAATCTCCTCCTGTGCCTTGTTGGACTGTAATCATTGTCTGCACATCAGTCATTGTGTTTCTTAGTTCTTGGGGAAGCCTTGTACATTAACTTGTATTTGCTGCATATCAAAATGGGGCAAACGTGAAAGAATTATCAAATGGCCTGTAAGAAAAATTAATTAAGCACGTAAACCAGGTTAAGATTAGTAAAAGATGTCCAAAGATTTGAAAATGCCAATCAACACTAACTGAACCCTGATTATAAAGTGGAAAATCAGTGGACACCAAGCCAAGATCAGGTAGACCAATAAATAGAGTATTTCAAAGACAATCCATCATGGGAATTGTGCAAAATGCAAAGAAAAACCCCACAGGCCTGAAGTGAATGAAAGTGGAGTGTTGGTTTCAGCATGTATGTCTTAATAAAGACATACTTAAAACAAAAATGGGCAGCATGGTAAAGTTGCCAGAAAAAAAAAAAACATCTTTTGCACCACAGCACTAAATGGCCTGTTTGAAATATTCCAAACAGTATATATAGAAATGTAATGACTTTTATAATAGAGTAATTTGGAGTGATGAAACAAACCATACATGCCACATTTGGAGAGGACTATGAAGCCTGTGAAGAGAAACACACCACTACTGTGAAGCCCTGAAGTTGATCTCTGCTGCATTGCAGATGTGTGAGCTGCGGCTGCACAGGAAATGTGGTCAGAGTTGTGGCTGTGAATGGCACTTTTCAACACAACAATGATCCTGCGTGCAAGGCCAAGCTGACCCTTCGATGGCTGCAGTGGAAGAAAGTAAAGAAAGTAAAGGTCCTAGAGTGTCCCTTGAAATGCCTGAACCACAAGATCATTGAGGCAATGTCGGGTGACCTGAAATGTGCATTACCTACCTACAAGGCAATTAAAGAATTAGAGACCCGGAAGGTTTTTTCTCAAGGCGAACGGGTGGCTTTTCCACTTGAGAAGAAAGAGGAACGCATTGATGGCTATCACTAAAGGTTGCAAGTGGTCGCTGATGTTCAAGGGAACAACACACAATATTAAGAACCACAGGTATGTAAGTAACATTTTGAACAAGGTCATGCGCATAATCTCAGCTATTATTATTATTTGTATAATAAATGTGTAATTCAGTGAGGACACATATTTTCACCTGAGTATTATTACTAAATAAAAAAAATATTTGTAGGATCAATAATATTTTATAAAAATGGTAAACATCTAGAGTCCCAGCAGATGTCATACTATTTAATATTCTGTACCAATCTAACAATAAAAGCACACCCAACAGAACACAAAGAACAGAAAAAAGCAAAATAAATTCCTGCTGTGCCTTGGGTCTTCCTGTGAAAGGTTCTGTCCACGTCTACTTGGTGATGTTACTTGCCCGCTTGTCTGACTTCAATCTATCAAATCAAAGCACTCCTCCCACAATTCCCATCTTTAATTAGCCGGTCCTTGTTGTCCTTTTTGTTGAGCTTTTAACCACAACTCTTGTTTAGACTCTTAGTTTGAGGCTCATCATTTTAAGTTAAGGGTGTGAGCAATGATTTCATTTAATTATTTTAAAATTATGAGTCCCTCCATCCATCCATTATCCAACCCACTATATCCAAACTACTGGGTCACGGGGGTCTGCTGGAGCCAGTCCCAGCCAACACAGGGCGCAAGGCAGGAAACAAACCCCGGGCAAGGCACCAGCCCACTGCAGAAATTATGAGTCTATTTTTTATTTTTCATGTAAAGTAGAGATGAGAGGTTACCATAGCCCCTTGCTAAAAAAAATCACATGGCATCAAAATGTCATAACTCATGTAAATAACACAACAAAACTTTCACAGACCTGCCTAATCTAATACAGGGTTTGGGTGCTGGAGTCCGTCTTGACAGCATTGGGCACAAGATGGCAACCAACCCAGGACGGAGTGCCAGTTCACTGCAAGGCACACAGGGCGTCTGTTATTGGCCCTGGATCCTTTGAACCTCAGTCCTCATGCAGTCCCTACAGGCTGACAGTCTTAATAGAGCAACTGAGTCCCAGCTCTCCTAATCAGAGACCATGTGTTTCAACCAAACATGTTGGGAGAAAACTGCGTGGCCACCCACCAGTCCCTCCTGCACTCACTTCTTTAAAAAGACAACGTGGACCGAGTTTTCTGATTCCATGTTGCCACCTAGTGGAGTTAAAGTTCTTCTGGCCTCTTGTCAATCCTCCATGGCCTCATTCTCTTTCACAGGACCACCAGTACACTTAGCTGCCAGACTTCCCAGCATGTGCAAATATACTACAGATACCAGTGTGGGGGTTTCCCTTTGCCGTTGACCAGTTCCACACCCCTTCTCTTTCCAGCACCAGTTGAATACAACCTTCAATCCTGGCAGCTCTTAATTAAAAGGCACTCGCAACTGCATATAAAATTGCACTTAGGTATTTCTGTTATTTTACTTTGTCATCAATTGTGTGTCAGTGTGGAGTAAAATGGACTGTGGAGTGCAGACTTTAAAAATTTCAGTTATTTACAGGTCAGAGATATCACAGAAATGTATGCCGTTTTTGTAAATTACATATAATGCATTACTAAAAGGCAGTATGTTATATCTATCCATCTCTGTTCTAAAATGGACCTTGAAAAAAAAAAATCATTTGTATTGCATAATGGAGAAAGGTCCCTAAAATAATCACATTTATTCATTTTCCTTACCCACTAATTATGGAACCCGTAACTCTGGAATTGGGTGCAAGCTGAAAACCAGCTGTGGGTGGGACACCAGTCAAGTACGCTCACTCTGAAACTCTAGCGCTAATTCTGGCCGAAATCCATTTACAGTTGCAAGTCAAACAAACTTGAATATCTTTGTAGGAGGAAACAATATACCAGGATAAAAATAAAAACAATATGCAAACACCAAGCATCGAGCGCATGGGCTGGGAGCTGAAGGATCTGAACCCTGGACTCAGCGGAGTTTCTGCCATTGTGTGCCTGTGGGGTAAACGATTACCAGATGTTTTACAAAACATGTAATACGCTTCCCGCAGTAATTTGACTTATTACTAAAATGTTTATAACAATCCTAAGCTTTGTCCTTTAAAGAAATCATTTGCGTCCATTTTTCTGTTATATGCTAATGTAATTATTTACCGAGACAAATCTTGCTTCTTGCAGTCTGTCAGAATATCTCATGCCAGGTGAGGTAACCCTCTTTCCGGTTTTAGGGGCTGAACCAATTGGCCCTGCAGTGTTCTCTAGATCCTCAGCCGTGTGTGCGCTCATGTCCAACCTGAACGTTCCAGTTTATTGATGAAGCTTGACAGTCATCACCTGTACTACAAAGAGGACCACCTGTTGTTATTTTTAATTGTGCGTTTGCACTTCCAGTTCTAGTTCTTGCCAGTCAAAGGAACATGCAGCACACACCAGCGAAGAGGTATGAAAAGTTCAGTACTGTTTGCCCCCTTAAAAAAGGAAAGGAGATCAAAATCAGGAATATGCCATTCACAAGATATTACACTGTAACTTGGTTTTCACCCACCACTGAAGAGGACTGTGCTACATCTGAACAAGTGAGAAAATGAACACATGACGTAACATTCAGCTGTGCCTGAGGACTGACTTGAATGGTGGCGCATGCTTTACTTCATCAAAGAGTCAGTTATCACATTTTAATTTATGAAATATTTTTGTAATAGTGAATCATATACACAAATAAAAGTGAGAATGAAACACCTGATAACTTTGATCTCATTTAATTAGCTATTTTCTTTCTCTTATTCTACATTCAGAAAAGCACAGCAGCCTGATTTTTACATTTATAAGCCATTTACAAATATTTCCGCTTTGGTTATAGACCTAAAATGCTCAACTCTCTTTTGTTGATCTCATTCTATTTTGTCCTTTCTCTGGGCAGTTTTTCCCCCTTCACCGTGTCTTAATAATCACAATTAAAAACGAGCAGAGCAGACACCCTGGCAAACAACACACTGAATCGTGAAAGGCTGCACCTACTTTAGCATCAGACCCACTAATTAGTAAATAATGGATTAATTAAACAATTAGAAAACCTGGAAAAACAGAATGAAAATCAAGATGAACATATTTTTAAAACAAATTACATTATTATTATTATACTCATATAACTGCTTGGTAGATTTCAATTTTTTTTTTTACCAAACTTAGTTTTCTAATTTCTATATTGTTCCTAAAACACAGTACTGGGGGAAATAACAGTTCGCTTAATTAGCTCAGTAGTCCTATTTCTAATCTACCCTTCATTTCCAAAATCCTTGAAAAAATAGTGGCTATTCAACTTCATTCTCATTTATCTCAAAATAATCTGTACAAACAGTTCCAGTCTGGTTTTCGTCCCCTCCACAGTACAGAAACGGCACTTATAAAAATTACTAATGACCTCCCTATGGCACCTGATTCTGGTTTAATTCCTATTCTCGTCCTCCTTGATCTGAGTGCAGCCTTTGACACTACTTGTCACACTACTCTCCTCAACAGATTATCTTCGATTGGCATTACCCACACTCCACTAGATTGGTTCAGATCCTACCTCTCAGGCCGCACTCAGTTTGTTCAGCTTAAAACTTTCACATCCCAACCCACCGCTGTTACTTCAGGTGGGCTCTGTCCTGGGGCCCCTCCTTTTCATTATTTACCTCTTTCCCCTCATCAATATCTTTCGTAAATATAACATTAGCTTCCACTGTTATGCTGATGACACCCAACTCTGTCTCACTAGCAAACTTACTTTTTCCTTTCCACCCGCCTCACTTATTGATTGCATAACAGAAATCAAATCCTGGTTTTCTTCAAATTTTTCTTAAGTTAAATAACAAGTGACAAAACTGAGGATCTCATCATTGGTACAAAATCAACATTATGCAAAACTGATCATTTTTCATTTCTTATTGATAATTCCTCTGTCTCCCCTTCCCCACAGGTTAAGAGTCTGGGTGTCATCCTTGACAGAACTTTATCCTTTCAGTCCCACACCAATAACATCTCCCGGTCTGCATATTTCCACTTCCCTCACTCCCCACACCACTGCTATCCTCGTTCATAGCCTTGTCACTTCTCGGTTATTGTAATTCCCCTTTCTTTGGTCTTTCTCACAAATCTCTTTATAAGCTTGAACTGCTCCAGACTTCAGCTGCCCTCCCGCATCATTATTAGAACTCCCTCTATTCACCATATCACTCCCGTCTTGCAGCAGCTTCATTGGCTTCCAGTTAAGTTCCGCATTCAATTCAAAATTCTTCCGTTAACTTTTAAGGCTCTCCACAACCTCGCCCCTCCATATCTGTCTGACCTCCTCCATGTTGCCATTCCCTCCAGCACCCTCAGATCCTCTTCCTCCATCCACTTGACTGCCCCCTTTGTTCGTCTTACCACCATGTTACGTAGTATATATGTACCAAATTTCAGGTCAATCGGTCAAACGGTTTGCGAGCGACGGGTGATTTAAAATCCTGGACAGACACGGTAGCATATTATAGAAGAAGATACAAAATACGGTGAAATTCTTTCAACAGTATTAAAGTTAGTAATCCAAAAGTGTTTTGTTAAAGACTTGCTATCTTTCACCCACAGTTATAGAGATACCAAAATGTCTTGTTTCAGTTTGAAACAAGTCAAGCACATATGGAATTTTCCCATCATTACTTGAATATGAACATTCAAGCAAATGGTGGGTTTCAAACCCAAAATTCTTTATTTCTCCACTTCCTGGATCCATAAACCTGAAATAAATATAAACCAACAGGACCAAATCTTTTCAGTTTCTATTGTTTCGCAGTGTCTTGTTGTGCAGCCTGAACAGCACTTACTGCACCATTGGATGCATATTTTTGCACTGGCTGCCAGCAGATATAACAACTAACTGCCTTTTCAGTCACTCAGAGGTCTTTGAATCCCCAAATTATTGTCTGAAATGCCCAGATAAAATCCAGATCCATAGGCCACTGTGAGGGCACAGAAACACTAATGATGACACATAGCAATAAGAGCTACCATATATCCTACTGTTTATAATTAGGAGCTGCCTCAGTACAGGCATACTGACATGAGCCTCCGCTGTCACATTATTTCATTTTCAGATGTGTTGCCAGATAAATTAAAGAATCCTATAATTTATTCTGCATAACCCTGTCTTCAGCTATAAAAAAAATACAACTATTAATAATAAAGGTACATTTCCGGAACAGACAGGATACTGAGATGAATGTTACCAATTATCAGATGGCCCCCTCCTCAGCTAAAGAAAATGCAGCATAATAATTTTAATTTGGTGGGATATATGATGGAGATGGGGAGAGAGGCAAAAAATAGAATGCCCCGCCAGGCTATACAGCCCCGTTTCAGACAGAAAACAAGGGACCCTAATATAATTACACTTTTTGATGGATTAGCTAGTGGGCAAGGGCTTTCCAAGGAGAAAAGGATGGTGTAGGATAGGGACAGACC
This sequence comes from Polypterus bichir lapradei, assembly GCA_026402145.1. Classification (NCBI taxonomy): domain Eukaryota; kingdom Metazoa; phylum Chordata; class Cladistia; order Polypteriformes; family Polypteridae; genus Polypterus; species Polypterus bichir. The sequence goes on from JANRMT010062857.1 coordinate 34,322,143, forward strand.
ACAAAGAGCCATAATACGTAAAGAGACAAATCTCCCCAGGTTTGTTTGTTGATTCACATCATTATCCCAAAGTGTTGATAGTGACCACTAGGGGGCTGTATACATTCTGTGTACTGTATAATGGTAATCCTGAAGGCGCAATAGGCAGGTAAAGCAAAAAAAGTAGAGGAGAGGTGACCCACCTTCTGCCAATGATACCTGACCCTCTCTATATGAATAAGAAACCATTAAAGGTGAACAGGAGGGATAAAAAAGGCAGCGATTGTTCTCAAGACATGAGAAACAGGATCATGTGGCCCGTTTAAAATTTAGGACTAATAGTAGGACTAGTTATTTCACTGAAGCCCACTTGGTGCCATCACATAGCCCAAGAGCTGAACGTATGGCACTATATTGACCTTTTAAGCAAGATACAGTGGTGCCTCGGCTTGTGAGCATAATTCGTTCCAGAAACGTGCTTGTAGTCCAAAGCACTCGCATATCAAAGTGAATTTCCCCATAAGAAATAATAGAAACTCAGATGATCCGTTTCACAGCTCAAAAATATTCATATAAAAATGATTAATACAAAATATAAAGTAAAAATATATAAAATAAATTAACAGGCACTTTACCTTTGAAAAGAACCGTGGCTGGTGTGAGGGAGACGAGACAGAAGAGGAGGAGGAGGGTTATTGTGTAGGACGACTTACACTCTAACTAACGGAATCCCTGCTGTCTGGTGGCTCACTGGAATCTTTTTCTTTTTTTGTGACTTTAACAAGGAACTAATCCAATGACAGCTGCTTTTGCCTCCTTTTGAGGATTTTGCGGAAATGTGACATTGCATTGTTGTTAGACAGATTCGTCGCTCGCTCACAAAATTAAACAATTCTTTACTCACACACACACGTGGTCACAATGCTGTAGTAAACAGTATCCGCTCGTACGGATGTGGACTATATGAGTGAGGCACGCCGACTGAGACCGAGCATGGGAGACGATTACCCACAATCCCGCGGAGACAGAAGAACCGTCGGCTCAGCTGTGCTCACATGACGCTTGGCAGGCAAAGCGTATACGCACTACTCGTATTGCAAGACCTCGCTCGTTCATCAAGTTTTTTTGCTCATCCTGCAAAACACTCGCAGACCAAGTTACTCACAATCCAAGGTTTTATTGTACCTCAGAGGCCACATACGCAGCCGGGTTCTTTAAGGGTTGTAAGGCTCTGACACTAGGATGAGCAAAAAATCCCTGTGACACAGACATAGCCTTTATTCTGTGTATGGTCTGAATGAACCCCCAAAAGGAGGTGTTCAGGCCATTTTATAGCCAATAGCTTTCCAAGTCCAGAGTCAGGAAGTGAGTTAGTTAAGACCTCACTGGTAGGAAGGAGGAAGGTAGGTAGATAGATAGATAGATAGATAGATAGATAGATAGATAGATAGATAGATAGATAGATAGATAGATAGATAGATAATGAAAGGCACAATATGATAGATAGATAGATACACACGTGGACAAAATTGTTGGTACCCTTCAGTCAATGAAAGAAAAACTCAAAATGGGCACAGAAATAACTTTAATCTGACAAAAGTAATAATAAATAAAAATTCTATGAAATTTAACTAATAAAAGTCAGACATTGCTTTTCAACCATGCTTCAACAGAATTAATAAAAAAAAAAACTCATGAAACAGGCCTGGACAAAAATGATGGTACCCCTAGAAAAGACTGAAAATAATGTGACCAAAGGGACATGTTAATCCAAGGTGTGTCCACTAATTAGCATCACAGGTGTCTACAATCTTGTAATCAGTCAGTGGACCTATATATAGGGCTCCAGGTAGTCACTGTGTTGTTTGGTGACATGGTGTGTACCACACTCAACATGGACCAGAGGAAGCGAAGGAAAGAGTTGTCTCAGGAGATTAGAAAGAAAATTATAGACAAGCATGTCAAAGGTAAAGGCTATAAGACCATCTCGAAGCAGCTTGATGTTCCTGTGACTACAGTTGCACATATTATTCAGAAATTTAAGATCCATGGCACTGTAGCCAACCTCCCTGGACGTGGCCGCAGGAGGAAAATTGATGACAAATCAAAGAGACGGATAATACGAATGGTAACAAAAGAGCCCAGAAAAACTTCTAAAGAGATCCAAGGTGAACTTCAAGCTCAAGGAACATCAATGTCAGATCGCACCATCCGTCGTTGTTTGAGCCAAAGTGGACTTCATGGGAGACGACCAAGGAGGACACCATTGTTGAAAACAAATCATAAAAAAGCCAGACTGGAATTTGCCAAACTACATGTGGACAAGACACAAAGATTCTGGGAGAATGTCCTATGGACAGATGAGACAAAAATTGAACTTTTTGCCAAGGCACATCAGCTCTATGTTCACAGACGGAAAAATGAAGCATATCAAGAAAAGAACACTGTCCCTTCTGTGAAACATGGAGGAGGCTCTGTTATGTTCTGGGGCTGCTTTGCTGCATCTGGCACAGGGTGTCTTGAATCTGTGCAGGGTACAATGAAATCTCAAGACTATCAAGGGATTCTAGAGAGAAATGTGCTGGCCAGTGTCAGAAAGCTTGGTATCAGTCGCAGGTCATGGGTCTTGCAACAGGACAATGACCCAAAACACACAGCTAAAAACACCCAAGAATGGCTAAGAGGAAAACATTGGACTATTCTAAAGTGGCCTTCTATGAGCCCTGACCTCAGTCCTATTGAGCATCTTTGGAAAGAGCTGAAGCATGCCGTCTGGAAAAGGCACCCTTCAAACCTGAGACAACTGGAGCAGTTTGCACATGAGGAGTGGGCCAAAAAACCTGCTGAGAAGTGCAGAAGTCTCATTGACAGTTACAGGAATCGTTTGATTGCAGTGATTGCCTCAAAAGGTTGTGCAACAAAATATTAAGTTAGGGGTACCATCATTTTTGTCCAGGCCTGTTTCATGAGTTTATTTTTTTAAATAATTCTGTTGAAGCATGGTTGAAAATCAATGTCTGACTTTCATTGGTTAAATTTCATAGAATTTTTATTTATTATTACTTTTGTCAGATTAAAGTTATTTCTGTGACCATTGTGAGTTTTTCTTTCATTGACTGAAGGGTACCAACAATTTTGTCCACGTGTGTAGATAGATAGATAGATAGATATGAAAGGCACAATATGAAAGATAGATAGATAGATAGATAGATAGATAGATAGATAGATAGATAGATAGATAGATAGATAGATACTTTATTAATCCCAAGGGGAAATTCACATACTCAAGCAGGTAGGCCAGGTATTGTGATCACAAAGAAAATTATGTATAGCAGAGCTAGTAGCCGGTAGAGACTGGACACAGAAATGAAACCAAAAGAGGTGAGAGAAAAGAATGGTCAGAAAAGGAGGCAAGGTCACAGCAACAGAAAGTCAAAATCACCACCGATAAAGCCCTAAATGGAGGCCAAAATCTGAAAGTTAAAAAACAAAAGATTTTTACTTACTTATTTTTTTTACTTACTATTTTTTTTACTTACTATTTAAATAATAATCCTTTCCCTAAATTATAACTCTTTTAACTTCCTGGTGTATTTTGCTTTTATTTATCCAAAACTCTTCTTGCGTTACCAAAATGCCATTTTAAATAATGTTTGCAAATCATGCCTGTGGTGATATGTGTATATGTATAAGCACTGCAACTCCCATGAAGCTTGGCCCTGGGAATGCTGGGACTGTTGAAGTTACCGGGAATTGGATAGTAGCTATTCAGCACTGAAGACATGTTAATGATATTGCTGTTCAATAAATGGTCTCTACATCAAAGAATCCGGCTGAGTCTGGACTTTTACCAATTAAGCAAAACCCAGGTGGCATGACAATGACCTACACAGTGCCATCATCAGACATGAGACTAGCGACAATTCATAGAAGAACTGTACTCAGAATGGTGTTTCAATATCATTGACAACATGAACAATAATTCAGATCACAAAAATAAGTCATCTTTGAGAGAGAGAGAGAGAGACAGAGAATATATGGGGGGGGGGCAGAGAGACATGCGTGCGTATTTCTGAAACTGAAGAGGTGGGCCTCAGCTGACTGACAATGTCGAACACTCACGCCCAAAGAGGATTTAGCTACACTTTGATCCTGGGCCTTATTTGTGTCTGTTACCGTGCAACGTTAACATGGCAGTCACATGATGGGGGGGTAGTGGAAATAAAAAGGGGAGTACAAATGGTGAGACTGCTTTAGCATTGCGTACCTTGTGCTACTGCAAAAGCCTCCATTTGAGGTCTTCTAGTGCTTTGGAGAATTTGCTCGTATTATGGATTGCATTTCGTCTCGTGCCTATTTCTATATAGAGTGGAGAGTGAAGACTTACCAAAATGGAAGAACAGCATGGATGAAGGCACAACGCAGTCCGGATGGTTTGCCACCCTTATCCCAGTTGGGGTAAAATAATTATGGATGGACTACGAAATGTAGCAATGTCCCTCAAGAATAGTCCCAGTTTGGACACCCACAGGGTTGCACGGGACCTGGAGTTCAGGAGCGCAGCTCTGTCAGTGACCTTGGGTGCCACCAGAGGGTGCTGCCAGGGGAGGATGTCCATGCTTTCTGCATGATTGAAAAGTGCTTCTGACATGCAATGCCAGTGCACTGGAAGTACTCCTGGGTCCAACATAAAAGAAGGCAACTCAGAGCAGGGAAGCAGGGGACAACACTTACCAGAAGGAGCAGAAGGAAAGAGAAAGGACAGAGGAGTGTCTTTACTTATGTTGTTCCTGGTCATGCAGTATTTGAAGCTGGATGTGTCTTTATTTTGCTTATGCCTGTGGTTAGAGGCTCAGTGGCTCCCCCTTGCGGTCACACTGTGCTAAATCTATGTATTGAAGTGTTCCTTAGTGTTATGTAGTTCACAGTCCCGATAAAGCATTCTACCACAACCTGCACTTCTCTTGCTCTTTCTATAAATAAATCCTCGCTCTGGCCACTCACAAACATGCTGCATAAGCTAATAGGTGAACATTCTGCAGTCCCAAGTGGCCGAGCAATCAGCAGATCTGCAACCTACACAGATGTGAAAGAAAATGAGACAAAGATAAAAGCTAGTTGTTTGTCAAAGGCAAAGGCAAATCTCATACAACAGTTTGGTCCTCATTACACTGAGCTAAAATGTACAAAACAGAATGAGAAGAATGTTTTAAAAGAAAGTGACCCCACATGTGGGCATCTGTATGGGTAATGTTGATGTGAAGTGATAACTCAGATTGCCTGGATGAACAGGAAGAGGATTTGGATCCTATTTAATATAAAATATTTTTTAAAATCTCTCTCTATTATAATAAAACGATCTTGGGACGAGACGAGACTAATCCTGCGACGAGACGTGACTTTTTGAAGAGACTTTTTGGAAGGAAGTCCCCCAAGACGGACACTTTTACCATGAGAGTCTTTCATGTCACACCCTACTTACAGCTATTTTCAAACAAGACCACGGCCATCAGGTGCATTCTGGCTCTTAACCTGGTCAGACACCAATCCATTTAAGGGCTTACTTATGAACACACACACACACTTAAGAATATCCCGGCTTAGAATCACCCATTCATCTAAATATGGCAGCGAGAAGCGATGAAGTCAAATGAATTAATGGGAAAATTGTCGATCGGTTACACAGCAAATTGTTTAAATGCGTATCAGTAGACTACACTGAAACAGTTGGTGGTGATCGTGTGGAAGACAAAAACATCAACTTACAATATCCCGAAGAATATCTCCAACCGTTAACACCGTTCGGTCTTCCACCGGCCGAATTACTGTAGAAAGAAGGATGTATCGTAATGTTATTGCGTAATTTATGTCTGAGTGATGGGCTGTGCAGTAGGACAAGATTAGTTGTATTCAAAATTGGTCGAACAATTCTGACATGTAAAATTTTAACAGGCGACATGAAAGGTAATGGAGTACATCTTAACATGAGACACCAAAGGAGATCTTGATATGCCATTTGTATTAAAACGTTTACAGTTTCCCGTTAGAATAGCTTTTGCTATGACAATTAACAAATCACAGGGACAAACATTCGATAAAGTCGGTTTATTTTTTTAGAGAGAAAGAAACAACATTCACTCATGGGCAGTTATACGCTGCGTTGTCACGATGTAAATCCAAACATGGAATCAAAATTCAATGTGATCTTGAAGAAAAGCTAATTCCAAATATTGTTTTAACTGAAGTTTTAAAGTAAAAGTGAAAATAATGCATATGTAACAATTCCCATGAAAATAACAATCTCTTCAAATTGTATATCCGGTAAACCAAACCCGGGGATGGGCAAGCGAAGCGAGCAGGGGGCGGAGCCCCCTAGTATTTTTATATTTTCAGGATGGCCATGTTCTACAAACAATACATTATGGGGGTGATTGTGGGCAACTGGGTTATTGGTGCTCGGCTGGTTGGTTTATATTTTTGTGGAGCATTCTCCTCGTATTTGTACCCTTTGTCTCCTGCCGGTTTGACTTCTATTCTGTACTGCGGCTACTAGAAGGCACACCCATACCTTTCAGCCACGTTAATAAAGCTTGTGAATAAAACTCCACAGAAGCACAACGAGGTTCCCCACTGCCACTCCAGTCACACAGGCGATTTTATTAATGCAATGTAGAGAGGGCCATCTCACCATTAATCACAATTTCAAATCAAGACCAGTCAACAATGTTAATGGAACTGACAGCTGTGCTATAATTTACAAAAGCAGAATTTAAAAAAATTGAGAAGAATACCTGGCAAAACGACAAGTCTTGTTATGCTTGACTGAAAAAAGGCAGGAAAGAATTTTGATAATGGACTCAGGAGATGAAATTGAAAACCAGAAATGGGAAAAGGTCAAAATGGTCAAGGAACCGAGAAGTCAAATGAAATCGCTGAACTAGAAGACACAGGCAGTAAATTCAGGAACCAGCAGAAGCAACAGCAATAGCACGAGACACGTTTTGAGCTTTTACTCGTAAACTTCTCTCAAGTGACTTCTGAGCTTCTGGGTTATAAGGGCCACATGCGTGACATCACAGTTCACGATTCCTGGGGACATACCCCAGCAACTGAACAAAGCCTCCATGAAGAAGGAACCACAAAATGGCAGTGCAATATATATATATATATATATATATTATTTATTGATTTTATTGAAATCACACAAAATTTAAAATAACTGAAGAGCACAACAAAATAATACATTCTGAATCTATGTGATTTTGAACTTCAAAAAGGTACCTCAGAATGTGAGAAATGTATTTAAAGCACAAATGTCTTCATAATCTGTCATATCCTAAACAAAGGCTAGTCCGATAAATGAAATAAAGCATTATTTAGGAAATGCCAAACTTTCAGAGGGGTAAATCACGAGAAAGGTGGACAGCTAGGTACATTTACAGAAGAAAAACACACATTTTGGGGTCTTTTTTTCTATGTGGCTGCGGCAGTGCGCTGTATCAGCGTGTGCTCCTGACCTCTCTCTGCCTACGTGATCACACGGTAATACCCGAACTATTCCAAAGCGACGTTTGCACTGATTTGTGTTTTTTGTATCTCACACCCTCATACACCTTTATCGTAAGAGCTTCCCTTATCTATGATAGAGCGTTCAATCAGAAGAAAATATGAAGCTGGTTTTACATTAAAAGTCGCTGAAGTAGCGAAAGAAATTGGCAACTGCGCTGCTGCAACAAAATTCGATGTGTCTGAGTTTCATCCAAGATTAGGCGAGCCTCGGAGTGCGCCATCGTTTTTTTACAAGGGATTTATGTAGACATCATATACCAGAAAACACATGAATAGCAAAGGGAGTCACTGTTATAAACAGCCAGTAACGGCGCACTCCATGATAACGTGCAGTGAATGCACTTGACTTTCACATTCCGAGTTTTCATCATCTTTCTATGAACGCTTATCATTTGTTTGCTCAGAGGTTGATGCTCTTGCTGCTTCCTGAGCAGCTCTTCTTTTCTCCACCTTAGCGTTTGTGTTGCAATTACTTAGTATGATTTCTTTAATTTTTCACTTAAGTCTTGATTTAAAATGATTTAAGATATGAAGAGGTAGGGGAAGAAAAGGCGAAGGTGGTAGGGATGAGAACGGCGCCCATACGCATACATCACATGGCCGCCCTGCTGGCCACTGCCAAGAGTTGATTCTACAATCAAATAAAATAAAAATACAAAGAAGGATAACCTTGGAGGTCAATCTTCACCCCGAAAGCGGATAGCAGACGTCACATAGTTTATGTGCACCAAATTTTACATCAATATGTCAAACGGTTTGCAAGCTACAGGTGATTTAAAATCCTGGAAAGACAAACGAACAGCCATGGTGTCACAGCGAATTATATAAAGATAGGGCAGTAGCAGAAAGGAAAACACTGTGTAATAACATAAAAGAAATGATCTATAAAAGTAAATGAAAGCAAAGATAAAAATAATAATGCATCTAAAAATACCAGAAATGGTTCTAGAGGAAACCACAAAAATTTTTGACAAAATTATTCTAAGCTGAAGGTGCTGGGCATTTGGCTGCCATCGCTGTCTGCCTAGCGGGTGCATTTTGAGTTGCACAATTACAGAAGACCTGATTGGTCAGATCTTTTATCTGTTTTGAATGAAACTGTCGTGACTGGTGGTAAAATGTAGATGTTGATTCTATGTCTGTGTCATACATTTTTGTTTGAGACTTAGCATTTTTTCCAAAGTCTTTCAATCATGTAGTTTTCGGTTTTAGCTTCAATTTTTGTTTAAAGATTACTGATTTAATTTTAACATCACAGTTTTGTTTACAATGGGCACCGCCATGTTTTCTCTTTGCTACATTACCAGTTGTATGTGAGATATTATCTCATCTTTCAGTATACAATGGTGGCATCTGGCACTCACCAAGATTTCTCATTAAAAAAACAAAAAACAAAAACATTCTTAGCTTCAATTAGCATGAAGACTTCCCAGTCAATGATAGCAGTGACAGTTTTGCCTTAAGACCTCAGCTCTCGTTTTTTGTCCCTTAACCAAAGAAGTTTTCATGATCTTGACCTCCCAGTTTTAACCTACGCATGTTTCAGACAATTCCTTTGATCTGTCCTAAATCTTCATCTTTTGGTCTTCCTTATCCCCATAAAACTTCTTCAGCCTTCTCACTTCACATCACTTAACAATAGCACAATGATACTCAGCTGGGAAAATCCTTTAAACAACAGCGTACAGAGTGCAACGTGTGCATCAGCTATTGGAATAAGAAATTTGTCACATCCGATGAAGCCAGCACTTGGTAGCTATGGGTCAGCTGCAGTATACTTGAGATAGTAAAATACTAGCAGTGGATCAAGACCAGACTTTGTAGTGTGGTACGAAGAGGAGATGATCGTCAAGTCTAAGTGCTGTCTCAGAGAAAAGCAGAGCAGGATCAGCATGCTAATCTTGATTTGGCCTTGTGTTTCTCCTCAGTTTGCTCATTAACGGTGGCACAGCAGCATTTAAGGTCTCGACCCCTCTCAGTTAATGATGCGCTGCTAGACATTCTCTCAATTTAAAGGGACAGAGGATATGGGGAAAAAGTACATCCTCATGTAAACTTAATTAAAAATGCAGTCATCAGACTATATTAGATCACAATGAGTGTCGCTGTCATAACTGTAAACGCTATTCACTTTCTAGTGTATTAAATGGCCATGAAGTCCATGTAAAGTACAGGATGTCCCCGGGTTGCGTACGAGATAGGGACTGTAGGTTTGTACTTAAGTTGAATTTGTATGTAAGTCGGATCATGTCCATTATTTTAATAAATGCTATTGTTGACCGACTGTAACCAAGTGTTCTGCCAATGAATGATGGAGTTTCACTTCTCTCTGACCTTTTTATTATTTCTACTTTATTTTCAATGGTGATGGTTGTTCTCTTCTTTACTGTATCACCAGCACTTGCATCAGATTTGCGTTTCAGAGACATTCTTGACGGGTGAAGACAAAAGGTTAAGATGAGCTCTTCTGCACAGCACTCACTATACACGCTATCACAGCAGGAAGGCACCCGTCGTCAACACGTCTGAGACAACTTCCTGCTATGTGCGTAACAGTACAAGCAGGCTTGCTATTGAGAATGAATGGGGGCCGTGAGGGGGCGGTTCATCACCAGCCCACCTCACAGTCACCTCCATTACAGTATGCTGCCTGCAGCGTCCGCCCACCGAAAACGAACAGGGGGCGGCCAAAGGCAGGTAGTGAATCGGCCCCATTTAATAGGCAGCCATCCGATACACACTACAATGCTACCCCGCTTGTCGCCAGGAGCCGCCCGAGGGACACTACACTGCGCGAGCAGCGAAATCGTCCCCCTCCAGCCTCCGTCTTGCCACTGCTTGCAGCGTCCCCAGGCCGAAGATGACGGAGCAGCAGTTTACTGAGGTGCATGCGTCGCAGCTGCGGCCCCTTTCGCATGTCGTAGGTCGGATGTCCGTAACCTGGGGACTACCTGTATATAGAAACTAATGATGATGAGAGGTACACATTAGCAGGATCGCATCTAAAGCATAATTGTCTCTCTGTAACCCATTTCCTAATACAGAAAAGCTGATACTTGTTATTTACATGACTTTAAAAAAAATAACCAAAGTAAGTCAACTGCCTATACAACATATAAAATATCTATTTAGAGGATGGACAATATTCGTGAAGAACATTCTTCATTGCAGCGCACACCTCACAGTACAGCAGAGCTCTATATAATACACACTATGTAAGACCTCGTGTCAGATCTGGAGGACACCTGAAAAGTTCTAATGTGTGTTTGGGGTGGTTGCTGCTTTTTATATTACCGTATATACTCGTGGATAAGTTCTCCCGCGGATAAGTCGGGACTTGATTTCATTGTATAATTTCTGGTATTTTATAATGTCGGTCGTATAAGTTGAATGCAGAAAACTCACCCTATTGGTCCAAGACAGGGGTGGGCAAAGTCATTCCTGGAGGGCCGCAGTGGCTACAGGTTTTTGTTCCAACCCAATTGCTTAATAAGAAGCACTTATTGCTCTAGAAACACTTCTGCTTCATTTTAGTTATCTCCCTCGTTAAGATTTTGAACCCTTATTGCTTATTTAAGTCTTAAACAGCTGCATTCTTGGTTCTTAATTGCTCCTTATTAGCAATAAGATGCAAATGACAAAAGAAACCAGCTGTTATCCATTTTGCTCGTTACCCTTTACACCTGTGTGTATTTATCGTGCACTATTTGGTTTAAGTAAATACTTGGAAGGAAAGAGAAGAGAAAAAAGTGAAGGACCGAGAATTACCCCTCCGTTTTACACTTCAAAGTATTTGGATGATATCCTTAGAATGGAAAAAAAAATCTAGGATATGAGAATGAATTGACATAGCAGAGTTAAAGCACTAACAAGCCATGAAATGTAATTATTGGCAAGGATTGTTTTCTAATTAAGCAACTGGGTTGGAACAAAAACCCGCAGCCACTGCGGCCCTCCAGGAATGACTTTGCCCACCCCTGGTCCAAGAGATTACGATATGCTAACACCCACCTGAGAGAGTAACCACGGAGCACACGGCCTTTATTTTCAATGTGGCTGCGGCAATGCGCTGTATCAGCGTGTGCTCCTAACATCTCTCTGTCTCTCTCTATTGTGCCTACGTGATCACACGGTAATACCTGAACTATTCCAAAGCGACGTTTGCACTGATTTGTGTTTTTTGTATCTCACACCCTCATACACCTTTATCGTAAGAGCTTCCCTTATCTATGATGGAGCGTTCAATCAGAAGAAAATATGAAGCTGGTTTTACATTAAAAGTCGCTGAAGTAGCGAAAGAAATTGGTAACTGTGCTGCTGCAACAAAATTCGATGCGTCTGAGAAACTGATGTGAGATTGGAGGAGACAAGAAGATGTAAAAAAAAAAAAAAATTAAGTGTTGCATTTTTGAACGGGCGTATAAGTCAGGGTCTGATTTTATGATTTAATTTTTGGGTTTCAAGACCCGATTTTAATGTGATGTGGGGAACAGCCCGGACACAGACAGGTAGACATTGTTGCAAAGCACCACACACGTTTATTCACAACTATTATTTACAAATTGAAGACACACAACCCACTTTCACCCCACAGTCCAGGCCTTCTTCCTCAATGCCTTTTCAGGTCCGCCTCCACTCCACTCCTCTCCTCCGAGCTCTGTCCTTCTCCTCACCCAACTCCAGCCATCGAATAGAGGGAGGCGACCCCTTTTATACACACCCGGATGTGCTCCCGGTGCCTCTCGATAACCTTCCGCCGGCACTCCCCAGTGTGGCGGAAGTGCCGGCTGTGCACCTGGAAGCACTCCAGGTGTCCCTGGTCTTCTTCCCCCAGCACTTCCAGGTGTGGCAGAAGTGTTGAGGGCCAGGGCTCCTCAGGCATCTGGGCGCCCCCTGGCGGTGACCACGGGCCCCTATAGAGTTGAGCTTCCATGCTGTGTTCCCATGGTCCCCAAAGCCACCAGGGCGGTCGCCCGCTTGTGGTCTGGAGGAGGCGTAATCCCTCCTCCGGTCCTTCTGGACGTCCCGGTTGGGTGCCACCCCCAGCCGCTCGCCACAGTGAGTATATACAGTATTTATATTTTGTTGTGTTTCTGGAACTAAGGATTTCACTACAATTTGCACTATGAGCATAATTAATTGAAAGTGACAAATAAATATTGATTTGATACAATTTGATTTGATTGATACCTCCATGACTCTCACAGAGAAATACACTGTACAAAATGTCAGTAAATTTAATGGTAAAAATACTGTGAATGGTGAAAGTAAAATACCTTTTCTGAAAAAAAGGAAAGTTACCTTATATTCTGCTGCAAATTACCTATATATCTTAAACAACAGATTTCATTATTTTGTACAGCCAAGTTCCGTAAAATCGATATTTTTCTACCTTCAAAATATGCTACACAGTTTACTGATACATTACAGTTATAATGAAAAAATCGCTGTTAATTTTACAGCGTAAAACTCTTAAATAGCAAAGGTAAACAACTGTAAAATGGTAAATCACTGTCTCAGTAACACCGATGTTAACATATTTGCATAAAGACACGCCCCCTTTGACCATATTGTTCCAGGTGATCCGCATACCTTTCAACAAGTCAAGTCAAGTTGGGGTGCCTGCACTGGTACAGCGCGTTGCCGCCGCACCACACGACGAAACAACTCGGCATCCCAGTTGGCAACCCCTCAGGCAGACACTCGGTCCAGTCCCACCCTCCGGATATGACCCTTTATCTGCCGCAGCCAGGTGTTACGTGGGCGCCCCCTTGGCCTGGTCCAGCCACTCGGGTCCCCAACAATGAGGATCTTACGAGCCGGATCACCCTCGGGGAAACGCGCCACATGGCTGTAGTGCCGTAACTGATGCTCCCTCACAATGCAGGTAATGTGCCTCATTCGGGACTCCGTAAGTAACACAAAGTCAAACCAACGGTACACAAGGATTTTCTGGAGAGACACAGTACTGAAGGAGTCCAGTCTTCATCTCAGGTCACTGGGTAGCGTCCATGTCTCACAACCGCATAGCAAAACAGGAAAACTTAAAAAACTTAAAACAAAGTTAGCAGACTTATTTTTCTGTGTGGTCAAGGGTTTTTGAAGTTATGGAAGCTGATTTATGGAGCGCTGTATCCGATAAGCCGATAAGTTATGTGCCATAACTTCCTTAAACACTCAATTCTTTTCAATGTATATAATTAAATAATACAACACGTTTGCTATTAGTTGTTGTTACTTTACTGATCCAAACTATGTCCTGGTATTTGATCTTGAGAACATTTTCTAATAGTTTAAATTGGCACATTTATCACACTGCTTGGATATAAGGTTATGGTTAAACATTGACTTCCATTGTTATAAAGAAAAAAACGGTGATTTATTATAAAGTTATACCATAAACCTAAAAAAAAAGTGTCACCTTCTTTTTTAGGGTAAATTTCTGGCAACCACAGCTGCCCATTGTTTACCCTAAAAATGTAACATTTTTTTTACAGTGTACAGTATATTTGTAGAATTGATGATTTATATGTATTCAAAGCAAATCATGAGCACATAAGAAGACAAGTATTATATCTTATTGAGCAGTAGTATTGTTAGGGTTAACATAAAAACGTCTATGCCTACATATTTTTATTTTTCTGAGTAAGCTAGAAACCACCAATTTATTATAAGACAAGGGTCAGGTATGCAAAGAGGGGTGGAGAAAGTAAACTCTCCTCTTTTCCAGAAGGGGAATGTAAACTTTTGGGCTGGAAATACTGGTGGTGAACACCGCACCGGTACTGGGTGGGAATAGGGCCTGTCAAGTGAGCATGATGAATAGAAAGGGTGTTACGTCCATTTAGCTGAGAAAATATTAGTGGAACCAACTGGAGGCAGGATTGAGGGCCTGGAATGCTGGGAGTCAGATGAGGATGACAAATGTGTCGGGTGATAAGAACGGTAATAAAGGTAGGGTTTGCCCTACATCACGCAATACAGCTCGATTCTGCTGCCTTTCCTGAGTCTCCTTTCTTTGAAGGGAGAGTTGGTGTCCCGACTCTATGTGACACTCTCTGAAGGAATGCAGCATGGAAGAAAGTGACAGCATCTTTCAATGCACATTTCTTGAACCAGTGGCCAAGTGATTCCTTAATTAGGGACACCGACTTTGTGCCTGACAATTAATGGTTAAATGCACGTCGATCCGTATTTTTCTATGTCTTGTATTACAAAACATAAACATTTCTATGCATTGGTTGCCTTTTTTTCAATGGCATTGAGTTAAATACATTTGATTCAGTATTGTGCTGTGCGTCAGTCCACATATAAATATAAATTACGGTTTCCATATGAGTGCTTTTTAAGGTCCACTAACATTCCCTCTGATGCATACAGAATTATTCTGAAACATTACCTGCTGTACAAAGTCTGTTAAACCTGCTCACGTGGTGAGCTAAGTTAGTGTGCAACTTTGTCCCCCTTGTCCAACTCCAAGAAGCTCACTGCACCTGCACTTCCCCTCAGTCTCGGTCCGCTGGTAGTCCGCAGCTCTGGCACACACGGCAACCCAAAAGTTAGTCTTGGTACAGTAAATACATACTAAGAGCAGATCAGCACGCTGCAACTCAACCACTGTGTCGATTTTTTTGTTTTTATATTACTCTAATTTTCATCTACATCCCAAAAAGTCGCATGTTACCTCTGGCCCATCCGGACACAAAACTAGATTAAGAGATTTTGACAATGTTACGTTAAAAAAAAAAATTAAAAATACAAAACAGTTCCGTATGCATTATATTTGTGATAAAAAAAAATCTGAGTATGATGCAAAAATTATGAAAGTCATCTTTTATTTCTGGATATTTCAATCTAACATTCATATTTTTATTTTAAATTCAAACACTGCAGTTCTAACTTTTTTTGGAAAGTGCTTAGTGATTGTGCATGAGGTGGAAGGATCCTTTAATCCCAGGCCTGTAGGTATTTAAAAATAAAACATCTGATGAGTGCAGCACATGACTTTCCTTAAACATGCAGACATCATTCTAAAAATGATGAAATCATGTTCTTGGTTGGCTAAAACCTGAAAGTCTGTTGAAATCTTAAAGCCAAAATCTTGAGCTTGTCTCTATAACTTCCCGATATACTGTATACTGTCACGCATGTGCACAGCTGAAGGGCTCTAGTGACTGTAATTCTACCGCTGCTCCAGGGCTTGGCGTTGTGTCCTAATGCCTTTCTCTCGTCCTCCCTCTGCAGACCAGATGACTGATGGCTATAACATCTCTGACATCACCTTCCAACTGGAGCCACCTCTTTCTGTCATCTTGGGACGATTCTGTTCTGAACTTGCGTCTGCAAAGACAACTCTGCAATAATTTGCGTATATTTTGTTTATTTTCCAAAACCAATTATATGGGGTGACCAGACTGGTACCACAAATCTATATATCGTTATCGTCTGTTTGTCTTACAATACCCATATCATACACAGGAAGGTAAAAAAAATATTCTCTTGAAAGCTGCATGTTAAATAATACATAAAATGGAGATAATTGTATTGTACTCTTATCACAATTAGTATCATGATAATATGGCCAAATCTGCTTACTCCAATTTAGCCTCTTGGATGGCTGGTGGTGGTGGTGGTAGGGTGGTGTTTGTGGGGGCCATCAGGCACAAGTTATGAAACAGCCCACCACACAGCGCACTCACCTACACACTTACGCTCACACAGGGCCAAATTAGAAACGGCAGTTAAGCAAACACACAAGTTTAGAGATGCGGAAGGACAAATGGGGTCACATCACATGACATATCCTTTAACTCACGCGTGGGTCACTTGGACACCACAGACCATTTCCTGATGACCTCTCTCTGCTCATTGCAGCTACCTGGTATTCAATGACGTGCAGGCCCTTCCAGTCTTTAATGTTGTCCTCCCATCTCTTATTTTACTTTCTCATAAAGATAGTATAGAGAAAGTATAGGAATCGTGAAAAAAATTCGACCTCGAGATTTCTATGTATCTTGACGTTTTAGACCTTCCCGAGTCCGAAAATACCATTTTTGAAATTATATCTGTCTGTCTGTTTGTAAACACGATAACTTGAAAACGCTTTGACCTCGGTCAGTGAGATTTTGTACACCAGCTTTGTATCAAAAATAAGGAATCCTATCAACTTCTGGGCCACTTCCGACAACCGGGCGTGGTACTTTAACTGAATACTTTCACAAATTTTCAAGTAAAATATGCTTATAATTACAGATAGATGATTAGAATTTTGTATAGGCATTTATAATGATAAAAAGCAAAAATAGATGAAATTTGAGAAAAATCACTCCGCCGAAAGTAGTATTTTATTTAAACAACCATCCAAATTTTTTGTATCATGGAAATATAAAATAAAATAAATAAATAAAAATAAATAAAATATAAATGTGTACTAAAAACTGTATTCAATATAACGCATATTCTTTCAATAACTATTATTGATTTTATTTTAATTTATACATCATTAGTTTAACAATAGCGTGTAAACATTGAACATGCTAGGTAATGGGAACAATAAGCTGCCACGTCCCCGTCTTGTTCCTGGTAATACATTTCATTTTATGATATTTTTTTTATTTCCACCATCATTGTCATAATTAAATGCAGTTTTACGTATAGCAATTTATTGCAACAAATACTGTATTATATAATCCTAATAATTTTTCTATGTTTTTAGGTGACTATAACTCTTTTTACTTTGCACGTAATCGTGATAATGCACATGTAATCATGAAAAGATTCCTCCACCGTTTTCAACTTCCCTAATCGTGAAAATATCATTTTAATATACAGTCAGATTATAAATAGAGATAAATGATTGTGTATCGATATTATCAATTAGTTATGATGAGAAACAAAGAGATATACCATTTGAGGAATATTGTGTAACTGGAAGTGCTTCTGATGACCTTTTCCTCTATCTCAGTGTATGAGAAAGTCGAGGGGAGCGCCGCACTCCTGATTTTTGTCTGTCATGTTTTCTCAGAATGGTCTTTTCAGGTCCTGATGAACAAGTGAGGTGATCATGATTTCCAGTGGTCTGTGTAATGTTTCAGTGGATTTCCTCATTTGTGACATGTCTGGTGTGTTTAACACGTTGAAGATCTAATAGCATCAAATTTATGTGGCTTGAAATCTTGTCTCTGCTGTGTGGGTCCACGTTTTGACATGCGCACAAGAAAAATGACATGACAAGCAAACAGGATTAAGGGTGATGTAAGTTGTAATTCCAGATGGGCTTACCCTGAGCCCAAATGGGGTACCCAAAGGAAATCCACACAAATGTGAAAACTTAACAAAAACGACAGCAGGATGTGGGAATCAAATCCAGAGTGCTGGGTTTGTCAGGCAACAGAGTTACCCACTGTGTAAATAAAATGGCTTCAGAAGCAGTCATTTGGCTGGCCCAGCACTGTCTCAGCTGTGGAATGACCAAATGGGGGAGGCAGCTTGATGGCTGAGGTCTCCAGGACTCTGAACAAATCCAAATCGTATTACGTGATATCATCTACTGTTAAATTCTGCTCCGTACTTGTAATATTTTTATTTGTATACTGTAGTGAGGATTTGTATTGTTCTGTGTATTGTATTGTATTGTATTGACCCCCTTCTTTTTGACACCCACTGCACGCCCAACCTACCTGGAAAGGGGTCTCTCTTTGAACTGCCAAGGTTTCTTCCATTTTTTTCCCTAGATGGGTTTTTTTGGTCTTCTTAGACAGTCAAGGTTTTCTTTTAAAAGGCAGGGCCTGTTAAAGCCCATTGCGGAACTTCTTGTGTGATTTTGGGCAATACGAAGATAAATCATATTGTATTGTATTGTACAGGGTGGGCCATTTATATGGATACACCTTAATAAAATGGGAATG
>JANRMT010062857.1:34340997-34410869 GCA_026402145.1 Polypterus bichir lapradei
TATTGTGTTTTTTATTTTTCTATTCTTTATTATGTAAAGCACTTTGAGCTACTGTTTGTATGAATATGTGCTATATAAATAAATGTTGTTGTTGTTGTTGTTGTTGTTGACCTTAATTGAGGCAAGTGAGGCCTGCAGTTCTTTAGACGTTGTCCTGGGGTCTTTTGTGACCTCGTGAGTCGTCTCTGCACTCTTGGGGTAATTATGGTTGGCCGGCCACTCCTGGGAAGGTTCACCACTGTTCCATGTTTTTGCCATTTGTGGATAATGGCTCTCACTGTGGTTCGCTGGAGTCCCAAAGCTTTAGAAATGGCTTTATAACCTTTACCAGACTGATAGATCTCAATTACTTCTGTTCTCATTTGTTCCTGAATTTCTTTGGATCTTGGCATGATGTCTAGCTTTTGAGGTGCTTTTGGTCTACTTCTCTGTGTCAGGCAGCTCCTATTTAAGTGATTTCTTGATTGAAACAGGTGTGGCAGTAATCAGGCCTGGGGGTGGCTACGGAAATTGAACTCAGGTGTGATACACCACAGTTAGGTTATTTTTTAACAAGGGGGCAATTACTTTTTCACACAGGGCCATGTAGGTTTGGATTTTTTTTTCTCCCTAAATAATAAAAACCATCATTTAAAAACTGCATTTTGTGTTTACTTGTGTTATATTTGACTAATGGTTACATGTGTTTGATGATCAGAAACATTTTGTGTGACAAACATGCAAAAGAATAAGAAATCAGGAAGGGGGCAAATAGTTTTTCACACCACTGTATATAGTGCCTTATCTATCTATCTATTTATCTATCTATCTAAATAATGTCACAGGGACCAATGAAATACCAAAAATAAAAGTTTATTTTTATTCCAAAAAGTATATAAACGAAGCAGTAACACAAAATACAAAACAAACAAAAACTATAGATTATGCAGTATGTTTTTCAGGACTTTCCTAAACAAAATTATTTTCCGTTTTTATTACAAGGGGTGGCTAATCCATCACGTGTCATAATACTTACCCTGTTCAACATTAGAATAGATTACAAAGAAAAGTATATAGATATGAATACTGATCAATTTATACAGATACATGATATGACTATATTTTATGTACAGAATAGATACAGTATATGCAAACAGGTGAAAATATAAATAGAATACAGTCAGAGGTTATTTAGAAGGGTCAGCTATTGAGTTTAAAGGGCTGAGAGCTGAAAATGGTGATGGTGTTATGAGTGTTACTGTTTCTGGGCCTGCTGGTCTGAGACCGAATTCTCCTGTAGCAGCTCCCTAATGGAAGGAAGGTAAACAGTCCATGGTTGGGGTGTGAGACATCCTTGATGATTCTGCCAGCCTTTCGTAGACACCGCGTATGCTGCAGGTCAGCGATAGTCGGATGCCAATGTTGTGTTGGGCAGTTTTCACCACCCATGTCAGGGCCTTCCTGTCAGCTGCGGAGCAGTTGCCATACCACACCGTTATTCAATATGCTCTCAACAGTGCAGCAGTAAAAGTTCAACAGGCAGGCTTCCTTTAGAGTGTCTGCTGCCTTTAGTCTTCTGGTAATCGACAATGAGCTCTTTGGTCTTCTTGGCGTTGAGGACGAGGTTATTGTCAGCACATCATGTTGCCAGGTGCTGAACCTCCTCTCTGTGGGCCGACTCACTGTTGTCTCTGATCAGTCCTATTACCGCGGTGTCATCTGTGAACTTTATGATGGAGCTATAAAGGGATGCAGTCATGGGTGAAGAGTGAGGAGAGGAGTGGGCTGAGTACACAGCCCTGCGGAGCCCCAGTGTTCAGGATCAGGGTAGAGGATGTGTGGTTGTTTAACCTGAGAAGTTAACTAACAGGATTACAATATGCAAGATTTCGAGGCAACTCAGGCCCCTTCTTCAGGCAAGATGTAAGACGAAATTTTTTTTTTTCATTCTTTAAGATGAAAATTTTACTTTGATGCATGTCTCTCACTTTCCTCTAGTGAGGCTGGACTCAATCTAGCAGCCGTGTCAAAATCTGTTACAGGTTCTCTTCTGTTGCTGAGGTCTGCTGCTAGAAATCCTCTTGGAGTAGAGGGGTGCTCAAGCCTTTAGGAAGGTCAGCACACTACACAATTAGGAGCCTACGAAAGAGAAAGATACTAAATCGAGGCTGCGCCGAGGCAGACTGCAGAGAATATTGTGGCAGCCCTCAGTTTTGAAGGAAGCAGTGGACCCCTTTTGCTTTTGATTTTTCGGTGCACATACATTTAAACATTTGTTGAGCAAAGTTGTCAAAGGAGAGTCATGGAGTCGTGATGTTGATGCTGAGATAGAGCAACCGTTCACAGAGACTCCTCATTATTTAGTTGCCAAAACGCTATGTTACGATAGGTGACTGTTCCAGTGGTTTACATAATCATAGCAAGTTGGGTGCAGTCAGCAGTGCACTCCTGTGGGGCCGGTCGTATAATGTGACATGTCCAGTAACTCACTCCAAATAGCCTGCGACTCGATCCGATAAAATCAGACAGGCTTGACTTTGTCTTAAATCGTAAGGATGGGCTCTGTGTACCGGAGAGCTGACAATCAATGAATGCTCATTTGGAAGTACAATTCATGGGTGTTTGGACTTCACAAACAGAACAAAAGCTCACCCAACTGATGTCTCGTGTCTTACATAATATGACCAAATGGAAAAATTATGTGTGGATGACCATGCCGTATCTGTTAACACTTCATAGAGCGCCAGCTCCGTCAGATTGGGAGCCGATAGCACCCACCACACGATGAACCACCTGGATTGGCACTCGAGTGCAGCGGGTGAAAGGCAGCACGTTATTGGCTGTCACCAAAAAATCATCAAGCACGACATGGTCTCGTGATGAGATCAGCAAGTACGGTCAACAAGTATGACACACGCCACAACTAGAAGTCGCTTGATGTGACATCAGCTTAAGGGACGTCACGGGGGTTTGATGTTAAATGTGCTGTCAGAGATTTCAGCTCAGGTTTGAGAACTGTAGATGTAGCTACGTTTTCCAAAAATTACCAAAGTTCAGCAGCTCTAACATAAAAAATGATTCCACAGACAAAATATCTTCGTTTTTTAAAAGTTTTAGTTAAAATTCAAAGAAACGCTCTGTTCAAAGCTTAAATGTTGTTACATTTCAAATCGTTACAAATCACATCAAAACGTTTCTGAATTATTTCAAAACGGTCAGAAAGCTGTATGCCTATTGCATTTCTATGTTGAAAGTGGGTCTTTTAAGTCCCTGTGTATTGGGACCACCTAAACAACAACGGACTCAGTAATCACACTGTATCTTAGTTATAGCAAGAAAGTCAGTCAGTCATTTACCAACCCGCTATATCCTAACTGCAGGGTCACGGGGTCTGCTGGAGCCAATCCCAGCCAGCACAGGGTTCAAGGCAGGAACAAATCCTGGGCAGGGTGCCAGCCCACTGCAGGACACACACACACACACACACCAAGCACACACTAGGGACAATTTAGGATCGCCAATACACCTCACCTGCATGTCTTTGGACTGTGGGAGGAAACCCACGCAGACACGGGGAGAACATGCAAACTCCAGGCAGGGAGGACCTGGGGAGTGGACCCAGGTCTCCGCCACCATGCTGCCCAGCAAGAAAGAAAGTTCTACCTCTTATTAACTTACAGGGGTCAAAAGGCTACACCATTGTCTATGACTATGACTAAGTGAACACTAATACAAATTTAACTGAACTTGAAGCTTTAACTTTCTAAGATTGACTCTTGCAGTAGAGAAACTTACACACGTCATGCTAAAGAAAAAGAAGGCCATGTCATTTAATGAAAGACTCGATGGACTGAACGGCTTTCTCTTTTTTGTTAAACACGCGATATTGTCATGTTCTAAATAATCCTGGTCCTTGAGGGTCACAGTGGCTGCGTGTTTAACTGAACTTTATTTAAACCCCTTGTTAAAATTCAGAACACTTAATTGCTTCTATTAATCTTTACCAGCTGCAATCACAATGTAAACCCTTTTTTCTTTCCCTAACCAGCTACGACATAATAACGAGACGCAAATGACAAAGGTATCACAAGCTTACTTTCTAATGTGGTCCCACTTGCACCTTTTTGTTTCCATTAAGAAGAAGTTGTTTGTAATGAGATTTCTCAAAAGATAGGAGGGAGAAAAAAAGAAAGAAAGACTAAGAAATGCCAATATTCCCCTTCCATAAAACTTCTAGATCGGGGTCTAAAACCTTTTTCCAAAGAGAGCAACTTTTACAAAATGAAATTGGCCGAGAGCTCCTCCTGTTTTCTAACGTTTATTCTCATCGCTTATTTCAACCCAAACAAACTGAATAAGCTTGTTTTGCCTGAACATTTACAAAATGTTGGTGTCCACAACTCACATTTTGCATTAAAACATCTCAAAAAATATTTAGTTCACCTGCAAGTGCATTTTGTATGTCTGTATGCATTTTCTAGTGCATCTCACACTACTGAATTAAAACATGAATGCTGTCAAAAACGACAGCAGATCCTAATGTGATGTGGGAGACCTTCCATAACAAGACCCTGAAGGTTGCTGAGGGTTGTGTTGGTGTTACCGGTGTTCCCAGAAGGAGGTGTTTCATCTTGCAGGGCACCCTGGATATCATCGAGAGGAGTCGCAGTGCACGGCTCAATGGCAACTCTGGTGTGTACCGGGAACTGAGAAGGATGGCATCGAGGGCTCTGAGGGCAGATAAAGAGACGTTTGTTAGAGGAATCTGTGAGCAGGTGACACACCATCTGTGGTCTAGTGACCCACGTCCTGCTTACAGAGGAATCAAAGCATTACGCACATCTGAATCTGTTCCTCGGAGAGTCGCAGTCAGGGTGGCTGATGGAACGGTCCTTACGGATGACACTGCAGTTGTGACCCGCTGGGCTGGCTGCTTTGAGCAGTTGTTCAAAGCTGATCCTCTGGCTAAGAGGATGGATATCTCTGAGGTCCACGGTTCTTTAGGCTGATCCTCCAATTAGCTGTGAACCACCCAATCTCACTGAGATTGAACAGGCGGTGAACCAGCTGAGGGGGGGGGGGGGGCGCGGCAGGGATCTGTGGTATCCGGGGTGAACTTCTCCAGGCTGGTGGCAAGGCTGTCCTCCTGGCATTGCAAGCAATCTTTGCTTCTATTTGGGAGACTGGCATCATCCCAACTGACTGGAAAACAGGACTTGTCATCCTTTAATAATAATAATTCTTTGCATTTATATAGCACTTTTCTCACTACTCAAAGCGCTCATGGAAAGGGAAGGGTGAGCGCCTGGATTGCAGCAACTGCAGGGGGGATAACACTGCTCTCTGTGCCGGGTAAGGTCCTTGATAGGGTCGTCCTCAATAGGATCCGTGATCACTTGCTCACCTACCAGCAACAGGAACAGTCTGGTTTTACGCCGAAGAAGTCTACCATCGACCGCATCCTGGCACTGAGGGTTCTCATGGAGCGCAAACGCGAATATCGGCAGAGTTTCTTTGCAGCCTTTGCAGATTTTTGTAAAGCCTTCGACTCAGTTGATCGAGCTGCCCTGTGGAACATTTCCTCTCTCATTTGCCAGCTTTGGGGGGGCGAGAGAACAACTGAATTCAGCTTTGTTTGATATTTAAAATAAATTGTTACTTAGGTCTTGATGAGTTTGAGTTTGGATATTCTCTATTGTGTCTCGTGATTTTGTGTTAAAAGGATTGTGATATGATTTTTTGGAAAGATCGCCCAACCCTAATTTGACTAATCAAGTTTTCAGATTTATGTAGGATTCATTAACCCTTTGGCGGGCTACTTGGAAAGGGGTGGTGAGCTACCGGTAGCTCGTGAGTGACGTGTTGGAGACCCCTGTTCTAGATATTGTTCTTGGAAAAGGAAAACATATAAGATTAAAACAACCTGACATGCAGGAATAAGTGCTCGAACAACCCAAAGAATTAAATAAATTCATTTACTGGCAAGGACTGGCTTCTAATTAAGGAACTGTTTGGAAGGAACACCAGTAGCCAGTGGAGCCTTCCAGGTCTGAGATTGTGAATTCCTGCTCTGTCAAGCTTGCTCTTCACGGATTGCACCTAATGAAATGCCACTCCAGTTACATTAAATAAATTAAGCAATATGGGTTTGAAGTACAGCATGATGTGCTGCAAGGTCTTTTTAAAATGTGAGTGTTTAGTAATGACACAAGTACAAGCATTTCCATGTTTACTGCTTTCCAGAGGGGGATAAAAACCCGACAATAACAGAGCGCTGCTGCCATCTGGTGGCAAAGATTAAGCAGGAACTCTTTAGAGCCCCAGTATTTCAAACTGTACTGCAATTACCCATTCAGTCGTGTAAACAACAAGGCAGTCGAATACATTAATTACACAGTTCATAAAAGCAAGAATCAAAACAAATATTCATTTCAGTTGTCACTGTCAATGGACTCAGCCACTTAAATTAGGCTCCGTACTGCAAATGCTAATTAAAAATGACTGCCGTTGAACTGGAACCAATTTATTCTGCTATGTTATGCAACTTTATCGTTATTTTGTAAGTGTTACAGAACAGCCTACATAGGCTTGAAAATATATTTTCAGGTTAAAACTGAGACAATGAATTGATAAAAGTGGATGCACATTATTATGACTTACCTGCTAATGTGAATTGGGTTAGAAAATGGGTGCGTGGATTATTATGATTTAGGGTACTGCACTCGTTTTAAATAACCATTGCCAATGCAACATAATTTGCGATGTTACTGCTGCCATGTAGGAATCATCTGCTACATTTTCTGTATTAACACAGTTGTGCACTGACTAGAGCAATGGACTTTAAAACAGGAGGTTGCAGCTTCAGTTCAAATCTGTTCATCTCTCATTGTGTGAACAGGCGTAAATCACTTTACTGAAAATAAAACAGAGGTGAGCAATTGTACCATAAGCCTACACTTGTAAAGTACCTTGAAATGACATTCCGTATAAGGTAAAAGAAAGGGAGTTAAATAATACGACCCCAAATCAGACAAAGTTGGGACGGAATGGGAAACGCAAGTTAAAAAAAACAAAGACGCAGTGATTCTTAAATTTCCTTTGACTTTTATTTCATTGCAGGCAGTATAAGCCCAAGATATGTCATACTGAGGCTGGTGAACTTCATCTCATTTATTAGTACACATTGTGGCGAGTGGCTGGGGGTGGCACCTATCCGGGACGCCCAGGAGGACTGGAGGAGGGATTACGCCTCCTCCAGACCACGAGGGGGTGACCGCCCTGGTGGCTTTGGGGACCACGGAAGCTCAACCCTATAGGGGCCCGTGGTCACCACCAGGGGGCGCCCCGATGCCTGGAGAGCCCTGGTCCTCAGCACTTCCGCCACACCCGGAAGTGCTAGGGGGAAGACGACCAGGGACACCCGGAGTGCTTTCGGGTGCGCAGCGGGTACGTCCGCCACACTGGGGAGTGCCAGCGGAAGCTAATCGGGAGGCACCTGGAGCACATCCGGGTGAGTATAAAAGGGGTCGCCTCCCTCGAATCGATGGCTGGAGTCGGGAGTGCACAGGATGAAGTCTTGGTGGAGAGGAGAGGAGGCAGACCTGAGAGGAACGTATTGGAGAAAGGCCTGGACATTGGGGGAGTTTTGGGGTTGTGTGTGGCACATTTGTATATATTAGTTGTAAATAAACGCGTGTTGGGTGATTAAACCATGTCTACCTGTCTGTGCCTGGGCCAGTGTCCACAACATCCATTCCTGCATTTCAGGCCTGCAACACATTCCAGAAAAAGTTGGGACGGCAAAGCATTCACCGCTCTGTGATGTCGCCATTCCTTCCCCCAACAATTAAAAGTCGTTTTGGCACCGAGGATACCAAGCGATGAAGCCTTTCAGGGGTTATTTTGTCCCAATCTTCCTCGTCTTAAGGTGTGCAACAGTACAGGGTCATCATTGTCACATTTTTTCATTTTAACATTCCTCACATATCCTCTACTGGGGACAGGTGAGGACTGCAGGTCGCCCAGTCCAGTACCTGGGATCCTCTTCTTCCGCAGCCATGCCCTTGTATTGTGTGCAGAATGTGCTTTTGCATTGTCTTGTTCAAAAACGCATGCACGTCCCTGGAAAAGATGTTGTCTTGAAGGCACCATACGTTGCTCTAAAATCTCAGTGTACTTTTCTGTATTGATGCTGCCATCACAGAAGTATAAAGGACCTTTGCTCAGGGCACTGACACAACCCCATAGCATTACAGACCCCAGCTTTATGGACATGTTGCGGATAACAGTCTGGAAAGTCCTTTTCATCTTTGGTCCACTGCACACGGCATGGTTTTCTTCCAAAAAAGACCCGGAATACTGATTTGTCTGACGGCAATGCACATTTGTTTCCACCGTGTGATGGTCCATTCCCGATGTCTCCGATTTCAGAGAAGTGACGCCATTTCTGGACATGGTAAACGTAAGGCCTCACAGTAAAGTTTGAAATGACATTTGTGAATGTAACTCTCTTGTATTGTAGTGCTTGACAAAGTTTTGCAAAAGTAATGATGACGCAGAGCCATCTGTGGGATCAGAGACCACCAATGTTCAGCTTCGGCCTGTGCCCCTACCCTTCATGCACGGAGATTCCTCCAGATTCCTTAAATCGTTTCATGATGTTATGCACTGAAGAGATAGAAACATGCAAATCCCTTCCAATCTTTCTTTGAGGAATGTTGTATTTAAACATTTCAATCATTTTCTCACACATTAGTTACAGTGGGATGCAAAAGTTTGGGCAACCTTGTTAATAGTCATTATTTTCCTGTATAAATCGTTGGTTGTTACGATAAAAAATGTCAGTTAAATATATCATATAGGAGACACACACAGTGATATTTGAGAAGTGAAATGAAGTTTATTGGATTTACAGAAAGTGTGCAATAATTGTTCAAACAAAATCAGGCAGGTGCATAATAAATTTGGGCACCGTTGTCATTTTATTGATTCCAAAACTTTTAGAACTAATTATTGGAACTCAAATTGGCTTGGTAAGCTCAGCGACCCCTGACCTACATACACAGGTGAATCCTATAATGAGAAAGAGTATTTAAGGGGGTCAATTGTAAGTTTCCCTCCTCCTTTAATTTTCTCTGAAGAGTAGCAACATGGGGGTCACAAAACAACTCTCAAATGACCTGAAGACAAAGATTGTTCACCATCATGGTTTAGGGGAAGGATACAGAAAGCTGTCCCAGAGATTTAAGCTGTCTGTTTCCACAGTTAGGATCATATTGAGGAAATGGAAGACCACAGGCTCAGTTCAAGTTAAGGCTCGAAGTGGCAGACCAAGAAAGATTTCGGATAGACAGAAGCGACGAATGGTGAGAACAGTCAGAGTCAACCCACAGACCAGCACCAAAGACCTCCAACATCACCTTGCAGCAGATGGAGTCACTGTGCATCGTTCAACCATTCGGCGCACTTTACCCAAGGAGATGCTGTATGCGAGAGGGATGCAGAGGAAGCCTTTTCTCCGCCCACAGCACAAACAGGTCTGCTCAGGCACATTTGGACAAGCCAGCTTCATTTTGGAATAAGGTGCTGTGGACTGATGAAACTAAAATTGAGTTATTTGGGCATAACAAGGGGCGTTATGCATGGAGGAAAAAGAACACAGCATTCCAAGAAAAACACCTGCTACCTCCAGTAAAATACGGTGGTGGTTCCATCATGCTGTGGGGCTGTGTGGCCAGTGCAGGGACTGGGAATCTTGTCAAAGTTGAGGGACGCATGGATTCCACTCAGTATCAGCAGATTCTGGAGACCAATGTCCAGGAATCAGTGACAAAGCTGAAGCTGCGCCGGGGCTGGATCTTTCAACAAGACAACGACCCGAAACACTGCTCAAAATCCACTAAGGCATTCATGCAGAGGAACAAGTACAACGTTCTGGAATGGCCATCTCAGTCCCCAGACCTGAATATAATTGAAAATCTGTGGTGTGAGTTAAAGAGAGCTGTCCATGCTCGGAAGCCATCAAAGCTGAATGAACTAGAGATGTTTTGTAAAGAGGAATGGTCCAAAATACCTTCAACCACAATCCAGACTCTCATTGGAACCTACAGAAAGCGTTTAGAGGCTGTAATTTCTGCAAAAGGCGGATCTACTAAATATTGATTTCATTTCTTTTTTGTGGTGCCCAAATTTATGCACCTGCCTGATTTTGTTTGAACAATTATTGCACACTTTCTGTAAATCCAATAAACTTCATTTCACTTCTCAAATATCACTGTGTGTGTCTCCTATATGATATATTTAACTGACATTTTTTATCGTAACAACCAACGATTTATACAGGAAAATAATGACTATTAACAAGGTTGCCCAAACTTTTGCATCCCACTGTAACTAACTGGAGACCCTCTGCCCATCTTTACTCCTCAATGACTGAACTTTTTGTGGATACCAAAGCCTGATTTACAATCACCTGTTTGAAACCACATCATTATTTTACCTCATTGCTGGCCCTAATTTGCCTCCCGTCCCAACTTTTTTGTTGTGCATTGCAGGCCTGAAATACAGGAAAGGATGTGTATTAACAAATGAAATGAAGTTGACCTGACAAATCATGACATATCTTGGGTTCATACTGTCTGCACTGAAATAAAAGTCAAAGGAAATTTAAGAATCACTGTGCTTTTTTTTAAATTTGTGGTTGTAACAGTACAGAGTAACGGGGATTGTGGAAGAGAAGTGAAGAAGAGAGTGCAGGCAGGGTGGACTGGGTGGAGAAGAGTGTCAGGAGTGATTTGTGACAGACGGGTATCAGCGAGAGTGAAAGGGAAGGTCTACAGGACGGTAGTGAGACCAGCTGTGTTATATGGTGTCACAGACAACTGGGGTTCTGACCCGGCAGGGATGCCTAAAAGGACCGGAAAGTCGCAAGAATAGCTTCCGGGCCACGAGGGGGCAACTGCCCTGGAGCAGGAGGGGATCACGGGAGAAGAACAAAGAGCTTCTGGCCTGTTGGGACCCGTGGCCACCGCCAGGGGAGCGCCTCAAGCCTCGTAGGAATCAGAAACAGTTACTTCTGCCACACTTGGCAAGATGGCGGAGGAACCTGCCAGGGACGCCCGGAGTGCTTCCGGGGCAAAGGGCAGTACTGTACTTCCGCCACACCAGGAAGTGCTGCCGGAAGGACATCATTAGACACCTGGAGCACATCCGGGCAGGAATAAAAGGCGCCGCCTTCCAGCAATCTGGGAGCCAGAGTCAGGAGTGGGAGTAGGACAAAGCTCCCAGGAGGAGACAGGCGGCCAAGGATTGAGAGAGAAAGGACTTTATTGGGGGTGATTATTGCTTTGTGCATTGTGTGTTGGTGATCGGGACTTTACTCCTGTGATTACTGATGAATAATAAACATGTGACTTTTATAAAGATGTGGTCTCCGGGCAAGTCTCACAATGGGTTGGAGACGGTGGCACAGGAGGCAGAGCTGGAGCTGGCAGAGTTACAGATGCTAAGATTGGCATTGGGTGTGACAAGGATAGACAGGATTAGAAATGAAGACATTAGAGGGTCAGAGAGGCGAGATTGCGTTGGTTTGGACACGTGCAGAGGAGAGATGCTGATTGGGGAAGGATGCTAAGGATAGAACTGCCAAGCAAGAGGAGAAGAGGAAGGCCTAAGAGAAGGTTTATGGATGTGGCGAGGGAGGACATGCAGGTGATGGGGGTGACAGAACAAGATGACAAGGACAGGAAGATATGGAAGAAGATGATCCGCTGTGGCAACCCGTAACGGGAGCAGCAGAAAAAGAAGATTATTTAACATCCTTAATTTCATCTTAAACTGATTGTCATTTCAAGGCACTTTACAAGTGTAGGGTTATGGTACAATTGCTCACTTCTGTTTTATTTTCAATAAAGTGATTGATGTGACGCTTGAGTTACTGTTCTGCACCCGAAAAATGAAGCTCAGTCTTAGTCTTCAGGACGATCAGATTTTCCAAAGGAAATTTAAGAATTTTTTTTGTTGCATTTTCCATACTGTCCCAACTTTTTCTGATTTGGTATTGTAAAAAAAGAAAAAAAAAATGTTTTGGGGTGGTGTAGTGGTTAGCACTTCTGTCTGCATGTCCCACGGCCAGTCACATTCTTTGTGGAGTTTTCAAGTCTCCATTAGTTTTCTTCCCACATCTCCTACATGTGTGCGGACACTGGCAGAGTGTCAATAGGCCTCGTCATGGACTGTTTCCTGGTTTGAACCCAATGCTGCTGGCATAGGCTCTGCCCTTCCCCCACTCCCCCCAGCGACGATGGGTTTGAAAATGGCATGTTAAACTAACTTGTGCTTGACTGTGAAAACAGGTTTGCAAAACCCATCCACCACTAATCAAGACCTCATTTAAAAACACGAATGTTTTTTCTTTGAGAAAGCACTTTCTTTGTGAACATAATGAGAAATCAAGCAAAATGACACCTTTGATCGGCTAACTAAAAAGATTACGATATGCAAGCTTTCGAGGCAACTCAGGGACACCTCGCCTGTAGAAGGGGCCTGAGTTGCCACGTAGTCGTGCATATCGTAATCTTTTTTAGTTAGCCAATCAAAGGTGTCATTTTGCTGGGTTTCTCACTACATTCATAATGGCTAACATGGCACAACACCCTACTAATACAGACATTTGTGGACATAACAAAGGTGAGTAACCTCAGTCCTGGGGGTCCAAAACAAACTGCTGCAATTTGAGAGCTCTGATAGAGATTCTTGCCCAAACTAAATCAGTATCTACTGTGGAACGGGACCCAGACACAGACAGGCGGACAACGGTTTCTCACCCAGCACACCCATTTATTATATTTATAATATTTACAAGTTAGTGCACAACCCAGTGCCTCCAGCACCGATCCCCTAAAGTCTGGCCTCACAGTCTCTGTTGCCTTCCTTCTGGCCGCCTCCAGTCCTCTCTCCAGCTCCGTCCTCTTCCACCCGACTTCTGCTCTCGACTGGAGGGAGGCGGCCCCTTTTATTCCACCCCGGATGGGCTCCAGGTGTTTCCCGGCACTCCTCCTTGGACACGCCCCTGTGTGGCGGAAGTGCCGGCTGCACACCCGGAAGCCCTCTGGGTGTCTCCTGTCTTCTTCCCCCCAGCACTTCCTGGTGTGGAGGAAGTGCTGGGCTCCAGGGTTCCTCAGGCACCGGGGCGTCACCTGGCGGTGGCCACGGGCCCCTACAGGGTTGGGCTTCCAAGCCCCCTACCCGAAGCCACCAACAAAACCAGGGCGGTCGCCCCCTCGTGGTCGGGAGGAGGCACCAGCCCTCCTCCGGTCCCCTCGGGCGTCCCGGCTGGGCTCCACCCTCTGCCGCATGCCACACTACGTAATAATTGATACGAATCAAAAATTAGCTGATTTACATAAACTATTTAGAAAGAAATGGTCTGATTCAAAAGGAAAATACTAAACACAAGGTAGTGGTCTCTGAACCAGTTAAGGCTGTGCTAATATTTGCAAGAGGTCAAATAAAATCAAATCATTTTGTATTAGGAAATTTGCCTAATAATGGGGTTCACTTCAAAGACAAAGTTGGTTATTTTAAAGGGCAAATACTTTCTTTTGTAGGTTTCTGCATTTTAAATTGAAATTTTCGTGGACTTTTTTTGACTGTTTAAATTGAACCTTTAGTGAAATGTTTTCAGAAGAGCAGCATTAAATCACTAGCACATAACACAATCGATTCCATAACTGGAGAACGCACAGGCTTCGTGGTTTTATTAAGGGTGAGTCACTGATGAAGACTGAACAAGAAACTCTGGGTACACATAAATTGGTTCATATCTTGGTAATTGAGGCTGGCACAGGGGAGTCTTAGGGATCGTTTATACTTCCCGCTCAGAACACGTACACTCATGCATCACGGCTGCCACGCGTGCCCAGCGTTCATTTGACGCGTCCTCTGAGCAGGTCCTCATGATGCAGTACCAGCAAAAAGTGTGTGTGGGGGGGGGATCAGTGTGGAGTGTGACGTCAGAGTCTCTGTTTACTATCAACATGTGACAGAAAGACACTTTGATCGATGTGTGTGCTTCGATGTTTGATGAATGGTTCGATGTGGTGAAGCAAAATGGCGACATACAAATGCATTCGTGGTGCTTTTATATTCAATCGTTGCATATTCCCCATCGTAATGACGTAATACATTTTAAAAGTCTCACATACACCATCTTCTGTCTTTTTTTTTTTTTTTCACCTTCACAACAGCATCAGGGCAGCACGGTGGCACAGTGGGTAGCGCTGCTGCCTCACAGTTAGGAGACCCAGGTTCGCTTCCCGGGTCCTCCCTGCGTGGAGTCTGCATGTTCTCCCCGTGTCTGCGTGGGTTTCCTCCCACAGTCTAAAGACGTGCAGGTTAGGTGCATTGGTGATCCTAAATTGACCGTAGTGTGTGCTTGGTGTGTGGATGTGTGTGTGCACCCTGCAGTGGGCTGGCGCCCTGCCCGGGGTTTGTTTCCTGCCTTGCGCCCTGTGCTGGCTGGGATTGGCTCCAGCAGACCCCCGTGACCCTGTAGTTAGGGTTGGATGATGGATGGACAACAGCATCAGAATGTAGGGCAGCGTATTTGAGCCACAGAGGAAAAAAAATAAGGACGTAATGAAAACGTCTATTTTGTGATTAAACTGGAAATTTCGGCTTTAATCTTGAAATGCCCACTTTAACCTCATGGTTTACTTTATCATGAAAGTAGACCGTCGTAAACGTCATCTTAAAACCGAGCCAGTTGTTGATAACTATGTGCTTCTGGGTCTTCCTCCTGAACTGACAGCAGCAATCGCCACACAGAACACGTTACATTTATGATATTCCAGCTCTCCGCACATTCAGAATCCTTAGATTTATACTTGATATCACTTTCATGCTAAAATGCAGTAACGTATGTATATTACATTTTACAGATAAATTGTTAACTTAATTAAATAATGAATACTGATCATAATTACACATGTTGTGGTGGCACGGTCTGTCTCGCAGTAGGGAGTCACGTCCCTTGTGTTCCCTGCCTGGAGTTTCCATGTTTTCCTGGTGTGTTTCCACAGTGTGCTCCGGTTTCCTTCCAAAGACATGAAGTTTTGAGGATTTGGTGACACTAAAATGACGCTAGTGTGTGTGTGTGTGTGTGTGTGTGCTTGTGCTCACTTTGAGATGAGCTGATGCTCTGTCCTGGGATTTTGTTTCTTTCTCGTGCCCAATGCTTGCAGGAATGGGTACATCCCCATACTGATGGATGTAATCATTAAACATCCTTTTCAGAGATATTGTGGCAGATTGTCCTCGGAATTTAATGGATGTTTCAGGCAATTCACAACACAGCGAAGCCGAATGTTTTTCTCACAGTGATGATATCTCGCACTGCCACCTGGTGGAATCTTCCAGATTTACATAAAGTACGTGTGCAAGTATGAACAGTAAAACGCTTGAGGAGCAGAAGCGTCCTCTGGAGCACATGCTGCGTTGCGTGAAGTATAAACCCGGCCTAAGTCACTATCTTCACTAACCAGGCAATGATGCAGTGATTTGCTGACAAACTTTGTGGCATCCTCTGTCACCTGTTCAGTTTGTCACTAAGGCTCCAGAAAGTGCCACTGCTGTGGAAACCGTCCTGCATTGTTCCTGTTCCAAACAAGGCAGGCGCCTCCTCACCTAATGTGGCACTGACATCTCACATCTTGAAGACCTCTGAGAGGCTGGTCCTGGGCTGTATGAGTCCTCCTGTGGTAGACCACCTGGTCCCACTGCAGTTTACCTTTCAGACAAAGACCGGAGTGGAGAATGCAGCGACCCACAAGACTTATTCTCACCTGGACAATTTGATTTTTCCAGTGCCTTCAATACCAACCAACCATCCCTGTTTTGGGGAAACTCAGAGATATTCAGGTGGATGAGCCTGTGGGCTCCTAATGATGGACTATCTGTTATTTATTTATTTATTTATTTATTTATTTATCAAGCACCTTTAAACAACTTTCATTGACCAAAGTGCTGTACAACTAAAAGACAAAAAGGTTAGCAGGTACTACACAGCATATATATACTCAATATACATTGCATACTACTATACTAAACCAATCAATAAGATCAAAACAAAATAATAATAATAATAATAATAGTAATAAATAAGATGAAACCAACTTCATAAAATCAAGAAGGATTAAATGCACATAAAAACAGATGTGTCTTAAGCAGGGTTTTAAAATGATTAAGATTCTGGGCCGCTCTCAACTGCAAGGGGAGGCTGTTCCACAAACTGGGGGCTATTACCGAAAATGCTCTGTCAGCTTGTGAGACTCAAGGACTGTGTGAGCAACACTGGAGCATCACATGAACAGGCCTGTCTGCTTTACTCTTCACTCTGTGTCAACTCCGACTATAAATACAACACCCGGTCACATCACCTGCAGAAGTTCTCAGGTGATTCTGCACTTATGGGATGTATTGATAAGGGCACACAGAGGAGAGGAGTCAGGGAAGAACTTTATTTCTTGGTGCAAAGAGAATTGTCTGCATCTTAACATCAGCAAAACCAAGGAACTGGTTACTGACTTTCACGGCACCAAAGAGGCTCTGTGTCTGGTCAATATTCAAGAAGTGGATGTGGAAGAGGTGCACTGCTACAAGCACTTGGGGTCCACGTCCATGACAGGTTGGACTGATCTCAGAACGCAGAGGAAAAATACAAGAAAGGGCAGAGAAGGCTGTCATTCTTTAGGAGACTGTGCTCCTTTAATGAGGGAAGTGACATCCTTCACATCTTCTATAACCCTGTGATGGCCAGAGGGATTTTCTACACTGTGGTATGATAGTGGGCAGGTGACATGACTTCAAGAGAAGCCCATGGAACTAACAAAGTAATTAAAAGGGCAGACTCAGTGACGGAACACACTCTGGACCCCTGGAGGTCGTAGAGGACTTTCGGCCAACAAATCATTCAGCAAAAGTGTGTCAGTAAACACTATGGGGGGTCCATTATGCCAACAGCAGTATGTCTGTACAGTGCTTCACTGGGACTGGGACTGCCAAGTCAGAGGTTTTCTATCTTTTTAAATTTTCTTCCTTTTAGTCATTCTGGTATGAGTCCAGAACATTGTGTGTGTATATATATATATATTGTCACACACGTGCACATGGGAGGCAGTATTAGGGTTTAACTGAGGGTAAGATGCAGAGTCAGGGGTTGATGAACTCTACTAATGCCATTTCTCCCACTTCCACAGACCACCAGAAGGAAAGCCCAACTAGAGCTACACCCACTTCTGTTGCCAAACCACGCCCTCCTGCAACCCTCACTTCCATAGACATATATAGATAGACGTCACATTCACTGTGCTGCCCAGTCGACACGAAACGTCAGCGCATCCGCCATATTGCGAGTGGAAAAAGTGCCATTTAAACTAATACAGGTAGACGTGGATACCGGGTTTTCTGATGAAAAAACAATAACGTTTAAAACAGTATCGTTTACATACAACAGATTTTAGTGAATCATTTAAATGCAATTATTTATATCCATTTATACACCAATAATGGCAATTACTAAATAATAATAATAATTATTATTATTATTAAATAATTCCTCCCATATAAGTAACATTTCTCGGACTGCCTTCTTCCATCTCTGAAACATTTCTAGACTTCGTCCTGTTCTTACGTAACACAGTACTGAAGTATCGGTTAATGCCCGAGTCACCTCACGTATTACTGTAATGCTATTATATCGGGCATCCCACAAAAACGTATCCCTCGCTTACAACTTCTTCAAAATTCTGCTGCCAGGATAATAACCTGCTGTTCTAAATCCACTGAACATATCACACCGATTCTCTCTCAACGTCACTGGCTCCCTGTTAACTACAGAATACGATACACAATACTGCTCTGAACATTTAAAACTCCCCACAACCTCACTGATCTCCTCCAGACTGACACTCCTCTCGCTCACTCAGATCCTCATCTGCTGCTCGACTTTCTGTACCACACGTCAGACTCAGTGCTATGGGAGCTCGAGGGTCTCGCCTGGTGCTCCTCAACTCGGGAATTCTTTTCCCTCTCATATACGTCAGCTCGATTCAATAACACATTTTAAAACTGCCCTCAAAACTTATCTTTTTAAACTGGCATACCAATTGTGAATTTTGCACTGTTATTGCCAGTTATCTTTGTTTGTCTTTCTTTTAACAGTGAAATGATACACTCAATGACAAAAATAAACAATTTTATTGTATACAAATTGGCTTAATAATTTCTGAAAACATTTCACTCATTCTCTCTCTCACACACACACACAATGTGGTTACTTACTGTAAATAAATACAGGATAGGATCTAAAAACCATGAAACAGAACTGTCTTCCATAGTTTTTTCCGTGTGTTGCCACTCTGTAATTTGAGAGTATTCAGTCTGGCAATACGGTGCAGCCTTAGTTTGTGGAAGACAGACACAACTAAAGACATGAGCATGAAATGATGGTCGTCAATTTCAAACTGTGCTCCCTCGATGTGCTCCTTGAGAAAATACACATCATCTGAACCAATCTCAGCCCGAACAAACCGATTGATCAAAGATACACTGACAGCTTGCCCTCATGTCGACTGTCAGATAACACGCTCAGCTACTTTGACCTCCTTAGACCCTCAGAAGGAATCATCAGACCTCCTTTGTTTTTTAATGTGAGCAGGTGGTAGCTTTGATCATGTGATGCCGGTACAGCATCTGTTACCAAACTAGCATGGCACACATCACAGGACAGCTTTCTTAAAATCCTGTCTAGGGGCTACCTGACCTCCCACTGCTTCCTGAAGTGAAATTCTTTGGGAAACCTTCAAAGTTTGAGAAATGTTAACAGCTAACAACAAACTACATAGTTAGTGACTAAATACGTTTAGCCAAAACGTTGTTTGGAGGTTCACTTGAGCACATAAATGCATAGCTTTGCTATCTTAGCCTGGCGTAGCTAAAGTTAAGATTATAAAGCAGGATTTTCTAATGGCCAAATATAACCAAAACAATTGTTCAGCCTTACCTATGAAATGTAATCCCCCAGGATCTGGTTCGGAGCGTACAGCGGTTTGTACAATCCCAACCAGCACATGCATGAGGCATCTTTATCCACTACTTCACTCCACAGCAGTGCCACTCGCAATATGGCGGCGTCTTGACGTATGATGCTGCTGGTCATGCGGCGTCTAGTAATTCTATGATTATGCTCACTGCTGCCTCGAAACCCGCCTCTTCCTGTCCTGCACCTATAAGTCCCGAGTCATTGTTTTGGCTCAGTCCTTTATGATTACTCTTTTTCCTGATTTAACCTGCTGTATCGACAATATATGGGGTGGACCCCCAAACCTTTTTGTCTTCTCTATTCTCTTTTTACAATATACATATGCTGTATATAAACATCTATGCGTGGAAGTGTGTGTGTCTGTCTGTCCGGCCCGGCCCACTGCATGCCCAACCTACTCTCTTTGAACTGTCTTTCCCAAGGTTTCTTCCATTTTTTTCCCTACTTGGGCTTTTTTGGGAGTTCTTCCTTGTCTTCTTAGAGAGTTAAAGCTGGGGGGCTGTCAAAAGGTAGGGACTGTTAAAGCCCATTGCAGCACTTCTTGTGTGATTTTGGGCTCTACAAAAAGAAATTGTGTTCTATTGTATTGTATTGTATTGTATACTGTTGGGATATTGAATACAAGTGGAGTGCCCTGAGGAAAAACACAAAGCAAGCTCTGGTACAACGTGAAAACTACAAATAGAGAGGGCCCCACGACAAGATTCTGGAGCTCACTGCATCACCATGTCACTAGGGCTGGTTAAATACGGTGTTATATTAATAATATTAATGTTGCAATTATTTTGAGCCAAAATGTGATATTATATATAATAAATTCTCAAAAAACCCTAGACACTGACAATCAGCACCATGTAGACAGACAATTTCTAAGCAGAGTCCAAAACCTGGTATATTGTTGCAAAATAATAATATAAAATATTAGCAAAGGAAACAGTTTTTTCTCCCAAAATTTTACAATTTCATAAATAGCTGTACCTTAAAGAAACAGCTCAAATAACATTTTTGTTGACCACCTCCTCTTTGTATTGTTGAGTTTCCATTGTATGTATTGTGTTCAACATCTTGGCTGCCTGGTTGGCACCTGTGTCTACAAGTCAGTAAACATTGCCTTAACTTTCTCTCCCTCTCACTCTGACTTTTTTATCCAAGAAAAGACAAAGACATGTCCATACGTACAGTGCATCCGGAAAGTATTCACAGCGCAGCACTTTTTCCACATTTTGTTATGTTACAGCCTTATTCCAAAATGGATTAAATTCAGTTTTTTCCTCAGAATTCTACACACAACACCCCATAATGACAACGTGAAAAATGTTTACTTGAGGTTTTTGCAAATTTATTAAAAATAAAAAAATTGAGAAAGCACATGT
This sequence comes from Polypterus bichir lapradei, assembly GCA_026402145.1. NCBI lineage: Eukaryota > Metazoa > Chordata > Cladistia > Polypteriformes > Polypteridae > Polypterus > Polypterus bichir. Next base: position 34,361,449 of record JANRMT010062857.1, read on the forward strand.
ACATAAGTATTCACAGCCTTTGCCATGAAGCTCCAAATTGAGCTCAGGTTCATCCTGTTTCCCCTGATCATCCTTGAGATGTTTCTGCAGCTTCATTGGAGTCCACCTGTGGTAAATTCAGTTGATTGGACATGATTTGGAAAGGCACACACCTGTCTATAGAAGGTCCCACAGTTGACAGTTCATGTCAGAGCACAAACCAAGCATGAAGTCAAAGGAATTGTCTGTAGACCTCCGAGACAGGATTGTCTCGAGGCACAAATCTGGGGAAGGTTACAGAAAAATTTCTGCTGCTTTGAAGGTCCCAATGAGCACAGTGGCCTCCATCACCCGTAAGTGGAAGAAGTTCGAAACCACCAGTACTCTTCCTAGAGCTGGCCGGCCATCTAAGCTGAGCGATTGGGGAAGAAGGGCCTCAGTCAGGAAGGTGACCAAGAACCCGATGGTCACTTTGTCAGAGCTCCAGATGGCCCTCTGTGGAGAGAGGAGAACCTTCCACAAGGACAACCATCTCTGTAGCAATCCACCAATCAGGCCTGTATGGTAGAGTGGCCAGACGGAAGCCACTCCTTAGTAAAAGGTACATGGCAGCCCGCCTGGAGTTTGACAAAAGGCACCTGAAGGACTCTCAGACCATGAGAAACAAACTTCTCTGGTCTGATGAGACAAAGATTGAACTCTATGGTGTGAATGCCAGGCGTCACGTTTGGAGGAAACCAGGCACCGCTCATCACCAGGCCAATACCATCCCTACAGTGAAGCATGGTGGTGGCAGCATCATGCTGTGAGGCAGGAACTGGGAGACTAGTCAGGATAAAGGGAAAGACGACTGCAGCAATGTACAGAGACATCCTGGATGAAAACCTGCTCCAGAGCGCTGATGACCTCAGACTGGGGCGACGGTTCATCTTTCAGCAGGACAACGACCCTAAGCACACAGCCAAGATATCAAAGGAGTGGCTTCAGGACAACTCTGTGAATGTCCTTGAGTGGCCCAGCCAGAGCCCAGACTTGAATCTGATTGAACATCTCTGGAGAGATCTTAAAATGACTGTGCACCGACGCTTCCCATCCAACCTGATGGAGCTTGAGAGGTGCTGCAAAGAGGAATGGGCAAAACTGGCCAAGGATAGGTGTGCCAAGCTTGTGGCATCATATTCAAAAAGACTTGAGGCTGTAATTGCTGCCAAAGGTGCATCGACAAAGTATTGAGCAAAGGCTGTGAATACTTATGTATATGTGAGTTCTCAGTTTTTTTATTTTTAATAAATTTGCAAAAACCTCAAGTAAACTTTTTTCACGTTGTCATTATGGGATGTTGTGTGTAGAATTCTGAGGAAAAAATTAATTTAATCCATTTTGGAATAAGGCTGTAACATAACAAAATGTGGAAAAAGTGATGCGCTGTGAATACTTTCCAGATGCTCTGTATATCATACTGTGATGAGCGACATGCATGGGTGGGCATCCCAGCTGGGATGGGGCAAGGTTCCTTACCTGGATGGACCCTTCAGAAGCACAAGAAGATAAGGCAAAGATCTTCCTGCCTCAGCCAGAAGACAGGCAGAAAATGCCAGTGCAGAAGTGGGTACAATGTTTCAAACCAGTTTTTTTAAAGTTGACTTGCACGTATGGAATTTTTTTGATTTTAATAAAATAAAATATAAAAAAAAGAAGTGGGTACACTGGCATCCTGGCAGTGTTGCACCGATGAACAATACCCGCCCGGGAGGACAGTGTAGTGGAAGGACAGGAAGAGACAATCTGGCAGGGCTACATGCTTTTCCAACATGCCAGGTGTCATTCTCCCTGGGTGACGCTACCTGTACAGACACCTGCAAGGCATGCTGGGAAATGTAGTCCCATAGGGCAGCCTTGTTAGGTTCAGTGGATACCACCAGGGGGTGCTGCAGGGATCTGTTAACCCTTCTTTGTGTGACTTCCATTTGATATCGAAGTACTTCCATCAGACTACACGGAAGTCCTCCCGAGTCCAACATAAGAGAAGCTGTTCGACCTCAGTGTGGCGATTTGGAGTCGGATGGAACAGGACAAAGCTAACCTGGAGGAGTGGAAGGAGAAAACGAAAACAGAAGGAGAACAACACACGTGTTTTGTTACTTCCAAAGCCTTTCTGTAAGGTACTTCATTGTAATGCACTTTTTATTAAACCAGAACGTGTGTCGGTGAGGTTGTGTCGGAGGTTTGGGGTGCTGCAACACCCCTTACTGGTCACATATTGCTTAATGGTTTACATCATTTATAATGGTTCTTTAAGATGCTCATCACCGCCAGGCAAAATGGGAGTCAGCATAGCCACGTTTAGAAAGAGAGGAGATTTTTCACGTTTTATTCGCCGTTCAGAAGATGTTGTGTAAAGTCAAATAAAAGTGCTGAACATTGCGATATTGACTTTTGCGTGTTGATTTTTCTTAAATATTGAGTCAAAAATTCAATAAACTGCCCAGCGCTATATTCTACCCACAACGGTAACAGAACCTACCATATAATAGTGTAGTGTGTAGTTAATCTGTTTTTTTTTAAAGTACAATCATGTAAAAATTGGTAAAAAAAACCAAAATGAATGCACTTACATAAAGATTGGCCTCTCGTAGCTCCTGGTATTCCTTCTCTAGCAGTAGGTAGGCCCTGGAGTGCATGACACTGGGAACTCCTGGACATACAAAAGGCTAAAATAACCAGAGAAAGAGAAACTGGTAACTTGGGGCAAAATGTCATTTTAAAATTGAAACATTTATGACGTCAGGGATGTTCTGGGTATTTTTTAAAATCACGGCTCACATTTCAGTATGGTAACGTTCTCAAGCCCACCTGTCCGATTCAGGTCAGGAGCACAGACTACAAGAAGTAACCAACATTGAAGAGGGTGCAGGGTCGTGACTGGGCACACGCACACTTATTGTATGTGGAGGAAAACCCCAGGAAGACACGCAAAGCACAAAAGTCTAAGCGGGCATTAGATTGGAACTCAGCCAGCTGGATCAACAATGCCACCGCTCCATAAATTTAACATTTGATCAGGAACTAACATAATGTATACTGTACTTTGAATTTGTTCTGAAACTAACAATTTATCAACAGATTGAAAATTATAAAGATAACCAGTAACGGCGGGACTACATGATAAAGTGCAGTGAATCCACTTGACTTGACCATTCCTACTTCTCATCCTCTCTCTCTGTACGTTTAACATTCGTGTGCTCAGAGGTTGATGCGCTTGCTGCTTCCTGAGCAGATCTTCTTATCTCCACCCTAGTGGTCGCTTCTTCTCTTCTCTCGTCAGCATCTTTTCGCGTTAAAACTGATCAAGTCAGTGTTTGTGTTGCAATTACTTAGTACGTTTTCTTTAATTTTTCACTTAAGCTGGCACTTAAGTCTTCAATCTGCCTCAAGAATGATTTAAGATATGAAGAGGTAGGTGAAGTGACGGTGAAAGTGGTAGGGATGAGAACGGCGCCCATACACATGTGTCGCACCGCCACCCTGCTGGCCGCTGCCGAGAGTTCATTCTATAATAAAACAAAATGAAAATAAAAAGAATAATAAAAATCATCACCCTGAAAGCAGATAGTAGACGTCATGTAGTATACGTGTACCAAAATTCAGGTCAATCGGTCAAATGGTTTGCGAGCTACAGGTGATTTAAAATCCTGGACAGACAAACGAACAGCCACAATAGGGTATTATATAAGAAGATACAAAATACAGTGAAATTCTTTCTACAGTATTAAAGTTAGTAATTAAAAATTAGGAAAATGTATAGAGGCACCAAAATGTTTTGTTTCAGTCTGGAACAAGTCAAGCACATTTTGGAATTTTTCACACCATTGCTTGAATGCGAACATTCAAGCCAAGACTAAATAGTACAACAAGGGCGATGAGGAATTCTGCTTTTCCACAATGCACTGTGGTATTTATTTATTATTTAAAACATTTACTTAGATGCCGCAGTGGTAGCGCTGCTGCCTTGCAGTCAGGAGACCTGGGTTCTCTTCCCGGGTCCTCCCTGCGTGGAGTTTGCATGTTCTCCTCCGGGTGCTCCGTTTCCTCCCACAGTCCAAAGACATGCAGGTTAGGTGCACTGGCGATCCTAAATTGTCCCTAGTGTGTTTGTGTGGGTGCCCTGTGGTGGGCTAACACCCTGCTAGGACTGGCTGCAGCAGACCCCCATAACCCTGTATTAGGTAGGATATAACGGGTTGGATAATGGATGGAACATTTACTTAGAGCTGAACAAAAAAAAAAAAAAAATGGCGGTCCTATTTCTAAACCAGTGGTTCCCCAATTCAGATCTAGAGTCTTGCTATGGATGCTGGGTTTCATCCCAAACCAATTGCTTTTCTAATAGCACTCCTGTGTTGTCTAAGAGAGCTATTCCTTCCCAGTTTGTGTCTTGCTTTGTATCAACTGGAAACTGGAGAGCCATTATGAACAACGCTGCACATGCCCTCTGTGACACGCCAACACTGAGGACTTTCAGCCGACGAATCATTCAGCAGAACTGTGTCAAGACGCACGGCTGGGGGTCCATCATACCTATGGCAATACACCTGCATAGTGCATCACTGGCACTAATACAGCCAGGTCAGACATTGTCTTTCTTTTTAGTCATTCTGGTGTGTCTTCAAACCATAGTGTGTGTGTTTATATATTTATTTATTTATCTACCTATTCGTGAATACATTTATTTAAGAGCTTCTGTAAAAAGTCAAATTTCCCCCTAGGAAGAAATAAAGTTCAGAGACAAAAGTTGTCTATTTATAGTTGATTTTGTACAAAATGTTTAAATATTTCCCATCAGGAAAGTGCCAGCAGTTGAGGAGCCAAAACAAACGTCAAGCCTGTCAAAGCATCATAACACTGACACCTAGTGTGGTAATGGCGAGCGAGCGACCTAAAAGATGAAATGAAAAAAAAAAAAAAACAATGAATCCATCGTCTTTGGGGTCAGCAAGCACCGCAGTGGCCCCTCGCTATAACGTGCAATATGCCAGTCACAATGATGGTGCCACTGTGATGACGCTTCACAGCACCACCCTGTAACATTACAATTACTTAACGGTGAGTCATTTAACTTTGTAGTCTGACCACATAAAGAACGCAATAAAACAGTAAATCATTGATTTCTTGCCGATAGGTAGGTGGGATCAGACACACCGGACCCCCCTTAAAACTCCACCCCTGCCTGCACGCCATATTTTACGATGATTGAACTGCCACTTTGATATAATACACTGCCAAAAACATATGTGTAGAAAATGTATTATTAAATATATTGAAAAAGAAAATGAATACCCCTTTTTTCAACTGCCGTCATTCGGCGCCTGTGTGTGCCAAACGCCCTTCGCGCCTGCCTTGTTTGAAGGAAATAAAGGCAAAGGCCTGCAAAGTTGTTTTTAACGTTAAAACTGTAAAAGAAAAACTAGTGTGGCAGCTCAAATCTTTTTTTTTTTTCATTAAGTTACAGAGGTATTTTTACTTTAATAAAATAATTATTGCCTTATATATTCCTTACTTTACATCAGGAGTGGTCTCCCCTATAGACTTTCTTGTATACCCAGATATGGGGATGGATATTTGAAGAGTAAATCGCAAGACAAGGATTATATTTGTATATTATGTACATTAAAGAACCATCAACAACAAATCAAATTAATAATATATTGAACAATTACTGTAAAAGTAAAGTTGAATAAATCAGTCTCTGCAACCGCATGAATAAAAAAGTACCACTTCCAGTTAGTGGAAATAGCTCAAAAAAGTTGATAGAAATCTACGTTTCGTACCTCATACACACACACACACACACAGATAGAATTCCAAAAATTGTATTTTCGGACTCTCGGAGGTCCAAAATGGCGAGATTCATCAAAATCTCGAGGTCGAATTTTTGGACGATTACAATCATTTTCCTACGAGAAAGTAAAAAAGTAAACCAACTACGTTAATTACGTTACTTTTAACGTGCTACCCCAACACTGGCTGGGACCCAAGACTCAACTCTTTTCTCTGGGTGGCCTTGGCACTAGCACTCCTAAACTATCACAGGGTGTTATGCCACCAGATTCGACCGGTCAGAAAGGCAAGCAAATTCTCGGTTACAAGGGATTTGAATATCTGCGTTTTCACACAACAAATGGACTAGATACTTGGAGGTGCCGTGAGAATCGATCAACAAAGTGCCAGTCCTTAATGAAAACGAAGAACGGAGACATTGTACATGAGCCAACCAGTTACTGTCGTCTCTCCTGTCCCCAGAAAGCAGAAGCAAACCTCGCCAGAGGTCGAATGCGACAAGCCATGGCAGCTGTGAATGCTACTTCTCGCGATGTCATTGGAGACATCTTATCAGAAGTGAGCAATGATGCACTGGCTTATATTTCGAAGCAATCGTCCCTTGCCAGAAGTCTTCGAAATCACCGTGCAGAGAAGCACTTGCCGAATCCATGGACGATCCATTTTGCAATTTCTGTGAAATACTTAGTGTAGCTAATTTACAATAATCCTGTTAATTAGGGTGTGTTAATCGTTTATATTTTATTATAAAAAAAAGTCTAGCAGTATAGGTGGTGTATATTTTATATTTGTAATAGTTATACTGTATGTCGCCGCCGTGTGCGCACTTTACCGTATGCGTATTCTTCCACGTGCGTTGTTTTCCGTGCGCGGTTATTTCCCGTTCGCTTATACAACTGTGCGCTTTTTTCTGTGCGGATATTTCCTGTGCGCTTCCTTTCGAGATTCAGACTGGAATTGTAGCAGATATTTTGAAAAGATCTCGACTACAAGCATCCTCTCTTGCTAAATGAATTTTAGCCTGGAGAGCGCTATTAATTTTTTTTACATCTAAGATGTCTCACTTAAAGGTTTTCCAATACAGTCTCCATCCTGATGGCGTCTACATAAACAAAGAGAATTCCAGTCTCTGTATTCCATCTTGCCTGAAGAAGGGGCCTGAGTTGCCCTCGTATATACTGTAGTTTTTAGTTATCCAATAAAAGGTGTCATTTAGTTTGACTTCTTACTACATCCATAATGGCTAACACAGCACAGCACCCTAGTACATGGGTGTTGAACTCCGGTCCTGGAGGGCCACAGTGGCTGCTGGTTTTTATTCTAACCATCTTCTTCATTAGTGACCAGTTCTTGCTAATTAACTTCTTTTGACTTAATTTTAATTAACTTGACTCAGGCCTCTTTTTTGTTTCTTTTTCCTTAATTAGGAGCCAAATAATAAGGAGACACAAAACAAGAATCCACATGAGCAGCTCACCTGTGTCCATCACACAATATCTGAAAATAAAGAAAGATGAAGGTCTCGGTAAGTTCAAATCTTCCAGCTCACCAAAACATTGTGAGGGCGTTCTTAGAATAAATAGAAAATCAGCAGTTTTGGAAATGTCTTTTATGGAAAAAATGAGAGCAGCAACAAGCCATGGAATTAAATAACGGGTTTAAATAACAGCAAGAATCGGCTTCTCATTAAGAAACTGCTTGGTGTGAAATTGGTTGGAGTTTGAAGCCCTAGTTTAGCTGCTCAAACCCTCGGCTCATTTTACATCTCATTTCTGTTTGGTTGTCATTTAATGAAGAGACAAATCAATTCAGAGGACTGAATCTTTAAAAACAGGGTTAGTAAAATGAAGGGAAAAGAAGTGAATTAGCACTCGTCACTGATTAGGAAAAGGGTTAGAATGAAAACCTGTAGCCACTGCGGCCCACCAGGCCTGGAGTTCGACACCCCTGCCCTACAGCAGATATCCTGAAACACTTTTAGAAGTCAGGCTGAAAGGTGGCGGCAGGGAGACCACTTAAGTTACACACGGCTTGTTGCTAAAAACTGACAAGCGTCCTGAGGGGTGGGCTGCTTCTCTAACCAGGACGTTGGGCTCAGGACAGCTGGGGCCACTCACGGCAGCTCTAAACTCAAGAAGCCATTTATAGAACATTCTCGTAAGTAAACCACTGGCTTGGGTGAGCCGTGTGGAATAATTGGGAGGAAGAATCTGGCGAGCATTAAACTTAACAATGCAATGTGGAGTTTTGTGATTTATATGAAGGTAGGTGCTGCAGGACCCCCAAGTATCAAACTGGATACAAGTCCTGTATTTAGTTAGGCCCAGTGGAATAACCCAGCAGGTTTTGATCGTCTTTACTTTTGTGAAATTCAGTCCTCCTTGTGTCCTCCCTTTGTAACATTATGGAAAAAGGTTTTGGTGAGCAGCAGGCATTTTAAAAGATGTGGGCTTAGTAAGAGAATCGCCAGGGTCATTAGCCGGCCTGATAGATGGAAGCACTTTCTACCTTTTACCAGGACAAACCCAAACTAAAGTTAAAGCTGAACAAAATAAAAGTATCTTCTTCTCACATTAGCTTTGCTTTTCAATTCACTGCTTTAATGCTAAGAATCTTGCAAAGGCCTTCCCTTCATTTAGTCAAAATTCGAATGCTCCATTTTTGGTGCCAGCATCTGTTGTTGTGCAAACGTGTCAATACAGGGTGGTCCAGATCTAATGGTGCAATTTTCATTACGCTATAACTTATTAAGTTTATTACTCCGAGCCTGTATCCAACTGAATGGAGGACAAGTGGGACATTACATGGAAAAATCAGTGAATTAATTCAATGCAAGTCCATTTTCGTTTATTACAAGATATTTCGAACAATTCTTTTGTCTTGTATTGTTTTCCTGCATTGCATTAAAAGTTGCACAATTAGATCTGGACCAGCTATATAAAGTGCTAAGTGCTTTGAACAAGGGGAAAATAAAATGTATTATTATTTATTTATTGCCTGGCAACACCCAAGATTCTAACCACACAAAATGCAAGTGCTCACATAAAAATACCAACACAAAATGGAAACAGGATGACACCACCAGAAGAACAGTGCAAAACAGAAACAATAAGAAATAACAAATGAATAACACATCAACACAAAGCAAGGCTGAATTAGCAACACATTCCTTATGATTAGAATTTTGCTAGCAGTCAGCATTATACAAACAACACACACGTTTGGTAATGGAACATATTTCCTGAATTATATGAATTACTATTGCCCTAGGGGAGGCACGGTGGCGCAGTGGGTAGCGCTGCTGCTTCACAGTAAGGAGACCTGGGTTTACTTCCTGGGTCCTCCCTGTGTGGGGTTTGCATGTTCTTGCCGTGTCTACGTGGGTTTCCTCCCACAGTCAAAACACATGCAGGTTAGGTGCATTGGTGACCCTAAATTGTCCCTAGTGTGTGTGCCCTGCCCAGGATTTGTTCCTGCCTTGTGCTGGCTGGGATTGGCTCCAGCAGACCCCCGTGATCCTGTGTTAGGATATAGTGGGTTGGACAATGACTGTCTATTGCCCTACCAAAATTAGTTCCTGCTTTCTTCTTGGTGCTCCTGATATTTATTACCTTCAACGTCCTGCAGAAGTTTGGAGAATGAACCAAGGTTTGGTTTTCACAAAGTTTGCTGCTTCAGTGTTTTTAGATCTTTTTGTCAGATGTTGCTCTAGTATGCTGAAGTAGAATTACAAGCATTTCGTAAGTTTCAAAGGCTTTTACTGACAATGACATGAAGTTTATTCAGAGTTAATATCTGCAGGGTTGGCCCTTCTTTCTTTTTCAATTCACCCTGGCATCTTGTCAATCAACTTCTGGGCCCAGTCCTGACTGATGGCAGCCCATTCTTGCAGAATCAATGCTTGGAGTTTGTCAGAATTTGGGGTTTTTTGTTTGCCCACCCGCCTCCACAAGTTCACAATGGGATTAAGGTCTGGGGAGCTTCCTGGCCACGGACCCCAAATGTCGATGTTTTGTTCCCCGAGCCACTTAGTTGTCACTTTTGTTTTATGGCCCGGTGCTCCGTCATGCTGGAAAGGGCATTGTTGGTCACCAAACTGTTCATGGATGGTTGGGAAAAGTTGATCTCAGAGGATGTTTTGGTTCACACAGGGATCAGCAGGCACATCTCGGGGAAGGCTGAACATTTTGGAAATTCTGGACAACAATGAACTTGGAAAAAGATATTGATTTTATAGTGATTGGATAAGATTTATAACGAATCTTATATGTTACATGATCACTCTATCTACATGGAAAAGCCATGCGTTATCAACCAAAATGAAAGTGTTGGTAATGTTTTGCTGCAGTAGGTTGGCGCCCTGCCCGGGATTGGTTCCTGCCTTGTGCCCTGTGTTGGCTGGGATTGGCTCCAGCAGACCCCCGTGACCCTGTGTTCGGATTCAACAGGTTGGAAAATGGATGGATGGTAATGTTTTGTGTAAAATGCAGCTTTGCAATAGCGATGATTTAGGTATGTCATAACCAACTATTGAGTGGCACGGTGGCGCAGTGGTAGCGCTGCTGCCTCGCAGTAAGGACATGCCTTGAATGTTCTTCCCATGTCTGCGTGGGTTTCCTCCCACAGTCCAAAGACATGCAGCTTAGGTGCATTGGCGATCCTAAATTGTCCCTGGTGTGTGGGTCTGGAGTTTTTTTTGTTTTTTCTGTCCACCCTGGCCATCGGACCTTACTTATTCTATGTTAATTAATGTTGACTTATTTTATTTTCTTACTGTGTCTTTTATTTTTCTATTCTTCATTTTGTAAAGCACTTTGAGCTACATTTTTTTGTATGAAAATGTGCTATATAAATAAATGTTGTTGGGTGTGTGTGTGTGCTCTGCGGTGGGCTGTAGTTAGGATATAGCGGGTTGGATAATGGATAACCAACTATTTCTTAAATTTTCGACAAAATTCGAACGACTTTACAATGCATGAGGTAATACGCAGATTTCTATATTTCCCAACCACACCACGTGAGTTAATGTTAAGCTGCATTCACGCAAATCAGCATGCACGTAACTATCATCGCCCCACGTGTGGATGAGTACACATTTGTTAATAGCAAGACATATCACCGTATCAACGCCCAGGCGATCATGGGAGCACACCGTATCGTAGTAGCCAGCATATTACCCTGAAGATAAGCAGGGCTGGATAGGTGAGTGACAGAGAAATGTCATACAGGTACACTGAGCCATACAATTTATGATCGCCTGAAACATTCCCTTAGCATTTTACTAGCCTGCTAAGATTCACGAAGGCAGGTGGAAACTCCAGGGGCATTAGATAAATAAAGCCTAGCAGAATATTAGGTAGGAGACCACAGATAGACGCATGGATCAGAACAGTGGAAGACAACTAGGACACTGAAACAGTGCCGTGGCTCGTTTCAGTATAACTGTTACTTTATGAGGAAATTTCCGCTGCAGTAACAGCGTGAAGGTGATTCTTCAGAAAGTACGGTTGTGGATCATCCATCCAAACACGTACAGTAGTTACTAAATGCGCTTTATCCTGAGCAGGGTTGCCAGGAAGCTGGAGCCTTTCCTAGCAAGCACAAAGCGCAAGGGAGGAGCAGACTCATAATATGCCCATTATTGGGGCTTTACTCTCATCCAGTGCGTGTGTCTCAGTCTTTCAAATTAGGTGCTCATTACAGTATTTTTCTTTATGTTGTTGCAAAGTGGCAACAATCACATGCAGCTTAGCGCAACATCTTACCTTATTATGTTTCCTTCTTATTTTTAAGATTATGATGATCATCATTATTATTATTATCTTTGTGGTGAAGCCATGGCATTAGTATCAGAAAACTACAAAATGTCATGACGAGTACCACTTTGCGGCTTGGTGTGCCATAAAAATCATGACTTAATTCATTCTCAAATGCAAATTCTTGCTTCTAGCTGGGAGTAGGTGTAGGACGCTTCATAAATATTTCTCATGTCCTAAGGTAGGGCAAATTTGTATCCGAGTCTGACTTTTAGCGGGGTTCCTAGGGCCCAGATCTCAGCAACACGCCGCCTGCCATCACTAAGGATTCCAGAGGTGAGTATTGAGGAGAGTACATGTAAAAGATGGTAGAAAGCTCAGGAATATTATTTAGACATTTCCAGGACTAACTTGTCCACCATGAAAAAACAACATTAGTAGGCTAAAGTGCCATTCATGGACACTTTAGTGACAAAATAAATTGTGATCCAAATTATTTATTTATATCTAATGTATGGGTGGCGCTGCTGCCTCGCAGTTAGAAGACGCGGGTTCGCTTCCCGGGTCCTCCCTGCGTGGAGTTTGCATGTTCTCCCCGTGTCTGCGTGGGTTTCCTCCGGGTGCTCCAGTTTCCTCCCACAGTCCAAAGACATGCAGGTTAGGTGGATTGGCGATTCTAAACTGGCCTTTGTGTGTGTCCTGCGGTGGGTTGGCACCCTGCCTGGGATTGGTTCCTGCCTGATTGGCTCCAGCAGACCCCCGTGACCCTGTGTTCGGATTCAGCGGGTTGGAAAATGGATGGATGGATATTTAATGTATTATTTATTTAATGCGTTTTATTTTCCAAAGTGCATTTTTCTGTTTTCACTTTGCCATTCTGGGGTACTGAGTATAGAGCAGAGCTTCAGCATAGCAAAACCAGAAAAAGTAAAGGGGTCTTAATACTTTGTGAGTCCACCGTACATGTGTTTTGACGTTGTCACAATACGGAAGTGAAGGGAATGCCCGCCTGTTACAATTTTATGTTTAGACCACAAAAAAAAAAACATCTGGGCTATTAATCCTTCACACCTTCTGCTTTGGAGACAAAATTTCATTCATCAGCAATTGCTGCAAAACAGAAAATGAACGTGTAAAAAGCAGATGACAGCACAACTATATGAGAGTAAAAGGTGCCTGCCACTCACCAGAGCTCAAGTCAGGTCTCGACGCTTTTTCTTTCCTTTAGCCACGTCATTTAAAGCTTTACTGCACAAAAGTTATTTTCTGTCAGTTTACAAACACTGAAACGGCGCAGTCTTCAACAAAGGCAGAATGACAAACACAGTAAGTCTCTCTCGACTCGGCTTCACTCGCTTGTTTACAAGCTGCAAGCGGTTGCTGAGCAACGTTGTCGCGTCCTGCGATTTGCAGCCTTTCGCGCCATATCCCGACATCCCTTGCGGCGGTACTCTTTCTCTATCGTGCAGCTTTTGCGCCATCTGCTGTCGTAGTGACGCACTGAAGGCTGCACTGCGGTATCCACTCTATGATTGATGTTTAATATCGGTATAAACTCAAACCTTAATAAAAAATGGATATTTGTGCGGCTGGATACCTACTTTGCTTATACGTGTACTTCTTTCCCAATTCATTTTTAAAATCAGTTTTAGAAACCCTACTTATCTTAGATTTACAGGAAGACGGAGTCAGTCCCAGCAACATCCGAGCAAAGGTAAGAACTCGTAGGGCTGGGGGTGCCGGTGTCATGAATCTAGGCCATCATGGTCCACTAAAAACAGCTCGACGTAAAAACCGGATCGGGCCTGACATGGGCTGGAAAGACTCAGGTTTGATCTCTTTGCATGACTGCTGAATAAACAAATAGACATCTGAAGAGCTTATGATTTTTTATATTCAGCATTATACATTTATACAGTTTTTTATGTTACAGTATTTGAATTCTTCAGGATTAAATGGGCTTAGATAATGGTACAGTATGTTACAATTGAATGTTCATCAGACTTACGACTTGTGGGTTGTAACTGTCCCTAAATCTACTGGTGCAAGAACCAAGGGTCCTGAACGAAAGTGTGAGAAAAGTGGCTGTACTGTATGGCTGAGGTCTTTAATTATACTTTTCTAAGGCAAACAGTGTTCATTTTATAGAACCTGTATCCAGTGGGAGCCATACAAGCCTCCAGTAGTGACTTGAATCCTTTGGTTTAAAGATATGACTGCTTTGGTCCTTGATTTGTTACCTTGTGTTTGTTTTCTTTTTGTTCCATCATTTAATAGGCTTACCAGGGTGGTACCCTTTGATGTGTCTGCATTAACCACACTGCACCAGATGGGATAACTGCCACTGAAGCACCAACAGAGGACTAACATAAGAAGAACTCAAAGGTAAGAAAACAGAAACACAAAAAAAGAACATAATGGAATATCAGCAGCCTTGTTAGATAGATAGATAGATAGATAGATAGATAGATAGATAGATAGATAGATAGATACTTTATTAATCCCAAGGGGAAATTCACAATTAAGATTAGACCCGGTCGTCATTTTGGCACTAGACACTTTGCTGAACTGCATCACACACAGCTCCAATGGAGGAGTTCATAAAGTTTAGACCTCCATATAGTACGAGAGGCCCCCTCTGGGGATTTCCATCAGGAAGTCAGCAACAATTTAGCTGCCAACATACCTAAAGCAAGGAGCTGCTGCTAAAGTGAAGAAAGGTCGGGAGCATGCGCTGACAACACGTTGCCACACCCACCACACAATAACCTACCTGGATTGGTACGCGAGTGCATCGGGTGACAACAAGCTAATCCATACATGCATAAGCTATTTATTAAACTGATAAGTCTAGTATTCAGCAGTTGTCCTTATCATTTTAAATAACACTTTTTTGTTATACTTATTCCATATAAGCATCACTCATTTTATTTTAAACAATCGTATTGTCTGTGGTGCTGAACTGATAGATGAAACTGGAGTGTTGCTAAAACTGAAACAGACAAAAACGCTCTGCGTGTACTGCCCAGGCCCTAGCTGTGTTTGGTTTGATTAGATACGGTCAGGCCCTTAAGTATTTGGACAAGTAACACAATTCTCATAATTAAGCTCTGTACGCCACCACAATGGATCTTAAATTAAGCCATCAAGATGTGACTGAAGTGTAGACTTTAAGCTTTAATTTAAGGGCTTTACCAAAAATTCATTTGAGCCATTTAGGAATAACAGCTATTTTTCTGCATAGCCTCCCATTTCCAGGGGTTATAAAAGTATCTGGACATTTGACTGAGATGCTGTTCCATAGCCAGGTGTGAGCAGGTCCCTCATTTTTTCATTAACGATTAAGCAGGTAGAAGGTCTGGAGCTGATTCCAAGTGTGGAATTTGCATCTGGAATCTGTCACTGTGAACTCTCAATCTGAAGTCCAAAGAGCAGTCCATGCAAGTAAAAACAGGCCATCATTAGGCTGATGAAACGACACAAACACCTCAGAAAGATAAGAGAAACACCAGGAGTGGTCAAATCAACCATTTGGTACATTCATAAAGAGAAGGAACACACTGGTGAGCTCAGCAACACTAGAAGATCTGGACAACCACAGAAGACAACTGTGCTGAATGATTGCAGAATTCCGTTCTTGGTGAAGAAGAACCAATTCACGACATTTAGCCAAACCAGGAACACTCTCTGGGAGGTCCACCTGTCACTGTCAAAGTCCACAATCAAGAGAAGACTCCATGAAAGTAAAGGCAGAGGATTTACCACAAAGTGCAAACCACTGGTAAACCTCAAGTATAGGAAGGACAGATTAGACTTTGACAGAAGACATTTTTAAAAAAGCCTGTCAAATTCTGGAACAACTTACTTTGGACAAAGAAAACTGAGATCAATATGTACCAGGATGATGGATAAAGAAGAGTATGGAGAAGAGAAGAAATGGCTCATGATCCAATAAATACCACATCATCTGTGAAATATGATGGATTCAGAGTTATGGCCTGATCATGTATGGCTGCCAATGGAAGTCAGTCACTGGTGTTTATTGATGATATGACGGCTGGCAGAACCAGCAGGATGAGTTCTGAAGTGTACAGGGTGGCTATACTGTCTGCTCAGATTCAGACAAATAGTGCAAAACTGATAGGACGAAACTTCACAGTACAGATGGACAATGAGACAAAACATACTGTGACAGCAAACCAAGTGCTTTTCAACACAAAGTAGTGGAATATTCATCAATAGCCAAGTCAGTCCACTGACCTCAACACAACTGGACATGCAGTCCACTTACTGAAGACAAAACTGATGACAGAAAGTCCAACGAACAAGTAGCACCTGAAGACGCCTGCAGTAAAGGCCTGGCAAAGCATCACTAGGGTGGACACCCAGCACTTGGAGATGGCCGTGGGCTCAGACTTCAGGCAGTCATTGACTGCAAAGGAGTTTCAACCAAATGTCGAACATGATCATTACATTTATGATTATTGAGATAGACGGCTGGCATTTCAGTCCGGCCGGGACGTCCCTCAACAGAAGAAACCAGCCTGTTCAGGGCAATACATCCCCCGGGACGCTAGATGGTAGCTTCTCTGGATGGAAATGGTTACCCGGATTCCCGTAGGGCAGCATGGGACATGGAGTCCGGTTCTTCAGCTCTGTTGGGTGCCCTGGGTGCTGCCTGGGGGAGCTCACCAAGAACCAGGGGGATATTAGCGTGACGTTAACCCGGAAGTACTTAGGAGTCACGAGGATGGAAACCCGCAGTACTTCTGGGACACCTGAAGAAGGCATTTGACCCGGAGACGGAAAACATCCAGGTCATAGACTTTAAAATGATTGTGGGAAACCCCAGCAGAAAGAGCCGGAGTTGGGTTGTAGAGGACGGAGCTGCTGGGAGTGGAGGATTGTTAGTGATTATTGATTAATATTGTATTGATTGAGAATTGTAGATTGTGCAGTGCTTGGTGCACTTTATTGAAGAATAATATTAAAGATTCTTCTTGTGCTTTTACACGTGTGTCTTGGACGTCTGGTGGGTTTAATGGGGCAACAGTGGCCCCTAGCGTCCACATTATGTTAGTTTGTCCAAACACTTTTGAACCCCTGAAAACAGGGGGACAGTGTATAAAAATTTCTGTCATTCCTGAACAGCTCATATGGTATTTTTGTTAAACCCCTTAAATTAAAGCTGAAAGTCTACACTTCTATCACATCTTGATTGCTTTGTTTCAAATCCATACAGAGTCAAACATATGAATATGGTGTCACTGTTCAGATACTTATGGACCTGACAGTATGTGACTCTCCACATTACCTTCCACTGTGACGTTTTACATAAAAATGGCAAAGCTGATACAAACACTTGTGTTAACGCTGTTTCCAAAGGCAGGGTGAGGCCACACTCAAGCACAGTAAGGGGTAGCACCACACTGAGACGTCCTCACGTTATTTAGGTGTTATGCTACAGCTTAGCTGCAACGGCCACAAGCTAGGAGGTCAAGTTAAATGGAAAGGAAATGATGATACATTTTAATTAGTCTTACAGTAAAGATGGTAGTGTGGCAAAGGAGGAATCCCATCTGACAATGATGAGAATGATGAACTACGGTTTATGACGCCAAAACATCTTGAGTGAATTGTGTGACTTCCAGGG
This sequence comes from Polypterus bichir lapradei, assembly GCA_026402145.1. Lineage (NCBI taxonomy): Eukaryota > Metazoa > Chordata > Cladistia > Polypteriformes > Polypteridae > Polypterus > Polypterus bichir. The sequence goes on from JANRMT010062857.1 coordinate 34,378,675, forward strand.
CAGTGCAGACCCCAAGCATCTTATAATGCGTTTGAAGCTAAGCAGGTCCGTCGACTAATTAGCTGAAAATCTGACAGATCTGTGTTCAACATCTGACTTATTAAAAAAGAAACAATTAGTATCATATATTGGTTACGTGACACTCAGTGCAGTCTGATGGAAGGAACGTAATCCCCTTAAACTTCTCCTAAAGCTTTCCTGTATATTGGACCAGCCACCTCCACTCTCGTCTGTTGTACACTTCCTTGCCTGATCCCCCTTTCTCCCATTGGTCCCCATCTTCACCCAGTCCATACACGGCCTCTTCTCCTCCATATCCTTGATTCTTCTCCCCACATTGTGTACTTTTCTTTTCATGACTTGCCATTACCTCTTTAGCCTTCTTTCCTGTACTTTCTTAGAGATTTACTCAACTTAACTGTACCTCTGATTGTCCCATTCCTGATCTTATACAGCTTTTTTTACTTCACTCATCCATATCAACATCCTAGTTTCCTTTAATTAACCTTTTCAACTGCCCAGTTTTCTGATCCATACAACAATGCTGGGCTGTCCACTGTTTTATATGTTTTACACTTCGCTCTCGCACCGATTCTTCGGTCACATAACACTCTCAATACCCTTCTTTTCTAATTTCTCAAACCTGATTGCATTCTATTGTTTATTTCTTGATTTAGCTTTACATCCGCTGTTATTGTTGATCCAAGAGATTTTGTCACTTTTCCACCCTTTCAAACCTTTCTCCTTGGATGTTAAATTTTCCATCTTGCTCTTACCCCTTAAATCATAGATATTCTGCCATTTTCCTCCTAATCGTAAGGCCTTTATCCCTCTCCACTCCGCTAGTTTCCTTTCCACCATGTTCTTAGTGGCGCCACATTGTGCAATGTTATTTGCAAACAGCATGGACCATGGAGCCTAATCTATCAGTCCCTTAGCAGTTATATCCATAACTAGAGTAAAAATATAATGACTTAAAGATGATCCTTGATGTAACCCAGCCCTAACTACAAACCTGTCCGTTATTCCTACTTCCCACTTTTATGTAGGTACCATCACACATAAGAACATAACAAATTTGATAAACGAGGAGAGGCCATTCAGTCCATCAAGCCCACTTTTGTAGATAATAGCTGTGCTCTCCCAGTATCTCATTCAGATTCTTCTTAAAGGTTGTCCAGGTTTCTGCTTCAACCTAATGCCTCAGTAGAATGTTCCAGAGTCCCAAAATTCTGCTCTTGCCCGGAATTTCCAATGATCTCCTTGAGTACGTGATTCACCCTTATGCTGATACAGTATATCCTTACTTATCCTTACACATTTCTTACCAGGCAGTATATCATATGCCTTCTATAAATCTATAAATAACACATGCAGTCATTTTTGGTTCTCTCTGTATTTTCCATAATACAATATGTTATGTCTTAAGGCAAAAATGAAATCTGTTGTACCTTTCCTGACATAAATCCAAACTGTTCTTTCCCTGTGCTCACCTCTCTTCTCAGCCTTTTATCCTTTACCCTTTCTCATTTTTTACATTGTATGTGGGGTTCCCAGAAGGAGGTGTTTCATCTCACAGGGCACTTTGAATATCATCAAGAGGAGTCACAGCACATGGCTTGATGGCAACTCTGGTATGAACCGGGAAATGAGAAGGACGGCTGCAAGGGCTCTGAGGGCAAATAAGGAGGCGTTTGTTAGAGGAATCTGTGAGCAAGTGACACACATTCTATAATCTAGCGCTTACAGAGGAATCGAAGCATTATTCACATCTGAATCTGTTCTTCAGAGAGTCGCAGTCAGGATGGGTGATGGAACGGTCCTTACAGATGACACTGCAGTTATGACGCACTGGGCCGGCTACTTTGAGCAGCTGTTAAAAGCTGATCCTCCAGCTGGGTCATTGGATATCTCTGGGTCCACGGTCCTTGAGGCTGATCCTCCAATTAGCTGTGAACCCCCCAATCTTTATAGGCATATAAGACTAATGACTGCAAAGTGAATTGTAGAGCGTATGAGAACATGAGGGCAACCATTAAGAAGGATATCAGGGAGGCTAAAAGACAGTTGGAGAGGAATGTAGCAGATAAGGCGAAAGAAGACCCCAAGAGATGTGTTCAGTATTTTAGTAGTAAAAGAACAGTCAAGGAGGAGGTGAAGTGCATCAGGAAGAGTAAAGGGGAATTAAAAATTACAGACAGTGAAATAGCGGATGCCCTAAACTTACATTTTTCTGAGGTGTTCACAAGTGGATAACCTCAGAGCAGTAACAGGGACTACTAAAAAGGTACTGATGGATTTGGAAATTGTAGAGGAAGAAGTGCTGCTGAGATTAAACAAGATGAAATCAAACAAATCACCAGGACCAGATAATATTTATCCCTGTGTTCTTAAGGAGGCTAGTGAGTACAGATATAAACCCTTGACACATATTCTTAAGAAGTCATTGCACACTGGAGAGAATCCGAAGGACTGGAAAATGGCAAATATCATCCCATTATATAAAAAGGGTGACAGGGCAGATCCAAACAACTATAGGCCAGTAAGCTTAACGTGCATCCCAGGAAAATTAATGGAAGGAATTATTAAGGATAAGATTGAGCAACACCTGGCAAGGACAGGAGTTTACTGAACAGTCAGCATGGGTTCAGAAGAGGGAGGTCGTGTTTTACTAACATGCTGGAATTCTATGAGTAGGCAACAAAAGGATACAATCAAAGTGGAGCTTATGATATTATTTATCTGGACTTTCAGAAAGCATTTGATAAGGTGCCACATGAGAGGTTGGGCATCAAATTAAAAGAGGTAGGTGTTCAGGATGATGTTTTTAGATGGGTGCAGAATTGGCTCAGACACAGGAAGCAGAGGGTGATGGTGCGAGGAACTTCATCAGAACTGGCCGATGTTAAGAGTGGTGACCAGCAAGGGTCAGTGCTAGGGCCGCTGCTATTTTTAATATATATAAATGATTTAGAATATAAGTAACAAGCTGGTTAAGTTTGCAAATGATACCAAGATAGGTGGATTAGCAGATAATTTGGAATCCGTTATATCATTACAGAAGGACTTGGATGGCAGACAGGCTTGGGCAGATTTGTGGCAGATGAAATTTAATGTCAGTAAATGTAAAGTATTACACATAGGAAGTAAAAATGTTAGGTTTGAATACACAATGGGAGGTCGGAAAATCGAGAGTCCACCTTATGAGAAAGATTTAGGAGTCACAGTGGACTCTAAGCTGTCAACTTCCCTACAGTGTTCAGAAGCCATTAAGAAGGCTAACAGACTGTCAGGTTATATAGCGCCATGATGTGTGGAGTACAAGTCCAAGGAGGTTCAGGAGGTTCTGCTCAAGCTTTATAACACACTGGTGAGGCCTCATCTTGAGTCCTGTGTGCAGTTTTGGTCTCCAGGCTACAAAAAGGACATAACAGTAAAAGAAAAGTTCCAGAGAAGAGCGACTAGGCTGAGTCCAGGGCTACAGGGGTTGAATTATGAGGAAAGATTAAAAGAGCTGAGCCTTTATAGTTTAAACAAAAGAAGATTAAGAGGTGACATGATTGAAGTGTTTAAAATTATGATGGGAATTAGTGCAGTGGATCGAGACTTGTATTTTAAAATGAGTTCATCAAGAACACGGGGACACAGTTGGAAACTTGTGAAGGGTAAATTTCACACAAACATTAGGAAATTTTTCTTTACACAAAGAACGATAGACACTTGGAATATGCTACCAAGTAGTGTGGTAGACAGTAAGACTTTAGGGACTTTCAAAACTCAACTCAATGTTTTGTTGGGAGAAATAAGTGGATAGGACTGGCGAGATTTGTTGGGCTGAATGGCCTGTTCTCATCTAGAGTGTTCTAATGTTCTAATCTCACTGAGATTGCACAAGTGGTGAACCAGCTGAGGGGAGGAAAGGCTGCAGGGATCTGTGGTATCTGGGGTGAACTTTTCCAGGCTGTTGGTAAGGCTGTCCTTCTGGCATTGCAAGCAATTTTTTCTTCCATTTGGGAGACGGGCATCATCACAACTGGCTGGAAAATGGGACTTGTCATCTCTATCTGGAAAGGGAAGGGTGATCGCCTGGATTGCAGCAACTGCAGGGGGATAGCACTGCTCTCGGTGCCAGGTAAGGTCCTCACTAGGGTTGTCCTCAATAGTATCCGTGATCACCTGCTCACCTACCAGTGACCGGAACAGTCTGGTTTTACGCCTAAGAAGTCTACCATTGACCATATCCTGGTACTGAGGGTTCTCATGGAGCACAAATGCAAATATCGGCAGAGTTTATTTGCAGCCTTTGTGAATTTTTGTAAAGCGTTCAGCTCAGTTGATTGAGCTGCCCTGTGGGACATCCTAAGACATCGCGGGATCTCCACAAAAGTTGCTGGATATCATGAATGCCTCTACACTGGTACTGTGAATGCTGTGCAGAGTGGAGGCAGGACCTCTGCGTTTTTCCCAGTTGATTCTGGGGTTCATCAGCAGTGTGTTCTGCTCCTACTCTGTTCAATGCTTGTATGGACTGGGTGTTGGGCAATGTCGTGGGGTCCAGCGACTGTGGGGCATCTGTTGGTGAAGAAAGATTCACGGATCTTGACTTTGCTGATGATGCTGTGATCTTCGCGGAGTCAATGGAGGCTCTGATTGGGGCGCTCGAGAGACTGAGTGAGGAGTCTGACTGTCTGGGTGTCCTGATAAAAACCAAAATCAAGGCCTTTAATGACCTCTTAGGCACGGCAATCAGCAGTGTCTGTCTGCAGAGAGAGTGTCGACCTCGTCGAGAGGTTTACTTACCTTGGCAGTGACATTCATGTCTCTGGCAACTCTTCCTATGAAGTCAGTAGACGGATTGGGAGAGCATGAGGGGTCATGAGGCCACTGGAAAGGGGTGTGTGGCGCTCCCAATATCTCTGCAGAAGGATGAAGGTCCAAGTTTTTAGAGTCTTGATACTCCCTGTCTTGTTATATGGTAGTGAGACATGGACGCTATCCAGTGACCTGAGACAAAGAATAGACTCCTTTGGTACTGTGTCTCTTTAGAGAATCCTTAGTTAGTTTGACTTTGTGTTGCTCACGGAGTCCCGAATGAGGCACATCACCTGCTTTGCGAGGGAGCGTCAGTTACAGCACCACGGCCATGTGGCGCGTTTCCTCGAGGATGATCCGGCTTGTAAGATCCTCATTGTTGAGGACCCGAGTGGCTGGACCAGGCCAAGGGGATGCCCACATAACATCTGGCTGTGGCAGATAGATGGTCATTTCTAGAGGGTGGGACTGGACCGTGTGTCTGCTTGGGGGGTTGCCAACCAGGATCCCGAGCTGTTTTGTAATGTGGGGGGTGCAGCAACATGCTGTACCAGTGCATGCTCCCCAACCTGACCTGTGGCATCAGCTTTATACCCCTATAATTTCCATAATCCTGAATGTCTCCCTTCTCCTTATATACACTCACTGGCCACTTTATTAGGTAAACCTTGCTAGTACCCAGTTGGACCCCCTTTAGCCTTCAGAACTGCCGTAATTCTTCACGGCATCGATTCAACAAGGTACTTGGAACATTTCGCAGGGTTTTTGTTTCCATTTTGACATGATAGCATCACACAGTTGCTGCAGATTCGTCGGCTGCTCGTCCATGATGTGAATCTCTGTCTCCAAAGGTGCTCTGCTGGGTTGAGATCTGGTGACTGTGGAAGCCATTTGAGTCCAGTGAACTCATCGTCATGTTTGAGATGATCTGAGCTTAGTGACATGCCGTGTTATTCTACTGGAAGAAGCCATCAGAAGATGGGGACACTGCGGTCATAAAGGGATGGGCATGGTCAGTGACAATACTCAGGTAGGCTGTGGCATTTAAGTGATGCTCAGTTGGTACTAAGGGGCTAAAAGTGTGCCAAGAAAATATCACAGATGCCATTACAGCACCTGCACCAGCCTGAACTGTTGATACAAGACAGGATGGATCCCTGCTCTCATGTTGTTGACACCAAATTCTGAGCCCACCATCTGAATGCCACAGCAGAAATTGAGACTCATCAGACCACGCAACATTTTTCCAATCTTCTATTGTCTAATTTTGGTGAGCACGTGTGAATTGTAGCCTCAGGTGCCCGTTCTTAGCTGACAGGAGTGTCACCCGCTGTGGTCTCCTGCTGCTGTAGCCCACCTGCTTCAAAGGTCAACGTGTTGTGTGTTCAGAGTTGCTCTTCTGGTTGTAACGAGTGTTTATTTGAGTTCCTGTTGCCTTTCTACCAGTCTGGCCATTCTCCTCTGACCTCTGGCATCAACAAGACATTTTTGCCCAGAGAACTGCCACTCTCTGACATTTTACCTTTTTCAGACCATTCTCTGTAACCCCTAGAGATGGTTGTGCATGAAAATCCCAGTAGACCAGCAGTTTGTGAAACACTCAGAGCAGCCTGTCTGGCACCAACAACCATGCCACGTTCACAGTCACTTCAGTCTCCTTTCTTTACCATTCTGATGCTCAGTTTGAACTTCAGCAGGGGTTCTTGACGAGGTCTACAAGCCAAAATGCACTGAGTTGCTGCCATGTGATTGGCTTATTAGAGAGTGGTGTTAACGAGTAGGTGTACCTAATAAAGTGGCCGGAGAGTGTGTAGACTATTTCTGCCCTGATCTGACAGTTTCTCTTCACAACAGATCTTTGACATCAGCGCCCATAAAACCCATTAACATAAGTAGAGCTATGGGAACCATGGGGTAAACCGTTCTGTTTAGGGTCTGCTAGGGGCGACGGAGTAAGAGCAGAGCACTCTGAAACAATGAGAACGGCGAGAGGCGTCAGATACGACCGATTGCTGGTCAGCAGGTGACATGTGGTATAACTTAATAGGCTTTAAGACAGTTTTCCCCATGAAAACTATTGTCCTCTCTATGAAAGGCATTATGTAAAGACTAAGAGTAAAATATTTTTGGAATGGCCTGATAATGAAAGTGTTATATAAATAAGCACTGTGAGATGGCTCTCCCTAAAAGGCCACAACTGTAATGCTCTTTAAGACAGACTTCAATATGTAAAAAATAAAAATCCTGATTACAAGAGAAAATGTAAACCTTGCCTAGCAAGCAATACCTGTTAAATTATATTAAGACGTGAAGTTCTTTGAATTCACAATGAAAGACTATCTATACCAGGGGTGGCAAGCTTCAGGCCTCGAGTGCCGCAGTGGCTGCAGGTTTTCATTCTTACCATCTTCTTAATTAGTGACCAGTTTTTGCTGCTGATTACTTCTTTTAATTAACTTGACTCAGGCCCCATAGTTGTTTCTTTTTCTTTAGTGAGCAGCCAAACAATAATGAGACAAAAAACAAGCCACCACATGACCAGCTCCCCTGTGCCCACCACACAATATCTGAAATTAAAGAGAGGTGATGGTCTCGGTAAGGTTGATCTCTCAGGTCACCAAAACATTTTGACATTGGTGCTCTTAGAAAGAACAGAAAAAAACTACAGTTTTTCGAAATGTGTGCTGTGGCAGAATGAGAGCAGCAACAAGCCATGGAATTAAATAACGGGTTTAATGAACAGCAAGAATCGGCTTCTCATTAAGAAAGTGGTTGGAGTGAAATTGGTTGGAGTTTGAAGCCCCAGTTCAGCTGCTCATCTGTTGGCTCGTTTCACATCTCATTTCTGCTTGGCTGTCATTTAATGAAGAAAGGAATCAACTCAGAGGGCTGAACTCTTCTAACAGGGCTTATTAAAGTGATGGGGAAAAAGTGAATTAGCAGTGAAAACTGGTCACTGATTAGGAAAAGGGTTAGAATGAAAACCTGCAGCCACTGCAGCCCACCAACAACAACATTTATTTCTATAGCACATTTTCATACAAATAATGTAGCTCAAAGTGCTTTACATGATGAAGAAAGAGAAATAAAAGACAAAGTAAGAATTAGAATAAGACAACACTAATTAACATAGAATAAGAGTAAGGTCCGGTGGCCAGGGAGGACAGAAAAGTCCTCGCCACCCCTGATCTATACTGTGCTTTGCGATAAATCTAACTTTGAAACGTAAAGCATTTAGAGATGCACGGCACTTCTGTACTGTGGTGCACCTTATTGTAAAAGTAGCTATATAATGATTTAAATATAAATTATTTAGAGCTCAGTTAGTATGAAAGACAATCCATAATGTAAAGCACTTGAGGGAGAGTTCACTTCTTTATCAGACAGCTTTGAGTTTTCTGTGAAGATAACCGCAGAACGACCACCTAGAAAACACTCAATAAAAGGTGCACTACAACTTTAAAATATTGTGGGATATTCTCTTCAAGGCATTACTTTATAAACATGAAATCATTTGAGACGCTGCTCACTTTGAAAAGCACTTGACCCAGAATACATTTACAGCTTGTTTTTCATACAACTCTTTGTATGGTTTTGTGTTTTAGGCTGTAAAGTGTTTCGAGATCAGGGTCACCCAGAAAGGTGCAATGCAAGTAACTAACTGTGAATGTTTTTTTTTTTTTTTTTTATCTTCATAGCAAAAAATAAAATAAAATTGAACAAAATGTACTGTGTAATCTTTTTTCCTGTACGGCATTTGTGCAGATTTCCTTTACTAAATGCAGTGAAGCATCCGTATTCATACAGTAATGATGAGTTACAGAACAGTGTGGGAACTTCTGGAAAGAGCCAAAAGAAAAAAAAATAAAGAAAAAGAAACGCATTCAAGCCTCAAGTCACAGTATTTTTTGTTTTTTTTCATTAAAGTGGTTTTTTTAATGGCACTTCCAAGGTAAATAAGGACACTGACTGAGAAGGGCTGACATCCTCATGGGTTACAAAACCAAGTCATTGCAAACCCCAACTCAAAAACACATCAACCACTTGAGCTCCTCTGTTACATCCGAAGGGAAAAACACCCCACTGGGTGCCATCGGCTTTGGCCCTGGTAGATGACCTTCCTGTCACTTTAGGTAGTTTATTAATAATGATAATAAAAAAAATAAAACATTCCAGAGTAATGGAGTCTGGAGACCCTGTTTTTTTTTTTCTTGTAAACCTATGGGAACTGGGGAAGGTGCAATTCTTCATAAACTGGTTGCTGGTTACAACAGGCACTATATGAAAATAAGGTGAAAGATGTGCTTTGTTTCTTCAGATGTGATTCCTTTTTCCTCAGTTGATCCATGGGGGAAAATACAAAGGCTCCCCTTAAATAGAGGCCAGCAGGACCCCTAGGTCCCCCCACTCTCTGTCTCCCTCATTCATTTCCTGCCGAGTTTCAGCTGGAACCACAAGGGCTGTTCTGAAATCTGCCCTTATTGCCCCCAAACACACTCACACACGACTAAAGAAGTGATTGTCTTCGGCAACCAGGGCTGTGAGATAACAGTTGCATAGCAACAAGAAAATACACAAATAAAAAAAAAAAAAAAAGACTTCGTTCTTTTTAAAAAAAAAACGTAGACACGGCACATCCTTTCCGTTCCATACAAATAATGATATTAATTCCCTGTTTTTCATCATTTTTTCACTTCTGTGACATCATCCTTCATAACCTGTAAGTACAGTGAGGTGTGGAGGGATGGCAAGAAGGAAAGCTGAAGTCGTAGACAAAAAGGAGTGGCAGGCTTGGAAGGCCCCAAATCCTACTGCTTTGCTTTGACCCGTCACGTTTTGTCAGGACCCACTCATCGCCCCCACTACACGCCTTCAACGCATAACAAATGGGTACACCACGGTCATGACGACAAGCCACATTCATTTCTTTAAAGCAGGTGTGGGGCAGACGAAAGTCTGCTGTTGGTTAATGACTGAAGAATTTGGAATGTAAGACAGTAACTCACCAAAACTGACATTCAGCCACTTGAACCACGACAGGCTCTGATGACACTGAGGGGTGGCACTATATTGTAATGCACGGGTCCCCAACTCCAGTCCTGGAGGGCCACAGTGACTGCAGGTTTTCATTCTAACCCTTTCCCTAATTAGTGACCTGTTTTTGCTCCTAATTCACTTCTTTTGAATGAATTTTATCTGACTTGCTCTTGAGGACTCGGACCCCTTAATTGTTTCTTTTTCCTTAATTAGCCAAACAATAATGAGATACAAAATGAACCAACACATGACCAGCAAACTGTGTCCATCATACAATATCTGAATGTAAAGAAAGGTGAAGGTCTCAGGAATGTCAATCTGCTCAGGTCCACAAGACATTTTACCAGTGCTCTTAGAAAAATGAAAATCAACAATTTCAGAAATGTCTGCCATTGCTCAATGAGAGCAGCAACAAGCCATGGAATTAAAGAACAGGCTTAATTAACTCTTTCAGGGCGGATATCGACTTTTGTCGAAAGAAAGGGTTGACGGTGGTAATCTACTGAAAACAGTGACAAAACCCACCGTTATGTTTTAGTTGGACTCTCTTTGCCAGAAGGAAAGTTAACTTCATTGGTTTCCCTGTGAGGAGCAAACACCAGCGAAAATGGCATCGACATCTGGCGAGAGATCGAAGTGAAGGCGTAAAGCAAAATACTCCGTGGACGACGTCTTGCATATTATCGCTGAATTAGACTCTGAATTGTCAGACTCCAATTTTGTGATCGGAAACAAATGTGAGATACCAGCATTAGCTGATCGGTTCCCTAGATGATCGTGTTGCTGAACAGGTTTGCGTAACCGAGGTACCTACGGTAACAATGACAAGAGGTACAAAACCAGGTTGCGATGCACTTTGGCCGCGACCGCCCCCGCCATGACAGCACGCAGCATCAGACATTTTATATTGATTTCTGTGTGAAACCATAGCTTTGTGCACTTTTTGGAAAACTGCGTTTTTCTAAATAAAATATTCATCCCTCAAAGAGTTAATAACAAGAATCGGTTCCTAATGAGGCAGCTGGTTGGAGTTTGAGGCGCTGACTTAGTTGGTCTTCTGTTAGCTGCCTCACTTCACATTTACAGGTCATCTGCCAAGGATTTGCTGGCCTGTTGCTCTATCAGGAGCTAGGGATCGGGGGACTGCACAGTAAGAGAGCCAGCAGGAAGATCATTGATGCCGCTGAGAAAGCATCAAACTGGCTGTGGATCAAAAGGAGCGACCCGTGGACCATATAAGTTACCTAGACACAATTCGGGGGCTGATCACCCCTCTGAGTGGGTCACCTGGGACGGGGTGTATGATGTTGAAAGACCTCAAACACCCAATGACCCCTGGTTACATCACTGGTGAAGTGCCAAGGTTGCACTGTAAAGTGTGTTTTAAAATGAGCCACATGCTCTGATCCCATAGGGGCAGCATGATACTAATAAAGGGGCGGGGCTAAACCAGGAAGGGGCTGCTATTATGCAAATGAAGACAAGTTTAAACACACCATTGTGCAGTAAGGTGCTGACAACTGCAAACCACAGAGAGTAGAACAACGCTATTAATGACTACATTTATGTTCGAAGTATAACTAAAGAGGAGGATATTGAAATGGAAAGTCAGATAACATGCAGAAAGCCTATACAAAAAAAGAAGATTTTAAATTAAAATGTCTATTTTGTTGTCTCTCCGGGCTGGGAACACATTACTGCCTTTCAAGTGGAGGAGTTCAAGTATCTCGGGGTCTTGTTCAAGAGTGAGGGAAGAATGGAGCATGAGGTTGACAGACTGATCGGTGCAGCATCCGCAGTAATGTGTGCTCTGCAACGGTCCGTCGTGGTGAAGTGAGAGACCTGAGCCAAAAGGCGAGGCTGTCGATTTACCAGTCGATCTACGTTCCTACCCTCACCTATGGCCACGAGCTTTGGGTAGTGACCGAAACAGCAAGATCGCGGATACAAGTGGCCGAAATAAGTTTTCTCTGCAGGGTGGCTGGACTTTCCCTTAGAGACAGGGTTAGGAGTTCAGTTATCCAGTAGAGACTCGGAGTAGAGTCGCTGCTCCTCGGCATTGAGAGGAGTTAGTTGAGGTGATTCGGGCATCTGGTCAGGATGCCCCCTGGATGCCTCCCTGGGGGGGTATTCTGGGCATGCCCCACTGGGAGAAGGCCACGGGGCAGACCCAGGACACAATGGAAGGATTATATCTCCCGGCTGGCCTGGGAACGCCTCGGGGTCCTCCCAGAAGAGCTGAAGTCTGGGCTTTCCTGCTTAGGCTGCTGCCCCCGTGACCCAACCTCGGATAAGCAGAGGATAATGGATGGATGGATGTCTATCTTGTTATTGCAATTTATAGAGAAAAATTACACCACGCCTCTTTTTAAACTGTATGTTGTTCACTGACTATGTAGCACACAGGGATAGGCAGCGTCGCTCCTGGAGGGCCGCAGAGGCTGCAGGTTTTTGTTCCCACCCCAGTTTCTTAATTAGAAGTCAATGATTGCTCAAGTGAGATTGTGAGGCTTCGTTTTAGTGGTCTCGCTTGTTAAGGTTTCCCACCCTTAACTGCTTATTTCAGCCTTAAACAGAGGGCTTCACTGTCTTTAATGGCTCCTTATTAGCAATAAGACGCGAATGATAAAGGAGCCAGCAGTTTTCTGTCTTAACTTGTTTCCATTTCCACCCGTGTGGATCCATCATGCACTATTTAATAAAACACTTCAGAGAAAAATGTGGCAGACTGGAAAGCATCCATTTCACAAAAGGAATTTTAGAAAGGTAAAAACCTAAGATACAAGAACCTAGCATTGCAGACTAACAAGCCATAAAATGAAATAAGGTCTGGCAAGATACAGTGGTGCCTCGGTTTGCGAGCATAATTTGTACCGGAAACGTGCTTGTAATCCAAAGCACTCGTATATCAAAGCAAATTCCCCTTAAGAACTAATGGAAACTCAGGTGATTCGTTCCACAACCCAAAAACATTCATATAAAAATGATTAATACAAAATATAAAGTAAAAATATGTAAAACAAATTAACCTGCACTTTACCTTTGAAAAGAATCATGGCTGGTGTGAGGGAGACGAGAGAGAGGAGGAGGGTTATTGTGTAGGACGACTTACACTCTAACTAACAGAATCACTGCTGTCTGTTGGCTCACTGGAATCTTTTTCTTTTTTTGCGACTTTAACAAGGAACTAATCCAATGACAGTTGCTTTTGCCTCCTTTTGAGGCATTGCATTGTGGTTAAACAGATTCATCGCTCGCACACAAAATAAAAAATGCTTTGCACACGCACACACTTGGTCACAATGCTGTAGTAAACAGTATCCACTCATACGGGTGTTGACTATACGAGTGAGGCACGCTGACTGAGACCGAGCACGGGAGACGATTACCCACAATCCCACAGCAAGACAAAGAGATAGAGAAAGAACCACCATCGGCTCAGTTGTGATCACGTGACGCTCGGCAGACAGAGCGTATACGGACTACTCGTATTGCAAGACCTCACTCGTTTATCAAGTTAAAATTTATTAAAAATTTTTTGCTCGTCTTGCAAAACACTCGCCGACCAAGTTACTCGCAATCCAAGATTTTACTGTATTGGCGTCTAATTAAGCAACTGCGCTGGAACAAAAACCTGCAGCCACTGCAACGTCGCCCACCCCGATCTAGTGATACTTTTTACAATAATTTCTTAAATACGAGTGGTGTGCACTCAGGATGTACTTGTCAATATCTTACCAGCTCGTTTCGTTTTAGTCTTTAACATCATTATCGCCATTTTGCCACGGTCAAGGTGTCTTACACAGTGAAAACACACCCAAACTGTGTGGGCATCACTTCTGCCTTAAACAAAATGAATGTGACTGACAAAGCAATTCTAACAGGTGATTGGTAGGATAAACCAATGATTGACAGGTGCTCCTCCCACCTGCTTACACGTTCACTTGGCTCCAGCCTTGGGTGTCCTGCCCCAGTCGTGCTTGACTGTCTTCATGACAGAAAGACTCGCACCCTCCTAGTCTGCGGCAATAAAATGAAACCCCACTCGGAATGCTTACATGGAAGAATCCCAGAAACCCGACATGGAAAATGAAGACAGTCTCTTCCCACCACCCTTTTCTCTTTTAAGGCACCCATAGAAATGTAGAATTGGAATGGATTTTCACAGCAAATGCCAACATTTCAATCAGCTTGATATGAAATTGCATTCATCCTCAATATAAAGCTTTGTAAGTCACTCTGGAATTCTTTTTTTGTTTGTTTTAAAGTATGTATGTATATATTTACAAGAGATGTTCCATCCGAGAGAACTACAGGTCAGCGGTGAGCACTGAGTCACTGTACACATGTTTGTTCGGGTCCACCAGCAATGAGGCTTGTGTCGGGTCCATCTGCATGGCCTTCTGGCCTACATGTCCAAAGATCTGCACAGGGCCACCCCCGGGATGGCTGGAAACGGTCATGCAGTGGGACAGCAGTGGGGTGTTGGCATCATGGTTGGAACCAGTGGAGGGCACGCTGGTCACGTGCCCTGTGCTGGTCGACCCACTGGCACTACTTGGGGAGCGGCTCTTTGGGGGCGGGCAGTGTTGGATCACACGGGGTGGAGCTTGCGCCTGAAAGTGGGCAGTGGTAGCGGGGAACGCTGCATAGCCAGGAGGAATCGGGTAACCGTTCACTGGGATGAAACGCTGATTTTGGGGCAGCTGTGTGGTAACAAAGCCCACAATCTGACCTTGGGGAATACCTGGAGGGGGGTAGCCAAAACTGGCATACCTCGGGTTGCTGAGATTACTGACTGGACTGGCACTCAAGGAGGTAGTCTGTGTGGTGGCGTTGCCACCAGAGGGAGTGGTCGAGCTGGTGTGGCTGGACAAACCCTCCCATGATCTCAGCCTGCCATGGATGTCTTTGAAGCGGGGCCGACGAGCTGCGCTCTCCTGCCAGCACTCGGTCATCAAGCCGTACATCCTAGGTGGGCAGTCTTCTGGGCAGGGCAGGAGCTGTCTTTTGCGGACCATCTCAATCACCTCCTGGTTGCTGAAGCCGTAATATGGCTGTAGGCCAAAACTGAAGATCTCCCACAAGACTACTCCAAAAGACCAAATGTCCGAGTCCGTTGTAAACTTTCCGTACATGATGGCCTCAGGGGGCATCCACCGAATTGGAAGAAGGGACTTGGGCTGAACCCGGTAGTAGTCCGAGGCATAAATCTCTCTAGAAAGCCCGAGGTCAGATATCTTGACATGGAGATGCTCCCCTACTAAGATGTTCCTAGCAGCGAGGTCCTTGTGGACAAAGAAGTGACTAGCCAGGTACTCCATGCCGGCTGCAATCTGGATGGAGATGTACAGAAAGTCACCGTGGTCCAAGCTGGACTTCACCGTGCCGTCCTCGTCACTGCTGCATCCAACATCTGAGTGTGGCGAGCGCATGATGAGAAATTCGTGCAGGTCACCTTGGTGGAGAAATTCAAACAGCATGCAGATGGGCTGCTCCTGAGTGACCACACCCAGCAGGCACACGACATTGTGGTGATGGAGCTCAGACATGAGGGACGCCTCCTGCTGGAACTCACTCCACAACTGGGGGTTGGAGCAGTCCTTCAGTGTCTTGATGGCCACCAGCTGGGCACGGTCCATGCCAGGAAGGTACAGATGGCCTTTATAGATCTTCCCGAAGGCACACTCGCCCATTTCCTCCATGAAGCGCACAGCAGACAGTGGCAGCTCCTTCGCTTTGCTCTGCAACATTGAAACACAGAGAAAGAAAAACATTAGAAAGGGCATTTGAATTCTATCACCATTCCACCCATTTCCTTTTACTGGGCTGGCAAATTAACTTAGCTGTGCAGCACTGGGGTCCTTGAAGCACCAGGCCACTGTTTTAAATTACCAGGACCGGGACAGAGTAGACTTTTTCTTTCTTTATCTCATTGTCTCCTGCCCATATCTTAACATTACCATTCATTTCTCTCTATTATAAAAAAAAATCTTGGAACGAGACAAGACTTGTTTTCCTGCAATGATCTTTTGAAGAGAGACTGGGAGACACTTTCATGTCCCGTGAGACGGTCAAGTCACGTCATACTTACAACCATTTTCAAACAAGACCACAATCATCTAACCTCTCAGTTGTTGGAATGCTTTTCCTGTGCTCTCAGCTCTTAAAAATGTTATGCGTTCTAGATGACACGTCAACAACTAAGCAAAGAAGAAAGGACAGCACGTCGGAAAGACACCCAAAAGCGTTGGAGAGAAAAGAATGCAAAAAAGAAAGCAAAAAAGAACAAAAACAATCTGTGTGCAAATTCTGAAAATAAGGAAAATAATAATCATCCCGTCCTGTGAGACTAGACTTTGTGCCAAGAGATTTGACCACGCCCGGGGCTGGAAAAAGACAAAGTAGAATGTTGTAAAGAACTCAAAAACATTGTCGTGATACACATGCAGAGTAAGTTAAGAGATAATGGAAGTAGGAAAATTCTAAAGTCTCAAAAAATGATAGTAAAGATTGCCTTAGCGCAAACAAACAGAAAATATTACTCGGTGAAATAACAGAACAGTGAAAAGAGATCGAATAGTGTTTGAGGATGTCTGGGGGAGTAGAGAGACGAGGCAGTGAGACAAAAGGACAGCTGCTGTACAGGCTTTTAAACGTTCGAAGCTCCATGCGAGATGCAGATCACGCGGCACGACAGCAGCAAGCCAGCAGCTGATCGAGCAAAGAGGAGGTAAAAAAAAAACTATTTGTTTCCCATTGTATCACCATTTAAGAGGGGTTTCAAAGGAGCGACCACATCTCCTTGGGGTGCATTCAGCCCCCCTCTTCACAACGGCACATAGCGAAGCCCCCTAGTACTCTTGAAAACAATCGGAGTGGGCAGCATGGCAGCACTGCAGTTTCGGCTGATGCATCAGTGGTCTTGGGGGACTGAAGCTGAACCTGGCTGCTTTCTGTGTGGACATTCCACATTCTCCCAGTGCCTAAGTGGGTTTTTGTCAAAGTGTCCTCTACCACATTCCAGGTTAGTTTAACTGGGGGCTCTAAACTGGCCCATTATGAATAAACGTGTGGTTCTTGCCCTGTTTCTGGTGCTTCTAGGATGGGCTCCAGCTCACCTACACTGCCAGTCAAAAAGATCTGTTTTTATGGAATTGCACACAGTTTAATGGCTTAATGTTTCATGAAGTCAAGGCACAGAACAAATAAACAATGGTACAGTAATCCCTCCTCGATCGCGGGGGTTGCGTTCCAGACCCCCCCGCGATAGGTGAAAATCCGCGAAGTAGAAACCATATGTTTGTATGGTTATTTTTATATATTTTAAGCCCTTATAAACTCTCCCACACTGTTAACATTATTAGAGCCCTCTAGACATGAAATAACACCCTTTAGTCAAAAGTTTAAACTGTGCTCCATGACAAGACAGAGATGACAGTTCTTTCTCACAATTAAAAGAATGCAAATATATCTTTTCTTCAAATGAGTCTGCATCAGGAGCAGAGAATTTAAGAGAGAGAGCGCGCGCTCGCAAAGAAAAGCAAACAATCAAAAAATCAATACATGTGCTTTTAAGTAAAGCGGCACTTTTCAGAGGAGCGTCAGTATCTTCTAAGCAAACAGCCTATGTTAAAATAGCCCCTCTGCTCAAATCTCCTCGTCAGGCGCAGAGAACGTCAGAGAGAGAGCGCGAGATTAAAGCAAAAAATCAATACGTGTGCTTTTGTGCTTTTAAATATGCCGAGATAAAGCGGCATTTTTTAGAGGAGCGTCAGTATCTTTTAAGCAAACAGCTTCTGTGCAAACAGCACCTCTGCTCATACTCCCTCGTCAGGCGCAGATAATGTCAGAGAGGGTGAGATAGAGGCAGAGACAAGCAAACAATGAAACACCAAGCGGGATGCATATCTTATAGCATTCAGGAGTTTTCCGATATCACATATGTTACAGCCATTACGATAGACAGGTCACCAGCAATAAATACGTACATTGCAAGAAAAATAGTATACAGTAAATGTGTGTACAGTGACACTAAACGTACATACATGTACTAAGCACTGTAAGAAGAAAATTATGGTTACTCACCAACAATGACACGATGACTTGTCCGATAACAATGAGTTTAATTTTACTGCACAACAAAGGAGAGCGTTACAGCCCTTGTAAAGGAGCCACTTCATGCGATTGTGTAGCACTGCCGTTGTTCTTCTTCTGGCAGTCTTCAATCCAAATCCCTAAAGCAGATTCCATCCAGACTACTGCCTTATTACATCCACTTACAACTCGTTTTGCACCCTGGTTAAAAGGACGCTGCAGCCGTAGATCTTATATTCCTTTCCTACTTTTTAAATAAAAAGAATCGTAGCCTTCAACAAATCCAAAACGTTTACCTTTTCGGCAATCGTTAACATCTTCTTCTTGCGCTTGGGCACGGCACCTGAAGCAGTAGCAGATTGTTTTGGAGCCATAATGAAGGGCTTGACTATGCACAAAGATAAACATTAAAGAGCACAACTCTTTACACAGCGAAGCACGTTGATGCTGAATGAGCGAGATGAGACTTCCTGGTTAACACTGCATAGCTCCTGCGTGCTCTGATTGGTTAGCTTCTCAGTCAGGAGAACTTAACTGCGTGCTCTGATTGGTTAGCTTCTCAGCCATCCGCCAATAGCGTCCCTTGTATGAAATCAACTGGGCAAACCAACTGAGGAAGCATATACAGGAAGTAAAAAGACACATTGTCCGCAGAACCCGCGAAGCAGCGAAAAATCCGCGTTATATATTTAGTTATGCTTTCATATAAAATCCGCGATAGAGTGAAGCCGCGAAAGTCGAAGCGCGATATAGCGAGGGATTACTGTAAATAAAAACCTAAGTAAAATAATCATTAAGTGTGCAAAATTGTATTCCTATTTTTGATTCATCAAAGTAGCCTGCACCTTTTGCTGATATAACAGCCAAACACACACACGTGGTATTCTTTCTATAAGTGGAATCAAATATTGGTCAGAAAGATCTTCCCAACACTGTTTAAGAAGTTCCCACAAATGTGTTGTTCTTGTAGGTTGCTTTCCTTTCATCCTTCTGTCCAGTTCTTTCCAAACTAACTCAACTGGGTTTAAGTCTGGAGACTCTGCTGGCCACTCCATGTTTTAAAGTGTACCTTCTTGTTCTTTTCTTTGAATGCAGTTCTGACACGGCCTGGATGTATGTTTAGGGTCATTGTCTTGAACCCCTGACCCACTAGACACAGACCAGAAGGCACCGCGTGGTGTTGCAAGATACTGTGGTAGCCCTTTTGATTCAGAATGCCAGTCATTCTGTGCAACTCACCAACCCTGACTCCAGCAAAAAAAACCCCAGACCATCACACGTCCTCCTCCATGTTTGACAGTTGGTATCACACACTTGAGGAATCATCCTGTCATTGACTTGACGGCATACGAACACCCTGTGTGATGAACCAAAGATTTCAAATTTTTATTTGTCTGTCCATTAAGACTTTCTTCCAGTCTGCAGTAGCCCACAGTCAGTATTTCAAGGCCTTATTTTGTCCTTTCTTCCTGCCACTCGCCTGGTCAAACCTGCAGCCCAAAGTCTCCTCTTCGCAGCAGAAACCGAGACTTGCTGATGTCGTCCTGCACTATAAAGCTGTGCTTGGAGCTCTTGTGCTGTGAGGCGCCTATGACACAAGCTGGTGACCCTCAGAAACTTCTGATTGGCTTGTGACGTTGGGTCTGCCAGATCTCATAATATTGTCCAAGTGGTACTTCAGAGGGTGTAGTCACACAGTCTGTTCCAGCTTTGCTTTAAGACAGACAGAGGGTTTTTAAGTAATCAGCAGAAGTTGGGACACCTGTGCAAATTGTTAGCTTCAACTTGCAAGGCTTCATTTACTTGAACTGCTGCAGAACATTTGTAGGTTGTGACCTATGTGACGGATGGCCGGGCCCATGCCTGGCCGGGAAGCCCCTTTGACACTTGGTCTGGAGGAATTGCCACGGGCTACATACTTCTTCTCCCAGAACGCTTGTCGGCAGCCCCCCGGGCTGCACTGGGGCCACAGGCATGGGACTTCAGAGCTCAGCCTCGTTGGACTCCGTGGCCACCACCAGGGGGAGCTGCATGGCTTAACGAGTCCGTGTGGGCTGGAATACAATACAATACAATTTATTTTTGTATAGCCCAAAATCACACAAGAAGTGCCGCAATGGGCTTTAACAGGCCCTGCCTTTTGACAGCCCCCCAGCCTTGACTCTCTAAGAAGACAAAAAAAAACTCCCAAAAAAAAACAAAAAAAAAAAAAAAAAACCAACCCTTTTAGGGACCAAAGTTCAAAGAGAGACCCCTTTCCAGGTAGGTTGGGCGTGCAGTGGGTGTCAAAAGGAAGGGGGTCAATACAATACACAGAACAGAACAGAACAGTTCTGGAATGCGGCCACACCCGGAAGTGCAGCTTGAATTAGGATAATTATCACCTGAAGCACTTCTCGGTGGGCTATAGAAGGAGCCTGCAGCCACCACTCCGGGAGCCAGAGTTGGGAGGAGTGGTGGTGCAAAGAGTAGCGCGCCTTTTGTTTTGGTTGTGCTTTTGGGACTGTGCTGTGCCTGTGGGACACGGGGAAGACAATAAATTTGTGTTATTTGTACACGTGCCTCCCTGTCTCTTTGTGCCGGCTCTTGGCCCCTATATAGCGCCTTTTCACACCTAATAGTTGTTCCCTGAAGAAGGCCCACTTGTAATATTCTGAAATTTCTTTTACTTTTCAGTTTTTGCTGACCTAAAGTTTAAACTTAAACCTCTGGCAGTTTACAGCTAACCTTTTCACCATTTTAGGTCATTCATTGCATTTCAGCTGATCTGAAGAAAAACTGAGGTGTACTAAAGCTTTTGACCGGTAGTGTATTGTTGGCTTAAGAGGGCTGAAATAGATTGATGGATGTACAAAATGAATGAATGAATGAGCTGCAGTTGTATACGGTGCCCTTTCATGGTATGCAATTGGTTAACAGATCAAGCAATTGTGCTTTTTTTTAGATAGATAGATAGATAGATAGATAGATAGATAGATAGATAGATAGATAGATAGATAGATAGATAGATAGATAGATAGATACTTTATTAATCCCAAGGGGAAATTCACAATTGAAACACAGAGAAAGAAAAACATTAGAAAGGGCATTTGAATTCTATCACCATTCCACCCATTTCCTTTTACTGGGCTGGCAAAGGAATCGATTACTAACATAGATGTAAAAACGCCTATAAATATATAGCAGTACTACTTTACTGTTCATGTAGAACAGCAGCTTTATAGCAGCTTTCACGGTTCAAGCACCTATCAGATCTTCTCTATGTAATGCCTTTCACAGTGTGCACTTGGTTCTCAAATTTGTTACATAACTCTAGTCACAATGGGCACCTGCACAAGAAGTGTTGCCGTGCTGGATGTTCTTGGCAGACTGGCTATATTAGTCGTTACCAGTGAGAAAGGTTGAGCTTTCAATGATTTATTCTGTATTTTGTATGGCGCCTTTTACTTGTATAGTACCTCACACAGCCCTTTTCACAGAAGTCAGTTCTCCATTTCATAATGAACTCCATTTTTGTTTTACAGTATATAGCAGCCTTCATAAGAAAATGCTGTACAGAGCAATCGGACCACCTATTTGCTTCTCTATAATGCAATTCACAGTGAGCACTGTAACTCAAGCAGTCTTTGTTTTATGTAACATCTTTCAAAGCCAGCATTGTATCAAAGAACTCCCCAAAGCAACTAACATGGCATTATAATCAATGATTACGCACAATTCTTGAAAACTGCTTAGATTTTTGCATCCAGAAGACATGAGAAGGGCCAGTTTGGAATCACCTGACATATGAAAGAGAAACCCAAACATACACATGTGGCGTAGTGGTCAAGTCTTTGCATCTCAAACCCTGAGGCTGTGGGTTGAAATCCCACTACTGACACTGTGTCATGATCGGGCCACTTCACCTCCGTGTGCTACATTTGGAAAAACTAAGCAAAAAAAGAAATGTAACCAATAACGTGTCTCTGATCAAGTCACCTTGGATAAATGTGTTAGCCAAGTAACAATAATATATGGTAAAAATATACAAACTGATATTGACAAAAAACAGACATGAGGTTTGATCTGTAAGGTAACAGAACTAACTATTTGGCCACTGTTTCGCCACTGAGCACATTATCCATCCATCCATTATCCAACCCGCTATATCCTAACTACAGGGTCACGGGGGTCTGCTGGAGCCAATCCCAGCCAATGCAGGGCACAAGGCAGGAAACAAACCCCGGGCAGGGTACCAGCCCACCGCAGTGAGCACATTATGCTAAGCAAATAAATAAACTGCAACATCAAAACTCAACGTACTTTGACAATGTCGCCACCAGATGTTGCCAATTGACCTTCAACCTATTCAGTAAAATGTCTTGTGTTCTGCTAGCTGCCTGCGGTTGTTTTCTTTCGTATTATGTCGTATGTTGCAAAAACATCTTCTAAAGCAGTGGTTCCCAACCTTTTTTTGGCCATGCCCTGCCTAGGCCTCTCTAAAATCATGATGTCCCCCACTGTAACATATACCTTATTCTTATTATTACCTATTCAAAAATTGAACTCCTACTCACGTGAAGGAAGCCCATAATGTCATTAATTTGGTCTAAACAAGCTTCCAAAGAACATGGAAACAAAAGAAGGAAAGGATAGTTGAAGTACTGACAAAGAAATCACTAAGAAATTGTTAAAAAAATTATATAATATGAAATAATATGAAAATACAGCAAATACAGTTTTGAAAACATATACTGTGATAAGACACGTGATATTCATAAATATAAAATAACTTTAATGACAGCTTTTTCTATAGTATTTTCATCATTTTATATTTTTGTTATATTGCAAAATGTTATAATCATTGTTACAATTCATATTATTTTAATGGTAAAAACGATTTCTAAGTAGAAAAACCCAAGCCGGTTGTAAAATCATAAATTAAAGGGTTCTTCACCATCCCTTCTATGTTTATATAAATATATAAATGTCTCTGTAAACAATAAAAATGAAAATTTTTTTTCTATTATTTTTAACAGTGAATTTCTGCTTTTTCATTTTATAAATTGTTTAACATACCTAAATTCTCGGGTGGCATGGTGGCACAGTGGTAGCACTGCTGCCTTGCAGTAAGGAGACCTGCATTGACCTTAAATTGTCCCTAGTGTGTGCTTGGTGTGTCGGTGCATGTGCCCTGTGGTGGGCTGGTGCCCTGCTCGGGGTTTGTTCCTGCCTTGCGCCCTGTGTTGGCTGGGATTGGCTCCAGCAGACCCTCGTGACCCTGTGTTAGGTTATAGCGGGTTGGACAATGACTGACTGACTGACCTAAATTCTCGAATTGCCCCCCTAAAAAATCAAATTGGCCCCCAGTAGGGTGTGCACCCCATGTTGGGAATCCCCTTTCTAAAGGCATTATATTAAATTACACTATATGGACAAAAGTATTGGGACACGCCTCTTATTAACTGAATTCAGGTGTTTCAATCAGACCCATCACCACAGGTTTGTAAAATCAAGCACCTGGCCATGCAGGCTCCATTTGTGAAACAAAATGGGTCGTTCTGAAGAGCTCAGCGTGGTACTCTTATATGATGCCATCTTTGCAAAAAGACGGTTTGTGAAATTTCATCCCTGCTGGATATTCTACAGTCAACTCTAAGTGTCATTATTGGAAAGTGGAAGTGTTTAGGAACAACAGCAACTCAGCCACGGAGCAGACGACCACGTAAACTCACAGAGTGGGGTCAACGACTTTTAAGGTGATTCCATAGCTGAAGAGCTCCAAACTTCCTCTGGCATTAATGTAAGCACAAACACTGCACGCAAGCTTCGCATCACCAAGTCCAATGCCAAGCGTCGAATGGAGTGGAGGAAACGTATTCTACGGAGTGATGAATCGTACTTCTCTGTTTGGCAGTCAGATTAGCGAGTCTGGGTTTGGCAGATGCCAGGAGAACATTACCTGCCTGACTGCACTGTGCCAACTATGAAGTTTGCTGGAGGAGGGATAATGGTGGGGGGCTGTTCTTCAGGGTTTGGGCTTGGCTCCTTACTTCCAGTGAAGGGCAATCTTAATGCTTCAGCATACCAAGACATTTTGCACAATGTTATGCTTCCGGCTTTGTGGACACAGTTTGGGGAAGGCCCTTTTCTGTTCCAGCATGAATGTGCCCCAGTGCACAAAGCAAGGTCTATAAAGATATGGTGGGGTGAGTTTGGAGCCTACAGCCACCCTAACCTGACACAGGCAGACAGGGACACAAGTGCAGCACACAACACACTCTATTTAGTGGAGAAGCCCTTTTCCTTGCTCCTCACAGCAGCACAACACAAATAAGCAAAAGCACCAAAGCACGGTCCTTTTCTCCTCTCTTCCTCTCCCAGCAAGCTATGTTCACCTCCTCCCGACTCTGGCTCCTTGAATGAAGTGAGGTGGCCCCCTTTTATGTTCATTAGCGTTACCTGGAATCCCTCCCAGGTGTGGTGGACGTTCACTGTAGGGCTGTGCAGCTTCCCCCCTGGCGGCCCCCATTGGAACCTAACAGAGCTGTGCCAAACTCCAACTCCCAGCGTGCCCTGCGGGAATCCATGGTGCCACAGCCACCCGGGAGGGCTGCCCTCTAGCATCCCAGGTGAGGCAGTGCCTCACAGATGCTCTCTCCCCAGGTCCTTCCATCCGGGTAGTGGCCGTGGCCGCCCATCACAATGGAAAGGAGTGCAGAGAGGGACCACAGACGGAGGCAGATGACTTTTTTATGGCACCTTTCCTGCACACTGAGTACTTTAATAATGTGTAACCCTACCGACTTCACGAGCCATCTTCTTAACAAAACCACAGGGGACGGGTCACCTCACTTGGTGTTCTTACTTGCCAAGATCAACTCTGGGTAGATATTACTCATTTTATAATCATAATCTGGGCATTCTGGTATCCCCCCCCCCCCACCACCTCACACATCTTTCTGACATCTCCTTAAACAGAAGGTGACAGAGTGTATTACAAGCCCCCTGATATGTAGGAATGAATGAAGGTTGATTGGTGGCCCCCCATATTTCACAAATGGCATTCCCCCTAAGCATTTAACAATCTATTCCATGAACTGAAAAAGGCAGACAACAAAGCCTTGGGGAGCCCTGAGCCGCCGCTGGCTGTTGTGACCTGCCAGGCCAACTGTAAACAGGCACAGCTCCCACTTGATATGCATGCCTCCCAGAGAGAAGCAGAAAAAGGATTTGAGGCTAAAGAGGATGAAAAAGACCAAAAAAAAAAGGTGCTCAATAATCGCAAATGAAAAATGAAATTCCTCGCAGAAGCCTCTTGTCCATGGGGAGGCTGAGGGAAATCAGCTTTATTAATAAAGGCCAGATGTTTTGTGTTGCACACAGTCCGCGGAGCCATTTCTGTACCGATGCCGGCTGATAGACTTGTCATAAGCAATGGCCCCTGAACGACCTGGAACAGAATTGAGCTTGTTTGCAGTGACACTGAAAAAATATCAAAAGACGACGAGGTCACGGCTGTTTGGCAGCCGAAAGAGATGAGCAGAGCCTGGGGCCTCTAAATCTTCAAAGTTCCCGTCTGACAGGCCAGCGTAGAAACTTCACCGGAAATTGTTTTAGAGCAGGCCACGGCACACTCTGCCAAAATAAACTTTCCTCTGGAACGGAATGCCCAAATGCTTTTGGTAAGACTGCACACCGAGAAAGGCGCTATATATATATATATATTTACAACTCAGGGCGCCAAACCAATACACAAGGTATCAATACACCACCCTCCATGTAGTACATGTACATATATATATACAGTATATTCTCAAACCCACTTATTACAACTGAGAATCGGAAGCGGCAGTAGATGATCACTAAACAGAAAACAGCCCCGCACAAGGCACAAACCCACCCTGGAGCTAATTCAGGGTCATCAGTAAACCTAATCTGTACATCTTTTGGATAAAAGTTGGTGTACCTCGGGGGGGGACTCCCACACAGACATGAGGTGAATGTGAAAACTTCACGCAAACAACAAGCAGACGTGAGATTTGAACCAGGACATCGAGATTTTGATGCAGCAGTGCTAACTACTATACCACAATGCCACCCATTAAGCACATGTGCTAACCTTTAATATGAGACGCACACATACACACCCCACCACGGCCCCAAACCCCATGTGACACTGAGCAGACTAGGCGGGGGTGGGTGGGGGGGAATGGGGGTTTGGGTGATGGGCACCAGCCAAATAAGGGATGACGAGCAAGTGTGAGAGGCCTTTGCTTTAAGTAATGACAGATTTTAGAAGATGAGAAAAAGCAAAATCCAGACCCTCTTTGAGTTGGGGGCCAGTGGAGACATGTGGGGGCTTATGTGAAAATTGAGAACAAAGATAAATGATATGACACTGAGCTCTCCACTCCAACTTCGTGCATCCAGCACTTTACAGCCTACACGTGCATGGGCTTTAGGGCTTCGTCAGCCCCTCACAAGATGCCAGTGCCTACGAATGCAGACCTTCTTGGCAGACTGGCTTTATTAGTCGTTACTAGTGAGAAAGTTGCCCTTTCATTGATGTATTTTGTATAGTGCCTTTGACTTGTATAGTACCTTCACACAGCCCTTTCCAATGCAATCAGTCCTCCATTTCATAACAAACTCTATTTTTGTTTTACAACATACTGTATAGCACCCTAAGAAAATGCTGTACAGATCAATCGGACCACCTATTTCCTTCTCTATAATAAAGTGAGACGTCAATCAAAATGACACCTTTGATTGGCTAATTAAAAAGATTACAATATGCAAGATTTCAAGGCCCCATCTTCAGAATAGATGTAATACAGAAACGAACAGAAACGACAAAATTGTTGCACTTTTAGGCTTAGGATTTTATATATAGAGAGAGCAGATTTATCAGCAAAAAATTAATTTGATGTCAGTAATGTGTTCTGACCTACAGTGTACTCCGAAGTGAAGGAAACTTACTTGCATCCCACTAAGTGCTGTCTGAAGCAGCGTCCTCCTTCGAACTGTCCTCCTTCTTTGTCTCTTACTCTTTCTCTCTCTCTTTTTCGCTTTTCTGATTGTTGCTGACCTCCTCAGCAAAACAGTAATATTAAACAAATACGTAGATCAAGATTTCGAACACATTGAGTGCGTTGGTTCTTGTGTTGTGTGTAATGCTGCCATAATAGGCTCTGGACACCACGACCACTAACCGGAGTAAGTGTGTTTTCAATAATAAGTAGATGAATGGATTGTGAAAACAGAATATTTCAGAAAAGACAGCACAGTAGTGAGGTTGTCAGCACTTCTGCCTCATAACCCCAGGGATCTGGATTTCAGTTTTGGCCTGATCACTGTCTATGTGAAGTTTACAAATATTTTCTGTGACTTTCCTCTTTGCACTGCTGGTTCCATTCACATATCAAATACTTGCATCTTAGGTTAATTGGCGTCTCTGACTTGGCCTTTTGTAAGATGGGTATGACTTTAGCCTGTGATGGAGCTCGTGCTTGCCTTGTGCTCACCTGTTCTGGGATAGGACAAGGCTCTCTGACAACTGTGGTGTTACCACTCAGCTTTATCTGCCTGTCTTAGGGATGCGTTGGGACCCATGGAGACATAGGGAGAGTGTGCAAACACAAACATAAAGGAGGATCAGGACAAGAAAATAAGAATTTTGAGACTGTACTCTTCTTGCATGCTGTTCCAGGTAAATTATGTTACATATAGTCAGTTAGGCATTTTCTAACCCGCTTAGTTCTGAACAGGGTCGCAGGGGGTGCTGGAGCCTATCCCAGCTTTCATAAGGCGCATGGTCTAAGAAGCAAACCGATGGCGTCAGTCCATCGCGGGACGAACACAAACACAGACTCACCCCAACCACACACTAGGGCCAATTTAGTATTATGAATCCAACTAACCTGCATGTCTTTGGACTATGGGAGGAAACCCACGCAGACATGGGGAGAACATGCCATCTCCACGCAGGGAGGACCTGGGATGTGAACCCTGGACCCCTTACTGTGAGGCAGCAGTGCTACCACGACACCACAATACCGCCCCATTATACATAGGACATTCTCTACTGTATATTGGTAATGACCTGCAAGATGTCATCCAAAAGGCAATTCATGAAAGGCAAAGCGAGCTCTTAAAGTGGATGGCACTGAGAACTTTGGCAGCAGTAGTTCATCATGTGTAGTTAGGGACATGTACAGGGTGCCTGCTGCTTCAACTGACAAATTGTGTGGGAAATGGGGAGTCATGATAGATAGACAGACAGATAGATAGATATTGTAGAAAACTGGGGATGCTCCAGCCGCCCCAACCTTGACACAGACAGGAAGAGACACAAGTCCAGCAATCAGTACACAGTTATTTCAGTAGGGAGAAGCTTTTGTCTTGTTTCCCACAGCACAGCAGAGTACAAGAGCCAAACAGCACAATACACAGTCCTTCTTTTCTCTTGTCTCTCTCTCTCTCATCACTTCCTCCTCCACTCCTCCTCGCAAGCTATGTCCACCTCCTCCTAACTCTGGCTCCCGGAGTAGTGGGCACTTGGCTCCTTTAATAGAACATCCAGAAGCCCTCCAGGTGTCCAATGACCTTCTTCTGGTAGCAATTCTGGGTGAGCCCAAATTGGGTCCAACAAACATCCAAGTGCCCAGGAGGGTTGAGCTTCCATGTTCCAAATCTGTGGCCCCTACTGCAACCTCTGGGGGAGATAATGTCCTGAATAAGCTGTCTCCCCAGGTCCTTCCTCTATCAGGGCGTCGCGGCCAGGTAAGGGCCCGGCCATCTGTCACGATAGATAGATAGATAGATAGATAGATAGATAGATAGATAGAGATAGGAAAGGCACTATATAATAGATAGATAGATAGGTTTTTGCCTTCGGTTGTATCAGTCACCCCACATTTCTAATATGGCCCAGAGGGGCAGACGGGGTTTGTTTTATTTCAAATATCCTCACTGCACTCATTGTTAGCAAATTCTGCATAAGCACTGCAAAGATACAGTATATACCTGAGATACAGGGAGCATTGGAATCGAAGGACTGAAAGACTCTGTCATTATCTCAGACAGCCCAGCGTGAAGGTGTACAGTAGAATAACCAGGGTGGGTGTGTGGCCAGTTGGCTGAGGCCACAGTTTTATCCAAGTCAATGCAAGGCATTACAAAGGCTATGGCCTCCTGGTACTTTTTAGTCTTTTGGAGGGGCTGCTTCCTTTGATCCCTGAAATGTATTTTTTTTTGTAGGTGTGTGGTTGAGGTACACGGGGGTCCTTAGGGGTTCTGGGCACAATGAACAGGTTAATCCCTTCAATATTTAAACTTGTATTCTACAGAGGTAGGTCTGCTTATCTTAAGTCTTCAGATATTTGTTGGCTAAATAAGACGTGATGGAGGCGTTGTCTGATTTATTTTTTCTAATTGTCAGAATATATCATATTGACACCTTCCCACCTTATTTCTTAACAATAACAATAATACACTTTAAATATTAAATTTTAGTAGATTTTGCTTTGAAATCAGACCCCTTTCCCTGAAAAGCCCTATATAAATGTTTATGGTTTAAACCAAAAGTTCCTAATGGCTACAGAACATCTGCTGAAGCTGCGTTTTCCATCGAAGGGCTGTCAGTATTAGACTCATGATATGAAGCAACCCTGGGCAGGACAGGAGACCAAGACAATGCGCACTAACTTATACCAGATCTATTTAGAGTCATCAATCCACATAATTCTAACCTTTTTGGAAAGAAAAAGAGAGCACATGGAGGAACCAAATGTAGGCCTTCAGAGAACACGTGGAAACAACACAGCAGCTGACTGGGGTGGGAGCTGAACCCAAGTCGCTGGGGCTGTGAGGCAAAAGTGCTAAGCAGAGTGCCACCATGCCATCCAATCATTTGTTTCACCTCATTTACATTATTATGGGTCATTCTGAAATGTGGCTTTAATATACTGTACTTGCACTTATGTGATATTAGTAATCCATTTTAAGTTCCAGCAAATCACTTGGCTACAACATTCAAAAACTTTACAGCCTTCTGATTTTAGATAGGTCACAACTACACAAGTTCATTTAGAACAACTACAAAAAAAACTGAGGTCCCCCTGGGGTTTTAGGGTATAATAAACTTTGAACCTAATCAGCCAGGGACGGGGAAAAAAATAGACTTGCCAATGGGACCCTGCCAAGACTGAGCTGAGCACAAAGTACACGAAGGTGCCGCTGATCCCTGGCCTGTGTGCTGGTGCCAGAAAATGTGCCTTGAATGCCTGACACATTCAGCAGAGATGCAGCCTGATGGCTCAGTCTTATTTTGTGTCAACATCATTACTGCTTTCTCATCACACGCACATTAGTACATGGGGTATCGTGTCAGCAAAATCATATACATGTGGATTTCAGCAACACAACACCCCTCAGTTTAAACACCACAGCAGCCATGTTTGACGTGTGTCTACAGCTGCTTCATCTTATTTACCTCTCCAGCCAGCAGAGCCAGTGCCGTAAAGAAAAGGGGGAAAAAGAAATGACATACACGTTTGAGACTTGCACTGGGCTCTAGAAGAGGAATCAAACAGTCAGGCCTGGATTTATGTGTCATGCCATATTGTGAAGTTTAATGTAAACTCATGATAGTTTAACATCTTTAACACGAAGAAGACAAAAGTTTGTAATGTGTAATACTAACAGGGCAGAGAAGCGACTGAAAGGTGCTATATACTGTAATTTACCTCATGATCCCCAGCTTCATCTCACCTGTTGCTGGGTAAAGAGTTGTTAAAGGAGTCAAAGGAGCTCACCGATGTGCCTTATTTTATATTATAACTCATGATAACATTCACAAACCCACTTACTCCAAATCAGGGTCTCGGGAAGGTAGAGGCTTTTCTGGCAGTAGAGGGAGCAAGTCTGGAAACAGCTTGTTGGTCCATCATGGGGCTCACATATGCACACAACCATAAGGCCATTTTGGAATTGCCAATCAACCCAATCTGTGCATCTTTTAGGATGTGGGAGGAAAATTCACAAAAATAGAGAAAATGTCCAAACTCCACACAAAAAGCACGCGAATGTGGGGATTCAACCCCAGGATGATGAAGTTGGCAGCACTGTACACTGTGCCACTGTGAGGCTATTATATGATATGATCTTATATTTTATTATATTAAAGTCCCTAACAAATATATTATTAGATAATTTCAGTTTGAACACAGAAACATTTTTGAAATAAAAACATATTCGAATTTGAATAATCTGTAACAGTTGCTGCCAAGTTGGAAAATGACAGTAGTCTAAGTGAATTACCTAGTGTGAACACAGAGGGGCATCAGTGTCATTTTGTCTTAGCATTTAGTTAGCATTAGCTTGGGGAAAAAAAACTTTTCAGTATGGAGTAAGACCAACATCATGAGGGCCCTCGGCATGAACGAATGGAAAACTTGAGACATTTGTGAATTTTG
The DNA here is from genome assembly GCA_026402145.1 of Polypterus bichir lapradei. Lineage (NCBI taxonomy): Eukaryota > Metazoa > Chordata > Cladistia > Polypteriformes > Polypteridae > Polypterus > Polypterus bichir. Next base: position 34,410,078 of record JANRMT010062857.1, read on the forward strand.
TATTAAAGTAAACAGAGGTAATGTCCTATAATTTTCAATCGTGTTTTTGTCTTTCATATTAAACTGAATATGTGTTAAAGACTATTTTAAACGACTCTCTTTGCTTAGTCTACTTAAGGTTTAGCTGTACAGCATTTTAAGGTTAACACATCGTGCTTGGAGGGTATTCTGTTGAAATGTAAAACGGTCTTGTAAAAGGAAAAATGCTGAAATTCACACTTTGAATGGTACAAATGTGTCATTTACCAATATATAAAATTAGTGAAACATAATTATAATTTTAAATATTGGTTTAAGCATATTTAATATCTAAGAAACACTAGGTCAGAAAATAACAAATAAAAATAATTAGCAGATGGGCACTCCTTTATATTAACAGAAGTACACCTTTAATAATGCCTCACTGTGACTGCCAAGTCAGAAGTTTTTATTTATTTTTAATTGTCTTCCTTTTTAGTAATTCTGGTATGCGTTCAGACTATAGTGTGCATCTATCTATCTATCTATCTAATCTGAGAATATTCTTCTACTGTGTTGTTTTGAAAATGGCTTAAAACTTTGGAGGTTTATACGTAGTATCAGCCATTTGACTCATAAACTTATTAGTTTAGCCTTGTGTTACTAGGTCACTTCTCAGCATTTCCTTAATCTGACATACACAATATCTTCCTCAAGAAACATCGGTTACTATGTGATTTTGGGCTCAAGCCTGACTTTTTGTTGAAAATTACCCAACATTATCTATCTATCTATCTATCTATCTATCTATCTATCTATCTATCTATCTATCTA
>JANRMT010062857.1:34410879-34421956 GCA_026402145.1 Polypterus bichir lapradei
CTATCTATCTATCTATCTATCTATCTATCTATCTATCTATCTATCTACCTACCTTACATTGATACTGCCAACCCTAAGCCATGGAACCTTTAAGTCTGACTTGCAGTCAGTTGACAAACATCATTTGCATGAGATCCTACATTCAGTTTAAATGTCCATAAGGATGGTGCTGTAGTTTTCAAACACCAGCACTGCAGACTGAACACAATGATAAATCCACAGACAAACTGTAATGTACGTTGTTGCACCAGTTTAAATAAGTGAATGCCCCTTGATTAGAAATGTTGCCAAACCCTGTTTGTAATAAAATACTAGCTTAAAATATGTAAATGCCTCTATGTGGGTGGGGTTTTCCTCTAGGTAACCCAGTTTTCCTATCACATTCCAAAGACCTCCATATTAAATTAATTGTGGAGTTTAATTTGGACTTGCATCTGTGAGTGTAGGTGTGTGCTTGAGTCTTCCCTAACCTGTTTTTGTGCCCATCTGAATGATTAAAATGAACAGATTATAAAAAGCATGAACAGATATTAGATAGTATATATTGGGTTAACTAGTCACTGCAAGCTGACTCTATGTGAGTTCACGTGGGTATGTGCGTGACAGACCAACCATCCAGGTTTGCTTCTTGCTTTGTAGTTTCTGTTGCCGTGATAGACTCTCCGCACATTTCTTTCTCTAAAAAGATTATTATTATTATTAAACAGTGTCACCTGGTTGGTGCTCCAGTTTTCATTGCTGGAGTCTACTGGTCTGTCACCCCTGTCACTATATAATATAATATGATATGATATGATATAATTAATAATGTATGTGTGTCCACCCAGTTGTCTTGTCTCTGTCATCCCAATAGACAGCACCTCACATACATTTGTAGTAATAAAAATGCACTGCTTTTGTGATTCCAACAGATGGTGCATCACAAACATTTGTAGTAATGGATTTTATCACTGAAACTTTTCACGATGAGCCATCTATTGAAATAACAAATGCAGTGTATTTTATTACTACAGGCATTACACCATATATTCCAATAGATGGTGCACTAAAAATGGTAACACCAAGGTCTACTTAGATTTCAACTTGCCTTAGATGGGTAGCACAGTTAGTATGAAATAATATGTGTCTTTAGAATGTGTGAACATACTGGAACCCAGAGAAAATCTGTTTAATTTATATTATATTAGTAGTAGTAGGGTGTTGTACCATGTTAGCCATGATGGATGCAATGAGAAGTGAAGCAAAATGTCACATTTTATTGGCTACCTGAACAGATTACAATGTGTTAACTTTTGAGGCAACTAAGGCCCCTTTTTCGGGCAAATTGTAGTCAACTTTGTACTTGCTTTATTATATTATATTAGCTGTGTAAGCCCGTGCTGTAAAAAGCCCAGGGCCCTAGAAACTATCGAAATCGTCAGGGAAAAAAAAATGAAATGTATAGCTGTCAGGTAATTGAAAGGAATTACTCTGGGCGTCTCTCTCCTAGGAGGTTTCATTTTACCAACGTGCTCGCCTCACTTGTGTATTAGCGGCGGGAGGAACAGTAAAAGGGATACCGTTTTGGCGATGTGCTCGCCTTGCTTCTGTATTAGCGGCTAATCATGTGACTCTTTCTTCTGAGGTTTCGTTTTGCTGACATACTGGCCTCACTTGTGTTATTAGTGGTTAAGCGAGTTTCTGTTTCCTCGGAGGTGGAGCTCTTACTCTGACTCCACCTCTCACTTCTGGGTCAGGCAGACAAACACACACACACACACACATCCATACGTAGATAATTATAATATATTATATGTAATATTATATTATCCATCCATCCATATATTCTAACTACAGGGTCACGGGGGTCTGCTGGAGCCAATCCCAGCCAACACAGGGCGCAAGGCAGGAAACAAACCCTGGGCAGGGTTCCAGCCAACCGCAGGGCGCACACACACACATAGCACACACTAGAGACAATTTAGAATTTGCATGTCTTTGGACTGTGGGAGGAAATCAGAGCACCCGGAGAAAACCCATGCAGACACGGGGAGAACATTCAAACTCCACGCAGGGAGGACCCGGGAAGCGAACCCAGGTCTCCTAACTGTAAGGCAGCAACGCTACCACTGCACCATCGTGCCGCCCATATTATATTATATTATATTATATTATATTATATTATATTATATTATAAGCATGATAATACAAGACGTTATTCAACATAGCCATGATGTACATTTTCACAAAGTTCTCTGAAAAGTAATGTCTTCCCCATGAAAAGCTATTCTCTCTTGCACTAAAAGAAAATCACTCTGAATTTCAACTCTTGTGCTTAAATGATCCTTTAAAAGTCTGAATGCAAAGAAATTCCTTATACTTGACTATATATAGTATATAGATAGATAGATAGATAGATAGATAGATAGATAGATAGATACTTTATTAATCCCAAGGGGAAATTCACAAATATATATATATATATACTCAATATAATAAATATATGGATAGCATACTGTTTTATATAATTAATATATTAACCAGAACCATATTCTCTACGTATTGTCACTGTTTTTGCATTTATCGCCACTTCCTACTTATTTACTATTAATTACTTTTTCAATTGTGTTTATCTCAGAAGTTTTATATTGCACCATTCACATCAAGAACAGTCAAAAGAAAGCCCAGGTTAATTCATTTACTCGCTCATTCCTGAAACCACTGATTCCATCTCAGGTCACAGTGCCCTGTTTCGGCAGCAGGTACAGGATAAATGGTAAAACAAGCACCCCATCTGTGAAGGCACATCATCTTTTGGAGGGCGTGCTGGACGTATTCCAATGGGACCATCCTGTGTACTTCCTAGTACTGTAGCCAAAGCACACCTGGCCTGGCCTTGTCCCAGGTTTGTTTCAACTCTTTTCTCGGCTGAGTATTTACCTTGGGTTTGTAGGCGCTGAGCATTGACATCTCCACATTTTGACCTCGGACTGGTTTGGGTTGCCTCTGTGCCGGGGTGTTGGAAGACTTGTTGTTGTTGCGGCAGACACAGATGAAGAAAAAGAGGAGGGCAATTGCCAGAGGAATAGCAACACTAGGCACCAGTATATAAAGGAGTTCCCACTTGCTGCTTTCCTTGGAATCTGTTTTAAAGCAAAAAAATAATAAGAAGAATTAAATAAAATGTGCAGCTGGTATTAATTTTGTCACTACACTCATTTAGTTTGACTTTCAGTATAAATGTATGCAAGCACAGACTGGCAGAGGAGGCCAAGTGCAGGTCTGTCAAGTTGTAGTCTCGGCCCACTGCTCTCATGATCTCAAAACCAGTGCTGTTCAGCTGCAGGGCTTGCTGTCTAACATTTACACTCGGGTTCATATCTTTTGGGGTAGGCAGCCTCTGGGACTCTTCAAGAACCAATCTGGAAAAGGTTAGGCACTGGTGAAAACAGCTTATGTAATGAAGGGAGTTTAAAAGTCACATGTCAACCATGCAGTTTAAGGCACAAGATGAAACTGCTAAAAATACGGTCTTGACAGACTATTAATGTCTGTCTGCTAACTATTAGCGGCCTAAGTGTATCTCATAAGTATGTGAAATCATCAGTTTGTTCCCTTTCCAACATAAAATGGTGATTGATCTGCAGATTGACTGCTGGCAGTCTTAGGTCACTTCCTAAGGGTCTGATACTGGTATTGTTGTGATTTTGTGAAAGTTAAGGGTCTATGAAAGGTGCTGTACTGATTGAGTGACTGTACACTAGTCCTGATGGCTCACTCTGTGGTGACCTGAGTGAGGGTTCATGCACTGATCTCCTTGTAGGATGAAGAGTTCAATATGAAATGTCAAATAAGAACTGACCAGTGTTGGTGCTGTGTCACTGTACTATGACTCTTAGTTTACTTAATGATTGACAACTTACACTGTAACGCTCAAATACAGGATATTGGGGATGTGTTAAACCAAATCTTCTTCTTTCGGCTGCCACATTTAGGGGTTGTCACAGCGGACCATCAGTCTGCATCTATTCTTGTCTTTGACATCATTTTCTACCACACCAACCGCCTTCATGTCCTCCCTCACCACATCCATACACCTCTTCTATGGCCTTCCTCTTTTCCTGTTGCCTGGCAGTTCCATCCTCAACTTTCTTTTCCTGATGTACCCCTCGTCTCTCCTCTGAACGTGCCCAAACAATCTCAATCGAGTCTCTGTCACTTGTTCACCACACTGTCACACCTGTGTTGTTCCTCAAATATACTCATCTCCAATCCTGCCTACCCTCATTACTTTGAGTAAAAATCGTAGCATCTTCAACTCCGCCACTTCCAGCTCTGCCTCCTGTCTTCTCATCAGTGCCACTATCTCCAAACCATACAACTTAGCTGGTGTTACTACCATCGTATAGACCTTCCCTTTCACTCTTGGCAGGTACTCTTCAATCACAAATCACTCCTGACACTCTTCTCCACCTAGTCCACCCTCCCTGTACTCTCTTTTCCACAGCTCTGACACACTCTCCATTGCTTTGGACTGTTAAACCCAGGTATTCAAATTTGTCTACCTTCACCGCCTCTGCTCCTTGCAGTCTCACCCTTCCACAACCTTTCCTCTCATTCATGCACATGGACCTTGTCTTCCTCCTGATAACTCTCATTCCCCTTCCCTGCAGTGGGAACCTCCACCTCTCCAGGTTCATCTCAACCTGCTGTCTACTCTCACTACAGATCACAATGTCATCGGTGAACATCACAGTCCACAGAGACTCCTGTCTGACTTCATCTGTCCTCCTGTCCGTCACCATTGCAAACAGGAAAGGGCTCAGAGCTGATCATTGCTGTAATCCCACTGTCACCTTGAACAAGCCTGTCATTCCTGCTTCACACCTCACTGCTGTCACACTGTCCTCATATCCTGTGCCACCCTCACATACTTTTCTGCTACTCCCGACTTCCTCATACAGTACCATAACTTGGCAACCTGTCGTATGCGTTCCCTAAGTCGACAAACATGCAATGCAATTCCTTCTGACTTTCTCTGTACTTCTCCATCAATACTCTTAAAGCAAACATCTCATCTGTAGTACTCTTCCTGGCATGAAACCATAATGCTGCTCACAGATCGCCACTCAGCCCTGCATCCATCAGTCTTTCCCAAATCTTCATGGTGTGGCTGATCAACTTTATACCCCTGTATTTACTGCAAGCTCTGCACATCTCCCTTATTCTTGAAAACTAGTACTAATATACTTTTTCTCCACTCCTCAGGCATCTTCTCACTTTTCAAGATTTTGTTAAACAATCTAGAAGCTCTACTGCCATCTCACCTAAACATCTCCATGTCTCCACTTGTATATCATCTGGGCCAACTGCTTTTCCACTTTTCATTCTCTTCATAGCTTTCCTCACTTCAGCCTTGCTGATCCCCAGTACTTTGTGCTATTACTAAAATGAATGCCCACCAGCAGGCCTGTCTCACTCTGTAGCCATCTGAGGGAAGTGTCTTCAGAGGCCCAGAGATTTTCCATGGCTTGCACTGAATGGAGCATTTGATACAGCAATAGTATTTGTTGAATATCCACATGATGTAGCAATGGTGTTCATCATGAAAGGCAGTATATAAGAGAAACTGACTTAAAACAGATTGAAGAAAAAGAACATATGTGCTCCTGCTGGTCTCCATTCAGTAAGCCACTTGGCCTACCATTTGTCATCCCTGTGATGCCTCACTGATATAGGAACAATTTTGACGGGAGCAGGCCATTCAGGCTGATTTAGGTCATCACTTCCAATCCATATATAGGCAGCTATAGATGAGAAGCAAACATCCAGAGATCTCTTGATAATCATGCATCTATAACCTCCCAAGTATAGTACAATAGTGCATCTTGGGACTGAGATCTTTAGTGCCTTCAGAGGAAGCTAGTCAATACAAAAGTGGAGCCAGGCCAGCTCAAATAGAATGGTCAACTGGGGTTGGATGGGATCCTTATGTGGAGAGATGACAGGAAGCTATGGCTATGTGAATTTCTCAGTCAACAGGTTCAACAGGTTGAAGATGGATTGTCTAAAGTTTGGAGCACAACTGTGTAACCAGTACTTGATCAAGAGGGGAGTACAGGATACCCAGGAGCCATTGACAAGTGTAGCTATAAAACAGCCCTACAAAATGATGGGTAGCACGCAGACTGGAGCTGGGAAGTGAAGATCAAAAGGCATAACCAGTGTGACACAGATCATTGCAGTAAATGGAGTAGTTGTCCCCAGTTGTCCTACTGTCTACTTCTTAACCTTCACCAACTGCCTACCACCAGATCCTCCAGCTGAAGTGGAAACTGATTTCTTGGACAAGCTTCATGGAACAACTAGATGTCTGCCTAATCACAGAAGCCCTTTCCACATAATCAAAAGACTAGATAATTGAAGACATTTTGCCAACTCCAGGGGTAACCAGTCCTACTCACCACAAGCAGGAATTTCACACAGCTCCATCCGGACAGCCTCCTTCAGAGTGAAGCACCAGGGCGCCTCTTTTAGATTGCCCGGGTTTCTGCAGTACGAGTGTCCACCATTCAGCTCGGGGTAACGCACGGCCAAGTAGGTGTGACTGTGAGGGTACTGGGAATTCCAGGGCTGACACTGAAGGCCGGATTTGGTCATGCTGACTGTCCCACGGTATTCGATGCCTGTGCCATTATAGCACTTGTGATCTGGAGGAAAGAAGAAAACATGTGGGTGCCTTTGATGGCAGACTAAGAGAGCAAACTCATTATTGCAGTCATTGATGTGAGGAGAATTGTGTAGCTTATTAAGTGGTCTCTGTGCCATGAGAAGATGTGGATGATATTGTGAGAATGCTTGATGCTGGAAAAGTGAGCGATGACATGGGTATTCCATCCACTATACCGTGAAGAGATGTGTACGTAGAAACTCCTGGATATTTTAACATCAGTTGTACTTCTAGGCGCTGATTAGAAAAATGGCCAATTTGGCAGGCAGGTGTCATTACACAAAGATCAAAAGGCAAAACAACCAATACCAAAATGAGAACTGAAATTAAAAGGCAAATTAATTCACTTTTCAAATGCCACACACAATCAATTCAATTTGTTTTTAGATTAGATCAGATTAGATTAGATTTGATTAACTTTAGTAATCCCATTGGTAAATTCAAATGCACGAAGCAGCAGAAATATAAAAAAACAAGAATACAGACTCCGAGGACAGATAATACACTACAATCAATCAATTGATAAATAAATAAGAGTAATGACAGCATCAGATGGAAGCACGGAATTGTCTGATAGCAATGGGCAGAAAAGACCCCCAAAGGAACGTCTCAGCACACCGTAATGGAATGAGCCTATGGCTGAAAGTACTCCAAGAGAGCACCTCTTAGAGGGGGGTTTTCATGGTGGCATCCAATTTTGCAAGACTGGACTCCTTCGGTACTGTGTCTCTTTGGAGAATCCTTGGGTGCCGCTGGTTTGACTTCGTGTTGCTCATGGAGTCCCGAATGAGGCACATTACCTGCATTGTGAGGGAGCCTCAGTGATGACACTACAGCCATGTGGTGTGATTCTCCGAGGGTGATCTGGCTTGCAGGACCCTCACTGTTGAGGACCCGAGTAGCTGGACCAGGCCAAGGGGACGCCCACGTAACACCTGGCTTCAGCAGATACAGGGGTAATTTCCGGAGGTGGTACTGGACTGCGTGCCTGATGTGGGGTTGCCAACCAGGATCCTGAGCTGTATCATCATATGGTGGGTGTGGCAATGAGGTGTACCAGTGGCAGTGGGTCAGTGATTGTCTGGGAAGGTATATCCTTGGAGGGTCGCACAGACTTCCACATGCTAGGCTACAGTACCCTGAGTGCTGTTAGGTACTGGGAAGAAATCCTCAGAGCCATTGTGAGACCCTACGCTGGAGCAGTGGGCCCTGGGTCCCTCCTGGTGCAGGACAATGCCCAGCCACATGTGGCCAGATTGTGGATGATGAAAGCATTGATGCCACTGAGTGTCCCGCACGTTCCCCAAACCTGAATCCAATTGAGGACCTCTGGAACATTGTATATCAGTGCATCGGATGCCGCCAAGTAGCGCCACAGACTATCCAGGAGCTCACTGATGCCCCGATTAGGTTTGGGAGGAGATCCCACAGGGCACTATCCATCTCGTCTCATCAAGAGCGTGGCCAGACATTATCAGTAGTGAATACAGAACCGTGCGGGACCACACACACTACCAAGTCAAATTAGGAGTTGCCACCATGAAATTCTCAACGGATGGATCAGCCTGTGATTTCAATTTTTGGATTTGATTTTCGGTGTGGCGTTGAATCGGACCACAGTGGGTTGGTGATTTTGGTTTCCATTGACCGTTGTAACATCATTTTGTTGTCAAATAATAACACAGGATCACTCAGTAAAGATTTTCCACTTGAATATTTCGTTCATCGAGATCCGATGTTTGATTTAAGCCTTCCTATCATTTTTTTGGAGCAGTGTATCATTTTAGCATTACATTTCATAAGCACATCATAAACATAAAATTTCAGTTCTTCGCTTTATTATCCACAGAGACCACTACTGCTGACCTAACAGTTACAAATCAATGACAACAAGAATAAACATAAAGAAGAAATCTACATAATGTTTATTATTTTTTTTTTCTTTACATGCCGGTGCTGAGGACATTTTTTGGCAGAAAGAGAATCCGGTACTTCAAGGAGACTTCCTGCTCTTTGAGTGACCCAGACGGGCCAACAGCGTTCTCCTCCATCTGCACATTCCTTCATTTTTCCTCCTGCTACAAGCGCATGCTGCTCGTCTTACAGAGGGAGCAAAAGTGCATGGTGCCCCCTGGGCAAGACTGGCATGCTGGGAAGGTCAAGTCAGAGATGTCCGTATAAGAAATGCATGTTCTGGATTTTTTTTTTTCAGGTCTGCCCATCAAACCTGGCTGGAATTGAGCAGATCCTGGGAATATGTTGGAGCAGCACTCTGGATAAGGTGCTTTTTGTAAGGTAGCAAGTGATGATGGCACTCACTATACAGTAGATTAGAATGACAGTCTGCTGTAGACACAACTAACATGTCAACCAGACACCATGGTAGAATACGCAAAGTGACCTTCTGGCCCACCTTTGAGAACCACCACAAGGTATCACAAAGCCCAGACACCTTTTCTGTCTCTCCCAGCATGCCAATGCCAGACTCCTGACAGCCACCAGCAGTATTTTGCCACAGTAGTAAAGAATTCTATCCCAACATTGCAAAAACATTAAGAGGCATCGTCCTTACTTTTGTTGATAGGCTCAGCGATGGGAATGCCGATCCTCATGCAGGTAGCTGCTTCGGGACTCTCCGGGAGAGGAAGCTCATCACAGTTGGGCAGCTTCAGTCTCATCAGGATGATGGGGTTGGAGCGCGCAATGATGTACTCCGTCTTGCAGAGGTCATTCTCTAAAATCTCACATTCATCCCGGCAGAGGTCGCGGGGCTTGGCTACCGTTAGCGTCTCGTCACAGAATGGGAAAGCAAAGTGACAGAGGGAGGGGATGGCGAACTGTGAGCAGCGATCTGACAGCTGGTTGGATGTGCCGATCATGGTGAAGGCCGCTGTAGGGTGAAAATCAGGGAAGGGAAGTGAAGGGAAGGGAAGGGAAACAAACAAAAAAGAAAGAAAGATGTTGTTAGTGAAATCAGAATCTGTTCTGTTGGGCAGGAAATCACCCTGCTAAATTCGACAGGTCAATGCTCTGGTAAAAAGTCACTTTCTCTTCCTCAGGGCGATTAATAAAGTCAAGCCGTTTCTGTTGTTTAATGACTTGTAAGCTCATTCATGCTTTTGTCACGTCTCATCTGGATGATTGTAACACCCTGTATGTCAGGGTGACACCATCTTGTCTGAAAATTATGCACAATGCTACTGTTAAGAGTTTTGACCAGCAGAAAAAAAAACAAAAGGGGGATGGCATCACTCCAGTGTTGGCCTCTGTGCATCGGCTCCCTGTTAGTTACAGGGCGAATTTTAAGATTTTAGTGTTTGTTCTTATAGCCCTACCTGGATCATCTCCACCGCTCTTAGCTGATCTCCTTGTTCCACATTCGTCAGCCAGGCAGCTGAGGTCATCAGATCAGCTACTGCTTACTGTCCCACTGAGGGGCGAGTGGGCCTTTGCGGTGGCTGCTCCTAAACTGTGGTTTGGCTCCCACAATTCATAGTTTTAATTTCACTAAAAACACACTTTTATTCACTTGGTTTTTAGCTTTGAGTCTGAGTTTGTAAAATTTTCTATCCATTTATACTCTGTTTATAATATAATCATTTATGTGGTATGTTGGTGTACGTGTGTTTAAGTACGGATAACAATTTCTATCTATCTATCTATATATTATATACATATATATATATATACACACACATATATATAGTGATAGACGGCCAGGGGCCTTGCCCCATTGGGAGATCTGGAGAAGCAGGGGACCGGGAGAGGGGCAATTCCTTCCCCGGGATACAGGAGTGCAGCCCTACTGGGTTGCATGGGGGCCATGGAGCTTGGAAGCTCAACCCTGTGGGGGCCCGTGGCTACCGCCAGGGGGCGTCTGGATGGTTCCGGAGTCATGGACTGCAGCACATCCGCCACACCAGGAAGTGCTGCAGAAAGATCATCAGGGAGCACCTGGAGCACATCAGGGTGCATTATAAAAGGGGCCGCCTCACTCCATTTCAGGGAGCCGGAGTCGGGAGGAAGAGGACAGAGCTTGTGAGAGAGGAGTGGAGGCGGCAAAAAAGAAAGACAGAGAAAAAGGAAAGAAAAGGACTGAGTTATTGTGGTGATTGGAGCACTGTGTGAGGTGCTGTAAAGGAAAAAACAAATTAAAAGCGTGTGTTTGGACGTTCATGTTTCCTGGTGTCTGTCTGTAGTCAGGCTGAATGTTCACAATATATATAATATTTTAGAATTATGTTGCTTTCATTCCTTACAATTAGCTTTGATTCTGTGTTAAGCACTTTGGTCAACTTTTACCTGTTTTAAATATACGAAAGAAAGAAAGAAAGAAAGAAAGAAAGAAAGAAAGAAAGAAAGAAAGAA
>JANRMT010062857.1:34421966-34470575 GCA_026402145.1 Polypterus bichir lapradei
GAAAGAAAGAAAGAAAGAAAGAAAGAAAGAAAGAAAGAAAGAAAGAAGTGGACTATAGGATGTATCCAATATGTTGTGCTGGTGTTAGGGTTCCTTCACATTTTTGCTCTATTAAGTTCCTGTAGACAATGAGCTGTGGTGTTCTGCCATTTTCAAGCTACCTCATGGGAAGTGGTGGTATGAGGTGATGTCCAAGTGGCAAAGCATTGCCACCTGAATTATATACAGTAGGGTAGAATCACATTCCACAGAACACCACTCTTGGTGGTCCACCCAGTATGTTTGTTGAGTGGCATTAGACAGGCATACCAGGCTGCAAAATACAAAGAGAGAAAGAGAGACTTTGGCTCAGGATAGAAGCAGGCAATTGTTTTTCCAGGATCCTTGATCGAAGCTGACCCAGCAATGGCAAGTAATACCCGATTCTCTAACTAAAAAAAAAATAAATTAAAAAAAAAAAAAAAAATGGCAATGTCAGAGGTGACTAAGCCCTCACTTGCCCATTCGGGACACATGAGGAGAACACATGGACTTGTGCTGTCCATTAAAGGACACAGGCAGCTGGCAAACCAAACCAAACTTGAGGCCTGCCATTTAAGTGATACTGAAGGCCATGGGGTGCAGAGGTAGCAGGAGCTGATAGATAGAAGTCTAGCCTAATGTCTCTGGAGCAAATGGAAGGCATCAGTTGCTTCTGGAGGTGAGTCTGAGGCTGGTGTGAAAGTGACCCCTGAATGGGTTTAAAGCTGCTTCATGGTCAATGTGTCAGACGAGAACAGGTGAACATTCAACTGATGGGAGGATGAGAGGGTCAGCTCAGGAGAGAAATGAGAGATAAAAGAAGCACTTTAGTGTGGTACTCTGGTGGGCAAACCCCCTCCCCCCAACAGGAGAAACAGGGGGTCATACTTGTGAGGAAGGCAGGCTCTATTGTAGGAATGAAGCTGGACAGTTTAACATCCATGGCAGAGCGACGGGCGCTGAGCAGGCTCCTGTCAATCGTGGGGAATCCACTGCATCCACTGAACAGGATCATCTCCAGACAGAGGAGCAGCTTCAGCGACAGACTGCTGTCACCGTCCTGCTCCACTGACAGACTGAGGAGACCCCACACTATGTGACTCTTTAATTTCACCCGGGGGGGTAAATGTTAACATTATTCAAAGTTATTGTCCATTTTTACCTGCATTTTTATCACTCTTTAATTTAATATTGTTTTTTGTATCAGTATGCAGCTGCTGGATTATGTGAATTTCCCCTTGGGATTAATAAAGTATCTATCTATCTATCTATACCTTTAAAAGTAGGCCCAACGGACTTTGTGGACTTTCTGTTTATTTGGTACTCTGGTTTATTCTTTTTGAACATAAGAACATTAGAAACATTTTGACGAGAATAAGCCATTTGGCCCAACGAAGCCCACTAATCCTATTGACCTAATTACTCCAAAATAACATCAAATTGAACTTTGAAATTCACTGAAGTTCTACTCTCCACTATGCTCTTTGGTCATTGATTCTCTAACTTAAGAAAAACTTTAACGCTTACCTGAAATTTGCCCTTAACAAGTTTCCAGCTGAGAAAGTAGATAACCTCCCAGCAGTAACAGAGACTACTAAGGAGTACTGAGTGATTTAGAAACTGTAGAGGGAGAAGAGCTGCTGAGATTAAATAGGCTGAAATCAAACAAATCACCAGGACCAGCTAATATCGAGTTCTTAAGGAGTACAGTACAGAAATAAACCCTTGATGCATATTTTTAGGAAGTCACTGAACACAGGGAAAATTCTGAAGGACTGGAAAATGGCAAATATTATTCTGTTACATAAAAAGGGTGACCGGGCCAATCTAAGCAACTACAGGCCAGTAAGCTTAATGTGAAACACATGAAAATTAATGGAAGGAATTATTAAGGATTAAAGATTGAGTCGCACATGGCAAGTACAGGAGTTATTCTGAACAGTCAGCATGGGGTCAGAAGAGGGAGGTCTTGTTTTACCAACATGCTGGAATTCTATGAGGAGGCAACAAAAGGATACAATCAAAGTGGAGCTTATGAGATTATTTATCTGGACTTTCAGAAAGTATTTGATAAGGTGCCACATGAGAGGTGGGCATCAAACTAAAAGAAGTGGGAGTGCAGAGTGTGGTGTGTAGATGGGTGCAGAATTGGCTCAGACACAGGAAGCAGAGGGTGATGATGTGAGGAGTCAGAATATAGTGAAGGTAAGAGTGGTAACCAGCAGGGGTCAGTGTGGGGGTTGCTACTGTTTTTAATTTTTTTCAGTGATTTGAATAGGAATATAAGCAACCAGCTGGTTAAGTCTGCAGATGATACCAAGCTGGGTGGATTGGCAGATCATCTCAGATACATTGAATCATCACAGAGGGACCTGGACAGCAGACAGGCTCAGGAAGATTTGTGGCAGATGAAATTTTATGTCAGTAAATGTAAAGTTTTAGACATAGGAAATAAAAATGTGAGGTTTGAACACACAATGGGAGGTCTGAAAATCAAAAGTCCACCTTATGAGAAGGATTTAGGAGTCATAGTGGACTCTAAGCTATCGACTCCCCGACAGTGTTCAGAAGCCATTAAGAAGGCAGAATGTCAGGTTATATAGCGCCTTGATGTGTGGAGAACAAGTCACAGGAGGTTCAGCTCAAGCTTTATAACACACTAGTGAGGCCTCATCTGGAGTCCTCTGTGCAGTTTGAAAAGCACTTGAAAAGGTCCTGAGAAGAGCAACTAGGCTGATTCAGGGCTACAGGGGATGAGTTATGAGGAAAGATTAAAAGAGCTGAGCCTTTACAGTTTAAGCAAAAGAAGATTAAGAGGAGACCTGAGTGAAGTTTTTAAAATTATAGAGTCCAGTGGATCGAGGCTGTGATTTTAAAATGAGCTCATCAAGAACATGGGGACACAGTTGGAAATTTATGAAGGGGAAATTTCACACAAACATTAGGAGGTATCTCTTCACACAAAGAGCCACAGACACATGGAATAAGTGACCAAGTAGTGTTGGGCGAGAGGACTTTAGAGACCTTCAAAAACAGACTTGACGTTATTTTAGAGAACTAAGTGGACAGGACTGGCGAACTTTGTTGGGATGAATGGCCTGTTCTCGTCCAGATTGTTCTAATGTATCCCACGTTCTTGTTGAACTCTTTTTAAAATAATAGCTGGGATCCATTGTACTAGTTCCTTTTGTAATGAAAAAAAAACTTTAATCATGTCACCTCTTAAAATCTGTTTACATAAAGTGAACAGATTCAGCACCTTCAGTCTTTCCTCATAGCTCATACTTCTCAGTCCCACAATCAGCGTGGTCACTCTTCTCTGGACTTTCTCTTGCACTGCTTTGTCTTTTTTGTAATCTGGACCCCAAAACTGCACAGTGTACTCCAGGTGCAGCCTCCCTACTGAGTTATATAGCTTAGGCATAACCTTCCTTTGACTTGTGCTCTTCAAGCTTTGTTGGTCATTTCAGTATATGATCTGGACGTAGACAGCAAGGAGTCCACAGTGAGTCCCAGGCTCTTCTCATAAGGGTTACTTTTCAAGTTTCAGACCTCCCATTGCGCTTTCAAATCTAACATTTTTACTTCCTAAATGCAATACCCTACATTTACTTTTGTACATCTCTCCCTTATTTTGTGATGGGCTTTCACATGGGTCCCCTTTCCTGTCTCAGCTGGTAGGTGGGGCATCTGTTCACCATTATGGTATAAGATATTATTTGACAGAAAGCTTTTAATTGCAGCGCACATTAATGGCCAATTTATAGAAATAATTTTGAAAAAGGGGTGGTGGGCAATGAATCCATAATGTGTCCCTCACCAAGTGTATTGAATGCTTTACACCAAAGTGATGGTGCAGAGCACATGGATAAAGAGTCAGGCTTGACATCACAGGGGGCATGCTGACCTACTGACAGGTGAAACTGAATAATAAACCTCAGTGAATGGCACATGCAAAGTGGACTTTATTATGATAATGGAAATCAATGGACTGTTTCACGATCATCTATATATATATAATTCACTAAGGCAAGACACCCATGGAAAGCACGCCGGAAGGGGCGTGGATTCAGTAAGCCGCCGACAAGTAAGACACCTATGGCGCACGCAGGAACGAGCCATGCCCACCAACTCCAAGACCATTGGATACGACGTCAACTCGCAGACCCACGCCCACCAACTCGGACGCGACGACACAGAAAAAATGGCGTCATTTATATTCGTCTGTCGTAGAGGCCACATGCACCTCCGAGCCACATTGACTGTTCATAGAGGTATGTTTCTCGCGGAGGTGAATCGCCATATGCAGCATGTAAAACGGTTTGCGAGGGGTATCCCATGGGATCCTTAAAACAATCCTTTACAACGGAGGTTAAAACACAAACAAGTAAGCAGTCTTTAAAAACCGCGTGCACCATAGCAAACTGTTTTACACGCTACATACAGCAATTCGCATCCGCGACAAACATGCATCTTCTTAGACGCTCCTGCAGGAACACGGAAGACATGAGTCACAGGTGCATCTGGACTGTGACAACGACTCAAGTGACGAGTTGGAGGTGGGCACATGAGCAGGCAGTGCATACTGAACGAGAAATCAGCAGACTAGCATGACGGAGGGAGCTGAATGGATGTCCTTCTCCTCTCCTCCCGTTCCACCCTCCGCGCCTCAGCGCCATCCACCCCCATCCCTCCGTCTGGGAGGAGAAGGCACGATGGCGGTCCGCCAGTTTTCAGTCACGGACGATTGTGTGTTGGTTCGTTCCGTGCATTGTTACAATGTTGCTTTTCTTGCTGATTTATTACATTACCGATTTTTCAAATGTTAATTTTCTCCCTGTGCTTAAAAATCATTAAAAAACCGGCCTGATTATGCGCCGTATGGTACGCCGCAGGTTGGCTAGTTTTCTATAATTTCACATTTGTAAAAGAAGAGGTTCCATAGCTTGGCTACTGCTAGTGCCTTTTTACAGAATGAGAAAGGTCAGTGAAGGATGGTGTGGGGGACAATAGGTACAAATTGGGTGAATTGTGGAAGGGGGGATGGCATCTTCTCCTGAGCTAGTGACAGCACTCTCTCTGCCCTCCTTGCCTTCAGTTTGAGCTGGGCAAGGTGAAAAAAATGTAAAGTGAAAACCCATAAATGCAAATTCTAATTTTCATACTTGTGAGGCTGTGGACATCCTGTCGGCATGACCAGCAAATTATAGCACATTCCTTAAAAGAGCAGCTGAAGTGAGTGATGGGCTTGCTAATGATCTCAGGGTCAGGATGGTATATGTAGAAAGAAAACTTATTTATTGTTCCAGTGCAGCAAAATTAAGTTCAGTGTGATAAATAATAATAATAATGATAATAATAACAATAATAATAATAATTCTTTACATTTATATACAGGGAGATTCACTCGAAAGAGGCCCCGAATATTCTGTTGTAACTCCTGTTAGGATGAAGCAATCTGAACCAAATAAATACACTCTATACCTTGGCGTCTGTGTAATCAATTGCATTACATGCGATGCTGGAAGTGGTTTCCATTTTCTGCCAGACACATTTCTACATGGCACTCTGTGTTTCTGAATGTATCGGCAAGCGTCCCCAGGGGGGGGACAGAATAGCAGCAATTTCACGTTTGTATGTTTTCCTTCAAATCTTCCACAGTGTTGTTCCGATAGACTGTTTCCGTTGAGCAGACCCCAAAGGAAGAATCTGGTGGTGTCAGATCTGGTGACCGTGGTGGCCAAAGCCCCTTTGAAATGACCCTGTTGCCAAAGAAGGACTCAGTTTCTGCCATGCTCCTTGCCGATGTGTGACACATTGCTCCATCTTGCTGGAAGTAACCTTCCATTAACTCACGATCATCCAGTTGATTCTGATGTCGTTTAAACAAATTGGTGACCCAACAGGTTCGCACCATGAAGATGCGCTGCTCAATACTGTACACCACCATCCTGATGAGGTGACTGAGTGAAGGGGTACGGGCGGTAGGCACCCAGAAATTGCAAACGGAGGTTAAAGGTCGCAACGGCTGTCCAGCGCCTACCTCATCGCTCCGACTCGCAGGGGCATCCCGGCTTGTTTGAAGCTCCATATACTGAGAAGCACATTGCACGTTGTTTGGTTCAGATTGCTTCGTCCTAGCGAGAGTTACTACAGAATATTCGGGGCCTCTTTCGAGTGACTGTCCCTGTAGTTCTTTTCTCACTAATCAAAGCGCTTCAGTGATTGTGGAGCCACTTCAGTCCACCAGGATGATGCGAAGGTAGCCATGTTTGCACCAGTACGCTCACCACACAATAGCTGTTAGGTGGTGAAGTCATGATAGACAGACAGACAATTCTCACCAACTATGGAAAAACCTTGTATGTCGCATCTTTCAAGTTTTTGGCGAATTGAGAAAATGATGTCGCCCCTATAATTAATGATCTCTAGATTTCATTTTTCCTAAGCTTCACGTACACAATATTGTTTCTTTCATGAGTCAACAACACCTGCCATTTAAATCACACAGTCGCAGCATATTATTCATGTGATTGCAATCCGACGTTTTCATTGCTAGGCGGTCTTTCCTCATTGCTCAGTGGAGTTGCTAGGTTTTTGTCTGGCAGCATGTAAAATATACTGTGTACATGCTAGCTTCTTCCATCGTGCTATGACCAGAATGAATACACATTTTGTCATCACCACTACCTTATAACATCAGGAAAGACCTAGTAACTCCAAAAACTAAAAAAATAAACTCAATTTTGAAAAAATTCCATTGCACAGGAGAATTATTGTGATTAGGGGTCCAGCACGACTAGGCCATGGAGGATAAATCGGGATACACCCTGCTCTTTACCAAGGATAATCAAGGATCTTTTATGACCACAGAGAGTCAGGACCTCAGTCTTCCGAAGGATGGCATCATTTTTAAAGCACAGTGTCCCCATCACTGCACTGGAGAAGTGGGCTCCACATTCAGAGCACAGGGTAAGTGCCCCCTGCTGGCCTCACTAACACCTCATGTCACTATTTTCAAAGCTGGTACAAGCAAGTAATGGTTGTTATGGGAGCCTGTCTGTTTGCTAGAATCCACCTTCCTGATCCAAGCTGATGGATTGCAGTTTAGCAGCACAAACGTCTTTACCCAGGATGCTGATGCAATTGGTAAACAACTGCCATCAGAAAGTCTAATTTTTTTCGATTATTCAAAGTATTCAGTAATTGCAGAGCTGCTATATTGTTGGGTGCATGGAGATGGTAAATGTCACTTACCTGTTATCTGGTTTTCAATCTCGCCTTGCATTTGCAGAGAGTCCACGTATATACTGTGATTGCCAATGAAACGGGCACAGGCGATCCCTCTGTAGGGCTGGCAGAAGCCGTCTTCTTCATACTCATCCCTGTAAAGCAAACAGAACCGAATAAGATCTTGAGTCCAAAGTCTTTTTTGATTTACAGCTTGCATTTACTTTTATTCTGCTTGCACACCACCTTAGTCCATTAATGAGGAGAACACCATATATACCAGGAAACACCCCACATTAGATAAACTGGTAACACAAAAACGGGGGCTTACCATAGTGCATCAAGTAGTAGCTGCACTGCGGGTTGTGCCATTATAACTGTAGTGTTTGGTACTTTGGAAGGCTTAATAATATCAGGCAAAGACCTTGTTAAAGGAAGTGATTAACAGATGCACTATGGGTAACCCTTGTTCTAAAGTGTCATTGATTCTTGTTAAATCTTCATAAGACCAAACAAAATATTGGCCAAGGTGTAGTTATGAGGCAGTGCCTGCCTAGTCGATTCACTGTTCTGTAGGGGTCTCTGATCTAAGACTTTCTCACAAGTCTTATCAACTACATCTCGCCTGAAGAAGGGGTCTGAGTTACCTCGTAGTCTTGCATATTGTAATCTTCTGAGTTAGCCAATAAAAGGTGTCATTTTGCTTGACTTCTCACTACAGTCATAATGGCTAACACGGCACAACACCTTAGAACTAACTCCAAACAATAAAAGGAAAAAAAAATGATATTTTTTGTATATGTTACTCACCCCATCTACTTTGTAATGGTCGCAGAGAAAGATTTTTAATCTCATGTTTTCTCAAAGAATTACATAATGAAAGATTCTCAATAGGTGACCAGTGCTGGACAGTGTCAAATACTGTGAAAAAAAACATCCTTGTAATAATGAAAAGGAAAAAAAAAAAAATCTCACATTACTTGTGCCGAAAAATTCACACGTCACTAGCTCAAAATGTGCAAAACGAACACTTTTTTTGCTAAAAATGAATTGTCAGGAACTATGTTAACACTAAAGTCAGAGACTCATGAGAGTGACCCGCCGCTCCCTGTCATTCACTGGTTAAGATTGCTGTCCTCAAATCAAAAAGCCACTCCCATGAGTCTTTGGATTTACTGTTTTACATACCTGCTGATCATTCAGGATGTAACTACTGAACAACATTTTAGAAAGAAAGAAAAAAAATTTGTTTTGCACATCTTGAGCTAGCAGCTGTATAAAAGACGATTGGATGACGCCACATCAGTAACTGGAGATTTTTTTTTTTTCTTTTGTACATGGTCACTTTTGTCACTGCCCAGTGTTGGTCACCCATTGATTCCGTTCTGTGAGAATCTCTCTTTTGTACGTTCTCGGAGAAAACATGAGATTAAAGATTTGTGTCGGCCATCACTACAAAGTATATGGTGTGAGTAACAATAAAAAAAATAATAATTTTTGAGTGGAGTATTCCTTTAAGGTCTTGTTATATAACCGTAATAATAATAATACATTTTATTTATATAGCGCCTTTCCCATGCTCAAGGCACTTCACAGAGTTTCAGAAAGAACGGCGGGGTATACAGCAGTATATAGCATTGTACTAAACCAGATAAATAAATAAAGAAGAGTAAGACAGTAAATTCAGAGAAAGCCTAACAGACAACAGAATTGATGGTCTCGCACACACATACAGGTTACATGAGCATCTTGACATGGAGGTAAACTGAGAGAAGGGTAATAAAGTCAAGTCGAGCTAAAAGCCTTCCTGAACAGATGAGTTTTGAGTTGTTTTTTAAAAGAATTCATGGAGTCAGCTGACCTGATTAATTTCGGTAGGTCATTCCAGAGTCTGGGCACTCGCTATACAGCTGAAGGCCCTGCTGTCACCCATGGAGTGTGGATTAGTGGGGGGCACAACAAGATTGCCAGAATCAGAGGACCTTAGTAAGCGGGCAGGCACATAGTGATGGAGAAGGTCACTGATGTAGTTTGGCGCGAGGTCGTTTAAGGCTTTGCAGGTTATTAGTAAGATTTTATATTCGATTCTGTAAGACACGGGGAGCCAATGAAGATGGAGCAGGATGGGTGTGATGTGCTCGCTGCTGCTGGTTCGAGTAAGGACTCTTGCAGCCGAGTTTTGAATAAGCTGGAGCTGTGATATAAGATTAGAAGGGGCCCCTGCCAGTAGGGAATTACAATAATTGATGCAGGATGTGATAAAAGCAGGGACAGGTTTCTCAGCGTTAGAAAAGGAGAGGAAGGAGCGAACACGGGATATGTTACAGAGGTGAAAGTAAGAAAGTTTCTTAATGTGATTTATGTGGGCGGAATAAGAAAGGGAGGAATCAAAAATGACACCGAGATTCTTTGCAGTAGAGGCAGGTCTGATGAGATCACCACCAAGATGGACTGGGAAGGAGCTCATTTTATTATATTGTACTTTAGTCCCAATTTGCAGGAGTTCAGTTTTGTTGCAATTTAATTTTAAAGAGTTCTGCTCCATCCAGGTTTTAATTTCACTAAGGCAGGTTGTGAGCTGAGAAAGCTCTGATGAAGTTCCACTTTTAACGTTGAAATAGAATTGAGTATCATTTGCATGAAAATGATAACCCAGTCCAAAGCTACGAATAATATGGCCAAGAGGAAGCATATAAATACAGAAAAGCAGAGGACAGAGCCCTGAGGAACTCCTTGTGTGACTGGCGCTGAGCTGGATCTGCTGTTGCCAAAACAGTATATACTGTAGCGGCCGGTTGGCTGCTGAGGTGTGTCCAGGGACAAGATTGAGACATGTGTGCTGCTAAGGGAGCGCCCTTAATAATTTAATTATTATTAAAGAATTCCTCCCATATAAGTAACATTTCTCAGGCTGCCTTTTTCTATCTCTGAAACATTTCTAGACTTCGTCCTGTTCTTACGCAACACAGTACTGAATTATCGGTTAATGCCCGAGTCACCTCACGTATAGATTACTGTAATGCTATTATATCTGTCATCCCACAAAAACGTATCCATCGCTTACAACTTCTTCAAAAGTCTGCTGCCAGGATAATAACCTGCTGTTCTAAATCCACTGAACATATCACACCGATTCTCTCTCAACGTCACTGGCTCCCTGTTAACTACAGAATACGATACACAATACCGCTCTGAACATTTAAAGCTCTCCACAACCTCACTGATCTCCTCCAGACTGACACTCCTCTCGCTCACTCAGATCCTCATCTGTAGCTCGACTTTCTGTACCACACGTCAGACTCAGTGCTATGTGAGCTCGAGGGTCTCGCCTGGTGCTCCTCAACTCGGGAATTCTCTTCCCTCTCATATACGTCAGCTCGATTCAATAACACATTTTAAAACTGCCCTCAAAACTTATCTTTTTAAACTGGCATACCAATTGTGAATTTTTCACTGTTACTGCCAGTTATCTTTGTTTGTTTGCTAGCTAATTATTGCTTTTCGATTTATCATTCTGTTTTAATTTTACTAATGTTGTTTAATTTTATTGTAAGGTGGCCTTGGGTGCTAAGATTATAAAACGGGATTTTCTAATATCCAAATATAACCAAAACAATTTTTCAGCCTTACCTATGAAATGAAATCCCCCGGGATCTGGTTCGGAGCGGACAGTGGTTTGTAAAGCTAAGCAGCACATGCATGAGGCATCTTTATCCGTGACTTCACTCCACAGCAGTGCCACTCGCAATATGGCGGCGACATTGACGAACAATGCTGCTGGTCATGCGGTGTCTAGTAATTCTATGTCTATGCTGTCAAACCACGTAACCTAAGAAATGTGCTCCAAAGCTGCTCTGCGCACACGCGGTATACATCTCACTCATACGCCACCATAGCCATCAATCTATGCAACCTTAGAGAAAAACATTGGCAGATGGTGAGTAATACCATAAAAATCTTATGTTCATTTTGACATTTTGACTTTTAAACATGTAAATATTTGCATGTGTGCACGTGCTTTGCTGCAGTATGCAGAAGTTATCTGAAATGGTGTGCTTTGCATGTGAAAACTTTCAATAAACTACTTATCTGATAATGGCGTGCAGCATCTATAAATATAGGGGGAAAAATGGGGAGAATATTGTAAAATCTTATGTTCATTGCAACTTTTTGCCATTTAAACATGTGAACATTTGCAAAGTATACAAACAAATAAAGTTTTGCCCCTGTTATTGCAGGTTCGTTCGAGGCTGTTTTCGTTTCTTCTCTAGTCTCCAAAGCCAGTCTGCTCTTCTGCCACTCATGGAGACGGTTTCTTTACAGCGTGCTCCTTATATAAGACTATCAGATGTGTTTTAAAGACTCGGGGAGTAAGAAGTGGCCCAATCTGAAATATGAACGCGCTGGGAGCTTGTTTTGATAAGGCATACTTGTCAGTTGAGTTATACTTCCTTTAGGTGTGTGCTGAATAATATAATTTGTAATATAAATGTTGGGCAGCTGTTTAAAGACTTGGTGAAGTTGCATGTTCAATTTATGTTTGTCCCAATCCAGGTGGTTCGGCGTGTGGTGGGCACAATGCATACTCCCAACCTCTCCCTGTGAATGTCCTTGAGTGGCCCTGCCAGGGCCCAGACATGAACCCAATCAGAAATCTTTGTAGAAACCTACGGTGTCCATCTAACCTGACACAGCCTGAGAGGATCTGCTGAGAAGAAAGGCACAAAACCCCCAAGTCCAGGTGTGTGAAGCTTGTCGCGTCTGATCCAAGAAGACTCCAGGCTGCAATTACATTTATCTGTTTTTTAATTCAGCTTCTGTAAAAAGGCAAATGTCCGTCTGGGCTATTTAAAGTTGCTTCACCGAAGTACAAAGCAAATGGCCTGAATACTTGTGTCAGTGTGATAGTGTGTGTTTCATTTTTCATCAATTTGCAATTACTATAATCCTGTTTTTGCTTTGCCATTCTGTGGTATTGAGTGTTGTGGGAATGTGGGAGAAGGAGAGGAGGATGTTAGGATCGTGAGCTAGACCGACCACCACCTGGATTGGGACCCGAGTGCAGCGGGTGAAACCTCAGCACCACACTAGAACAGTGGGGTCCTAACGTGAGGAAAAAATGAATTGAAATGATTTTACTATAAGGCAGCAACATAATATAATGTGACAACAGTGAAGGGTCTGAATATTTTCTGAATCCACTGTGTGTCCTACAGGTTACACTGGTCTATTCTAAGCGTCACCGTTACTTTATTTAAACAAACAAAGCCTTTGCTAAGCTCTCGTTATCTGATATAGCAGCAAGTGACTAACAGGTGCACCAATGCAGCCCCTATTCAAAAGTCAGTCGGTCATTGATCAGGGTCATGGGGGTCTGCAGGAGCCTATCCCAGCTAGCATGGGGCATGAGGCAGGAACAAACCCTGGACAGGGTGCCAGTCCATCACAGGGCAAACACACACACACACACACACACAAACACACAGACACAGACCCCAACTGCACACCCTAGGCTTTTTCCTTTTCTAACATGCTTATCCATATCAAAGTCACAAGCAGCTTGTGCTTAGACCTGACAATATTCGGTGCAAGACTGTAACTAAGTGGGATGCTAGGACGCAGTAGAACACACTCACTCCGACCAAGGATAGCAGTTACTGACAAGACAGCAAAAACAAATCAAAAAGACTCGTACAGTCTTCAAAATGGAGCTTACACTTAGAAGGTGCAGTTTAAAGTAGAAAAGTGCAAACTGATACTATGAGGGACACCACGCAGGGACTGGCAACCCGGCTGAACCTGTACTAAGATCCTTGCCTGGCCGGGATGCCCATAGTGTGGAAGGACAGGGGGAGACAGCTTGCACAGGACATTGTCTCCCTCGGAACGCTAGATGGTAGCGTTATCACCATGGATATCCACAGCACATGTTGGGAATTGGAGTTTGTCGGCTCAGCCCTGTTGGGTTCTGTGGGTACTGCCAGGGGACGCTAAGGGGACTAGCAAGCTGTACATTGTCTGGCTGCACCTCACCTGGAAGTGCTTCCAAGGCACAGCTTCAAGACACCGGAAGTGTTTCCTGGTGTTACATAAAAGGAGCAGCCCCTGCTTCAGTCGTAGAGCCGGAGGATAAAGCTTGCAAGGAGCGCTAGATAGACAGATAGATAGATAGATAGATAGATAGATAGATAGATAGATAGATAGATAGATACTTTATTAATCCCAAGGGGAAATTGACATACTCCAGCAGCAGCATATTTATAAAGAACAATATTAAATTAAAGAGTGATAAAAATGCAAGTGTAACAGACAATAACTTTGTTGAATGTTAACGTTTACCCCCCCGGGTGGAATTGAAGAGTCCCATAGTGTGGGGTCTCCTAAGTTTCTCAGTGGAGCAGGACGGTGACAGCAGTCTGTTGCTGAAGCTGCTCCTCTGTCTGGAGATGATCCTGTTCAGTGGATTCTCCATGACTGACAGGAGCCTGCTTAGCGCCCGTCTGCCACTGCTGTCAAACTGTCCAGCTCCGTGCCTACAATAGAGCCTGCCTTCCTAACCAGTTTGTCCAGGCGTGAGGTGTCCTTCTTCTTTATGATGCCTCCCTAGCACACCACCGCGTAGAAGAGGGTGCTCACCACAACCGTCTGATAGAACATCTGCAGCATCTTATTGCAGATGTTGAAGGACATCAGTAGCGCAGGAAATAGACGACAGTATTGCCTGATATAAAAGTGTGGTTGTGGTGTGGGAAACACTTACTGTACTTTGGAAAGCGTTTCACACCAGTAAAATCCCTCCTGTACATAGATTTCTGTTGGGAGCTTGAGGAGCTGCAGTGCCCCCTGGGGACCACAATACACAAGTCAAATCAAGTCGATTGTCATGAGTGCATTGTGCAATGAAACTTGTAATTGAATGTCTCTTCAAACAATTGACAATAATGCAATACTAAAATATATATAAAATAAAATGCATAGTTAGCATGCAACACATATCCTGAATTTCCCCATGGGATTAATAAAGTTATGTTAGCTAATCCAATCTAATATACAGAATATACAATATGTAGCAAAGCATGAGGGCAACAAAAACATGAAGTTCAAGGACAACACCACTGTGACCGTCACAATGAGGTGACTGCCTAATGGAGGGAGGTAAAGGACCTGACTGTACAGTATGGTGTGGTGCCATAGCAACAACCTCTCCCTGAATGCCAACAAAACAAAGGAGGTCAATGCAGAGCTCAGCAAGAACAAAGGCAGCCATGCTACACTCCACATCAGTGGCTCCTTTGTCCAGACTGTTAGTAGCTTCAGGTTCTGGGATATCCAGATCACAGATTACCCTTTGTGGTCAGTCAGGACCTCCTGCATACTCAAAAAAAGGCTTTTCTATTTTACTCTGAGAAGGCTAAAGAGCCTTGTGGTGGGAACCAAAACACTAGTGAATGTTTACTGCTGCACTACAGCTGACTGGATGCATCACAGTGTGGTTTCGCTTTGGTCACCTGACTTGCCAGGATTGCAAATTCCTCCATAGTTCTGTCCATAGGGCTTCTAAAATCATTAGGGCTGAGCTTCCACAGCTTCATACCATCTACTATCATCTTGAATGACAGCCATCCAGTTCATCATGTGTGTTTTCCCTTCTGCCTTCTGGGAAGAACTACGAGATCCTCAGCACTCGCTCCATCTGCTTCAGGATCAGCTTCTTCCCCTCAGACCATAAGGGCACTGAGCCCCCAATAGCCTGACCCTACTTGCCCTGCACTGCGTTCTGTACCCACCTGCTGGTTTATGTGTAATTATACTGTACGTTACTTGTTTTAGTTACTGTATTTATCTATTTATGCTGCTTATTCATTTTCTATCCATGGTACAATACCTGTTGAAGAGAAGCAATAGAATAATTTTAAAATATTTGCTATCTCCTGCGGTGTGTGTACTTTCAGTGCCTTCCTCCGTATTCATGTGTGTCTGAATGTCTCTCCACCGGTGCTCTCTCTGTCAGGCGCGTTCCTGTAAAGCCTGCTACTCTGGAGGCGCCTTTGAAGGCGACTCTCTCAGCGGGCCTGCTATGCGTTTCACACTCGCACTTCCTTTTCTGTCACGTCACCAAAGCCAAACCGACCAATCAGATCGCTCTAAAGGAACGGACACACAGGACTTCAGGACTTAGTTTTTTATCATATAGTAGACTTGCTGAAATACCCTGTTTTTTTTTTTTTTTAATTGTTTGAGAAAGATATAATAAAAAAATACAACTTGACAAATTTTGTTTTGTGGTGTAGTAATAAGTTTTTACATGCAGAATATTTGACGATGAAAAAAAATGTCAATTAAATTAATATTATTATTAGGTTGATTTAATTCTATTACCACTACAACATTGTTACAATAAGAATAATGCAAGATAAAAATATAGTTAACAAAAACAAGTATTAAATGACAAACAAATAATACTATGGATTTTTCATGATAAAACTGTCGGTTGCTTTTACGGAGCACACTAGAAACATTCCAAGCGTCAACTGGATAATAACATCCATATAAGAGCGCAAGACTGTTACAGTCTGCTTTATACATAAGCTTAATCTTCGGCTACTCTTATTTATTTGCTGTATTTATTTATACATCACCACAACTGTGGCATGAGTGTTTCACTATGTGCTTGCAATGTATGTGACAATAAAGATCTATAATCTAATGTATTTGCAAGTATTATATATATTTACCCACAGTGTGTGTTATGTTGCAATATTTAAAGTCTTATGTGGGGATATTCAAAATTATATTCAAATTATATTGAAAATATTTTAATTCAAGTGTGAGGATACACAATGAAAAAATATCCATCCATCCATCCATTTTCCAACCTGCTGAATCCAAACACAGGGTCACGGGGGTCTGCTGGAGCCAATCCCAGCCAACACAGGGCACAAGGCAGGAACCAATCCCAGGCAGGGTGCCAACCCACCGCAGGACACACACAAACACACCCATACACCAAGCACACACTAGGGCCACTTTAGAATCGCCAATCCACCTAACCTGCATGTCTTTGGACTGTGGGAGGAAACCGGAGCACCCGGAGGAAACCCACGCAAACACGGGGAGAACATGCAAACTCCACGCAGGGAGGACCTGAAAAAATATCTATAAATACAATTTGAGAGATGCTTTCTTACAGGATGCAACCTGGGAATAGGATTTAGGGGTTTAAATAGACACAGCAACTCAACTTTTAACATTATTATGCCATATTGGGAAATGATTTGGTTTGTGCATCAACAAAAAGTTACATACCTAAAGTTTAAAAATACAGGAGTGGGATATACAATATAAAGTACCACATATATCTGAACCCTGTAACCACAAGGGGGTGCCCCTGAGCCCCAAACCTCAGACACAGTATCACCCAGCACAAGTTGGAGTTTTAAAAAAATGGATTTTTATTTTCACCGACCTCCTTTTACAGTGCAAACAGCCACACATACCACAATAGTAGGTAATAAGCCAATGACTCCTTCTACTAGTTTGCCATTTATTTCTATATGTGGGACCTGTATCTTTGTTTTTCTAAAACCAATGACCATCTCTTTAGTTTTCTTTGCATTTACAGCAAAGACGTTTTTAGGGTACCATTTAGTAAAGCCTTATACTCCTCTTGTCCAAATGCTCACTTTACAGAATGCCAGCCGTGTCATCTGCATACTTATAAAAGGTGCTGGCTGGCGACGAAGAGCGGGAGACAATGTGCAGCCCAGGGGCACTCTGGTATTAATGATTTGTATAGAGGAAACATCGCTGTCAAATCTCACTTGCTGGGTCCAATTTATGAGAAAACTGAAAAGCCAGATAAGGAAGTTTAGAGTTTACCCTATTAGAGTCCTAATCGTTGGTCTGCTAATAGATGTGGCTGGATAAAATTAAAATCATAATCATCTAGATAGATAGATAGATAGATAAATATGAAAGGCACTAAAAAAGGCACTATATAATAGATAGATAGATAGCTAGATAGTGTAGCCGGGGGCCTTGCCCAGCTGGGACGCCTCCACGCTGGAAGGACAAGGGGAGCAAGCGTGGCCACAGCATTATCTTCCTCGGGATGCTAGATGGTAACCCCCCTGGGTTGCAGTGGTGCCTCGGACTCCCGCAGAGCTTCATGAGAGTTGCAGTTTGGTGCAGCCCTGTTGGGATCCGCAGGCACCACTAGTGGGTGCTGCAGCTGGCCCTCAGCCCGTCTGGGCTGTTCTTCCGCCACACTTGGAAGTGCTGCCAGAACTGGGGCAACAAGCACCTGAAGCACTTCTGGGTGCCTCATATAAGGGGCCAGCAGACGGTACTTAGTGAGCCAGAGTCGGGAGGAGGAGGAGGAGGACAAAGCTTGCTGAGGAGGAGTGGAGGAGAAAGAGGGAAAGAAGGACTGAGAGAAAAGAAAGAGTGAGAGACAAAGAGAGAGAGATAAGGATTGGGTTTCCCATGAGGTGAACATAAATAAAAATAACCTGTGTCTGTCTGTGTCGGCTTGGGTGGCTGGCACGCCCCCTAGTGGTTCTGTCATAATAGATAGATAGATAGATAGATAGATAGATAGATAGATAGATAGATAGATAGATAGATAGATGGATGTGACAGGTACTATAGATAGATAGAAAGATATATAATGCACTATGTAATAAATAAACCATATAATTAACAAATAAATAAATAAATAATCACACATCCTTTGGTCTGAACACACACCAGAATGACTATAAAGCAAGTAAATGTCTACCTTGTCAGTCCCAGTCCCAGTGAGGTGCTATGCTGGTGTATTGCTGTTGGTATAAAGAAGCCCCCTTAATGTTTCCTGACACTCTTCTGCTGAATGATTGCTTGTCTGGAAGTCCTCAGTGTTGTTGTGTCACAGAGAGGATGTGTAACGTTGTTCATAATGGCACTTAGTTTTGTTTTAATTCTCTCCTTCGCTGAGACCTCCAGGGTGTCCCGAGTGCGTCCTATAACTTGTGCCTACCCTTTTAAATCTCGGCAACGTGCAGAAGCGATCAAAAAAAAGAATAAGAGGAGGTTAGGGTGTATTGTATAAACAGTGGCTAGTGAAGTGACACATACTCACTAATGATGGTGTCTGGGAGTGTTGATTAGCACATACAGCTTTAAAATAAGTCCACTTGACCTTAGTAAGTTTCATTACTTTAAAAAAACAAGTACAGTTCGCTGGCTGTGTTTACTACACAATAGATCAGTAAATAACACAATAAACCCCAAGTCATTCTGAACAGTTCTGAACTTTCAGAGCAGAGTGCAGGGTCAAATAACAGCGTAGACGTTAAACATTCGGCAGCCTTTCACAGTGAACTGGAAGATGAAGTGTTGTGCCAACGGGGGGGTTGGGGTGGAGGGGAGGGTTGGTTGTTGGAGGGTTTGGTCACTAACTGTATCAGTTTCCATGTTAAGGCTGTCGGTTGGGTAATTAGCAGATCTGTCAACGGCAGTGCGCCCTGCCAAGCCGATTTCATCAGACCCCTCAGGGCATGGCCCATGGCCTGAAGCGACAAAGCTGTTTACTTGTTTTTGTCGTAACGGATTACACGGAACAGCTCCAGCGCTATGCCCAGTGGGGCCATCTGGCAAAACTCAGAAAAGAAGCAGCAGCTGTTGAAGGAAAAGGGAAAGATGGCGTGTGTCTCTCCACCTTCAGCGTGTGCCGGTCAGTCCAAGTGCTGCTGCTCCATTACACAATGGTAGTCAGACACACCCTGGACATACAGACAGATGCAAAAATGACTGGAAACCTCCATCTGAACATTATGTCTTCCTGTGAGGAGCTGGAGTATATCTTGTCATGTCTGGTGGAAGTGTGGAAGTGTGAGAAAGACTGGGATTGGCAATAGTGCTCAAAAATGGCTGACCATGGCCCACAAAAGCAAAAGAATACGAAGGTCTGGCAAAGGCAGAGCCACTTAACTCTTTGAGGGCTGAATATTTTTTTTCAAAAAACTCAGTTTTCTGAAAAGCACACAAAGCGATGGTTTCACATATAAAATGTCTGTTGCTGCTGTTGGCACCTGTTTGGTGTCTCTGGCAGCAGCAGCTGTGTGGGCAGCTCAATGGCCAGCAGGAATACATGGCGTGTCTGCTGCCTGGCTGGTTTTGCAGTGCAACACAATCTGGTTTGTACCTCTTGTCATCGTAAGTGGCGGTCCACCCAAGCGGTAGGTGCATCAGCTACATGAATGCATTTAGCGCAGCGATCAGCTGGGCACCTATCAGCTGATACTGGTACCACTCTGTCATTTTTAATCTCCAAATCACTTGCAGCAAAATCGAAGTCCGACAAGTCCGAGTCTGATTCAGCAATAATACGCAACTGTCCTCCACAGAGTATTTTGCTTTGCTCTTTCGCTTTTGTCTCTCACCAGATGTCGATTCCTTTTTAGTTGTTGCTCACTCACGCGCATGGAGTCGAGGTCAAATCCACGAAATTAACTTTTCTTCTAGCAAAAAATGTAACGGCTAGTTTTGTCGCAGTTTACAGCTGATTACCGTCCTCTATCCCTGAATTTTGACAAACGTCGACATCTGCCCTGAAAGAGTTAAACAAGCACTTCTACTGGTGATGGGGCCATTCTCATCCCTTCACCAGAAGCCAGTCACTTTTAGCCTTGGCGGACCTCTTTAATGTCACCTGTCTAGGTGGCAGCTTTAACAGTGTGTACAGAATGTTCAGCGTCATTAGTAAAATTTAACACTTCCACCCTATATATATATCAGACAGCCACTCTTTGTTGGGAGGATACATGAGGCCAAAACCATACAGTGCAACAGCTTAGTAATTGTACAGAACCTTGATATGATGTTAACTACAGAAAGCCACCAACTAAGATACTTTAAAAAATTGGTAATCATTTTACATACGTATTACATTATTAGAATTTTTGGGATCTTTCAGGTAAGGAAGTGTAAAGATACAAGGCAAGTAGTTCTCACCAGTCATGGTGCCGGAGAGTGTCAACATGTTGCACGTTGATTTGCACATAAGAACTTCACTGTAATCTGTATATGGGACAATAATAACCTTAAAAACCTATTTACAGACAACTTGTTCTTTATATGGGGTAGCACGGTAGTGCCACTGTTTCATGGATCAAGCGTCTTGGGTTTGATTCCTTTGCCTGGTCTTTGTCTGTATGCAGTCTGCGTGTTCCCTCGTGTCTGCCTGATTTTTTCCTGTGAGTTTCTTAGGAGACTCTGTTCCTTTATGTGGGTAATGACATCCTTTACGTGTTCTACAACTCTGTGAGGGCCAGAGCCATTTTCTACGCTGTAGTGCACTGGGCTGGTAACATCAAGTCAAGAGAGGCCCACCGAATTATCGAGCTAATTAAAGGGCATATTCAGTTATGGGGCACACGCTGGACTCCCTGTAGATCGAAGTGGGGGAAAGAAAGAAGACAAAACTGATGGCCATTATAGATAGATAGATCTTTATTTTTTTCCCAAGGGAAATTTTGATTTTTACAGAAGCTCTTTAAATAAATAAATATATGAATAGGAAGATAAATAAATATACATGTACATACACTTTGGTCTAAGCAAAGAAGAAAAATAGAAAGAAAGAAAACTCCTGCCTTGTCAGTCCCAGTCCCAGTGAGGCGCTATACAGGCGTATTACTGTTAGTATAAAGGACTCCCAGTCACGTTTCTTGACACACTTCTGCTGAATGATTTGTTGGCTGAGGACGTGCAGCATTGTTCATAATGGCACTCAGTTTTGTTTTTATTCACTCCTCCACTACGACCTCCAGGGTGTCCAGAGTGTGTCCCATAACTGAGCCAGCCCTTTTAATTAGCCTGTTGATTCGGTGGTCCTCCCTTGAAGTGATGTCACCAGCCCTGCACACCACACTGGCCACCATAGAGTTGTAGAACATGTGAAGGATGTCACTATCCACATTAACGGTACGCCGTCTCCTAAGGAAAAAGAGCCTGCTCTGCCCTTTCGTATATATAGCTCCTCTGTGTTCTATCATTAATGTGGACCCCCTCGACATCCCCTCCCTGAATAGTGACCGGACACAATGGCTCTTTGGTGCTGTGAAAGTCAA
Source organism: Polypterus bichir lapradei (assembly GCA_026402145.1). Taxonomy (NCBI): domain Eukaryota; kingdom Metazoa; phylum Chordata; class Cladistia; order Polypteriformes; family Polypteridae; genus Polypterus; species Polypterus bichir. The sequence goes on from JANRMT010062857.1 coordinate 34,443,332, forward strand.
TAAGCAGTTCTTTTGGTTTTTCTGATGTTGTAGACAATTCTCCAAGTTCTCCCCTATCTCCTCTCCTCTGACTCATCCCCCTTATCAGTAGACCCCAGAAGTGCAGAATCATCTGAGAATTTCCACAAGTGACCTGACCTGCTGTAATATTTCTAGTCGGAGGTGTCACAGAGTGAAGAGTAAAGCAGACAGGCCTGTTCATTGTGCTGCTCCAGTGTTGCTCACACAGTCCTCGAGTCTCACAGAGGGCGGTCAGCCTGACAGATAGTCCATCATCTAGGACGCCACAGGCTCACCCACCTGTACATCTCTGAGTTGACCCCTCAACAGGGATGGCTGAATGGTAACAAAAGCTCTGGAGAAATCAAAGAACAGAATCCTCACAGCGCTGCCAGCTCTGTCCAGGTAAGAATCAGCCTTGTGGAGCAGACAGAGAATTGCATCCTCCACTCCAATCTTTGTCTGATAGGCAAACTGTGGTGGGCCTAGGGGTCTACCGCACGAGAACTCGCCTCTCAAAGGTCTTCATGATGTGAGAAATAAGTACAAGATAACCTCTAATTTTATTCCTCAGAACCCGCATTCATTCTCTAATTCTCCACCACCAACCTCAATACATTTTCGCAATCTGTGATCAGATCCAACTTTCAAAAAAAGCTCTTCATTCTTTAGGCGAGTAGGGTGAGGCATCCATAGGTTCAATCCCAGAGGCGCCAATGAACAGGATGGTCTTGGTGGCTCGATGCACAGGCAGGCTGCTGTGGTGAAGGATCCATTCACACAGCGTGCACTTGGTATGACCTCTCTTGAGATTTTGGAAAACTTCAGCCAAATCATTTCTTTGTGTAGATGTCTGAAACCGGGTCAAGCCACTTCTGGGCAGATCTCAGAGCCCGTGTTTGGTGGCCAAGATGAGCTTCCAGCTTCTTGAAGCTTTCTGCCACCGATCAGCCGCGATGAAAATGTATCAGAGCACGAGCGCTTGTTTGTTCTCATTCACTCATGGGTGCGCAGCGCGTTCACTTCGACTTTCACTTCTTGTCTCCATGATGACCTATGAAACTAGAAATTTCTGGACGTTTTTGTCAATAGCTGAATAAGATTCCTTGGAAAAAAAAAATCAACCATAGGGAACAAATTCAAGAGTCTATGTGAACAGACCTTTGGATCTCCCCCTATATAGTGTGCTTGTCTTCTATATGTGAGGACCACTGGGTTTTCTAGGCCCAAATGCCAGATGGGACTCCAGTTGCAGAGCGTGCTGTGGGGAGGAATCCACTTGAGTTACTGGGGTCCTCGTGACTCTAAATGAACTCTGCTCCATGTCTAGCTTGTCCCAAGAAACTGTTTGTGATATTACACTGTAATTAATAAACGTAGGCACCAATTACTCAAAATGGTTTTAAAATGAAGAATCGAGGTTTCATTGTAACCCTTCTCAGAGCAATGATGGCTTCTGCGTGTTCCCTGTGGTGGGCTGGTGATCTGTCCATAACTGGATCCTGTCTTGCACCCTCCGTTGCTGCTGGGATTGATTCAGCTGCTCTACAACTCTAAACTTTGGGTTTAGTAATTAAATGAATGAATACTGTGATCTGGAATTTTTTTAAATTGTCCATTTAAAAGTGATATAATTTTCCCCACTAGGGGGCACAGTTTACTTTTTCTATTCTAAGTTGGTCTCAACAGCTTAGCAAAACACAGAAGAATATTGAAATGAATGAAAAGCCGGGTGGACCACTGCTTTCCGCTCTCTTTTAGTTAATGTTTCCTGTTATTACTCTGGTAAGATATCACGTTACACATTGGGGGGCTGGTATTATTTTTTTGGGGGGTGAACAATAATAACGGCAGAGACAAGCTGTGCAGAAGATCCCGGCTGCCATAGTTTCATTAATTCATAAATTCTTTAGGGATTCTGGAGAAAGGGAAACACGCTGCCAGAAGAATGTTTTAGGGTATTTTCTCAGGTGGGTGTTTCGGTGGTGGGCTGGGTTGCTGCTGCTGGGGTTACTGATTGGATGGAGTGCAGGAGAGCACCACTGTGAGAGTCATTTCAGTCGGGGGTCCACCTTCTAAGCTAAAACAGCCCCCCATCTGTGTGAATGCTGAGAGCAGCACACTGATTTAATGCCACGGGAGCCCGGCTCTTCTGAACTAATGAAGGCAGCCTGGCATTGTGCTGTGGTGCCTGGGCACACTAAAAAGGTTGTGTGTGCTTCATGTGTACTGCACATGGGTATGCAGTGGGGGAAACACAAATATATTTGCAATGAGGCGGTTCGCATGAAATTCTAACCAGACATTAGGATTAACTCAAGAAATCATTAACATTACAGGCCATAAATAAGGGTATGTGTAATAAAGTGGAATGACACAGAAAAAAATACTGAACACACTAAGAAAAAGTAGAACACCAAAGCAAAGAAAGGCAAGGCACCAGCTGGGGTCTGTCAGTAGTTAAAAAGTACTTCTACCTCCTATCTGTGCAGATTGATATCAGTTGAGTTAGTAGGTATTGATGGGCTATAAAAAGGGGTTTTGCTACCAGTTGTCACACAAGAAACATCTCATGATGGGTGAAAGCAAAGAGCTCCCCCAAGACCTTCACAGCCTGATTATTGCAAACCATGGGCCTCATGCATAACACCGTGCATAGAATTCGCACTATAACATGAAGTAAGCACAAAAGCCGAAATGTGCTTACGCACAGAAAAATCCAGATGCAGGAATCTGTGCGTACTCCAACTTCCACGTTCTTCCGCTACATAAATCCTGGTCAGCGTGAAAATTAACACACATGCACACGCCTGCTGTTCCACCCCAGTTCCTCCCAGAATTACGCCTCTTTGAATATGCAAATCAATATTAATAGCCATTAAGCTCAGCGTTCTGCGAAAAGACAATGGGAAAAGCATGGGGGAAAATAGAAGAATTTCAGCGAATACCAAGTGGAGGCAAAGGAAAACGTACTATTTGTTGGTTTAAACAGTGGTATAAACAACAAAAGGAAGTTGATCGAGTGACATAGCATGTTGGAGAAACTTGAAAGCTCAAGTTCACACAGTCGCACAGTACCTGAAATAAAAAAGAAGTTGTCAGATATCAAAGTCGTAGTGAAAAGGCGAGTCGTAGCCCACTGTCTGAGTGTCATATGAAAGCTTATTAGGGTACAGAGAAAAAAAATAGGCACACAGTGGGGAAAAAAAGAACGAAATGCCAACTTTAATCTCGAAATTTCCACTTTAATCACGTAGTTTATTTTGTCATTAAAGTAGAACATCATAAACTTCATCTTAAAATCATTTAATTTACTAGTTTCTCAAATCCCATCATAACTAAAGTAGCACGTTAAATGCTTTGTTTTGTATTTGATCTTCTATGTGCTCTGTGTGTGTGAATCACTACGTGCTTCCGGGCTTTCTCTTTCTCCGACAGGACACAGAATCCATTACATTCGTGATATTACAGCTCTCTGAATAATTAAAATACTGAGAAGCATACGTGATATCATTTTCATGATGATTGGAATGAAAGCATGTTATTAAACATGAGAACACGATGGCGCAGTGATTGTTGATGTCTCACGCAAGATGCTGCTGTGCCATGCACGACCTTCGATGAAATAATTTATTGTAGCAGTACTGTCTCTTTCAAACATACTAACGTTCAATTCATGTCCTTACTTTTCTTTCCCCAAATACACAATCGCCCCACAATCAGCTCTGTAATAGACGTTAAGCCATCTGTAAGCTTACAACAATGATTCTTCAAAACTTTTAAGGAACATTGAAATATCTTCATAGTACGTGTTTAATTATTCTATCCGTCTATCCTTCCAGTGTTGCGCCAGCCTCAGCAAATATACAGCGCGAGGCAGGAAAAATACGTGAACTTGCTAGCGCTGCGGCACCGCGTCCTCACATGTTTAATTGTTAACAATACAGATTATTTAAATGAAGTTAAAGTTTTATCTGTATAATATAATCAACATATTTTGCTGCATATCATCTTAAAAATGATATCGTCATCATATGTAAATACGCGCTTTATAAAGTGGCACAGGTTGTGCAATATTATAACTGTAGTGCAAGTTTACAGTGAGGTGATTGTACTTATAAATACAGACAGTTCTACAAGGAGCAATTGATTGAGTGCGTTTATAGTTCTTGGGATGAAACTGTTTCTGAACCGCGAGGTCCATACAGGAAAGGCTTTGAAACGTTTTGCTGTGGCTGAGACAGCGTGTCCTTGAAGCTGTATACCGATAATTCTCTTTCCGATCAGATGCTGCTGTGATTCACACTCAGATACAGTGATATAAATACTCCGAGTGGTGCAGTGAGAGTAATATGGAAAAAGATGATCCGCTGTGGCAACTCCTAACGGGAGCAGCTGAAAGAAGAAGAAGAAGAAGAAGGTGCAGTGAGAGTTACAACGCTAAAGCAGTTTTGGTATTTAGAATACTTTGGCTGTTCCGTGGACCATTATATTGTTACAGGTTAATTACAATCAGATGCATTACACTAATAAACAATATGCAGTTAGTTTCAGTGTATTTATAAAGCCGCGTCAGGAATGTGGATCTAAGAAAAAAAGGGTAACCACACAGGAACAGTAGCACTGCTTTGACGCTGGGTGCTGCCAGTCTGCAAAACCGAGCGGAGAACTTGAGTATGACAGGGTATGAGGTACCATGGAAAAGTGTGTGGCTTTACGCCAAGTGTAGGTTTTATACATCGCGATTTGAACGTGGAAAAGTTCTTACGCAACATTTCTGTGCGTACGCACCGTTTATAAATGAGGCCCCATATCATCATATAACAGAGACATTTGCTTTGGACACATCACAAACATTAACACTGTTTTTACGAATCCCATAACAAATGGCATATACTGTAACAGAGACATTTGCTTTGCACTTGTCTGTGCAACAGATGGCGCAACACAACACTGCTTGTGCACATGGTGTATAATTAAGACTGCTTTGCATTTGTCACTCCAACAGGTGGCACACCGCAAACATTAACGCTGCTTTTACAATTCCCATACCCAATGGCATATAACAAGGATATTTGCTTTGCATTTGTCACTCCAACAGATGGCGCATCACAAACATTACTGCTTTTACGAATTCCATACCAAATGGCATATAACAGAATCATTTGCTTTGCACTTGTCTGTGCAACAGATGGCACATCGCAACACTGTTGGAATAACAAATACAATGCATTTTATTACTACACACATTATAAAATGCACTCCAATAGATGTTAACACTCAGGTTTACGTTGATCACTTAGATTTCAACCTGTTTTTACACAGGCAGCACAGCTGGTTATAAGTTATAAGTATAAAACACACAATAATTGATCACATGCTGTAAGGATTCCCCATTTGGTACCACCTGCCTGCTGCCATTCCTAAGCAAGCTCTGCACTGGTGGTGCCCCCCGATCCCAAGCTATGAATAAAGAATGGGACCAAAACATCCTCCGAGAGCAACTTCTCCCAACCATCCAAGAACAGTTTGGTGACCAACAATGATGGAGCACCAGGCCATAAGGCAAAAGTGATAACTAGGTGGCTCGGGGAACAAAACATCGAATTTTGGGGTCCATGGCCATGAAACTCCCCAGACTTTAATCCCATTAAGAACTTGTGGCCAAGAGGCGGGTGGACAAACAAAAACCCACCAATTCTGACAAACTCCAAGCATTGATTCTGCAAGAATGGGCAGCTGCCATCAGTCAGGATTGGGCCCAGAAGTTGATTGACAGCCTGCGAGGGTGAATTGAAAAAGAAAGAAGGGCCAACACTGCAGATATTGACTCTGTGCATAAACTTTATGTCATTGTCAGTAAAAGCCTTTGAAACTTATGAAATATTTGTAATTCTACTTCAGTATGCCATAGAAACATCTGACAAAAAGATATAAAGACACTGAAAGAGCCAACTTTGTGAAAACCAATCCTTGGGTCATTCTCCAAACCTCTGGCCACCACTGTAGGTAGTTATTACATATAGTGCCTTTCACAGTGAATGCTAAGCCTGTTACTTTGAGGAATGGCAGAGTCCAGAGGCTTGAAGGTAAGGTCCATGTCTGACTAGCGATGCTGGCTGATCGAGGCCGCAGACAGAGAGATGACAGGGTGTGTGTTGGTCATACATGTTGGCAACAATGCCCTCCACACATGTGACACTCGACTCGAACTTGAAAATCCCCATGCCGGCGCCACCAGTCATTTGCATTTAGCCACCGGTGACGGGCAGGACATCAGCGCACCCTGTCATTTGGCTAAATGGCCATTACATTAGCACATCTGCGGCTACCAAGAGTCCTTTCAAGTCAGACATAACTTTCATTTTCGTTTTTTGTCACTGCGAAGAATAATTTTCCATAATAATGCCAGGGACTGAGTGCCGCATTTTGTACGTATAATGTTTCAAAAATCCTGCCACTCAAAATTGCAGCCAACACAAACGAGGCGGCAGGCACGTTTTTATTTTAGGAGTCTTGATCTTGGACTGAAATTCTGCACTAAGATGACAGATGCAGATTTCATGTCATAAAGTTAAACATTTCATTTTACATAATTTGGTTTTTGGGGATTTCTCTATCTAAAAAGTACCCACTGTTGAGGCGTCTTCCTGCAGATTTTGTCAGACTAAGAGAGGGTATCGTCTCTGGAAGCTTTTCATACAGCTCTTTAGACCCACATACACTCACTGGCCACTTTATTAAGTACGCATGTTCAACTGTTCATCACCAATATCTACTCAGCCAATCACAAGGCAGCAACTCCATGCATTTCGGCCTGTAGACCTTGTCAAGACCACCTGCTAAAGTCCAAACTGAGCGTCAGAATGGTGAAGAAAGGGGACTGAAGTGACTCTGAACGTGACATGGCTGTTGGTGTCAGACAGGCTGCTCTGAGTATTTCACAAACTGCTGATCTACTGGGATTTTCACCCACAACCATCTCATGGGGGTACAGAGGATGGTCTGAAAAAGGGAAAATATCAGTGAGCGGCAGTACAGCATACAGACACTTACGGAGGTGATGGCACAAGGCTCTGCGTGATGTGAGTGTGCGTGAGAGGGTAGATGTTTGCGTGTGGGTCTCCATCTTGGTGTCTGCACACATGAGGCTCCTGTGGTCCTGAACTGACTGCAGGGGTCTCAGCTGGGCCAGGCCCATGCCTTGGATCTCAGTGTGAGGGCTAAAAGTCAGGTGAGCAGAGATGACGTGACTAGTTGACCCTCGAGACTATGCCAGCAGAAGAGCAGTCCGAATGCTTGGTTGTGAGGTTTAAACTGTGTCTGTTGGGCGGAGGATTTGCTTCCCATAAATACCAGTAAATCCTGGTCTGCTCGTCTGCTCATTCACATATAGCAGGGTGTCCACTTCTGACAGCTTTCAAACCAGCAGACATATTAGACATTTGAGCACAAACACAAAAAACAAGAACATGGAGATAAACTCACAGAGATGTTTCTATATTTAATTTAAGGTAATTTAACTTAAAATGATTGTGGTGGCTTATTATCCTTTATTTATCCTTAATATCCTTTATTTTGAGTTGCGGTGGGTCTTGTGTGTCTGGGGATTTGGGGCTCTGTGGCACCCCCTACTGTTCACAAGGGTTAATCTTACTAAAATTGTAACATGTTTTTACACTCCAAAAATGATGCGTGATGTAATAAATCGTGCAGTGGCTCGTGGCGCAAGCGCAGATACACCCGCACAGCGCATCGGCACAGAAGAGGACCTGCACGCATGCGTGGGCTACACTTTGCGCCGGTGCTGAAAAGTGACTTGTCAAGTTAAAAGAAAACACATAGGCACATACAGAAAATATTTTAACAACTACTAAGGGAGAAACGGTCCTTTATAACTTGGTGGATTTTTATGTTCAAACTTTAGAAGCATGAAATATTACTTGCCCAGGGCGTCAGAAATTCTAATATTTCGGTGAAAACGTAGCCGTTGCAACTACCAATATAAAAATTAACTTTCACTTTCAATCCCAGTAAACATAAAAGTAAAAACAGCACTCACTAGTAAAATCTGGTATTATCACATCAGTCTGATTTTATTTAATTAAACAATATTTCATCATATTAAGAAAATCTTAAAAAAAACTGATGGCTGTATCTTTTACTTTCTTCAACACGTACCTTAACATATTCATAGATCATCGGGGTAACGCATTTATACTTGTTAAAGGAAGACGAACCCGCGCTATTTGGAATATCAATATCTACCGTAATCAAAACGCTTAATTCTCACTTGAGTTCCGTTTTGTTGCCTCCTCTTTATAACTTTCTGATACATACAGTATATATACTGTATATACACTCACCTAAAGGATTATTAGGAACACCATACTAATATGGTGTTTGACCCCCTTTCGCCTTCAGAACTGCCTTAATTCTACGTGGCATTGATTCAACAAGGTGCTGAAAGCATTCTTTAGAAATGTTGGCCCATATTGATAGGATAGCATCTTGCAGTTGATGGAGATTTGTGGGATGCACATCCAGGGCACGAAGCTCCCGTTTCACCACATCCCAAAGATGCTCTATTGGGTTGAGATCTGGTGACTGTGGGGGCCATTTTAGTACAGTGAACTCATTGTCATGTTCAAGAAACCAGTTTGAAATGATTCGAGCTTTGTGACATGGTGCATTATCCTGCTGGAAGTAGCCATCAGAGGATGGGTACATGGTGGTCATGAAGGGATGGACATGGTCAGAAACAATGCTCAGGTAGCCCGTGGCATTTAAACGATGCCCAATTGGCACTAAGGGGCCTAAAGTGTGCCAAGAAAACATCCCCCACACCATTACACCACCACCACCAGCCTGCACAGTGGTAACAAGGCATGATGGATCCATGTTCTCATTCTGTTTACGCCAAATTCTGACTCTACCATTTGAATGTCTCAACAGAAATCGAGACTCATCAGACCAGGCAACATTTTTCCAGTCTTCAACTGTCCAATTTTGGTGAGCTCGTGCAAATTGTAGCCTCTTTTTCCTATTTGTAGTGGAGATGAGTGGTACCCGGTGGAGTCTTCTGCTGTTGTAGCCCATCCGCCCCAAGGTTGTGCATGTTGTGGCTTCACAAATGCTTTGCTGCATACCTCGGTTGTAACGAGTGGTTATTTCAGTCAAAGTTGCTCTTCTATCAGCTTGAATCAGTCGGCCCATTCTCCTCTGACCTCTAGCATCAACAAGGCATTTTCGCCCACAGGACTGCCGCATACTGGATGTTTTTCCCTTTTCACACCATTCTTTGTAAACCCTAGAAATGGTTGTGCGTGAAAATCCCAGTAACTGAGCAGATTGTGAAATACTCAGACCGGCCCGTCTGGCACCAACAACCATGCCACGCTCAAAATTGCTTAAATCACCTTTCTTTCCCATTCTGACATTCAGTTTGGAGTTCAGGAGATTGTCTTGACCAGGACCACACCCCTAAATGCATTGAAGTAACTGCCATGTGATTGGTTGATTAGATAATTGCATTAATGAGAAATTGAACAGGTGTTCCTAATAATCCTTTAGGTGAGTGTATATATATATATATATATATATATATATATATATAAAACACACACACAGTTGATATGTTTTTCTCTTATATTTTCTTGTTTGTTTCCCTAGTTTTATCAAGTCAATTTTGTATAATTTCCACTTCATTGTACAGTATACAGTGCCGTTTTCTTCAAAGAAATTTAAATAAATAAAATAAATAAATAAATAAAAAGCTCGATTCACTTGCTAATCAAACAATACATTCTCAAAACGGAAATAAAATAGTAATGTGCTTTACCCCATAACTGATACACGAAAGCTGAACAAAAAAAAAACAATCTGTCCCGTGACACCTTTTGTGCGTGTGCGTGCTCGTGCGTGTCAGTGGCCCGGATAACGTAACGGTCCAGTCCAGTACCGTACACTCCGTGCTCTGACTGCTGCTGGTAACAAACGTCGTCTGCATGGGGTTCCCCCAACTGGCCAGACTGATCGGCTCGTCTTCATTTACCTGCTGTGGACGTGGTCTTCTTGTCCAGGGATTGTTGGCTCCTTTAGACTGAGTTATGGGTATAAAAGTTTGCAAAAATGAACGACAATGTTACACGTGACAACTGGTCCGTACGTGATCCATCTTTATGATTAAGTCATATTCTTATCTAAAGGCTCTGTAAGCATTAATTATTTATTTTTCAGTTTGTTTCTTTAGCTACTCATTGTGGACAGGCTGTGCAGGTAATGTAAACGGCCACCGGGGATCTACCACGCAAAACGTAAAACAAACGGAAAGAAGCACCGCGTGTCATCAGTTTGCGCACGCGCCCTTTTAGTTTGACACAATTTACTAAACAGGTGACAATGTGCCTCCTCGACCGCGGCTGCTGCCAAAGCCTCTGTTCGCCTGTCTATTCACCATACACCATATGATTTTATATCACATACAGTGATTGGGTTTTGTTTGTCATCAAAGGCGCTATATATTAGACTGTAGACAACACTGTAATGCGCTCCCTTTGTGCTTCTTTATCTCTCTATCTGGATATACGATGGTCTGAAGAATATTTCATTTTGTAAACTGCGGGCTTGCACATTTTTGAGCTTTCAGAGGGGAAACGTAGCATAAGTGTATCTCATTTCATCAAGTAGATCTAACTATCAGAATATTATCAGGAACTGAGTATGTTTAAACATGTAAAGGTACACAAAGGTATTTGTAGGCTCTAAAGGATGCAAGCCTGCGGGTGCTTTGTGGGCTTCACAGTCTGCCTGCAATCTGGCAGCCAATGGCCGACATTCATCTTCCTGCTTTCTCCAGTGTGTGGCAGTTCTCTGGCACAAATGCACCCTGTCATGGACTGGCACCTCATTTCTAGGTTGTACTCAGTGCTGTTGTGGTAGAGGTGGATTAAGACCTCTAGAGGACCTCTATTATTACTATTTTATTACTATTTTTATTATTGTATATATGAGGGACGTTCAAAAAAGTTTTTATCTCTTATTAAGAATTTTAAAAACAAATTACATCACTTTTTGACATAGTCACCTGCCTTTATGATGCAATTTTCCCAGTGTCGTACCAACTTTTTAATACCCAATTACTACTCCTCCCGCCTTCACCGTTTCCAATGAAAATATAAAAGTGCAGAAATATATACATATATATGCAATTTTTCATTTAGTGTCGGAGCCCCTTTTTGTGGAGCCTGGTTCAGCTGCACCATTTACAGTTTTGCACCATATGGTCCACTGTAAATCTGGCAAAGGAAAGTTTCTGTGGTTGCCCCCCTATCCATGATGCCCTAAACACGTGCCCATTTTGCTTAATGGTTAATCCAGGCCTGCCCAGAACGGCTGGTTAAGAAAGTGGGCAATGGCGGGCTGCAATGTTAAAGGGGGTCTCAGACAAGTCGCATAAGTTGTCCGTCTTTCCATTTCTTCATGACTGATTTCAATGGACTCCAATGACGTGGATATTTTCTCGTCTCCGTCCCCTAACTTGAGCTTTTCATGGAGTCTCTTGGAGTGTTCTTTGATGTTTATTATGTAGATTTAGCCCACCACAAGTTGGACCTTCCGCCTTTAAGTGCTTTTATACAACTAAAACCCCGGACCGGTGATCTCACTTAAACTAATTGGCTGCACTAGTGATGGCTTAGCGTTGTCAAATTAAAGGGGGTGAATACTTATGTGATCAGTCGTTTCGTGTTTATATTAATGCAGACTACTTTGCAGAGCTCTGTTTTCACTTGGACATCAAAGAGTCTTTTTCTGTTGATCAGTGTCTAAAATGGCGAATTAAATCTATTGTAATTCAATGCTGTATAACAATTTCAGGTGAAAACTTCTGCAGGGGCATATTCATGTTGCTTTGTGACAATGTGGCCCCTCAGGGTTATCAAAGCTGTGCCACCAAAAGGCGAGCGTGACAGGCCAGCCCTTGGGGACAGTCTGGGTTGGCTCCACACTCCCCAGTCACTTCCTCAAAGCTGACATCTCAACTGCGTACCCCAGATGGGATCTCAGCAGCCAGAGGAGATGTCCACCAACAGGCACAGTCAACCCTAACACGGCTTGGGTCCCCTGGTGGTCCAAGGCTCTCGGCGGGGCACCGCACTGTGCCTTGCTCCTCTGACTCCCGGTGCCACTCCTTGGCCTTGCACAGTTAACTCCTGCTCCCTAAAAATCGCTCAGCAGCAGAGACCCCTGCCCCTCAAGCGCCAGCTATGCACTTCTCTGGGGGCTGTCATCCCGACCACCAGCTTCTATTCAGCTTGTCGCTGTCTTTCTCTCTTTCTTCCCTTAACCGCCATTACTGTTTTCCTCTCGTCTTTCCCTTTCCTTGTTCGTTTTTATCCCTCTCTACCGTGAAGGCTCCTTTTAGAGCCCCATCTGGGTGCCAGTGTTGTCCCACCCGCCCCGCTCCAAGGTGTGCATGAGGCATCTAACTGAGCCGCTTGCATTTGAGCATGAGGATGCGATCAGCCAAGCCCCCGATCATCTTCACCTGTGCACCTGCACACTCCGGGACTCTCGTTTATTGATTAAAAAGGTGCTTCGCCACGGACCTTGTCTCACACCTGACCTTCCTGTGAAGTGTGGCGTGGCTTTCTCCCTGTCATTCAATTTAATTTCGATTGTTTTGAAGCTGGTGGCCCAGCCCTTCCAGTTTAAAGCTGATAGGGGCACCGGCTCCTATGGGAAGGAGGGCCTTAACTGTTTCCACACTTCGACATTTTCATTTCTAAAATGGTGTTTTTAAACCAAAGTGATCTCCATTTTCCATTCACACTAGCGTTTTCACATCATTTATGGGAGTATCTCCCTCCGCACTAAAGCAACCAAAAATGCATGACACATTGACATTCGTCTCCACTGGGCATGTGCACATCAGCGGAAAAGATTTTTGAAGGGATGGTAACACTGCCAGCAATGCAATTTATCACAAAACTGTAGCTACTAGTAAATTATTTACCTAGCATTCCACGTCAGTCAGTCATCATCTAACCCGCTATATCCTAACACAGGGTCACGGGGTCTCCTGGAGCCAATCCCAGCCAGCACAGGGCGCAAGGCAGGAACAAATCCTGGCCAGGGCGCCAGGCCACCGCACGGCACACACACACACACACACACCCTCACCCACACATCAAGCACACACTAGGGACAATTTAGGATCGCCAATGCACCTGACCTGCATGTCTTTGGACTGTGGGAGGAAACCCACGCAGACACGGGGAGAACATGCAAACTCCACGCAGGGAGCACCCAGGAAGTGAACCCGGGTCTCCTTACTGTGAGGCAGCAGCGCTACCACTGTGCCACCCTGCCGCCCCCTTTCCAAGTGTACAAAACGTAATTTAGAGGCATACAGGTAAGCAACACGGCAGGCACCATGGAAAGCAACTCCTCTGTGTCTGCCATGCTATGCTGGAATACAATTTGGGTGACCAGTCAAGTAATGAGATTTTGCGATGCCCACGGCCCAATCAGGGAAGGACTTTGTGATGAGCTCAAACCAATCAGAGTATGAATAGCTGCTGTTTTTTCACCCGTCCACAACACAATGCTGAGGCTGCGTTTTCAGAAGTATATGTACCATATACTGTATATGTGGCCAGACAAAGACCCCCACAGGCGCCTGGGTGACTTGCTAAACAGACGTCCTTAACAGAGAGTTGATCATATACACACACTGGCCACTTTATTAGGTACACCTTGCTAGTACCTGGTTGGACCCCTTTTTTGCCTTCAGAACCGCCGTAATTCTTTGTGTCATCCATTCAATAAGGTGCTGGAGACATTCCTCAGGGACTTTGCTCCATATTGACATGACAGCATCACACAGTTGCTGCAGATTTGTCAGCTGCTCATCCATGATGTGAGTCTCCCGTTCCAGCGCATCTCAAAGGTGCATGTGCTCTGCTGGATTGAGATCTGGTGACTGTGGAGGCCATTTGAGTCCAGTGACCTCATCATCACGTTCAACAAACCAGTTTGAGATGATCTGAGCTTTGTGACATGCTGTGTGATATGCTGGAAGGATCCGTTGGAAGATGGGGATGGTCACAAAGGGATGGGCATGGTCCGTGACAATACTCATGTAGGCTGTGGCATTTAAACGATGCTCAGTTGGTACTAAGGGGCCCAAAGTGTGCCAAGAAAATATCACAGACACCATCACACCAACACCACCGGCAGCCTGAACTGTTGATACAAGGCAAGATGGACCCCTGCTTTCATGTCACAGCAGAAATCGAGACTCGTCAGATCAAGTGACGTTTTTCCAATCTTCTGTTGTCCAATGTTGGTGATTCTGTGTGAATTGCATCCTCAGCCGCCTGTTCTTAGCTGACAAGAGTGTCACCCGCTGTGGTCTCCTGCTGCTGTAGCCCACCAACTTCAAGGTTTGATGTGTTGTGTGTTCAGAGCTGCTCTTCTGCACACCTCGGCTGTAACGAGTGCTTATTTGAGTTCCTGAAGCCTTTCTATCAGCTCTGGCCATTCACCTCTGACCCTTGGCATCAACAGAGAACTTCTACTCACTGATTTTTTCCCCTTTTTCAGACCATCCTCTGTACACCATAGAGATGGTTGTGCACGAAAATCCCAGCAGATCAGCAGTTTGTGAAATACTCAGAGCAGCCTGTCTGACACCAACAGCCATGCCACGTTCAGAGTCACTTCAGTCCCCTTTCTTCACCATTCTGATGCTCAGTTTGAACTTCAGCAGGTGGTCTTGACGAGGTCTACATGCAAAGGCATTAGGTTGCTGCCATCTGATTGGCTGAGTAAATACTTGTTATTAGGTACGTCTGTTAATGAGCAGTTGAACAGACGTACCTAATAAAGTGGCCGGTGAGGGTATACAGTACTCTAAACACTGCAGCGTGTGGGAAACTGGCCATTTAATGCAACAATATAATTCGCTCTGTTAATGGTGTGCGGATCCTCGATCGTTTCAATGAGCAGGTTGGGGGTCCCCTTGGGTGATTTTGGTTCCAAAAGACAAGAGAAACATTTTATGGACAGTCACTTTGGGTTTTACCTCCCCCCCCACCCCAACCCGACGATTTCGACCGGTATGATCTGTGCCCCCTCCACCCCACATCCTGTATCCGTTTTTTTGTGGGTTGAAAATATTAATGAAATATGAAAGCGGAGACTAACGTCTGCAATATTACATAAAAAGTATAGTGGTGTGGGCGGAGCCTAAGGAGTTCAAGGTCCCGGGTTCAAGTCACATGGATGACTGAAGGTTTATGACAGGCAACCCTTTCCCTTTGTCTCAAATTTGCCACTTGTGTGGTCGAAATTTAACATCTTATTAAAGAAAGAAACATCCTCTAACAGGACAAATCAGTTATCAGGCAGGAGAAAAGCTCTTTGTGGTATCTTTTAAAGACTCCTCAGCAGAATGGCTTGGAGGGAGCAGTCAGTGACAGCCTGGTCAGAATGATCAGAATGGTCAGAGAAACAAAGAATTAGAGGTTCATTTTATAAACTGTTGAAGTTATATACAGTGTCAATCAATGCATACATTTTACTCAGGTTGGTTCGTTGGTTTACACCCAAATGATTTATATAAAATAAAAGTCTGTTATATTATATTCTGGTTCTTCTTACATCTTTTGAGATGAATCAACACCCTTTAAATTTCTGTGCATATAACAAGTGTCCATTCTAGTCTGCCAATTTCTTAGTCATCTCTTAGTAATCCTTCAGTACATTTTGTATATTACATCAACCTTTCTTCTGGTACATTCTTTATTTTCTTGACCATCTCAGTATTTTTTCCTAAACCAATTCTTATATTTCAGTACATTTTGTTGTTCACTTGACCTTCATTTGGTTTCCCACATTTATTAACCCTTTATGATATTTCTTTAAGATGAATACTCTGTTACCCTAAAATTATTCTTCCACACTTGTCATGGTCTTTTCTATTTATTATTTTGCCCTGCCAAGATGTCCAGTTGTATGTTAACAGTACAGACAGTGTAGCCTGGTGACTGAGACAGCAAACCAACATGGACGCGGGTTCAATCTCAAATCTGAAAGTATACTGAAATCTGTGGAATGATGCAGGCAATTCAGTCCCATAAAGGCGCTATATAAAATGAGTTTGTTGACTTCAGAGCTGCCGCTCACCACACGACAGCCCTGCGGATGGGCTGCCCCTCTATCGTCGATCAGTGTGTGCGTGTGTGTGTAGTGCTTCTATAAAAACAGCAGCTGTGAGCACTTACACTCGAGCCCCTGTTAATGGACTTAAAACAGACTGCTGTGGATTTATGGGGCCATCATTCAAGAGAAATGCGTCTCATCTGCTTATCGTTAGAGAAATGTTAGGGGGCTGGGGGGGGGGGATAAGAGCTTCCCACCTCGCGCTGCTGCAACTGCTTGAAAGCGTTCAACTGTTGGCCTTTGATTTATTCGGAAAGCGCAAAAGGCGGCCAAACATTTCCTGGCTTCTTGAAAATAATTTGCCGTGCAGTTCCACTCCTGAAAATTGCATCCATCCAGCCTCTCATAGCGAGTTATCTTCTCCATTTCTGGAAGAGCTGGCCTACCGAAGCACACCCTGCCCAGGGTACTTTATACAACGCCTTTCACACTCAGAATGTCAGCCTGGGCCCACACTGTGCTGCAGTCTGCATGTTCTCCGTGTGGCTCTGTCGGTTTCCTTCCATAACCTGAAGATACTCTCATGTAAATGAATGGGTGGAGTCCTGTGATGTGCTGCCTTCCCATCTGGGGCGTGTCCAGCCTTGAGTGCACTGCTGCTGGGATTGGCTAATTGGGTTAGCAGATGGGAGTGTCAATTAAGCCAGTCAGGAAATCGTCTTACTGCTAGCAATGCACTATTAGATATGCTTACTAATAGGGGATGGCATACAGTTTGATGACTGTGCTTACATGCTTAGTGTGCCTCAATGTGACTTTATGACCAAACCTAAAGAATGAAACAAGACATATGAGCCTTAAACTGAACTTTCTGTGGATGGAAGGATGGCTTTGCATACTGAACACATTCACAAGACAGTCACAGATCTTATAAAGGGGTGAATGTCTAAGATACTGAGATCTACCAATAATAACACTAATAATAATAATAATAATACATTGTATTTATATAGCACATTTCCCATGCTCAAGGAATACTGTATGTTATAAAGTGGCTTTACAGCTAACACCATTCTGTTACGCCTAGGAATCTCAAAACATGCAAGTCTCAAAACATTAAAAAATCACTACCAGAAATGCACAAATGGAGTTACCTTAAAACACAAGGCAGTCCAAAGCAAACACAGGTCCATTACAGAAATCTAAAAGCAAAGTAAAAAAAACAACAACACAGAGTTCGAAAATCCAGAGATTTAAAAAGCACAAGCACAGAGAAACCACAAGGACCCGCCAAAAACTCCCATTCGCAATGAACCACCAGGAACTGTGGGAGACCCTTTGGATTTATAGGCAGAGGGGCAGTTCCTAGTGGTGATTGGCAGATGGCCACGCCTCTTGGGGAACCGCCCATACAACACACACAACATAACATTACAAGCCCCTCAGTTGATTTTCATATATATATATATATATATATATATATATATATATATATATATATATATATATAGTGAACCTTGAACCCGGACACAGACAGACTCGGATGTCAAAAGTCCCAAAACACACACGGTTTATTTTCCTTTTTCCACCACACAATAACACAGTGCACAAATCACCAATAAAGTTCTCTCTTTTCTCTCTCTCTAGCTTCTTCTTCCGCCTCCACTCCTCATTCGTAAGCTCCGTCCTCTGCCTCCCGACTCCGATTCCCCGTGTGGAGTGAGGTGGCCTCCTTTATACTGCACCCGGAAGTGCTTCAGGTGCTTCCCAATTAACATTCGGCAGCACTTCCAGGTGTGGCGGAAGTGCTGTAGACCACAGTTTCGGAGCTGTCTAGGCACGCCCTGGTGGTGGCCACGTTCCCCCACAGGGTTGAGCTTCCAAGCTCTGTGGCCCCTATGCTATCCAGGGAGGCTTCCCTCTTGCATTATGGGGGAGATACTGCCCCTCTCCCGGCGTCCTGGTGGGGTAACGTCCCCGGATGTCTGTCACATATATATATATATATATATATACATATACATATACATATGTATATATAGTGGTGGATGGGGCTGGGACACCCCTTTAACACTGCATTGGATCCGGGGGAGCAGCCATGGGATGCACACTATGACCCTCGGAATGCGTGGTGGCAGCCCTCCTGTGTTGCATCAGGGCCACTGGCATGGGACTTTGGAGGGGGAGCTGCATGGCTTAATGAACCCGTGTGGACGGGAATACAGCCACACCCAAAAGTGCATCCTGAATTAGGTTATTTATCACCTGAAGCACTTCCGGGTGGGCTATAAAAGGAGCCTGCAGCCACTACTCGAGGTGCCAGAGTTGGCAGGAGGAGGACGAAGCTGCCTGGGAGGAGTGAAGGAAGAAAAGTGTGTTGGTGTTTTCGTTTGGTGTGTTTTGGGACTGTGCTGTGTCTGTGGGTACGGGGAAGACATAGCACACAGACGAAGAACAAATAAATATTTTGTTGATTTTCACCTGTGCCTCTGGTGTCAGTCTGTGTCGGCTCGGAGCCAACCAAGCGTTTCTGTCACAATATATATATATATATATATATACACACACACACACACACTTGTTTATATATTGGTGTGCTTTTGTTTTTGGGTCAATTGATTGATGGATGATTGGTGGGTCTACTCTTACTAGTTCCTGTTCCTATATCACAGTTCTTTATTGGTTTGCTGTGCCCTGATGAAGACTTTTATTGCTCAGATCTACACCTTGCATCACTGAACTGGCTCTGAATCCAGTGGCACTGCTTCTTCTGTTAGGCCTGTCTAGGCTTTGTGATGCTGTTTCTGATAATTATGGTACATAACTTGGGCTGTTAGTTCTTTTTCTAGTTGGCTCACAGCTTTGTGATTTTTTTCTATTATTGTTGCTATTGTTTGAGGTATTATTTCTACTATCTTTGTACATACATTTCTATTGTATATTTTTTGGCTGGTTTTGTACAGTATTTACAATATACTATACGTACTTCATCATTTTTTGTATTGTCCATTGGCATGTATAGAACATTTATTTTTGAGTTTTGTTTTGCTGTGTGTACATATTTTTTTGTATAACATGTGGGATATTAAATTTGGGTCTCTGCTATTTTTTGGGGGAACATTCTCATTTTCCATAAGTTGATTGTATTGTGTTTACGTCTTGTAATAGTTTTTGTTTTATGTGCATTAGTCCATTCTATAATAGCTGCTTTTACTTTATTTAAAACTAGCAGTCCCCCACGGCTCCACCCATGTAGTAGTGAAACTTTAAAAATCAATAAAAAAATAAAATGTAATAATTTGTATTGAGAAGAATTTATATTGATAGCTTTCGTATCCGAGGGTCTCTTTATATAGAATATTTTTGGTTTTGCTGTCAGGGGCAAGAATGTAGCTGTGATCTATTTGCCAAAAATGTAAAACGTTGCCAAGGTATCTCTGGCCAAGCAGAAGGTAGGTATGCTCTAACGTCAAAGGTTGGCACTGTGTCTGATCGCGTTCAGCTCTGACGGGAGAGCGTCTCCCGCATAGAGAGAAAAGCATGTGACCGTGAACTCTTTGCCAATGGGCAGCTCTCCTTAACAATCTCTAGATGATAATGTCTGCTGAACAAACAGGTAGCGGTAGCTAAGCGGAGGCAACATGTGGCGAGAGGTAGAGCAACTTGAATGGAGGCTGGCACGTGAGTGAGGAGACCCCCGCCTGGCTCCCACTCCTGATGTCCCACCTCCCCCTCCCCTCGGCCCGCAGCCAGTCTCTCAGGGTCACGCGAATAAATCAGTGCCGCAAGCAAACTCTGATACTTAGTGTGATGAGAGAAGTTGCAGAATCAACTGGAATGTTCAAGCAAATTATAGAAAAAAACCTGATCTAAATCCGTGAAGTAGTTCTCTCGTGAAAAGCGGACAGACAAACAGACGTTAGATTGTGTATATATATATATATATATATATATATATATATATATATAGACATTAATAGAGTGAAATGATATACTTTGACAAAGTTTTTTCTTTTATCCATTTAAAATACCTATATATACTTTTTTTGGGTTCTGCTTACTTTATCTTTTGGTCATTATCCCAGTAAGCAGGTGGTTTATATTTTTCGTAGTTTTGCGGCAGTGGTTGTTCTTGCTTACATACACAGACACAAACAAAACCAAAGAATAATGCAAATACTCAACAAAAGGTATGATAACACAAATAAAAGAATCAAAAATGAACAAAAGAGACCTAAAATGTGAATTTAAACCTCAGCAAGGGTACAACACAAGACATCCCAAGTCACTTTACATGCTCAGAAGTAGCGCAATCCTGAACTGAATAACTGGGATAGAAAATGGATGGCTGGCTGGCTCTGCATACTAAACGCCCTCATAAAACAACATGTTATCAAGGTGAAAGTCTCTCAGTTATTGAGATCTACCAACAATCCTACTGTGTTTTATAAAGCGCCTTTGCAGCTGACACCATCCTGCACTGACTAGGAGTCTCGAGGCACGAAAAGTCCAAACAAATTGTGAAAGCACTTCCAATAATGCCCACTAGAGGGGGATAGACCGCCAAACCCCAGCTCGATAAACGGGCACACAATGAAACTTCATCACAATGAGGAGGTTTTATTCTTCACAGAAATCCTCGGTCACATGGCATACTGGGGGGGGAGAATAAGTATCTGATCCCCTGCTGAATTTGTGTGTTTGCTCACTTAAAAAGAAATTAACCGTCTCAAATTTTTATAGTAGTTTCATTTTAATGGAGACAGAATGTCAACTGAAAAACAAGAAAAAGCACATTACATAAAAGTTATAAATTGATTTGCATGTCATTGAGAGAAATAAGGATTTGATCCCCTACACCCCAGCCAAAATTCTGCCTCCCACCACGTGGCACACAGATTACAATCAGTCAATCAATCAGTCAATCACAGATACTCCTGATCTCAATCCATTATGTGTGCCCACAGAATCAATTTCTTCCATTCCAACCTCTCCACCACCATGGGTGACACCAAAGAGCTGTCAAAGGACGTCAGGGACAAGACCTGCACAAGGCTGGAATGGGCTACAAGACCACCAGAAAGAAGCTTGGTGAGGAGGTGACAACTGTTGGTGTGATTATTCAGAAATGAAACTGATATAAAATGACCATCAGTCTCCCTCGGTCTGGAGCTCCATGCAAGATTTTACCTCATGGAGTGAGGATGACCAGAAGAAAGGTTAGGGATCAGCCCAAAACTACAGGGGAGGAGCCTGTTAATGATCTGAAGGCAGTTGGGACCACCACAGTTACCAAGAATAGCATTGGTAACACACTATGCTGTAATGGATTGACATCTTGCAGCACCCACAAGGTCTCCCTGGTCAAGAAGGCACATGTGCTGTACAGGCCCCTCTTAAATTTGCCAGTGAACATCCGGGCCTGGAAGAAAATGGATTCTGTGGAAAGGTGGGCTTTATGCAGATAATGAGTTGAGATCAGGAGTATCTGCGATTGATTGACTGATTGATTGACTGATTGATTATAATCTGTGTGCCATACAGGCACACAGCCAATCTGTGGGAGTCAGAATTCTGGCTGGGGTATAGGGGATCAAATCCTTATTTCTCTTAATGACATGCAAATCAATTTATAACTTTTATGGATTATGTTTTTTGTATATTTTCTGGTTGATATTCTGCCTCTCTCCATTAAACTGAAACTACCATAACAATTCGAGACTCTTCATTTCTTTGAGCAAACCTACAGATTCAGCAGGGGATCAGATACGTATTTCCCCCACTGTAGCTGTATAGAGCACAATGGCAAAATGGAGTCACCTAAAAACACAATGCAGTCCGAGGTGAACAGTCCAAATACAGAAATCCAAAGTCTAAAAACATCATTTAGTCCTTTGTTTTATTTCGTTTTGCCTACGTGTCGTATTTTATTGGGCTTTTAGTCATTTTTTTGTAACTGTGATTCTTTTACTTCATGTAACGCACTTTGAGCTTCACTGCCACAGAAGTTACATCTTGTTGGCGTTCAGCAACTTTGTTTAAATTACATTTTCATGACACAGCTCAACTGGCAAGTCAGGATGGCATTTCTCAAGACAGGCATCAGAGAATGGCTCAGTGCAGCAGAATGCAATGCCAGCCTCAGTTTCCTTTCAACTACATTTTTGTACCCCACGTGACATAAAATTACTGGCAAACATCCGGAGACGTCACCTTGGCATAATACACAGACTGTAATGCCAACCCTTTAGGTACCCATAGTTGGCATGGGATATGACTTTCTTTTAGTAAAAACGCCATTACACACCTGATATAACATAACAGGCAGGTCTGCATGGCAAAGCTTGAGATAAATGTGGGTGCCGTAATCTAGCAAACTGTAATGCTAGCTTGTGATGCTGCAGAAATTCAAAATACTTCAGAGGTCAACTCCCTTTCAGCTCCACGTTCCTATGGGCATCACTGAGAGCAGCTCAAGGCAGACATCAAATCTAAATGAATATGCCATCATGCCCTTGATAGTAATCCACCAGTGGGCATAACGCACAACACTTTCACTTTCTTTTTAACATTTGCTTCACACACTTAAGATAAAACAATAGATAAATCGGAATGCCATGCATAGCTCAAGGCAGACATCAGATAATCAGTTATCAGGTAATAAAATACCATAATGCAGTAGATAGGGATGCCAATTTGCAATGCCAACCGTGGGCAAAACTCATCACAGTTTGACTTCCTGTTCAACATTTGCATTCTATACGTGGCATAAAAGAACAGGCAGGTTTGAACAGCACAGCTCAAGGCAGACATCAGACAGATAACGGAAAGCCATAATTCAGTAGATAGCATTTGCCCCCTTGTTATGCCCGCAGCAGGCACTGCATGTTTATTATTCAACTTCCTTGTTTACATTTGAGTGTCACATGTGACATAAAATAAAAGGCAAACTTGAAAGGTGCAGTTAACAAAAATGGCATAAAGACTTTAGACTGCCCTAATGCAGTAAAAACTGCAATGCCAGTTGCCCACAAATGACGGGGGCACATTGGTGTTAAACTTTCTTATCCGTTTCATTTTTGTAATAGAATAATAAAAATGGTAGGTTTGAATGTCATATATCAAGATACACAGCAGGTATCACCCGAGTGGCTGGACCAGGCCAAGGGGACACTCATGTAACGCCTAGATGTATCATCATATATCAAGATACACAACAGGTATCTGTCCTGTTCTGTTTGAGCTCACTGAATTGGAGGACACCTTCCTAAGGGGAATAGCAGCGGGAGCAGCTGATTACCCAAATGATGCAATAAACAGCCCTGTTTACCAACCTCAACGGCGACATTCATGTCTTAGGTGACTCTTCCTATGAAGTCAGTAGATGGACTGGGAGAGCCTGGGGGATCACGAGGTCGCTGTAAAGGGGTGTGTGGCGCTCCCGATATCTCTGCAGAAGGACAAAGGTCCAAGTCTTTAGAGTCCTGGTGATTCTGGTCTTGCTATATGGTTGCGAGACATGGATGCTATCCAGTGACCTGAGACGAAGACCGGACTCTTTCATGTGTCTCTTCAGAGAATCCTTGGGTACTGCTGGTTTGGCTTTGTGTTGAATGAGGCACATTAACTGCATTATGATATGAGGGAGCGTCATTTACGGCACTACGGCCATGTGGCGCGATTCCCCAAGGGTGGTCTGGCTCACAGGACCCTCACTGTCGAGGACCCGAGTGGCTGGACCAGGCCAAGGGGACACCCAGGTAACGCCTAGATGGTCATTTCCGGAGGGTGGTACTGGACCGCGTGTCTGCCCCTTTTGCCAACCAGGATCCGGAGCTGTTTCATCGTGTGGTGGGTGCGGTAACGTGCTGCACCAGTGCATGTCCCCCAACCTGACCTGACCTTGCTGGCCTACTAACTCGCTATGCCAGATTATCTTCTTTGCCCTTTGGGTGGTCACAGTATGTTTCACATAAGTATAAATAGAAAAAAGAATCTGATAATTGTAATGGAGAATTTACACTAAGTAAGTGGCTGTTGGCCATAGGTGGTCCTCCATATCTATGACTTTGACAAAAGTGTTCCTCAATTCCAAACACTGATCTAGAGGTTGACATTTGTCTGTCATTTCTGTTTCTCTCGCCCTCGATTTGATTAACTGTGACTTTTCTACATCTTTGGTATACAAAAAGCATGGATTTGTTTTGACAGTAAATTACGATATAAGGGCTAAACTACCATTAGTGTGTGATAAGAGGTCCATGGTGAAGTGCGATTTTTAAATAATTAATTGCTCCTGCAGCATGCAGACCCCGAATGGTGCATGCGCACTCCGGAGTTGATTGGGGTGCTGGGCTGATCGTGTATTCACAAGCAAATGTATGCGGGTCAGTCAGGAGCCTCAGTGACACCTCGGAGCAGGCAGAGGGGGACATCTGCACCCAGTCAGGTAGTATAAGAGGAGCCTGAACAGTAGAAGGGGGGATTACAAAATCAAATAAAGGGAACAATGGAAGACTGAGTGAGCAGTATGGGGTGCCCGAGCAGATCCACAGACAGAGGGTGGTTCACAGCAGTTGGCAGTCCTGTGTAAGAGCGAACAATCAGCGCTCGAGGGGCAGATCGGCCCCACTGATTTATTAATGGTGGTCGAGTCCTCCTTGTCCTGACTCAACAGGAAAACAAATAACTAGTTTCTTGAGTAAACTGGGAGTTGCAATCAAAAGGCAAAACAAATGAAAATAAAAATGAAATGAAGCGACTGAAACTCACAGTCCAGTAACAGACACTAAGTCGAAAACAAGGCAAGACACCAACAGTAATCACACGAGATGTCAGAAATGTAAATATGCTTTTATCCGTAGATCGGATAAGGATCAGTGCATCTGCTGATTAAATCAAGGTCACGACCCCAGAGGCCCCGCCCTAGAAATACAGGATGTGACCTGACAATGGTAAACAAAATGGCTTCCATAACAGGAAAAGGCTATAAAATCTCAACTTTCAACCCAAATCATGACACTCCTTTGGGATCCGAGGGATGCCAAGAGTGCAGCAAGGAAAGACGGGAGGACAGCTGACCCTTAAGGGGGTCTGGCAGAGGCCGATGGAGGCAGCCAAGACCTTTGGTACTGTAAACAGGACTGAAGTGCTAGGAGTCTCTGTCGGCTGGGTGAGCTACGGGTGAGCTGGGGAGACACAGAACACAATGCTGAGCTTGGATGAAGAATGGGAGAAAGGTCAATGATGCGATGACTGTGTTTTATACTGTTTTTGCCATTGGAGTATTTAGTTTGGATTTTGCGGACTATTCCCTCTTTTTGTGGATTATTTACTTATTGAGGAGTTTTACGCCCTGCACTACTGAACACGGTTTACTTTGGATTGGTTTTAATGAAAGCACTTGGAAGTTTTGCAACCAACCCCTTGCTGACCACCTGTGGCCTCTCTTGCCTGACTTCTCTCAGTTTTTGACTATTAACGGTTCCCAGATGCAACCAGGGAGTGTGAATCCAACCCGGACTGTCACATAGCGTCACAAGCCAAAAGCAAAGGGTGTCCGTTAGTCTGACAGACAACTGTCTAACCCGCTTAGACCCTGTCCACACGAACATCTGAACTGAGCGTTTTTCTGCTGTCTGCAGCACCAGATGAGTGCGGATTGAATGGCCAGCGTTTTTCTGTTCATTGCAGCAAATTGGACCGTCCACACGGGCTTTTATCACTTCCGTTCGGTCGGATGGCATCGAAAAAAATGTCGCATGCAGCTTTTTCTTGGCATCAATTTCTGCCAAAATCCAGATGAGCACAAAGAAAACGTCAGTATTGTGTTTACATGTCGTTCATTTAACGTTCTGGAGGACCCGATATGTCCTATGATTACATGTGTGTGTATATATATATATATATATATATATATATATATATATATATGTATACACTAGTTGTGTAAGCCCGTGCTGTTAAAAGCCCGGGCACCTAGAAACTATTGCAATCGTCAGAAAAAAAATTGAAATGCAGAGTCAGCGGTTTTGTTTTGTGAACGTGCTCGCCCCCCGTGTCTATCAGCGGATAAGCAAGTTTGCCTCCGACTTGTTAACTTGGGGCTGCCTTGCTGGCCTTTTAAGCTACACTGCTGTAGCCTCACACTTCCGGGCTGGACAGACACACAGACTTCCACGCATAGACGTTTATACAGTATATAAGATTTTATATATATATATATATACACACACACACATACATACATCCTTTGCAGGCGCTTGTGGTCGAATATGTTGCATTTGCAATACCAGACCGTGATGCAGCTGGTCAGAACACACTCAATGGTGCCTCTGTAGAACATGGTGAGGATGGAAGGGGGAAGATTTGCTTGCTTCAGCCGCCTCAGTAAGTATAGTCTCTGCTGGGCTTTCTTGATTAGTGATGAGGTGTTATGTGTCCACGTAAGTTCCTCAGTTATGTGCACACCAAGGAACTTGGTACTCTTAACAGTCTCCACATCTAAACCGTTGATGCTGAGTGGGATGTGGGCAGGATGTGATGTCCTTCCACCTTCCAGGCATCCTGGCTGTGCAGACGCCCCAGCCGTTTGTCACAAAATATATATATATATATATATTGTCACGCACAACCACATCAGGAGCAGCTGAAGGACCCGACGTGCATCGCGATAAGCCCGGCCAGGGGACGAAGGCAGCGTACTAACCTCTCTCTCTCTTGTTCCATAGCAAAGACGAAACGCCGCCGCCATAAACCAACCCGGACTAAACAAAGGACTGCACTTCCAGGTTTCTTTCTTCCCTCTGGTCCCCCAATGATGACGTTCAACTCCCATACACCACCACGCCTTCCCAGCATCCATCACATCTGATTTCCGGTCCGCCCCTTTATATTGTCTGTCCAAACCCTCCATTTTGTCTTTGTTTTCATGCTTTTTTTGTCTGGAAAGAGACCCATTTTGTTACAGTATACAGGGCTCAAACCCCAACCCTTTATGCTGTGTCTGTGCTTCTTTTACTATATATTTATATATATATATATATATATATTGTCAGGGATGCCAGGGGCCATGACC
>JANRMT010062857.1:34470675-34494770 GCA_026402145.1 Polypterus bichir lapradei
GGGGCTAACACTGACTGGCGTGTAATATGGTGTTGTGCCAGCTGCAGCAGGCATTTAAAGCTCGAAAGTGACATCCGACAGTATGTGAAGAGCTTATGTGGTAATCGTCACTTTTCCTCATAGATTACACACACGCTGTGCAGTCAGAGGTGTACCCAGTAGCGGCGGTGAGGTTTTCTCTGTCCACGTCGCCATATCAGGATTTTGTAACACAAGCAGGTCAATATTCAGGCCTAATAAAGCCAACTGATCCATATTTCACAAATCTAATGAAGGATGAACTTCAAAGCCCACAGGTCAGAAGCACTCTGGACTGCCTGATAACTGAACCTCCAAAGAAAACACACAAAACTGCAATGTGGGCTGCAGGCTGGTGTTTACCAGAGGCAAATGAATGTGAATGTAACGTCATATTAAAGTTAATTAAGCGCCACTACAAAACTTAAACGCCTCAGTCGCTCAGTGCCTATTCATTTAACCAAGATATGAACGCCTGTGTGGACTGGGCCTTAGTCCTGAACAGGATCGTGGGGGTCTGCTGGAGCCTATCCTAGCGTGCAAGGCAAGAACATCACACACACGCACACCAACCACACACATGGGCCAATTTAGGAAGCACCAATTCGCCTGACCAGGATGTCTTTGGACTGTGGGGGGGAATGCATGGAGACACGAGGAGAACATGCAAACTCCACGCAAGGAGGACCTGAGATGAAAACCTCTGCATCCTTACCACTGTGCCACCATGCCACCCAAGTGTACATTAACTGAGGGCAATAGAGTAGCTACTCCTGGGCTTACCCAAGCCTAATGTGAAGGACACATCACTCTCTGTGTGCAACGTCATGACACGCAGGATGACAGTGCTGAATAATTAGAGCTGACGTCTACAGCTTGACGGGAGGCAGGAAGGAAAGGAAAGTGAAGAAAAGAAAGAAAGGAGAGGACATGAGATCACGTGCACCAAACAAACCCATCTTGAACATGACAGTAGAGGTCTTCCTGCCTTCTAGCCTGAAAACTCCGTCTCCTGGAATCTCCAAGGCGCCAGCAGCAGTAGTGATATTAAAAAGAAAATGAAAAGAGCTTATCTTCTTAGCAGCTGAAAAAATATTCTTCACTGAGGGGGCAGCAGTGAGAATCAAAAGTATTGGGGGCTCATTATGAAAGTAGTCTGATTTGGGGTCAGGGGTAGGTGGACAAGATACCCACCCATCCGAGTTGCAGGAATGTTGAAACAGGAAAGCTGGAAAACGATAAGAGAGTCCCCAAACGGCGGAGTGTCCGACAGGACAGAGAAGGCCGGGATTTTTAACTTTGAAAGAAAAAAAAAAAGATTTAATCGAAATAACAGACGCGACGCAGAAGGGCAGTCATCTCAGGAAGGCAGACGGGGATCCGGCTGATAGACTCGCTGCGCTGCTTAAATCCTTAATTATTTTACACATGTCTGCCGAAGCTGATTTATTGGGCAGTTTATTGAGCAATTACTCGGACAGTCTGCACTCCATTTAAACCGTCATCGGCACACAAATGGGAACGGCAGAAACGGGGTCTGAAAAAAGGGGGATCTGAATGGCCTGGGTGTACACACACACACACACACATCAACCGAAAGGCCAGGCAGGCAGCTAGTTCAATGGCAGGCAGCCAGAATCAAATGTCTCTTTATTAAACTTTTCCTCAGTTATTTCACCATAAAATACAACACTTTGCTGCCTGATGTAATATTTCTGCTCCTGCTACACTCATCACGGCGAACAGAGACAAGCAACACACACGATAGCTTCGTGAAATGCCCCATGACAGGCGCTATATAAAATAAAGACAGAGCATATTAGCTGAATAATTCACAACGAGAGGGGCTGATTTGATGAGGTGCCACATGAGAGGTGGGCAAAGGGTGACGGTGTGATGAACCTCATCAGAATTGGCCGATGTTAAGTGTTGTGACCAACAGGGGGGCAGTGCGGGGGCCGCTGCTGTTTTTAATATGTATAAATGATTTAGATAGGAATATAAGTAACAAGCTGGTTAAGTTTGCAGATGATACCAAGGTAGGTGGATTAGAAGATAATTTGGAATCCGTTATATCATTACAGAAGGACCTGGACAGAAGACAGGCTTGGGCAGATTTGTGGCAGATGTAAAGTATTACATGTAGGAAGTTAAAATGTCAGATGTGAATACACAATGGGAGGTCTGAAAATCGAGAGTCCACCTTACAAGAAGGATTTAGGAGTTGTAGTGAACTCTAAGCTACCAACTGCCAGACAGCAGCCATTAAGAAGGCTAACAGACTGTCAGGTTATATAGCACCTGGATGTGTGGAGTGCAAGTCACAGGGGGTTCTGCTTTATAACACACCGGTGAGGCCTCATCTGGAGTTTTGTGTGCATTTTTAATCTACAAAAAGGACATTGCAGCGCTTGAAAAAGTCCCAAGAAGAGTGACTAAGCTGATTCAGGGGCTACAGGGGATGAGTTATAAGGAAAGAATAAAAGAGATGAGCCTTTACAGTTTAAACAAAAGAAGATTAAGAGGAGACCTGACTGAAGTGTTTGAGTTTATCAATGGAATTAGTGCATCATACTACCTTATGAGCCCATGGGTGCTCCGGTTCTGGAGGTCCCCAGTGGCTGCAGGTTTTCATTCTAACCCTTTTCTTAATTAGTGACCTTTTTTTGCTGCTAATTAACTTGTTTTAAATAAATTTAATCGACTTGCTCTTAAAGGCTCAGACCCCTTAATTGTTTCTTATTCCTTAATTAGCAGCCAAACAATAATGAGATATAAAATGAGCCAAAACAACTGGTGTCCATCACACAATATCTGAAAATAAAGAAAGATGAAGATCTCAGGAATGTTGGTTGATCTGCTCAGGTCCACAAAACATTTGAAATGAGCTTTGAGAAAAGAGAAAATCAACAATTTCGGAAATGACTGCCATTGCACAATGAGAGCAGCAACAAGCCATGGCATGAAAGATTGAATTTAATTAAAAACAAGACTCGGTGCCTAATTAAGCAACTGTTTGGAATGAAATTGGTTGGAGTTTGAGGCCCTGACTTAGTTGGTCTTCTGTTGGCTCACTCACTTTACATTTCATTTCTGTTTAAGGAAAGAAATTAAGCAATTCTGGGGAACAAATCTTAAAAAAACAAGTCAATTAAAATGAAATGAAAAGGAGTTAATTAGCAGTAAAAAACTGGTCACCAATTAAGAAAACCTGCAGCTACTGAGGCTCTCCAGGACCGGATTTGCGGATTCCTGTTCTAGAGCTCATTTTCATACAAGTGATGGAGCTCAAAGTGCTTTACATGATGAAGAAAAAGAAAAAAGACAAAATAAATAAGAAAATAGGAACACTAATTAACATAGAATAAAAGTAAGGTCCAATGGCCAGGGAGGACAGAAAAAAAACCCCAAAAAAATCCCAGACGGCTGGAGAAAAAAATCAAAATCTGCAGGGATTCAGAGGCCACGAGACCATCCAGCCCCATCTAGGCATTCTATCTGACATAAATGACCTCAATCAGTCCTCACTGTATTCATGTGGGTGGATCAATCACACATCACAGGCCCAGTGTACCCTTAAGGACACCTTAAAATGTATCTGTTCAGGCAGCCATTTGGCTAGTGTTGCCATCTTTGGGCGTTTTTTAAATTGCCCATATTTTGTATTTTCTTTTGATATTTCATTTGATTCTGTTTTATTGTGTGTGACCTTTGCCTGTGATAGTTGCTTTATAAATATATTTTCACTTGCTTCCTTATTTTACTTGTACCTTACTATGTCACAGAGAGAAATCCAACTGCATGTCGTGGTGCCAGCACCCCCTGGTGCCACCCTGTAACTCAGAACCTCACAGACGAGGACTACCTGCAGATTACGGGACCGGTGCCCCCATAAGGATATCACCCCATATCTGATTTTTTAATAGACAGGAATCCGAGTCAGGGTCTTTACCACACAAGGTTTCAGGTGATGGAAGCATGAAAACAGAGGTGAGGGAAATTTTTGTATTCTGTTAATTACAATGAATTTCTTTGTTTTAATACATTCTTGTTTGTCATCTCACAGGAGAGTGACAACGTGCCGCATTATGTTTTGCATATGAAAGTGAGAAGTTCTCTGTGCTCCGCACACGTGACAAACATGTGACATTGTCAATACTACCAGTACAGTCAGGGAGACCAGCGCCCCCTAGTGTCCAAGGATTGATACTTTATGTGCACTGAAATATGTGAGCAGGCAGGGGACTTTAGGGACCTTTAAAACTCATCTCAATGTTATTTTAAAGAAAACATGTTGTAAATCATCGATGTGGTAACTGGGTACACACCAAGGGGAGCAGTCTGTCTCCACAGATCCACCCCAGCGGCAGCAGGGACTGGCCTTTCCTCTGTGGTCCCAGGGCTGCCCATTGAAACTCTCGTCCTGGTCGCAGTGTGATTCATTTTTTATGTTTATTTACGGCGTAGAAACACAATTTGTTTATTTGAAGTTTTCTGTTGAATTTCTATTAGATGGTTAACCTCCACAAATTCCTGAATATGCCACACTGCAGAGGACAAAGCAGGGCAAACTGTGGTGACCAGAAAGGAGCAGCAGGGCCCTGAAAGACACAGACCACAAGAGTGTAAATAGTGGGGTCTTCCAAACACAGCCAACGACTCCAACGTGGATGGTAATCAATCCCACACTTCTCAGCGGGCCGCCTGTAGGAATGTGAGCTCACGTCACTTGAACTCTTTGTTTTTGTACTTTAGTAAAAAACACAAATGTGATGGATGGAGACCCTCGGAGAGGCCTTTCCAACCGTTTAGCTAAGGGTCTCACTGAGACCACTTCCTTCTCGAGCTGCACATGACAAACGGCCTCTTGAACTGTCCAGAGGGGGGGCTGAGACCAATACAGATCAGTCAGAGGCCTATGCGCCCCCCACCGGTCCAGCCCCCGTTAGGGGAGCGATATCTGAAATGGAGGTCTGGAGATATTTTTTCTTGGGGTTTTGATCAAGAGATGAAAAAATGTTGGCCACAGTGCTCCATTTTCATTTAAGAACATCATTTTGTTCAACCAAATCAATCTCCGTCCATACTACTGTTTTTACATCCTTTACAAAAGTATCTCTGTCCATACTAAAACAACAGAAAACACATACAGTCATACGAAACAGTTTGGGAACCCCTCTCAGCCTGCATTATAATTAACTCTCCTTTCAACAAAAAAAAATAACAGTGGTATGTCTCTCATTTCCTAGGAACATTCGAGTACTGGGGTGTTTTCCGAACAAAGATTTTTTGTGAAGCAGTATTTAGTTGTTAGAAATTAAATCAAATGTGAAAAACTGGCTGTGCAAAAATGAGGGTCCCCTTGTAATTTTGCTGATTTGATGCCTGTCACTGCTTAATGCTGATTACTTGCAACACCAAATTGGTTGGATTACCTCGGTAAGCCTTGAACTTCATAGACAGTGGTGTCCTATCATGAGAAAAGGTATTTAAGATGGTCAATTGCAAGTTGTGCTTCCCTTTGATTCTCCTCTGAAGAGTGACAGCATGGGATCCTCAAACAAAGATTGTTGAGTCTCATGGTTTAGGGCAAGGCTACAAAAAGCTCTCTCAGAGGTTTAAACTGTCAGTTTCAACTGTAAGGAATGGAATCAGGAAATGGAAGGCCACAGGCACAGTTGCTGTTAAACCCAGCAGGTCTGGCAGGCCAAGAAAAATACAGGAGCGGCATATGCGCAGGATTGTGAGAATGGTTACAGACAACCCACAGATCACCTCTAAAGACCTGCAAGAACATCTCGCTGCAGATGGTGTGTCTGTACATCGTTCTACAATTCAGCGCAATTTGCACAAAGAACATCTGTATGGCAGGGTGATGAGAAAGAAGCCCTTTCTGCACTCACGTCACAAACAGAGTCGCTAGTGTGCAAATGATAATTTAGACAAGCCAGATTCATTTTGGAACAAAGTGCTTTGGACTGATGAGACAAAAATTGAGTTATTTGGTCATAACAAAAAGCGCCTTTCATGGCGGAAGAAGAACACCGCATTCCAAGAAAAACACCTGCTACCTACTGTCAAATTTGGTGGAGGTTCCATCATGCTGTGGGGCTGTGTGGCTCGTTCAGGAACTGGGGCCCTTGTTACAGTCGAGGGTCGGATGAATTCAACCCAGTATCAACAAATTCTTCAGGATAATGTTCAAGCATCAGTCACAAAGTTGAAGTTATGCAGGGGTTGGATATTCCAACAAGACAATGACCCAAAACACAGTTCAAAATCTACAAAGGCATTCATGCAGAGGGTGAAGTACAATGTTCTAGAATGGCCGTCACAGTCCCCTGACTTGAATATCATCGAAAATTTATGGGATGATTTGAAGCAGGCTGTCCATGCTCGGCAGCCATCAAATTGAACTGAACTGGAGAGATTTTATATGGAAGAATGGTCAGAAATACCTCCATCCAGAATCCAGACACTCCTCAAAGGCTATAGGAGGACAGCGTCTAGAGGCTGTTAGATTTGCAAAAGGAGGCTCAACTAAGTATTGATGTCATATCTCTGTTGGGGAGCCCAGATTTATGCACCTGCCTCATTTAGTTATGATGCATATTGAATATCTTCTGTTAATCCAATAAACTTAATGTCATTGCTGAAATACTACTGTTTCCATAAGGCTTGTTGTATATTAAAAGGACGTTGCTACTTTGAAAGCTCAGCCAATGAGAAACAAAAATCCAAAGAATTAAGAGGGGTTCCCAAACTTTTTCATATGACTGTATAATAATAATAATAATATGTTTTATTTATGTAGCACCTTCCCATGTTCAAAGCGCTTATGAAGCAGGCATTCGCCTTGTCACACACGTGCCCATGGGAGGCAGCTGAAGGGCTCACAAAGGGGTAATTCCGAGTGCCCATGCAGCACTTCTGCGACACCAGGAAGTGCTGCAGGAAGGTCATCAGGGAGCACCTGGAGCACATCCGAGTGCATTATAAAAGGGGCCACCTCACTCCATTCAGGGAACCAGAGTCGGGTGGAAGAGGACGGAGCTGTGAGGAGTAGAGGCGGAAATAAAAAGAGAAGAAAAGGACTGTGATCCATTATTGTGTAAGCAGGTGCAGAAGGAATTAAAAGTGTGTGTTTTCAACATCTGGCTGTCTCAGTGTCTGTCTGTGTCCGGGCTATCTTTTACATGGCATCCCAGATGGGACTCTATGCCTGTTACAAGGCAGGGACCCAATACAAATAATTTGTAGAGTACCCCAGCACAGCAGTACAAGACATGTACGCATCTGACGCAGCGTGAAGCACGTGCGCTCCCGCTGCACGCACCTACACATACCACAGAGCGCGACTCGGCCAATCAGCCGCCGAAGACCCGCTGAAGCACCACTTTCCCAAGGGGAAGAAGACCGGCAAGGCACAACCCAAAGGCAGCGGGCAATTTGAAAAAGTTCGTCGCCAGGAAGAGGATCGGCATGCCTGAAGAAGCGGCCAGGCCATGGAAGCTGCCTCCGGAAGACAGACTCCAGGAAGTAGGTAACGGACCCGGGGTGGTTTGCTCTGGGATTTGTCATAGCGCTGTTCCGTGTACCTGCCTCGGAGGTATTTGGCTGGCTGAAGACCAGCGGGTGGCAGAGTGCACTGACCTTTCCTCTTTTTCATTGGCAGACCAACCATGGGACATTTTGCCTGGGCGATGATGTCATTTCCGGGCCTGAACACGTCACTTCCAGTTCCGGCCCCCGATGGCACCACTTCCTCTGCTCGGCTTTAAAACTGC
The DNA here is from genome assembly GCA_026402145.1 of Polypterus bichir lapradei. Classification (NCBI taxonomy): domain Eukaryota; kingdom Metazoa; phylum Chordata; class Cladistia; order Polypteriformes; family Polypteridae; genus Polypterus; species Polypterus bichir. The sequence goes on from JANRMT010062857.1 coordinate 34,478,481, forward strand.
CATGCTTGCCTGTACTGTGTTGGACTGAAGTCTGTTAAGACTTGTACCATTTTGAAGAACAAACATCCGTTTTCTCCAGTATACAGGCGGCTGCCCCCAAACCTTTTCTCTATGTTATGTGGAATCCTTTCACAGCCCATACTGGGCATGCATGCATTAGCAGGAAAATCCTTGAAGGGACAGTAACGTCACCAGGCCATGGGATTTATAAAACTGCGGTGATGGATTCAATTATTTGCCTTTAGCTCATGTATGCAGCACTCAAAACACAATTTAAATGTGTACAGGTAAGCAACACAACAGCCAACTATTCTGTGTCCCCCTATGTTGAAATAAGGTTTTCTTCTGTGAAGGTTGACCGATCAGGGAATAGGATGTTGTAATGAGCAGGATCTAATCAGAAGAGGGCCACATAATAAGCACGAGCCAATCAGTGCATGATTATCGTCCATGTTTTCATAAAAGTGCATTTTTGTCTGTCCATACTACAACGCTGAAAGCCGCATTTTCAAAAGTACACACTGTGCTCTGCAGAGTTCTCATGCCCACAGGTTGCTCGCATCTGGCATCACTCCCTTGAACCTGGGACATGGATACTCACGACCGAGGATGGACTGGGCAGTGAGATCTCATAACACAAGAAGAGTTGGTGCAAACTGACTTGTGCTTTTATTGCAAATAAATACGAATAAATAAATTGCAGCGCATTCTTCTTGAAATGAACAAATAAAATTACAATAAAAGCAAGGGTTCATCGTGGGAGATAAAAATCATTATTTTAAGAATAAAAATTTTTATAGCAAAAGGTTCCCCTTTTCCTGCCTGTCCAGTGTGTCTTTCTCCTTCTCTCACCCCTTCGGGTCTTCTCAGCTGGCAGCTGTGAACCTTCTCTCTCAGCCCCTTAGCTTGGACCTTATGGCTTCTACGGGAACTCTGGGAGTCATCTCTGTCACCCCCCCACTCCTCCATGAAGCTCAGCAGGAAACAAGCCACCCCTGGGGGGGCCGTTCTTCTCGCTCCCTCCTGCTTCCTCACACTCCAAATTCTTCTATTCCTTGTACTTTCACCCTTTTCTTTTCTTGTTCTCCCCTTCCTCCCTGTCCTGCATTACTCCCTTGGCTGGGGTTCGCAGTTTTGTTTCTTGTCTGATTTTATGACATTTATTTGTATTAATGTTTCTTTTATTTATTATGAACATTTTTCTTTGTGTTCAGTTGTAAATATTAATGACCAGGATATGTCCCATGTGTTTTGTGGGTGGTTCCCAAGGGGCGGGGCCACCTGCCAATCACCACCAGGAACGGCCCTCCACCCTGTTTATGGCAGGGCCTGCCATAGTTCCTGGTGGTTTACTTCGAACGGGTTAGGTAGTGGAGAGTTTCTTATGAGTATCTGTGCCTTATGATTTTTGAATCTCTGCTCTGTTTGTGACTACGCCTTTGGATTCTGATTTGGGGCTTTGTTTATTCTGATTGCCTTGATTCTCAGACAACTCCTTTGAACTCTTTGGAGCTTCCTATATTGCAGAGGCACTGATTAACTCTTTGAGGGCTGTATATGCTTTCCAAACAACGCAGTTTTCTGAAAAGCACACAAAGCAATAATTTCACGCATAAATCAACATGAAACATTCATTGCACGGTGGCGCAGTGGTAGCACTGCTGCCTCGCAGTAAGGAGACCTGGGTTCGCTTCCCGGGTCCCCCCTGCTTGGAGTTTGCATGTTCTTTCCGTTTCTGCGTGGGTTTCCCACGTGTTTGTGTGGGTTTCTAAAGACATGCAGGTTAGGTGCATTGGTGATGCTAAATTGTCCCTAGTGTGTGCTTGGTGTGTGTGTGTGTACCCTGTGGTGGGCTGGGACTGGCTCCAGCAGACCCCTATGACCCTGTGTTAGGAAATAGCGGGTTGAAAAATGACTGACTGAATGAAATTCGTTGCTGAATGCTGTGGCTGCCAGTTCTCCATGTCTTATGACTTGGGCCGCTCATGGGTGGCACAACGGCTGGCAGGAATGTGTGGCAGGCTGGCTACCAGGCTGTGTTCGCGGTATGGGGGGGGGGGGGGGGGGGGGGGGGGGGGGGGGGGGGGGGCAGCAGCACCAGTTACAGTCGCAGTGCATCACAATCTGCTTTGTACCTCTTAAATAGATAGATAGATAGATGGACAATTTATTAATCGCAAGGGGAAATTCACTTACTCCAGCAGCAGCATACTGATAAAGAACAATATTAAATTAAAGAGTGATAACAATGAAAGTATAACAGACAGATAATAACTTTGTATAATGTTAACGTTTACCCCCCCCGGGTGGAATTGAAGAGTCGCATAGTTTGGGGTCTCCTCAGTCTGTCAGTGGAGCAGGACGGTGACAGCAGTCTGTCTCTGAAGCTGCTCCTCTGTCTGGAGATGATCCTGTTCAGTGGATGCAGTGGATTCTCCATGATTGACAGGAGCCTGCTCAGTGCCCGTCGCTCTGCCACGGATGTCAAACTGTCCAGCTCCGTGCCTACAATAGAGCCTGCCTTCCTCACCAGTTTGTCCAGGCGTGAGGCGTCCTTCTTCTTTATGCTGCCTCCCCAACACACCACCGCGTAGAAGAGGGCGCTCGCCACAACCATCTGATAGAACATCTGCAACATCTTATGTCATCATAAGTGGCGGTCCTGCTAGGCAAACACTGCCATTGGCACGTCAGCTACACAAACACGTTCAGCACCATGATCAGCTGGGGACTAATCAGCTGATGCCAGTACCTCATTTTCGTTTCTGATCTCTAGCTCCAGAGGACTTGCATCAAAATCACAGTTCGACAAGTCAGAGTCTCCAATTCAGAGATAATATGCTAAAAGTCATCCATGGAGTATTTTTCTTTGTGCATTCGCGTTGTTCTCTCGTCAAATGTTGATGCCATCCTTGCAGTTGTTTGCTCTTCACAGTGCATACTTATATATATATATATATATATATATATATATATATATATATATATATATATATATATATACTGTATATAGTAATGCATGTGCACATTGTGGGCAGCTTAAAGGTGATGGTAATTTCCCGCCTGAACACAGGATGGCGCTGTTTACTAACACCTTGTCTCTTCCTCCCTCGTTAGAACAGAAGATTGACGGCTTTACCACCCTTGATTCTGCTTTTGGTGTCCATCCACCTGGACCCGCTTCCTCCTGCTGGAAGTCCTTATCATATGTATATAAACTGCTCAAAAAAATTAAAGAAACACTTTGCAAACACATCAGATCTCAATGGGAAAAAATCCTGCTGGCTATCTCTGCTGATATGGACTGATATGGTGATGTGTTAGGAATGAAAGGATGGCAGCCACAGCGTTTGAGGGAAATGAAAATGATCAACCTACAGAGGGCTAAATTCAAAGACACCCCGAAAATCAAAGGGAAAAAATGATGCGGCAGGCAGGCGAGTCCATTTTGCCGAAATGTCATTGCAGCAACTCCAAATTCAAGAAAACCATAAATTATAACAGATAGCAGGAATCCGATTTGCTAACTAGATCACTAGGATTTTCCCATTTATTGGCTAAACAGACCTGTCTACTCCCATTGGTTGGTTTTGGTTGATTGATTGATTTTTTCCTCCCGTTATTTATAAGCTCTTCTAATTTATGAATTTGAATCAAACACACAGTAACAGTAAGTACAAAGCCCCCAGCTGTAGCACCATCTTTGTGTGTTCCACATGTTCTCCTAATGTCGGTGTGGCTTTTCCTCCTTCATCCCAAAGATGTGTATATGTGTGTGTGTTGGGTTAACTGACCCAGCGTGAGTGACTGTGCCCTATCAAGGCCTGGCACCCGATGCAAGATTGGTTCTCGTCTTGTGCCTAATGTTGCTGGGACAGACAGCAGCTCTCCATGGCTCAAACTGGACCATCAAGTCAGAAAATGGAAGGATAAACTGAATTCTGGGATGTGATTAACTTCCATGGTTGACTCTCCACTCTATATAAGCACCATATCGCACGAGGGAGCTCTGGACGCCTTTCTCATAGTTCAGTTCTGTTCTGTCCGAGGGCCCCCCACCCGCTGATCCCACAGTATTTGAGGAGCCACACCCATTAGGCTTGTGCGTTTTACATACAGTATGTGAACCCACGACTCAAAAATGCAAACAAGTGAGAGTGAACTTAATCCTGTCAGGCGAGGTCAGACCCCCCACCCAATGGTACAAATGTGACCTCGTCTGGCTCCTTAATTGAAGAAAGCATCAGAGGCATTAGCTGACACCGAGTAAGACATGTCAGGCCGCTGAGGACTTGCCTGTGGGTGGCCACTGAACAAAGAGAAGGTTTTTAAGCCTGTTTGCTGGCCCTCATGAAACCATATACCGTGAAGCAGCCCGGCTCTGGGAGTGGGGAGCAACGGGCGCAACCTGCCCAAGTGTTTGAGAAGGATTACATTGTTTACAGCTGAAAAGGCTTGACATGTCCCCAAGTAATTAGTGTCTGTCTGCGCAGTCTCCAAGCCCACCTGCAGTAGGAGCCTAGGGGTGACCTCGGGAGGCGGGGCCACATTGCTCACTCCTTCCTGAAGAGGATAATGATGTCATTCTAAGGGGCGGGCACAGCACGGCTTTTATTTTACTGAAGTTGCTGCCCCTATCAATCTGTGCTACCATTAGTGGGCTTAATCGCCTGCCACTTCTGCTTGGTGTGTACATCTTTTCTCACTCAGTGGGGCCTTTTCTAATTGGTGAAAGGCACTATATACAGTTAACTTGGTTGATCTCCACCTTGGGGGGGGGGGGTAAAATTATGGTATGACATTTTGTGCTGCCGCCTAACAACTTGAGGGACCCTTCCAAACCTCCACATCTCCCCAAACCTGAGTGAATGAGTGAGTGAGGTCAACTGGCATCCCATCCAGGGCTGGTTCTTAATTTGCTGCCAGAATAGGCTCCACTGCTCCTCAACCTCATAATGGAAAACACAGGATCAGAAAATGAAAGGAAGCCTTATAAAAAGAACACAAGATGTAGGAGCGGGTTGGTCGTTTTGCTTTTGTTGTTAATGAGGCTACAAAAAGTCGATCTGTCAGCTGTGTGACCTCTCAGGCAGACTGGGAATATCGAATGTCCTGACCTGAGGGCTAAGAAGCTGGTGCTGGAGCCACAAGGGGGCAGGCTTGAGCTCTCTGGGTGGCCATTTACCAGATGCTCAGCCCAACTGCCACTTGTAACAGTTCACACTGTGGGACTCGCTTCACCTAGGAGGACATCACATTAAAATCTGATTTAATACCAAAAGCAATCACCTTATACAGTAAAGGGAACCTTATATAGTAATAGCCAAATTCTTCATTAGATAGATATGAAAGACACTATATGATAGATTCCTGCAGTGGGTTGGCGCCCTGCCTGGGATTTGTTCCTGCCTTGTGCCCTGTGTTGGCTGGAATTGGCTCTAGTTAGACCCCCATGACACTGTGTTAGGATATAGCAGGTTGGATAATGACAGACTGACTGACTGACTATAGATAAATCGATAGATAGATCTCCCTGAATTTGCAATGGAAAACGTCCTGTGTGGTCCCAATAAGAGCACTCCACTGATCCCAAGAACTTCACACCATCTCCTCTTACTTCATACATCATGAAGACTTTTGAGAGGCCGGTCCTTAAACAGATCAGACCCATGGTCTCAGAACGTCTGCATCGTCTGCAGTTTGCCGGCCAGGCACATACAGGTGTGGTGGATGCTCTCATCTCCATGCTCCACAGAGTCTGTTCCCACTTGGACAAAGCTGGTACTGCAGTCATGGTCGTGTTTTTACTTTTCCAGTATCTTTAACACCATTCAGCCTCATTGACTGGAGGAAAAGCTGTAGGCTTTGAATCTTGATGCCCCCACAATCTCCTGGATCATGGACTACCTGACCAACAGACAGCAGTTTGTGAGGCTGAGGGACTGCGTGTCAGAAATGGTGACGTGTCATACTGGAGCACCTCAGGGAACTGTCCTGTCTCCCTTCTTGTTCACCCCTTTACACAAGTGACATCCAGCGCAACACCATCACTTGTCACCTACAGAAATTCTCAGATGACTCCTCCATCACAGGCTGCTTTAATAATGGAGAAGAGTCAGAGTACAGGAGGCTTGTTCAGGACTTCATCTTGTGGTGCAGGAAGAACAACCTGCAACTCAATATTAACATGACAAAAGAACTGCTGGTGGACATCCGGCATCACAAAAAGCCTCTGAGACCTGTCACTGTCCATTGGAGGGGGACGTGGAAGTGGTGCAGAGCTACAAGTAACTGGGGGTTCACATAAAGAACGAACTGGACTGGTCTGACCACACAATAAGGGCCAGAAGAGACTGGACTTGCTAAGAAGTCTTTTAGGTCTGCTGATATGTGAAGCAAACTGCTGGAAATGTTCTACCAGTCCACAGTAGTCAGTGTTTTGGTCTATGCTGCAGTCTTCTGGGGAAGCAACTTGAGCTCATAAGAAGCACAACGTCTAAACAAACTTATCAGGAAAGCCTTTCATCACAGGGCCAACCCTGGATGCACTAGAAGCTGTTGTGGAAAAGGAAGATGACGGATGCCATCGTTAAAAATCCCCTCCATCCCCACTAGGAGGCACTCTGTTGGAGCACTTTAAGCCACGGGCTAATTTCCACCACAGTATGCTAAGAAGTGTCTCTGGTGGTCTTTTCTTCCCACTGCTATCAGGTAATTCAATGCTTCCATACCATATACCCGTTAAGTTAATTTCTATTTATTTATTTATTTATCAATCGACTGGCCGTATTATTTGTCCTATGAGTCTGCATTCTTGTTTTTTTTACGTTTCTGCTGATGTATGCATTTGAATTTCCCCATGAGACTATCTGAGCTAATCTAATATTATATTATTACGTGTGTAGATTTTATTTTAAATGTAAGTAACCCATAATGACAAACATCACAAACTGAAGTCCCTCAATCATGTGAGTTTTCAGACCTTTTGTTTGGCATTTTGTAGAAGCTCCTTTGGCAACAATTTCAGCTTTGAGTCATCTTGGAAAGCCTCTACAAGATTTACAAAACTGAGATAGGCCAATTATTTCCATTCTCCCTCTCAAACTCCGTAGGATTGGATCAGGAAGTGTCTGTAAACTTCCATCTTCAGGTCTCTCCATACGTGTCCTGTGGGGTTTAAGTCTGTGCTTTGGCTGCCCACTCAAGGACACTTAGAGACGTGTCCTGAAGCCACTCTGGTGTTGTCTTGACTATCTGCTTTGGGTCATTGCTGCCCTTAAAGGTGAACCGCTGTCCCAGTATGAGGTGGTGAGCAGGACCTCTCTGTGTCTGCCTGCATTCATTGCTCGCTCATTTCTGACTTGTCTCTCTGTCCCTGCACCCCCACCAGCAGGCTTCACTGTAAGGATGGTATTGGTCAGGGGATGAGCAGTGCCAGACCTAGTGCTTGGAGTTCTGCCCAAACAATTTAATTTTTGTCTCATCAGACCAGAAAATCTCAAAATGCTTTTGTCAGACTCTTAGTGGGCTGTCACATGCCTTTCACTCAAGAGTGACTTCTCTCTGGCCACTCTACTATAAATGTCTGATCGATGGAGTGCTGCTGAGATGGTTGTCCTTTCAGGGGGGTTCCCCCATCTCAGCAGAGGACTTCTGAGGCTCTGTTAGAGTGACCATTGAGTTTTTGGTCACCTCCTTGGCTAAGGACCTTCTTACTCAGTCACTCAGTTTGGCCAGTTAGCCAAATCCAGAAAGAGTTCTGGTGGGTAGAAACTTCTAACTTCTCCAAATTATTGAGGTCTCTAAGTTTCTGGGAACGCTGGAAGCTTCACAAATGATTTGATCCCCTTGTTCTGATATCTACCTCACCACAGTTTGACCACGATGGTCTACAGAGAGTTCCTTGGACTTCATGGCTTAGTTTTTATCCTGACATGCAGTGCAAATTATGAACCTTCTCTACACCGTGTCACAAGAACTGACAAACAGTCTAAAAAGGTTTGGGGCAGCCTGTTTACGGAAATTTTGCCTCTCACGTTTTGCCTCCATGATATTCCCCCCACCCCAGTAACTTCTAATACCCACACCCAGACGTTTTGAGTGTTGGAAATTTCTAGAAAAAATAAAGTGAATAATCGTTCTCGGTGTTCAAAACTGACTTTCCTAATTTAAACATTTTTGTAGCAAAATGATAAACGGATGCAACAATTTGTTGTGGTCGTTCGTTTGTGTTTGTTGCATGTTGCTGGATTTGATCAACCAATTGCAATGCTTCCCGTCATGATTATGCTTAGTTAACCACTTTTACAACTGGGCCTTCTAAACCAACTGTCCAGACATGTCGTTTGCAGATTTAACGTTTTTCACAGACACAGATTGCATGTTGTTCATCGACTGTTTTCTTTGAAAACACGTAAATGTGGTCGTCATCATCTGTCAGTTTTCTTTTACCTCTAATTGACGAAATTCTTCCTGCCATAGTGAAATTTTATAAGGTTGATTTTAGCTTTAGTCACGATGCAAAAATAACGCTTTCAGTGAGAAAGTAATACACGATGCGGTGAGTGGTGACATAACAGTTTTGATATTGCGCTGTCTGCGAGGTGTTGATGATTCTTTAACACGGTCTTGCACCACCGATAATCAGGCGGCAAAAACTGCACATCTTAAAACGGCTGTAGTGCTGGCCAGAAAAACGAGCGAAATCCAGTGCAGTCGTACAATACTATATCAAATAACACGGATGAAAGTTTAAGTACAATACTCACCTTTTATGGAGGCAGTCACGCATACCATTTTAAGTGGAACACGTTGATCTGTGAGTCGTATAAGAATACTACCCGAGTGAACTTTTTCATTTTCAATGTTGGGTAAAGTTTATTAAATTTTTAATTGCAATTATAGAAATGTACATAAATACCGGGGCAAAATATAGTGGTGGCAAAATGTGGGGAGCGAAATGTGGGGGGCAACTTATCCGGAGGCCGGGGCAGCCACCCATATATTATATCCTGGCTGCAAAATCAGAAGAAATGGTGTACAGATACTGTATGTACAGATCAGAGTCAGTCAGTCAGTCAGTCATCATCCAACCCGCTATATATAACTACAGGGTCACGGAGTCTGCTGGAGCCAATCCCAGCGAGCACAGGGTGCAAGGCAGGAACAAATCCCTGGGCAAGGCGCCACTAAGGACAATTTTTTTTAGGATCGCCAATGCACCTAACCTCCATGTCTTTTGACTGGAGCACCCGGAGGAAACCCACGCAGGCACGGGGAGAACATGCAAACTCCACGCAGGGAGGACCCGGGAAGCGAACCCAGGTCTCCTTAGTCCAAAACAGAACTGACTGGGTAGAGGAAAAATGGCGGCTTTAAAGGCCAGTACAGGAAGTGACATCATCCAAAGGGTTGGAACCGGAAGGGTCCTCATCCATAGGCTTTGACCTGGAAATGTCGTCAACAAAGGGGCCGGAACCAGAAGGGTCTTCGCACATAGGCTCGGGACCGGACGTGACATCATCAGAGGGCCCCAGAACCGGAAGTGACGTCATCAGGGCAGGCGTAATTTTCCATGAACGGTCTGTAGTAAAGTGAGAAAAGGATTCAACGCACTCCGCCAAACCCTGGACTGGTGTCAAATTACTCTCATTCAGGCCTTTTAGCCACCTCCCAAGTGCACGTGTGTGACAACAGGTAAACGTATGCCTTTCTGAGTGACGGCCAACCAATTCAGTTTACTGGCGGTGGACTCCAGTCAGGTTCTAGAAACATCTCAAGGAGATTTTATCGCAAACTAGATGGAGCTGAGCACAATCTGTAGTGCCACAGCAGAGGGCCCGAACACTTCTAGGAATGAGAGAGTTTCAGTTTGTGATTTTTTTGTAAATTTAAAAACCTTTCCGAAGACACATTCTCATTTTTGGTCATTATGAATGACTGAGGGTGTAAACTGATTGGCAAGAATGACAAATTTATCCATTTCAAATTAGGTTAGGGTTAATGACCTTAATTTGTCTTTTTCCCCCCTTGTTTTTTACATCCTTCCTAATGTTTATTTTTAATGATGTTCTGAAGTACCATCTTCCAGCCTGCCATGTAATTAAAGAAACTGGAAAGCCGGCAGGGAGGTGCTGCGGTTGGACCCTGCAACACAATAAAGGTGCGCCGATAGTAAAGAGGTCTCAATATTTTCTATATCCACTGTACCACTAAATGATTGCAGTGCACCATTGGCTGTTTAAGTTAAATGATGAATGTATCTCATTTAGCCCCCATCAGTGCACCCAGAATGTCAGCAAGCCCACCTCAAAAGAGCACCTGATACCCTCACACCGAGGATTATGGGATTGGGAGGCTCATTTTTTTTTTAATCCATACTGCCACATGACCTTCCGACTGCTCATTATGACTTCATTACCCCCAACTCTGGCATGCCGTGCACACGGCCCCCAGCTCATCCTGTCAGATTTATGGGAGTCGTCAGCCTGGTCCAGCAACTGTAAAAGCATTTCACTTACTGGAAGCCACGTTACTCATACGTCGTACACGCAGGCCTCATCCTGTAGGCACATGCAGATGGATTATCTGACAGACGGAATATGCAGATTTAATCCCTAAATCAATAAACATGCAATAATGGAGGGTCGCCTGTACCCTTCCATCACAGCAATTTGTCACAAAAGCACAATGGCCACCGGGAGGATGATGCCGCCGTACGTCTGCCAGCCGAGTAATTTGTTTTGTATCCATCACTGAAAGTCAAAGGGCAGACAGGAGACACGACGTTGTTTTCTTTCCAGAGCCTGCACATGTCATCTGACCTGACGTGAGATACACCGGGGTATGAAGAAATTCAGATCTGGTTGCCCCCCAGATTGGTTAAAGGGTGACATAAATCCCTCACAGACGTGCAAAGGCGTACGGCACTTGGAGCCTTTCTGAAGGAAAGAAAAGACGGGCGAAGATGAAGATCTGAGTTAAGGATCTCGCCAAGTTCTGAGGGAGAGCAGGTGCTAGTAGCCACTCGGGAGTTAGGTTAGGTTAGGGTTAATGACCTTAATTTGTCTTTTTTCCCCCTTGTTTTTTACATCCTTCCTAATGTTTATTTTTAATGATGTTCTGAAGTACCATCATCCAGCCTGCCATGTAATTAAAGAAACTGGAAAGCCGGCAGGGAGGTGCTGCGGTTGGACCCTGTGACTGGTGATTGTTTGTATGGAGTTTGCATGTTCTTCAGTCAGTGATGGGCGATTCAGAAAATGATCCGCTCTTTCTGGACGACTCTTTCCAGTGAGTCATATGAACCGACGTGTGAGCACAAATGAATCGATTCGGCGGAGCTTTAAGAGGAGCGCTGTAGGGTATGCGAGGTGTCGCCAACGTCTTCCATCGGATTTGTGATTCTCGCTCACTTCTGGTTCTTTGGAGTTTGAACTGAATCATTACCGGCCAATGAGAACTCTCACTGTTGATTCACTCATTCTTAATACAAGTACAATACAGTATTGTATTCCAATGAAATTATACTCAAATTCAATTCCCTGGCTTATGTTTATTACGGCAGCAGCTAACGACTGTTTTGTTTTTTTTTTTAGAGATTATCTAGTATTTATTTTTTTGATTAGTCGAAATAATCTAATAAATAACTTAGTCAAAATAATCATTTTGGATAACTCTGTTAAAAATCTAACAAATACCAAAAAAAACGTGAAAAATTTTTATCATTAGAACCCCCTGCTTGCTTCGCTCTCCAACCTCTAAACCGCCTCCCCACGCCTGCACTTCGTGCCGTTCTGAAGAGGGGGGCTGAACGCACCCCAAAGAGACGCGGTCGCTCCTTCGAAACCCCTCTTAAACTCTGATACAATGGGAAACAAATACATTTTTTAACTCCTCTTTGCTTGATCAGCTGCTGGCTGCTGCTGCTTTTGTTCCGCGTGATCAGCATTTCAGGCGGCACTTCGATCGTTTAAAAGCCTGTACAGCACCTGTCCTTTTGTCCTCTTTTCGCTGGTCTGTTATTTCCCCGAGTAATATTTTCCGTTTGTTTGCACTAATGCAATCTTTACTCTCATTGTTTTGAGACTTTCGAATTTTCCTTCTTCCATTATCTCTAACCTGCTCTGCATGTATATCATGTTGCTTGCTTCCAAAGGTTGTAAGTATGATGTAACTTGACCGTCTCATGGGATGTGAAAGTGTCTCTCTGTTTCTCTTCAAAAGATCACATCTGTTGCAGGAAAAAAGTTTTGTCCCAAGATTTTTGTTATATAATAGAGAGATATCAGCACTGTATTCAAGTCAAGTTATTTATAGAGCACATTTAAGGCCACAGAAGTGGTTTCCAAAGTGCTGTATATGAAAATGGTAAAATAAAATCAAAGATTGATAAATAAAAATGTAATAAAAAGACGTTTATGAAAACAATAAATAATTGACAAATAGCAATTAGCAGCACATAAAAACACTTTATTGAGCAACTAAAAACCAGGGAGAAAAAAAAAAGGTGTTTTCAGCAGAGATCTAAAAACGGACTGGGATGGAGCCCCTCTTATCTGAGGAGGAAAGGTTGTTCCAGAGCTGAGGAGCTACCACTGCAAATACACAATAATAATAATAATAATAATACATTTCATTTATATAGTGCCTTTCCAATGCTCAAGGTCAGCGCATGTCTTTAAGCCACGATTGCGGTAAGGCCAGTATCTACTGGTCAGATGATCTCAGGGACCGAGAAGGGGCATAAGAGGCAAGGAGGTCAGGCAGATAGCCCAGGGCTGGGCCAGAACATTTAAACTTTTGAAAATATGCAATATAATTTTAAAATCAATTCTTAGACTGACTGGAAGCCAATCAAGTGAAGCTAAAATAGGAGTGATGTGCTCACGCTTAGGTGACCTCATTAACAGCCTCACAACAGAGTTTTGGACAAACTGCAGGAGAACAGACAAGAGTTCGACTGACACCACCAGACAATGAGCTACAGTAGTCATGACAGAATGAAACGAGAGCACGAATAATCCATCCATCCATCTATTATCCAACCTGCTACATCCTAACTACAGGGTCACGGGGGTCTGCTGGAGCCAATCCCAGCCAACACAGGGTGCAAGGCAGGAAACAAACCCCGGGCAGGGCGCCAGCCCACTGCAGGGCGGGCACACACACACACACACACCAAGCACACACTAGGGACAATTTAGAATCGCCAGTGCACCTAACCTGCATGTCTTTGGACTGTGGGAGGAAACCCATGCAGACAAGGGGAGAACATGCAAACTCCACGCGGGGAGGACCCGGGAAGCAAACCCGGGTCTCCTAACTGTGAGGCAGCAGTGCTACCCACTGCGCCACCCATGCTTTGTATATCCTTTATTAATCTATTTAGTGTTCTATACAGAAAATATTTGTATCCAATGTTACACAACTTGAGCATAGGAAAGGTTCTATACTAATAAAAGTCAGTCATCTTCCAACCAGCTATATCCTAACTACAGGGTCACGGTGGTCTGCTGGAGCCAATCCCAGCTATCACAGGGTGCAAGGCAGGAAACAAACCCTGGGCAGGGTGCCAACCCACCACAGGACACACACACACACGCACCAAGCACACACTAGGGACAATTTAGGATCGCCAATCCACCTAACCTGCATGTCTTTTGGACTGTGGGAGGAAACCCACGCAGACACGGCGAGAACATGCAAACCCCACACAGGGAGGACCCAGGAAGTGAACCCGGGACTCCTTACTGTAAGGCAGTAGCGCTACCGACCGCACCACCGTGCCGCCCCAAGCAGGAATAATGTTGTCCAAATCAGCAAAACAAAGAAAAAGCTCAATTTTTGAAACGGTTCTTAACTGGGAAAAGCAGCTTCTTACAACAGAGTTTATCTGCCTATCCAATGTAAGAATATTGTCGAGGTTCACACCCAGATGTCCTGCAGTGTTTCGCTATGGGCCTGAGTTAATAACAGATGTAGCGGATGCTCCAGATGGACTAAACAGCACAATCTCAGTTTTACTTTGATTTCAGTCAAGAACACTTGACGACATCCAGCTCCAGTATTGTGTAATAAAGTGCAAACAGGAATGCAAGCTCAAAATCTTTCTAAATCAAAATAATTTCAGTTCACGAAGAAATGTTTGATAACAAAAGCCATGCAGTTTAAATCAGATATTACAAGTCAGATCTGCGACATAAGTGCAAAAATGCAAGATCAAGTAATGGTGGAGTTCGTTTGAATCAGAATTCAATAACACACAAACATATAATCTGTCCTTAATAATCATCTGAAGGACGCTGTCGGAGAGCTCAGCAGCAATCTGAGTGTTTCTAGTATTTTATTTTTGGAAAAACTCAACCACACTGCTCTTCCTTTTCCTTAAAAAGAAACATATAAATCATAGTACTTTAGTGGCCTTTTTCACAGTTCATGCGCACGTCTGTGTCACTGGAGTCATACACTTCAGTTTATATGCATATCACATACTGTATATTGATAATAGCTAACTAAAATAAAGTGAGAGCAAAGTAACATATAATATACCTCACGATAATCACTAGCTAACAATATGTTATTCTGCTTATTAAACATTATTTCTGTCACATTATACATTACTTTTAGATCATTTTTTTAAATTAATTATAAGCTTCCTCTGAAACAAAAGTCTTGCTACTCAGCGCTGTAATGTATTGTGTAGAATGCGTGACAAGCACGTTTCCTCTGTATTGTTCCTGCCAGGCACCCATAGTGTAGCTGCTGCCAGGTACTCGTGGCATTGATGTGCAAAACGATTCTTTTTAGTAATTCAATTCATTTCGTTGACTTCACCAAAATGATTCAAATCTATGAATCACTGATTCTTTCACTGCAAAAACAACAAGCTATATTCTAATTTAAAATCTAGAATAGTATCATAACTATTTAACCACTAAACAATATAAAAAGACAACAATAAAATAAGAAATTTACACATAATAATAATAGATCTTCTTTATTGAATTCAGACAATAAATACAATTTCAACAATAAACTGAAAAAAACAACCCTACAATTAGAACCTTAGAATAGTTCACACATCACAGTACAACTTCTGACGCAAACTGCCATACATACGTACGTCATCAGTGAACTGACCTGAGATTCAATGTACTGAGAGTCTCTTGTCTGCAGTTTGTGAAAGAACTTGCAATGGCTCGCCAGACCAGTAGGGGGCATAATGGTTCATTCAATCAGTCAGTGTAGGCCTATCATAGTCACTCAGTCAGAGTGAATGGGAGATGCTTGGCATCATCTACCAAGTCAGTCATTGGCTAGTTG
This sequence comes from Polypterus bichir lapradei, assembly GCA_026402145.1. Lineage (NCBI taxonomy): Eukaryota > Metazoa > Chordata > Cladistia > Polypteriformes > Polypteridae > Polypterus > Polypterus bichir. Next base: position 34,493,805 of record JANRMT010062857.1, read on the forward strand.
TCGTTGTGACTTTTTTACTGATGGTCTATTTCACGAAGACTGCAGACACTTAAGTGGCGTTAATATGACGATCCGGACTGTCGCAGAATGCTATGCAAAACGTAGCACACACTGCACATTCTTCGAAAGACAACAAAAAGATCAAATAAAAAGGCAACACACTTAGAGCAGGTATAAGATACTGGTTGGACCCTAACACTGTGTGGGACTGAGCACGTGCCCACACCTGTGTGTGAGGGTTTCCCAGCTGGGGAATGCATGTACAAGTGTCTTGAGTAAGGGTGTTCTGTGTGCATCTATATGTACGCTTCGGAATACAACTGTGCCCACCCCTGTACTTAGACACACACAACACATCATGTAGCACCTTATGCCGAAGGCCAGGGCTGTTGGGCTTTTTAGTCAGCTCAGCTTCAGCACCTCCACCTCCTTCTGCTTGCCCAGAATGGTGAAATGAACATGAAGGGCGCCAAAGGAGAAGCTTATTGATGTGTAGGGTGTTGCCTGTCATTACCCTCAGGGTACTCTACATTCCCGAAAAAAAAAAAAAGATTACACCATTCGGAGCCAAAAAAGTTTCGTCACATCAATGAAGCTTTTCTTGGATCCTTATGAAGATGATGATTAAAATAATGCTGGTTTTCCAGCACAGGCTTGTCAATTTAATCTATAGGCTGCTACAGGGTAGTATGTATAGATAGATACATAGGTAGGTAGGTGGGTGGGAGAGTAGGTGGGTGGGCATAGGTGGGTTTGTATGTGGGTGGGCATAGGTTGGGCATAGGTAGGTAGGTGGGTTATGGGCTTAGGCAGGATTGGCTGGGTGGGCGTAGGTATGTAGGTAGGTATCTATATGATAGATAGATAGATAGATAGATAGATAGATAGATAGATAGATAGATAGATATGAAGGGCACTATACAATAGATAGATAGATAGATAGATAGATAGATAGATAGATAGATA
>JANRMT010062857.1:34494780-34505981 GCA_026402145.1 Polypterus bichir lapradei
ATAGATAGATAGATAGATAGATAGATAGATAGATAGATAGATAGATAGAACTTTGTATCCCCATAATCATATATAGAGAATACAGTTAATTTCTTTCTTGCATGTACCAGTCTGCATGCAGCATGTCATCTCTCTCTGCCTCGTTATTAGATAGTAGAAGTAAATTACTTTGTAAACTTAGAAGTAGAAGTACCTTTCTTTTTGTATCTTACTTTGAAATTTCTGTCCTCCTTAATGTTATGTTTTGGCAAGTGTTCCTCCCCATGCTACTTTTTTCTATCTTTTTTTATTTTTCAATATTGCTCATTGCTTTCATATATTTTAGTTAACATTTTTTCCATGTATTATTTCTCTAATTATGTATCTTCTGTTAATTTCTTTCTGTTTATTTAATATTTACTTTCTATGTGTATAATCATGTTCACCTATGTTTCTTGTACTTTGTGCGTAAATCCCCCAAGAGGCGGGGCCACCCTTACCTCACTGCTGTTAAAGGCAGGCTGGGAAGGTGAGTTCATTGGGATTCATTGTAAGGCCTTTGGAGGAGTCTGCAGAGTTCTGTTCAGTGAGTATTGCCTTACTTTTTGATTGTTTGAGTATTTTGTAATTTTTCTATTTTATTTTGCTAATAAATCCTCAGCTTAATAAAGATTCCTTGTTCCCTCGCTCTTTAAAAGCCAGGGCTTTACTGTTATCCCCATTATTTTTGACATATAAGTCAGGCTACCTTTGGTGAAGCCTTTTCTGGGCTGGTGAAGGAGGGCCCTGGCCTGTTTATGTGTGTTTTATGAGGCTTCAACCCCTTTTCACCAAATTTTTGATTCCACATCACAGCACTTACCTTGAAAATTCTACTTTAATATTAAATATTATCATCGTTTTATTTAGTAGACATCCAAGGGAAATTATGTAATGGCTAGAAGCGTTTATGACAATGCACTGCTCTGCCCAAGGATGACCTTACACACCTGGAATGTTCTAAATTTAAGGGAGAGACTTGGCCTTCCTGCATCCTTTTAATAGAAAAAGCAATGCTATGTTTCAGCTGGGGTTTGTTCCTGGCTTATGTTTTATTCTTTATTGTCTTTTCTGTTAATTTTGAAATATTATTCATCATGTGTTAATTGTCTAATGTACTTTTTGTTAATATTATTACATTTATTTTTTGTATTGTGTATATGTGCTTAAAGGACACATTCCTTATTGTCTGCATATGGAACCTCAAGAGGTGGGGCCACCGTTATGTCACTGCTGAGGGTCTGCCCTCAGCCTATATGTTTCAGGCTGGGGAACAAGTCCTTCAGAGGTTCATTGTTGTTGGTGGAGAAAGACTTGCAAACAAGTCCACATCTAAAATCTAATAACAAAATCCAAGAAACAAAAGGAAAAAGTAACAAAATCACAGGAAAATTAGCAACAATACTCACTCTTATGAGCCTTTCTCCATTGGACTGGAAAGCTTGTGCCACTAGGGGGCAAACGGAGGGCCAACTGAACTGATTTTATTCAAATTCTTATCCCAACAGTGGGGTCTGGGTTGGAGAAGAAGATGTAACAGCCAAACTCCTCATGAGTTCCCTCTCATGTAAGTCAGAATGAAAATCAAACAAAATGAGGATTAAGAGGAGATGTTCATTCATTTGAGTAGCTACAAATAAGACCAGGAAATGGAGAAAGGAGGAACACAGTCGAGAATCAGGCTATTGTTATATATCAGTGTGAAATGGTGTGTATTTTACTGTTTTTTTTGTTACTATATGTTTGTTGTTGCTGTTGTAATTGTGTGTTGTCCCTTTAAATGTGCTGATGTTACCGGTTTCTTATGGCTGGAGCCCCAGGAGGCGGTGCCACCCTCAGTACTTTAGTAAAACCAGCTCTATTCAACTCGAAACAGGAACAGCACGGCTATTTACTATAGGATAGGGGAATCTACCATTCTGCTATACACAGACACAGCAAACAGGCAGGGTCAGGCCAGGTCAGTGGCCAAGTTATAATGTTCCCTGCATCACCCATCGGGCAGCTGGCGCTTTGTGCGTGACAGTGGTCAGCTTGCAGTTGTTTCTGTGGTGCTGCCAATCTGCAGTTACCTCGGCGACGGACAAGCAACCCATAACAGACATAGCAGTCGCGCTTCTGCAGGTCGTCCCATTGGGCAGAGTCTCAAAATAGTTCAGAAGTCCCACAACATACACAAAGGTTCAAAGGTAAATGCTGAACATCTCAACAAAGCTTACTAGTCCTGTCCACTAAAATAACATCAAGTTGAGTTTTGGAAGTCCCTCAAGTCCTACTGTCTACCACACTACGTGGTCTCTTATTCCAAGTGTCTGTGGTTCTCTGTGTGAAGAAAAACTTCCTAATGTTTGTGTGAAATTCACCCTTCATGAACTCATTATAAAATAACAGTCTCGATCCACTGGACTAATTCACTTCATAATTTTAAACACTTCGCTCAGGTCTCCTCTTCATCTTCTTTTCCTTAAACTGTAAAGGCTCAGCTCTTTTAATCTTTCTTTATAGGGTGGTCCAGATCTAATTATGCAATTTTCATTACTTTATAGGGTGGTCCAGATCTAATTATGCAATTTTCATTACGCTATAACTTATCAAGTTTATTACATAGAAAATCACCTGAAAAATCCCAGACCATCAAGAAATGTGTGAACTGACGACATGAAGAATCATCTTCGGGCCGAACTGGAATCATCCCCACATAAAACAAACTCATCCAAACGATCTGGATCTGCATAATTAGATCTGGACCACCCTGTATAACTCATCCCTGTATCCCTGGAATCGGCCCAGTCGCTCTTCTCTGGACCTTTTCTAGCGCTGCTATGTCCTTTTTGTAGCCTGGAGACCCAAACTGCACACAGGACTCAAGATAAGGCCTCACCAGTGTGTTATAAAGACTTGAACAGAACCTCCTGTGACTTGTGTTACACACATCAAGGCGCTATATAACCTGACAGTCTGTTAGCCTTCTGTCTGGCAGTTCATAGTGTCGAGTCCACTATGACTCCTAAATCCTGCTCATAAGAGGTACTTTTGATGTTCAGACCTCCCACTGCAATACAAATGCTATTCTTCTTCTTCTTATTATTATTATTATTGTGTTCCTAAATTAGCTAAAATGGGCACAGACAGAATTTTTTCTTTCCTTCTCTCTTTATGACAGCATCACAGATCACAAAGAGGCTGTTCTGGGACTGAGAGTCTCATTGCTTCCAAAAATGCCTACTAGAGGGGGAAATCCTGTCAAAATCCCCCTGCTAGATACAAAAAGGGTCACTTCAAATCTTTATAAAATTAAAAAAAACACATTATCACACAAATGATATATAAGTACATGAAGCTCTGTAGAGCACCCAAGGGGAATATATATATAAAAATACTTTTTAAAAACCACACTTATATTAAGTTAAAAAGTGTACTATAAAGTAAAAAATAAGTCTTTCATACATCACTCGTAAAAAAAATAAAAGTGTGGGCACTTTTTGAATGTTGATTGATGAAAAGCGATGTGATGTATGAGAGACTTATTTTTTACTTTTTAGTACACTTTTTAACTTTTTTATATATATATATTATTTTCAACTTTTTAGTCTTCCAAACCGATACTAACGCCACCTATTGGATAATATTCCTATCCATTACTAGCGCCATCTATTGGTGAAATCTTGAACTATTCTTCATATGAAAATTTCATTTCTTAATTGATCAGTTAGTGAAACTGATTATTGATTCATGTATTGTCATCGGAAGTGAGTAAGTGTGCAAAATTTCAAATCATTTGATCAATAGGAAGTGAGTTAAATATCGATTACAAGATTTGTATCAGACAACAAACAGGTGAAGTTCATATAAGCATGGTAATAAAAAAAGGAGTTGCCTGCAAGGGGAATTCAAGGCCAACAAGGCCCAATACACAATCCAATGGCAAATTCAAAAAACAGAGCAAAAGGGTCCAAAAATCCAATGAATCAAAACAACAAAAACACGAGTAACACTCGCCAACTCCCTCGTGTATTCAAGATGAACCAGCAGGAATTATGGGATATCATCGCCTTTATAGAGCTGAGGGCCGTCCCTGGTGGTGATTGACACGTGGCCCCGCCTCCTGGGGAACCACCCACAATACACAATGCGGCTTATACTCACACAAACCAAACAACACCTCACACTAATAAAATACAGAAGTAATATCAAGTTTCAAACATAATTCACAATATAAAATTAAGCAATAGAATTAAACATTCACCAAAAGGACCTGAACCTGGCTGAAATAGAAAAGTAGTGTTATATATGACAGAAAGCTTTGGAGGATCAACTAAACTCCCCAGGATTTTACTTTCACCTCCCACTCCACCTCTTTCCATTGGCTTTTGTGGGTGTCACTCAAGCCCAAACAAGCATGGATGGGCTCACTCCAGACTAATGGCTCCTATTTAACATCAGGCGGAGGGTACAAACAAAGCGGACTTACAGGGAAGGCTTTCCTGGACTTGCAGTTGGAGGAGGACCTGAAAGAAAGAAGACAAATGAGACTGATTAGTGCCTTGTTTCTTATACGTGTTTCACGTTGGATTTTTCCAAGATGGGAGGTGGTCACTGGCAGGCTATCAAATACACCACAGCCCTTATGATAGGGCTTATTATAGATAATCTTGACCACCATGGATGTGAAATGTGTCCTGAGCTTGCTGGTTCAAGGGCTCCATGTTAAGCATGTAACTTAATGTGAAATTCTCAAACCAGCTTGATGCCATTCATTTACTTTTACATTTATTTGCTTTGCAGATGCTTTTATCCAAATGGACCTTATGAACTATAGGGGGCGCATCTGTATCCCAAACACCCAGACACAACCAAACCGCATAGTCATGGGTACAAAGAAAGACCTTTTGATTCAAAACTGTCACAGTTCCATTTAATTTCTTTTCCTTTTCCCACCTCCACTCTCCCACATGCAAGCCTTGTCCCCCTCCTCCTGACTCTGACCCCCTAGATGAGGCAGAGTGGCTACTTTGCAATCTGAACTCCAGAGTATGTCCAATAGAACAGTATTGCCACCTGGAAGCACCTCTAGGTCCAGTGGAACCTCTCTATAGCAGGGGAGCCTGCTCCCAACAGACCCCCCAGCAGCACCCAATGAACCCAAACAGGGCTGCCCACCAAAGCTAAAAATCCCATGCAGCCCTGTGGTGGTCCAAATGGGAGCCACACCAGAGGGACACTGCCACCCAAGTGCACTACGTGAACTCAGAGCCTCGGAAGGCAGTCACCCTCTGTCCTTCCCTCATAATGACCTCCTGACCGGGAAAGGGAACACTTAACCAACCCGGTCCATTCATATCCTTCCCTAATCATGGTTTCCTAGATGTGCAAGGAACCCTCCACTGTGGCTGGGGTGCCAGTTCAACCTGTCTCTTCTATGGCAACTTACAAAAGAGGTCAGCATAATCGAGTAAACATCAGTCTGGGGGACCGTTTGGGAGCAAGTGTGACAGGACAAGGTGACAAAATGGATCATAATAGGTGAAAAACTAAATGCCAGCTGGTGACACTTCTTCACAAAATCCTATTCTGTCCCAGCAAGCATAGGGTGCAAGGCAGGAACAATCCCTGGACACTCACACACACACACACTAAGGCCAAACTATATGATACATGCATGTTTGAAAACCCCAGCGTCTTAACAAACTCCTAACAGTCTGAGGGCGGAAGACACAAACGTGTAAGTGATGGCATCTCATCCACATCCTTCTCTTGTACACCCTTGAAACTCAACCTAAAAAAAAATATCAGCAAAATGGAAATTCACCAAACAAGAGAGTCTTCAGGTGCTTCTTGAACACATTGAGCGAGACAGCAGTTCAAATTAGAGGAGGGCAGCTCATCCCACCAAATCGGAGCTACACATGAAGAGTCTGGATTGAGATGTGATGCCATGCGTGGAAGCATCACCAGACGCCATTCATTAAGGGTCAGGGTTGTGGGGAACCCAGAGTCTCTTTTGACATCAGTAAACAGCCCTGACCTTCAGGGGGGCAACAGTCCATCTATGGCCTACTCACTCACACACTCTACATGATCAATTAGAATGAACCTAACCTGCAGTCCTTTGGGGTGTGGGACGAAAAGCCAAGTACCTGGAGAAATACAACACACAGGTACAGAGAGAACATGGAAAGCTCACAGAGTATTGATTTCCTTTTTTATTTAATTTATTAAAAGCATGAAACTTTCCATACAATCAAGTCAAACTTAACAAAAGTACATCAAATCAAATCAAATCTCACCCCAAAAGAAAGAAAAGAAAGCCAACAATCAGAGCAAAACTGCTGAGAGTAGTAAAGAGAGAAAGGAGTCTTTTCCCCCGAATATAATTGCTTATTCTATAATGTTATTGATTAGATCCTGCCAATTTTTAAAAGGTTTTGTACAGATCGTCTAAGTGAGAATTAGATTTTTTCCAGTTTCAAATAGTATATGACATCAGTTACCCACTGACTTAAAAGAGGTGAGTTAGGATTCTTCCAGTTGAGGAAGACAAGTCTACGTGCTAGAGTATTGATTTCCAAGACAAAAAACTTTACAAATTGTGGACACTAGGGGTCATTGTTGCCCTTTTAAACCCAACAGACAGATGCTCAGGACACAGGGTAAAAGCACTAAGAAGTATTTTAATTCTTCTTCTTTTTATAAACAGTGCCCTACGCACCACAGCCACAATAGCACATCCATCCATCCATCCATTATCCAACCCACTATATCCTAACTACAGGGTCATAGGGGTCTGCTGGAGCCAATCCCAGCCAACACAGGGTGCAAGACAGAAAACAAACCCCGGGCAGGCCACCAGTCCACCGCAGACAGTAACACAGGCAAGAAATACATACAATAAACACAATTCTCTCTTCTCAAGCTTTGTCCACCTCCACCCGACTCTGGCTCCCTTGCTGGGTCTTCAGCAGTCTTTTTTATAGTCCTCGACCTGGAAGTGCTTCTGTCCTTCCGTTCACCTGACCAGAAGTACCTCTGGGCATTTTGTCCCTGTGACTTGGTAGAACTTCCAGACTATGGGTGAGACAGGACTCCCCAGGTTCTTTTGCAGCGTCCCCTGGCAGCACCTATGATATACAGCAGGGCTGTGGTATTAAACTACATGTCTCATAGTCCCCTGCGGGAATCTAGGACACCGCTGCAGTCCAGAGAAGCTACCATCTAGCGTCTTGTGGGAGCTGCCTAAAAAAGCTGCCTTCCCCCATCCTTCTCTCTTAGGGGTGTCTATCTTGGTAGCATTATTTTTCATATTTTATGTTATTTCTGTTCATTTTGTTTATTATTGGTTAATTATGTACTGTCTTTTTAAATGTGCCTCTGTTTCTTGCACTTTGTGGGTGGAGCCCCAAGAGGTGGTGCCAATCTGACATTACCACTCCTGAAGCCTCCCTCTGGCTATTTTAGTCAGCTGAGAAGGCTCAGGAGCTGGTGATCATTCATTTGTCTGGTGAAATTGTAAAGATTATTGTCCATTTGGATTGTGTGTTTTTTTGATGATAATAATAATAGCACCAACAATAATAATAATAATAATAAAAATAATAACAATAATAATACTTCTTTACATGTCAGTCAGTCAGTCATTTTCCAACCCTCTATATCCTAACACAGGGTCACGGGGGTCTGCTGGAGCCAGCCAGCACAGTCCAAAGACATGCAGGTTAGGTGCATTGGCGATCCTAAATTGTTCCTAGTGTGTGCTTGGTGTGTGTGTGCGCCCTGTGGTGGGCTAGCGCCCTGCCCGGGATTTGTTCCTGCCTTGCACCCTGTGCTGGCTGGGATTGGCTCCAGCAGACCCCCCGTGACCCTGTGTTAGGATAGAGTGGGTTGGAAAATGACTGACTGACTGACTTTTCTCACTACTCAAAGTACCTTGCATAGTGATTGGGGAGCCACTTTAACCACCACTGATGTGTAGCACCCACGTGGATGATGTGACGGCAGCCATTTTCCCACCAGTTACACTCACCACTCATTAGCTGTTAGGTGCTGAAGGGGTGAGAGGTAATTAGCCAGTTAGAGACAGGACATGATTAGGGGGCCATAATGACTAGGTTGTGGTGGGCAGTTTAGCCAGGATATTGGGATACACCCTACTCTTTACGAAGGATGGCCAGGAGCCATAGTAATCGGTCTGTTCTTCGATTATTCTTTTGGACTGTGTTTTGGGATTTGTCTGCTGTAGTGCTGCCTTTTACGAAACTGCTGTTATCTATTTTTGCTATTTTTAGCATTTCTCTGCATTTTTTGATTTTTTTTTGTAAATAAATCTTCCATTTATAAAGATCTTTTGTTGTCCTTTAGTTTATAAACCAGGGGTTGACAGTTATCCTCCATCTTGTGTGGACATTTTGTGTCGTTTTGCCATCTCCCCATTTTGGGGCCTGCACTGGCTGAAGCCTGCAGATGGTATCTGTGGCCCAGCTAAGTCAAGGTGCCCTTCTTTTAGGCAGGTTAGCTAATTTTGTGGCCTGCTGCTCAGTTTATTTGTGGAGGTCTTACACCCATTTTCCCTTTGTTAAAACTCCATTTCATGACATTTGTAATCACCTGTCCAAAATTCATAAGATACACCTAAAAGTAGAAGCAAAATCTTCATTGTCCCATGTTATTAGTGGCAGTAGATGCAGTACCTACAGAGCTTTTAATAATGGTAAGGGGCTGAGAAGCTGGTTAACTTAATTTGGAAAAATACAGTAATTAGACACACAATGTTATTCATGCTGAGGCCTCAACTTTTGTTTAACTGTGCAGGGTGGCATCAACATTTCTTTTTTCTCCTTTCTTATCCTGTTCCTGTTTTCCTGGCGACTGCTGTTGGCATCTGAGCAATGCCTGAATGTTGGGGATCACCCTGACACTTCTTTGCAGTGGGTGATGATGCACTCTCAATGTTTTCTCTTTATTTAGTCCAATCATAAGAAAGTTATGTGCTTCCTACCGAATTTGACAAACAGCACCCCAGTGGTGGACACCATCTTCTTGCCACTGGTAGCCACACACTGGAAGTAGCCCGTGTCTGTGGTGTCCAAGTTGCGTATCCTCAGCCGGGATCCGTAGCTCGTGGCCCGAATGGATATCCTCCTGGGCTCCTGGACCACCGGAGCGTCGTTCTTCAGCCATCGAATTACAGGTGTTGGGCTGCCAGACACTTTACAGTGCATCTCTGCCGTCTGCCCGAGCGAGGTGGTTATGTTGTTCATTGGCTCATCCAGCATCAAGAAATGATCTGCGGAAATGAAACACAAATGTATTGCTGTTATAATATACGTCAGACACTACGCAGCAGCCATTGTAAAGGGTTCAATAACACCCGAGAATCCTGGGAACGGAAGAAAACAATTTGTCAAAAAGCCTCCTTCCCAGAAGCGCAGCACACATTTCAAAAATGGGACAAATCTGGACTTTGCTTTTTCAATTTACGGAGACCCCAAAACTCCAAACAATACTCACTGCTAGAATTTGATGTAAAATGTCAGGAATCCCAGAATCACCCAGTGGGGCCTCTAAATGAACCTGTCCTCAAATTACCTAATTGGGGCTTTTCTATAAGGTAAATCTATGGATTACCCACTGAAACTGTGCCCAAATTACCAAAAGGTGTCCCTGGTAGCTTCTCCTAAAAAGAACCATTCAGAACCTCTAGCTGAACCTGTCCTCAATAAATGCTGGCCTTTAATTTAGGCCCCAGATTATGCAGTAGTGGTCTTCACAATGATCTGTCCCCAAATTACCCAGTGGTGGCCTCTCCCAGAAGTTGTCACTAAATCACTTCTAATTAAATCTGTCCCTCCCAAGCAAGTGGCTGCCCTTCCTTGGGGCGGTTCACCTCCTGAGGGCATCTCCTCAGATTTGCCAGTGGTGACCTCCTATTGAAGCTACCCTTGCTAATAAAAATAGTCCTAAATTGCCCAGCAGTAGTTTCTGCTAGAAGCCATTAGTGGTCATTCTTTCAACCTGCCCTCAGGACTCACAAAGTGACCACTTCCCACACAAAAGGCACTGGAGGCCTGCGTTTTCAAAGCAGCAGGCCCACATTGTAATGTGAAGCCAGATTTCCCAGAAGCCACCTCAAATTTCAAAACAGAAGCTTTTTCCTTAGAATTTGTAAGATGAGGTTCTCATTTTTCAGTTTTAGGGCAAGTTTCCAAAATCCCTCTTCCCCCAAAATGTATTGAGACTCTTCCTCGAGGGGTCACAGGTGCAGTTAAAACCAAAAATGAACAAAAAAATTTGTGTCATTATACAGGGATTGTGTCACCTAAGACCTCCAAAAATGATTTATGGTGAAAGGCACAGTGTAGTGATTAGCAATTCAATTCACTTTACTGATTCGATTTTTTAAACTATCCATTTAAGTGAATCAATTCTTTTGATTCATTTACAGCTTTGTCCCCCTTCTAATCACATCACAAATCTGTAATTAATAATTTGTACATTAACTTGATATATAGAATATGTCTGTGTGTATATATATACATAATATCAATGTTTCTTAATTTATACATAATTAATCATATATCTAATTATTCTTATAAAATTAATTATATATAATTATTTACATATAATCTTTCTCACTATATCTATCTATCTATCTATCTATATCTATATATATCTATATATATATATATATATATATATATATATAAATATATATATAAAATCCAACATCTGTCTGTATGTCTGTCTGCTTTTCATGAGAGAACACTCACACAGGAGCCAATGTGGAATCTCTTCTTTATCTATCATGCACATCTTTGGAGATCTGGGAGAAAAATCATAGGACTTGGAAGTAAAATCCAGGCACGTAAGGGGTGAACATGAAAACTCCGCAAAAACAAGGGCGTAGAGGTACATTAAAGGGAATTAAAATTTTGATCCCATATACATATATACCTTCCTCCCTCTCTAAGTCGCTTATAGACAGTAGCAAAGTCTACTGTATCTCTAACTTGGTAGATACATAGATAGATAAATGTGAAAGGCACTATATAAGACATTGATAGATACATACACAGGCACTATAATGATAGATTAAAAGGCACTTTATCATAGATAGATAGATAGATGTGAAGGGCACAATATGATAGATAGATAGATAGATAGATAGATAGATAGATAGATAGATAGAT
>JANRMT010062857.1:34511839-34556812 GCA_026402145.1 Polypterus bichir lapradei
TAGATAGTGACACCACCAGGGGGAGCTCCAGCTCCCCAAACCCAACACAGACAGGGTTTGGACACAAGTCTCTATAAAACAAGAGGATTTGTATTCATACAGAAAACACAAGCAACTCTTTGCCTCTTCTTCTTCTCTTCCTCTCTCTCACTGTCTCTCCACTCCTCCCAGCTAGCTTCATCCTCCTTCCTCCTGACTCTGGCTCTCTGAGTTGAGGCAGGGGATTTCTTTTATGTAACACACAGGAGTACTCGAGGTGTTCCATAAGCGTGATCCAGAAGAAATTCTGGGTGAGGTGGACAGTCCCTGCATCACCCCTGGAACACAACAGGGCTGAGCTAGCAATCTCCAATTCCCCCGTGGGAATCTGTTTTGCTGTAGCAACCCAGGGAGGCTGCCACCTAGCAATCCGGAGGAGGTAATGCCCTGTGCAAGCTCTCCCCCACCAGTCCTTCCAATATGAAGGTGTTCTGGCCGGGTAAGGGTCCCCGGCCATCCGCCACAATAGATAGATAGATAGATAGATAGATAGGAAAGGCATTATATGATAGATAGATAGATAGATAGATAGATAGATAGATAGATAAAATTATAAAATTCTAAGTTGTACTTATCATGGAATATTGTTCTGCTGATAATGTATTTATCTGTTCTTTACGTCATGTCCCCCCATTCCTATCATGCTGAGCCTAAGGGGGCGGGGCCTCAGATGTTGCAGTTATGTGATGCCCCCCAGGACTTTATAAAGCCTTCTCCTGTTGCACTGCAGTTCCTTTGATATTGTAATTAAATCTTCTCTTATTTAGGTTTGTATTTGGACTGAGGATTGTAGGTGAACGTTTCCGATTTTCTGTTATTTTGGACATTGGGTTTATTTGAAGTGTAAGAGTCTGGGATTGTGAACTAACTTTTTACACCATTTTAGGCATTTCTTTTTTGACACAATTTTGTTTTTGTTCTTATTTTTGAATTGTTGAAAATAAAGCTTATAAACTTAAAGGTACTTTCTTTTTATTTTGTAGGCCAGAGGCTTCACAGTTCCTCTCCCCCCAGGTTATGATAACCCTGTGCTTTAATATTTTTCTTGTTATTTAACAAGACTTTTGCAAATAAACTTTTGTCTCATATAGTTAATGGGAATGAGGATTTCATTGTTGCTCTTAGTTTTTCAATATTTTTTGTCATTTCCAAATACTTCAAAAATATTTGTCTCGTTTTCCGACACTGTCTTGTGGTGTGGTCACCACCACATCACTAAGGAGTTTGTAGAGTAAACTGCAATGTGGGCTTAAAAGGTCAGCCTCAGCCATTCTAAGGTACCCCAAATTGAATAAAAACTGTGAGCTTAGCAAGTGTGTTTTGTTTCTGAATTACTAGCATAAAGACTTTCTTGATTTGCTGCTAGCCTATAATTTATAGTTTTGTTGAAGGATCGGCGAAAGATCTAATGGATGTAAGGTTTGTTACCAACTCACGGTTCTTCTCCTGGTTCCTTTTCAGTCCTCCTGCTTTCTGACATTTTGGAATTCAAACCTTCTACTGTTTTTTGTTGGACTTATGCAGGTCAAAAGCCTCTTTCTAGAGTTTGGGACATGACTGATTGTTTTGGTAGACCTTTGTGGTGTGCTGGTTTGGGGTCCTACCACAGTTTTTGAATATGGAGCGCCCTGGCAGATCAGAGGACATGGCATCCTGCATACAATACAATCTGAATGGCACAGAAAGCTCTCCATGACTATAATGATTACATTAAGCAAATATTACAAATCACAAACAATAATTAATAATAATGCATGACAATTATACATAACTCCATCCATCCATCATCCAACCTGCTATAATCCTAACACAGGGTCAAGGGGGTCTGCTGGAGCCAATCCCAGCCAACACAGGGCATTATACAAAACTAAATAAGGAAAAATAAGATTCACAAGAGTAATTCCCCTCGGAGCGCCTCAGGGTGCAATGTGTGAGGCACCAGGCAGGCCAGGAAGAACGGTAATTCTAATGACGGAGAAGAAGGCTCTTATCTGCTCAACCTCGAGCGCACACACACACACACACACACCTCCCCCATGTAATCCTTCTGTTTATTTGTAAGCGGCAGCCACAACCAACATAAATATGGCATTCATCCTGCTATCTGTGAAGAATGCATGGAAAGATGTGGCCAGAGTTAAGCGCAGCATCTCCGCTCCAGAGTTCAGCTCCATCTGTGCACAATGCGGCCTTTCTTCCACAGTTTCAGGGCTGGTTGGGATTCTTTCTAAACAGCACAAGGTGGGCTGCTGATCTTGGCATCTCGCAGCTGCTTGTTTTACATGAAATGGAAGGGCCAAAGGTGGAAAGTAGGCTGGCACAGCCTCACGGTGTTCTGTGCCAAGGACTAGGAAAGCGCAATGTAGAAGGCACTGAGATGGAGGGCCTAAATCATTAGAGACGGGGCAAAGGGTTTTGTCCAGGGGTGGTCAATTCATTAGGTGACATAGGCAGCACCCTAGGGGATGTGCATTCCGGACATCAAGGTGGACCCACCGTCCCCAGGTCATTAAATTCTGATGATACTGAGTGGGCACCGTTTATGAAAGTAAAAGTGCATGTACTGCATACACCAAGGGGCACGCACAGAATATGCACAAGGGGGCGGCGTTTAAATTGAAAGGACACCCGGTCTGGACCACCACTTCACAGGTCATCAAAGGCTAACAGTACCGACTACCTGTTATGGACAACGAAGGATGATGTCTGTCAACCCCACCTAATGGGTTTTGAAAGACACGGTACACAGGAAAGCTGACGGGGACTTCCATATCATGTGAATAGGGCTCCTTTTAGGGGTCACTGGGGGGTACGCTTCCCCCTCCATCACTAAGACAGATAACCTAATTTAAAGTGTCCATAATACTGTATTAGGTGGCATAGGGGCACAGAAGAAACAATAGTCTGGAGAAGTCTCTGTATCAGATGACATCAAGACACAGGAAAAAAGATTTAGGGGTCAGTAGGGCTTTACCCTAACCCTCAGGAAAACTAACAACTGAGAGGAACACAATCATTTTCTTAGACCACCGTAATCAGAAAAGACAGGGGGAGGGCAGCTTTTAGGCCAGTGATTCTTAAACCTTTTTTGAGTCATGCACCCCTTTAAGAATCTGATGAAAGCTATGGACCCCCTTCCCCAGAAATATGCACATAAACACACACACTTGCACGTGCATTTCTCCCTAAATTCTTGTGAGAAAAATAATATGTGAGAAAAATAACAGCGAGAGATGCAACACACGAGAAAAATTATGTGAGAAAGTTCACAAGAGAAAAAACAAAACGGTCGTCCTGTATAGTGAATATAAATGCTCATTTTTATCTGACCATCACGGACCCCCTGAAACCCATCTATGGACCACCTAGGTATCCATGAACCCCAGGTTAAGAACCTCTGTTTTAGGGGGTCACTAAGAGGTTACCATTCCCACAAGAAAATACTGGATTAAGAGAGACTGGATATATGAAAAAAAAAAACCTATATAGGGTGGCAGAGGGTTGCTAGGGGCAATAAGGAATCAGGACTCTTAACCTATGAATGAAGGATAGGGGCGGGTCTTTAATTCAAAAGCTCAATTCCTTGCATCTGTGTGCGCAGGGGTTGCTGGTAGACCACAACTGAAAAACCTAATGGTACAATACCAGTAATTTGTTATTTTCATCACTGGAATCAAGTGATAGTTTTCAAAGACCGTGCATTCAGCTCTTCGCTCTTTCACTCTCCAACATGCCGAAGACTTCATGGGGTACAACAACCCCACCCCATGCTTTGACTCATTTGAGACTACATGTGGGACCCCGCCCAAACCCCTCTCCCATGCATCAATAAACTTAAGACTACAAGGCGGTCAAATGTGATTCAACATACTGCAGACGTATAGGGGGCTTGACAAGCTTCAACACACTGGCAGCTTCACGTGGAAGTTTGACTCTTTGGGTGCTCCAGGGAGTCTGGAGTGTTTTTGAGTTATCCACTTTTTCCTTTAGTGCTGTTATGGTACCGGTAGAGAGCTCTGAAAGCTGCTATCAATACTACAGTCTTCTCTGAACTATTAATGCTGTCTTGATTTAAAGCCTATGATCTGATAAACTCCATCAATTCAGAAGACTTTAGATAGCGGCCACCTCTGCAAAGTGACCTCTGGTTGTGGGTTTATTACGGCAAAAAATCAAGTGGCATGGCAGAAAGAGAAAGAAGAGCAGTGAGCATCTGCTGAGCAGCAAGCAAATCACAGAGGCTGATGATGTGATGAAGAAGACTATAATAGGAATAAGACTGTCATGACTGAGGAACCCCAAAAGCACAAAAGTGCCAAGAGCATTTTCAAAAATAGCCCTCTAGGGGGGGAAATACTGTCATACCCTGACTAGATACAAGAAAGTGCCTCAAAAATCTTTAAAAATAAAAGGTTCATTGGCTTAAAAGGTGGAATTCAATCACAGTCAACAAGTCCCAAATCAGAATCCAAAGGAAAACACAAAAGGCAATAGCAAGGTGCAGTAAATACAAGAAACTCTCCACTCCCTAATGTGTTTGAAATGAACCGCCAGGAACTATGGAAAGCCCTCCCAAAAATAGTGTGGAGGGCCGTTGCTGGCAGTGATTGGCAGGTGGGCCCGTCCCTTGATGAACCACCCACAGAACACATGGGACATAACTTGGGCCATTCCCCTTTACAAATAAACACAAAGAAATATGTACATCTCTCTATATGTAAAACTCAACGTCTGTCTGTCTTTCATGAGAGGACTACTTAATGGATTTAGATCAGGTACCTTGTCTCTGCTTAGCTAGCAATATCTGTTTGTTTATTGATTTTTAAAGTTTGTCCTGTTTCACTACTACGCGGTCGGAGCTGCAGGGGACAGCTAGTAATAAATAAAATAAGCATTAATACAAATAAATGGCATAACATTAAACAATACAAAAAAGAAACACAACTATGAACCCCTGCCAGGGGAGAAATGCTGGCTGAGACAGGACAAAGATGAAGAAGAAAGTGAAAAAGAAGAATCTATATCTATATATAGATAGATAGACAGATATTAAACACTCTGTCTGTCTATCTATGATACTTAAACAACAAACTGAAATGGATACTCACTGAAAGGCACCATATAATATACAGATTGACATATCCAGCTATTAAAATTTATTGGGGAGAAATGCAGGATTATAATACTTTGCCTTTTCTACCTAGTTTTTATATACTACACTTCATATCTAACTATATAACATAATGTCCTATTTATATGTTTATTGTATAAAGCCTTTCATATCTATCTGTCAATCTATCTATACATTATTGGGACAACAAATTTAAACTTATATTAACTGAAAGCCACTATATAATATACAAATTGATATATCTATTAAAGTTTATTGGGGAGAATTGCACTAATGCATTATAGTATTTTCCCTTTTCTACCTAGTTTTTATATAGTGCCTTTCATATCTAACTATATAACATAATGTCTTATTTATCTATGTTTCCTATATAAAGCCCTGCAAATCTATCTATATGTAACAAATTTAAACTGATAATCACTAAAAGGCACTACATAATAAACTGATAGATTTATCCACCAATCAAAGTGTATTGGAAAGAAATGCAGGAATCTGTTTTTGTAGAACTATCTAAGGTGCTTTTTACTTCTATCTTCTTCTTTTGGCAGCTCCCGTTAGGGATTGCCACAGCAGATCATCTTCTTCCGTATCTTTTTGTCCTCTGTATCTTGTTCTGTTAACTTTTCACTTCTTTCTATCTATAGAAAATACTGCTTTCTCTGTTTATTTTATAATGACTTACATATCTGTCTACCTACCAATTAAATGCCTTATTTATCTCTGTCTGTTATATATAGCCTTTTATATCTATCTACATAATAAAGCTCCTTTTCTGTCAATGATATAGTGCATTTCATATCTATCTATCCATCTGTATGATCGCAGGATTTTTCAGTTTATATATATTGCCTTTCATATTTCTATATATAGCGCCCTTGTCCAGCTGTTCTGTGATTTGGGGGGTCACCTTCTAGAAGAGCCACCTCTTGACAGGCGCTACAGTTTGTCGCGGGCCGCTCTAGCGCACACACGCCTCATAAAGACTCGCCAGTCGACATAAACGTCTTTGAGAGGTGGTCCGTAAAACCCCCAGAGACATCGAGCGGGCATGGAGACTCATCTAGGAGTGCAACCGCGTTTCTGACTACTTGAGGTGACCCCATCACTTGTCCTTGACGGCCACCCTGCCTTCCTGTCCCTCTGAATTAGCACCCCCGCCGACCCCCCTGCCGCGCTCGCCTGGCTCTCATTAGCCCGCACCCTCGGCCTTCGGTCGGTATTCGCAGCTGCTCGCCGGACGACCCTCGCACTTTGCGCGTTCCCCTGATCCCCTCGACCTCGCCAGCCAGCCGCTCGGTTCCCATTATGGCGCCCGCTCGAGTGCAGCTGATAATTGTGCCTAATAGCAGGCAGTTAAGCGATTGCTCTGGGAATTTTAGAATTCTATTAGGCCAACTTGAAAGCGCCATCCTGCCAAGGTACATTTTCACGGTCGTGGAGCAGGAGCGCAAGGGATGCTCGTGCAATGAGATTAGACAGATTAGATAAATGAGATCGCATTAAACTCGAAATGGCTTGTTTTCATTAAAGCCAGCCCAGTGTTTGCCTTTTTTTCTTCTTTTGTTAAATTTAGCAATGAAGCGCCAAATCGTTTCCAGAGCAAACGCCCTCGAGTCCTTTCGTCCTAGTTTGTGAAAAGAAGTAAGCGGAGCATCTGGTTGGGCCGCCTTAAATCTCAAACTCTCTTTTCATAACCTTAAAACGATGAGCACATGACAAGCTGGGGCTATAAAAAAATCATGCATTAATATAGCGCCTTTCGCAATGGACAAATCAAAGCACTTTACATGAGCAATACTCGTGGAGAAACAAAGGCTGAGAGAAAGACAGTTATCGCGCTAATGGATAATATAGGCAATTCAAGTAAATCTGGCAATCGTTATTTTATATAGCGCCTTTCACAATGGATTTCCTATCTAAACTCCTAATCTTAACTCATCTTAAGGTCAGGGAGAGAAACAAAGAAAAAAAAGAAAAGAATGAGAGACAGTCACAGACACTTCAATAACAAAAGTCCATTTTGTGAGCTTTATGTTATATAGCGCCTTTCACCGTGGGTACCAACTGAAAGCACATAACATTAGCCCAACTTCCAGAGACAGACAGAGAGCATCAGGGTGTTACATAGTCAGGCGAAGGCTATAACGGCTTTACTTGCAGTCAATTAAGGAACATTTGTGTAATATAGTGCCTTTCACTGCGGGTATCCTCTTGCAACATTTAAATTTAACCCAAGGTGTGGAGACAATGAGTTGGAGAGTGAAAGGCAAAACGTCAGTAAGTGAATGAGTCGGTGAAGGTTACGGTCACGTCAATGGCTGTAAATTTATTTGCCTTTATGATTTATAGTGCCTTTCACTTGTGGAGAGAAATAGGGTAAATTAATAACATGTATTAATCAGGAAAAAGGGGATATTCACATCAACGACCGTCAATGAAGCAATGGTTGTTATATAGTGCCCCTCACAGAGCATGAGAAATTAGCCCGTGTCACGCATGCGCGTTAGAGAAGACCGCCTCGTAGGCTCAGTGGAGCACAGGGTGCCCCGCCGCTAACCCCGCCCCTTCCGGTCGAGCCGACATGAAATCCCAGGCATCATGTTATTACTGTGGCCGGAGCAATCTGTCGGGCGGAACTTCGCGAGAGCGAGTGCAACCTTTGCTTATCTGAGGTTCCCGCTGAGGGGACGCCCGCAGACGAGCGTTATTTGTGTTTATTTCATTTTAATTTTGCTGTTTACGGATAATAAAAGGGGCGATCCGGTTGGCGTCCCAAAATTTGCTCATTGCATCCAGACCTGTCTTTCCCGCACCCGGTCACACCCTGCTTGTAGTCGCAAACGTAGACGCAGACTTTGGGGGTTAGCGGATTTGGGGGCACTAATATGTTGTTTAAGCAAGCAAAGGGTGCAGCCACTTTAGTTGCAGTGAATGAACGAAACTTTGTTATATAGTGCCTTTCACTTTGGGCACTCTCTTCTATAATTTGACATTAGCCCAGCCCAGGAGGAAGTAAATAGTAGTAGGATGTTGTACCGTGTTACCTATTATGGATTTAGTGAGAAGTCAAACTAAATGACACCTTTTATTGGATAACTAAAAACTACAGTATACAAGCTTTCAAGGCAACTCAGGCCCCTTCTTCAGGCATAATGGAATACAGAGACTGGAATTCTCTTTGTTTATGTAGACACCATCAGGGCATATACAACATTGGAAAACCTTTAAGTGAGACATCTTAGATGTAAAAACAATTAATTGAGCTCTCCAGGCTAAGATTCGTTAAGCAAGAGAGGAGAACAACATCTAGTCGAGATCTTTTGATAAGATAAACTGTCCAACAGAGTCTTTTGAAGTTTCTGATTAGATTTTCAATACAATGGAAATTGTGCCTGTTCCCTTTCGCCTCATTGTTACACATCAACAGCAGTCAAGTAAGTAACTATTAGGTTATATAGTGCCTTTCGCAGTGAGTAACATCTGAAAATATTTAACATTAGCTCAGCTTGCACAAAGAAAATGGAATAGAGCATAAATAGTGTTATGTGATTGGGCAAAAGGGAGGATTGTCATTTCAGCAAAAGTCACATACTGTAAGCAGTCTTCATTTTATATAGTGCCTTTCATCATGGTGATTTACATAGGTTATAGAAAGTAAGTAGATGTTTAGCAACTAGATAAAAATGAAGAATTAACATTATGGCCACCAGGGGGCACAACAGCTCCCCAAACCCGAGGTACTCGTGGGTCTCTGCAACACACAAGGCTTTATTGCCAAGGGGGAATACGTTTTACCCATTTTTCACCAGCACCAAGCACAGTACGATAAACAGCACACAGCAGTTTTCTTCACTTCCGTTTGCCTCCAGTCCTCTTCCTCCTGACACTGGCTCCTTTTAACCCACACCCGGAAGCACTCCAGGTGGCTCATTAGTGAAGTACTCTCGGGTGTGGCAGAAGCCTGATAAAGTATGGCTCTGCATTTCCCCCTGGCGGCACCCACAGAACCCAACAGGGCTGTCCCGTCTGCCAAGTCCCATGTTGCCTTGTGGGAATCCGAGGCACCGCTGCAATCCTAGGGGGCCGCCCTCTAGCAACCCAAGGGTGGTACTGTCTTGTGCATGTTCTCTCCCCAGATTCTTCTAGTTCACAGGCGTCCCGGCTGGGTAAGGGCCCTGGCTGTCCGCCACAACATATTAAATAGGCATTCAAAACTTTTCAGTTCACAGTAAATTAACTAATCTTTATGCTGTATAGTGCCTTTTACACTGGAGCACGCTGCCATCCAGTGTACAAGCATAGGAGACATCTAGTGAAGTGGACAGAGTCTCCGATTTTCCAACAGCTTTAAATCCACCTCCTTACCTTTACGCCTTCACCTTCGTGTGGCACCCAAAGTCCTGCGCAAAATGCTGCAGCAAGTGGGAATCATATGTCACCAGTGCCTTTGTGTGCCTGTCCTTTTTCAGCTGTGTGTGTTTGATTACTATGTAACATGCCCATGGCAGCCATAAGCATCTGCAAAGTTCTGAAAATGGCACCTGGCGCAAAGCTTAACACCTTGACTCCACCCCCTCATTCACAGAAATGCAAGCTGGCAGAGACTGGCGCATCAGGGCACCCACATCCCTGCACTTTGTTAGTCTGCTCAGTTTAATAATAGCTCTGGAGGAACGTCATTAACATAAGAAGTGCGTACCTCTTTCTGCTTCTCCAGAGACGTTCCATTTCGAAGCAGCCAGGACGTTGGCATCATCGGGTGACTCCATCCCTGTGGGAAGAAAGCATATGTGGTTACTCCAAGAGGCTTCCAGACTGACTGATAATAAACATGCAAAGGGTCTGATGGCAGGACGCCCATTGAGACCCCCCCACTCCCAGCCCCCTTTACTCCTCTAAAGCAAAGTGAGCACTAATGCCACCTCTTTTAATACTGCATTCAAGAGGCTGAAGGTGCAGGCGCTGTCAGGGTGGCACACCCTAGGGGTAGTGGGTCCTCTGGCGAAGTGAGGGGGGTTCACGTTATAGTTAAATAGAAGCTTCTTCTTTCCATTATCCATCTCAGCAACATAAGGCAGAGTCAACCCCCTAAATGGGATGCCACTCCAGTGAGGTGGCACATTTATTCACAGACATCAGTGAGCTTGGATGCGAGTCCATCACAGGGGGCACATTCCTTCAACTCCTGACAAATTTACAGTCGCTGCTTTAGCTGACCTGCATGTCTTTGTAGGGGGGCAAGAAAGCTGAGGATATGAACATGGAGAGAACAAAAAGACCAGTCCCGAAATCGCACCTGGGTCACTAGACCTGCCAGTCAGCAGCGCTAACTACTGTGCAGTCAACAGCCGAACACGCTAATGTCTGTCTAACAGGGGGTGAGCAAAGAACTGGCGGGCACAAGATCTAGTTTCAAATCCTACATTCAAAATTCTGGTTGGCACCAGGTAGTGGGTTGTTTGTAATTGTGGCCAGTTAATGCCAACTAATACACATCCTGGCTGGCTGATGGCTGAAACACTCAGGGAAGAAAATTAATAAAACAGGAGATGGCAGCAGATGAAGTACACAAAGATTTATTTGGAATCATTGGGCACTCAGTTTTGGAGCCGGGCACACAGATCTTCACCTGTCTTGTGATGGCGTTGCCCTGCGTAAGGCGCTAGATAAGATCAGATGTAAAGGGTGTGTCTAGAATGTGGTGAGACAAGACATGTGGGGATGAAGTAGGGCACAAGAGGCAGTCTGGGTGGGCACAAGGTGGCACATCTCTTCCAGTATACAGAGAGATTCTGCTAAGACTGTTGCATGTTTCTCAGGTTTGAAAGCTGGCATTGAATTTTATTCTTGTAAAGTACCTGTGATGGTGCCAGCTATGAAGGACTCTATAGAAAAAAAAAAGAATGCTTAATAACAGGCACCACAAACTGGGCACTGACCATAGATTTGGGAAACGATTCAGCCAGCAGGCAGCCAAGCACAAGTGTGCAGGCCTGAGCAGCACTGGCGGTCCGGCGACCCACCGGGGTGCCACACAGTGAGCTATTAGAGAAGTGAAGCAGCTGGGATTGAGACGAGCCCTGCGAGTGTCACGCAGTTAAGTATGTGCTAATTTGCTATAAAGCAGGTTGTGGTCTGCCCACGGGGGGTCCTGGCAGAGTGAGGGAGCCCACCAGTGTGGCCACAGGAATGCTGCTGATGAGGATTAAGACAAGATTAACGCCTGGTATTGGCACGCTGGAAGCAGCTGGCCCTGAACAGGTGGCAGAAGGACAGTTGTGCAAATTGAGGCCCTGATGGGCAGGCGTGCCCGTTGCCTGCTCGTCCATGCCAAAAAGGATCCTGCGCCGCCTGAGGCTTATGGCCGCTTAGAATGCAGACTGAGGTCAGTGAATTCCAACGGGTGAAAGCCAAAATCTTAAGATGGTGAGAACACGGAATAGAGAAGCAATGAGACCACCGACTTGCACAAGTCATTATATAATATATCGCCTTTCACAGTACACACCACAGAGAGGGTACAAGAGAGGCAAATAGCTCCAGTGTGCATCACTAAAATAATGGTGTGGAGAGTAATGACAAAATTAGGGTTAGCGCGTCTTTATAATAAGATATCACGCCCTTCATAGTGCGCCTGAAAGAAGAACACAACGTCCTAAAACAGGACACAGACAGGAAGTAACCCTGGACCCACACAGAGACAGGGAGAACATGCAAACTGCACACAGGATTTGAACGCCAAGTGCACCAGCCATACTTTATTCCATATAGCGCCTTTATGTAATATACCATTATAAAATGTATGAGAAATATAAACAATGGAAAATGAAGCACATTCAAAAGTCCGTTTATTTCAGTTTATTTCTGAGGACTGCTTTGCACCGTGTACAGGCTCAAAGTGCTTGCATGCAAGGTTTATAAATCCATATTTTTATATAGCGCCTTTCAGGGTGAACACTATTTAAACATGCTTTCAATAAGAAATACATAGGGAACGAACCAAACGGTACGCTCTGCAGCCAAAAAATAGGCACCAGACAAATGAAATGTTCAGTCTGGATGTGATATAGCGCCTGTCACAATGAACACTATGAGAGTCAGTCAGTCAGTCAACCCGCTATATCCTAACACAGGGTCACAGGGGTCTGCTAGAGGAAAAAAAGAAAAGTGCACCCTTGATAAAGGGAATGGGCTCAAGAACATCTGTTCCATATACTGGACGTCATGATAGCACAATGTGTAGGGCTGCTGTTTCACAGATCCTGGGTTTGAATCCCAAGCCTGGATGTTGTCTGTGCGGAGCCTGCATGTTCTCCCAGCGTCTCTGGGTTTCCTTTCACATCCTCAAAGGTGTGTAGCTTAGGCTGACTGGTAAATTCCAAATTTTGTTCAGTGTGTGTGTGGGCCACGGAGCCATTGCCCTGCCGTGCATCCAAGGTGCAAAATACGAAATCTTAACCCTTTGGACATTCTGAAATCTTAAAAATCAAAACTGAGAGGGAGTCCCTGAAAATCAATTTTAAAAACATATTATGGTGTCCTATGTCACTCAGTCTGCGAGACAATACTGTAGTAACCAGCAGACAGTGGTGCAGCTCAGCAGCGTGAAGAGAACTGCAGTGAGGACTGTTGGCAAGTGTGCAACGGAAGGGGCGGGGCCACACACTCGAGTGGCAGAGTAACAGGTGGGGTTAGATGCTTGAGTGGCAGCACGATGGGCAGGGCTAGATGCTTAAATGAACACAGGATAGGCGGGGCTATGCATTTGAGTGGCAACATGATAAGGTGAAAACCTAAATGACAGCATGATGGGCGGGGTTAGATAGATAGTTGAGTGGCATCAGTCCGTTGATGTCGGGTATTTTATTGTACTTGATGATGTTATCCTATAGTTAGAAATTGATTCATCTTGAGGAAAGTATTATTTGTCATTAAGGAGTAAGTTTTATGTTTGATGGAATATTTGCAAAATATGAACAATGTAGTTTTATTGTGAATTTTTGTTTTTTTTATTTTGTTGTGTCGACTGTGCGCATATCCTGCGGTTGGCTGTCACCCTGCCCGTGATTTGTTCGTGCCTTGCGCCCTGTGCTGGCTGGGATTGGCTCCAGCAGACCCCCGTGACCCTGTGTTAGGATATAGCGGGATGGAAAATGACTGACTGACTGACTGTGCGCATGTATAAGTTGAGTGGAGCCGAGCTTGCGGAGAAGGTTTGAGCATCAAAGAGCACACAATCAGAGCGACGGTCACTCCAATCAGAACACAAGGGTGAAGCCATCCCATTACAGCAGCAATGTTAGAACACCGGTAAGAAAAACATCCTTTGAGAAGAACCCAGGGAGAATTCGAGTAAAAGTACAGAGATTTTTAGAGAAAAAAGTAGAAATAGGGACCCCTGTCAGCAGTCACTGCTTGTCTTGGTCTCAGTGATGCTTAAGATGTGACGCAGATTACTGACGCCGCGATAGTGACAGTGGAGCCCTGCTTTACTGGCAGAATGAGCAGCTTCTGCCGTCTGTGCTCTTAGAGTTCAATCTGGAAAACAGACTCAGGTCTGGTAATGACCTCAACACTGCCTGACAAAAGGGCCATTTTAGTGCTACACACACACAACGTTCAAGTGCAGATGTGTTAAGAAAAGCATCTGTTCTGCATGATGTCCAAGGTGGCATGGCCTTAGTCTGCAGATTGTGTATCACCCTATGAGGGGATTCATCTACTTCAGGCACCCGAACCCTAACTGGTTACATCCTCTGTAACTCATTTACTGCCTACTATCTGGACTACCCATCGAAGACGGGTTGAAATCTAAGTAATCAATGTAGACCTCAGCGTATTTAGTGTTAACGTTCGCATTGCACCATCAGTTGGAATGTATTTTGTAATGTACGGAGTAATAAAATGCAATACATTCTTTACTCAGATGACACATCACAAACAAAAATGCACTTCATTCCAACAAATGGCACATCACAAGTATTACCAATGCTTTTATGAATCCCATACCAGATGGCATATAACACAGAAATATGCATTGCTTTTGCCATTCCAACTGATGGCACAAACATTTGTAGCAATAAAATGCAATATATCTTCATTCCAACAGATGTCATAGTAATAAATACATCAGTAGTACAATGCATTGCATTTGTCTCTTCAACAGATGGCACATCATAAACATTTGTAGTAATAAAATGCAATGTCATTCTTCATTCCAATAGATGGCACTTCACAAAAATTTGCAATAATAAAATGCATTGCATTTTTCATTCCAACAGATGGTACATCACAAAGATTTGTAGTAATGAAATGCAGTATGTTCCTTATTCCAACAGATGTCACATCACAAACATCTGTAGTAATTAAATGCACTGCAGTTTTTATTCCAACAAATGGCACTTCACAAACATTACCATTACTTCTACGAATCCCATACCAAATGGTATATAACAGATACATGCATTGTATTTGTCATTTCTACAGATGGTGCATCAAAATATTTGTAGTAATAAAATGCATTGCATTGTTCTTTCGTACAGTTGGTACATCACAAACATTACCACTGTTTTTACGAATCTCATACCAAATGGCCTATATCAGAGACACAGCCCAAGATGGACACACAGATTTATCATTTTATTAAAGTGGTTTCTACAGTGACAGAGTGAGATTCCAGTGTTCAGCACAATGAGACCGCTGACTACCACGGGGTATTAGGCACACTGCTTGCGCCCAGTGCCACTGGGTTGGGCTCTGTCTCCCATGACGCTTCCTTGACTATTTCATATAGTGCCTTGCCACATGCCCGATACCACATTACAAGATGGTTCAAAATGAAACATGAAAGGTTGTGCATTAAACAGTCAGGGGAAGATGTTATTTTTTTTTTATATCTTTCCTGTTACAAGTGGGGATTTGAGTGATGAGACAGAAAGAGCTTTTAGACAGATTGGGGGGCACAATATAGCTGAGGGAATGGCTGTGGAGAGCATTGCTATTCAGCTTGGGGCTGGCAATGCCACTGTTCACTAATGACATAACTGATGAAAGGTGACCGCACTGTTACAGGCTGAATAATTCTCCTCCACTCTGGACCTTCTCGTTTAGGGGCTCCCACATTATCAGTTATTAAAATCATAAGAGGCCAAGATTTAGGGCTGGTCCATGCCACTCTGTGTTGGTGAAGTGGGCAGGCCCCTTCATCGCTTCATGTTTGCACCCTTATGGTTGTTTAATTGGGTCGATGTGTTGAGTGACAGAAGCCCAGAGAGTGAGCCGTCCCCCAGACTCGTCCTCCATACCACACACGCTGGCAGCGGACCCCGTCTGGGGGATGTGAAGCAGCCAGCCTGATCGGAGAAGGTGGGGCAGGAGGAAGGGCTGCCCGCCACAGCTGCAAGCACTTTTCTCATTCTTCAACATCTGCAGGCCAAGTGGACGATTAAATAATCAAGAAATGTCTGCACAATTAGGGGCTCATTTTAACTTCAGCCTTCTAATGTCTTCCAGCAAAAATATTGTCATTAAGATCTTTGGAAAGGGATGACTTTGAAAACCCATCAACTGGTCACCCTGTCACCCAAAACTGGCATGAGTGCCGTCCAAGCAGCATGAGCTTTAAAGACCTATTCTTTCATGATAAACTGGCTGCTTTGAGGGTGGCACAGTGGTTAACAATGGTGGGATGGACAGAGCCCCTTTCTGTAGGATTGCCAGGAGACAGGCAATTACAAGATGAGAACCACCACCTACCTACCCCCCCCCCCCCCAACACACAGAGCAGGTGAGGGGGGACGGTGGGGCTGCCATTTAATGGTCTGGACTCACACCTGCCAGAGAAGGAGCTCCAAGGCTTTACTCTCTAGTATTAGGAGCAGTAGATGGCACTGGGCACCTGGCCTAAATCATATAGGGCATACTAAAGGCAGGGGCTGGGAGGCTGCTGACTGGCAGGGTGGTGAATACAGGTGGGCAAGATGCTCTTAGCGAGACAGGCAGACAGTCAGACTTGAAGAGGGAGCAGAGGTGTTCTTCATGTTGGATCTCCTCAACAATAAGTGGCTTGTTTTATGGACAATAAAATAACTGATCAGTCTGAACACCATAGGGCACCTTTCAGGGCAACCAATCCGTCATAAAACAGTTGATGGTGCTTTCACAGCAGGCACCGAGTGTCAGCCGAGTTCATCTAGCACCTTCCACTCCGACAGGAGAAACAATTCATCTCACTGTATCGAATAATTCCTATTTTTATTTTATATAGCACCT
Source organism: Polypterus bichir lapradei (assembly GCA_026402145.1). Classification (NCBI taxonomy): domain Eukaryota; kingdom Metazoa; phylum Chordata; class Cladistia; order Polypteriformes; family Polypteridae; genus Polypterus; species Polypterus bichir. The sequence goes on from JANRMT010062857.1 coordinate 34,528,281, forward strand.
TTCACATCAAGATGTTAATTAATCAACCAATCACTACGCTTACGTATGTGGTTTAGGGGTGGGGGGGCCGTGAGCCTCTCCCTGCAGCACTGGATACAAGATAGGAAGCAACCCTAGACCTGCTCACACACCCACCCACAGTGACCCCAACATGCACATCTTTGGGATGTGGGCACCGAGGTGGGGGAGAAGACCCTGAGAAATATCCACAAAAACGCAGGGAGAACCAATATGTCATCAAACAACCAATATCATTAAACCAATTATTAGTTTATATAGCGCCTTTCATGGTAGGTATTACATAATAAAAACAATATACAGTGTGTGTGTGTGCGTATACAAGATTATATACGGTAGAGAGAGAAAGAGAGAGAGAGAGAGAGCACTTGTCACTAAATCACTTTTTCATAAAAACAAAAACAAAACTTGAATTTCATGTAACATCTTTCATAATAATAATAAAAATATTCTCCAACCTGCATAATTCTGCGCTACAAACAAGGTAGGAGCCCAAACAGGATGAGACACATGTCCACACAGGCGCACTCAAACACCCAAAATTTTGAATTTCTGCATATCTGAAGCTGATGTCACATTAAGGCCACATCACAGTACACGACTTTTCCAACGATTTCCAGTCGCAGTCTTCTTTTCCATAATCTTCGCGAGTGACCGCGCGCTCTGGTGACCCCAGTGATGTCGGGTGACATTCCATGGTGACTCAGTCCAACCGATCTGCGACGTTGCCCTTAAATGCTTCCCCTCATCAATGCATGCATATGCTTAATCCCTTCTTCCCGATTCTCCCATTGCCGCCCCTCCCAGTGTCACCATTGTCATATTCTTAAACCTCCCCCCACAGTACCATTACATCATCATACATTTACCCCACACAGTACCACCAAACTGTTACCGCCATATGCATTCTCAGCACTTCCATTAAACCATCAATGAAGCCAAATGCTTAAACCAGCCCCAGCTGTACCAGCGCTGCCCCCCTAGGCCGAAAACTCCAAATAGTACCCTCTCTGCCACCAAACACTTAACCTCTCCTTTAGTACCACCATATGTTTAACCCCCTCCAGCACCACAGTACCAACGCTGGCCCGCATGTTACTGGCCCCTATGTGTAAACCTCCTACCAGCAGAACCACCACTGCCACCATATGCTGAAACGTCACCTATAGTACCCTCACTGACACCAAACACATAACCTCTCCCCTCAGTATCCCCTGGCACTAAATATTTTAGTATTTTAGTACATCTTCATAAGCTTAACGCCCACACCTCACAGTGCCAGTGCTGTCATCATATTCTTAAAAATTCCCCCATAGTATCCTCTACCATACACTTAAACCAGTCCCACCAGTACCATTAAACAGTCAAATGTGCTTAAACCATCTCCAGCAGTCCCACCATTGCCACCATATGCTGAAAACTCTCCCATCATACACGTAACACCCCCACAGTCACATGGATATCACCCTCTGCTTAAATTTCCCCCACCTGAACCATCAATGCAGCCATATATTTAAACCCTCCTTAGCAGCATCACCACTGCCACCACGCACTGTCAGACCATCACACACTTGACTCCCCCCCCCCCCACACTGTACCACTGTTATCACCATAGGCACTGTGGTACCCTAAGTATAAACCTTCTATCAGCAGAACCATCACTGCCCCCATATGCGGAAACGTCCAGTGACATTGTGGGTTGGCTCCACACTCCCATTTCCTTCTAGAAGCCTCTTGAACTCACCACCGACAATAGTGTTTCTGAGGCCGATGAGGACAAATGTATCCAGTCAAGGGGTGGGTGCAAAAAATGAATCTGTGCTTTTATTAAAACTCCAAAGTCGAAAGCGAAACAGTGTCCTAAAGTAAAGTGCAAAATCTTCAATAAATACTTGAAAAGCAAAAACTTGCCCAATGCCACATACTGCTCATTACACCGCCCCATAGCACCTCCACTGGCACCAAACACTAAAAGCCCCCCATCACACCTTCATACATTTAACCCCTCCATAGTAATGCTGATGTGGCCCTGTGCTTAGATTCCCCCCATCTAAACCATCAATGCAGCCGTATGCTTATGCCAACCTTGGCAGTGCCACCGCTGCCACCATACACTGAAACCTCCTCCACACTACTGCCTGATCATCATACGTTTAACCCCACCCCGTACCACAGATATCACCATATGCTTAAACCCCCTCCAGCACTACCACCACTGCCCCCCCATGTTTACTGTCCCCTATGTGTAAACCTCCTACCAGCAGAACCGCCTTTGCCACCATATGCTGAAACTTCCCCCATACCCCTACTGGCACCAAACACTTATACCCCCCCATAGTACTTTGTATCCCTGTAATCTAACCTCGAACCTTGCACCGGCAGCACTCCCACCACCATCAGTCTTTTGAACCTCACCAGCTGTACCACCGTGCTGCCACCACACACTGTGCCCACCCACTCTTTAACTCCTTCTCTCCTGGGCTCGGTTTGACCTCATTAAGAATCAACAGAGCAGGCACAGCAGCCCGTGACAGAAAGGCGCATGTTGCTTCAGACGACCTACTTCTTAGTGGCACTTGGTGACCCTGGCATCTCTCCTCATAGGGACCCCAAAGCCGAGCACTAAAATGAACGCCTACCGGAAAAAGCTAAAGTAAAGCCACTGGGAAAGTTGAGTCCATTTCCAGCAAGGGCTGAAAAGACGCTGTTGTACTTGCTTAGTCAACTGTGGGCCGCTGAGTCCTACTGAAGGGAAACTAACCTGGGGGCACAGAAAGGAAGCCAAGGGCACAATACGGTGGGAGAACAATCAGGTCTTTGAAAAAGAGTAGGGGCAGGCGGGGGGTGGGGGGGGGGAACATTTGGGAAACTCAATGACCTTCCAAATGATTGGAAAACACATTGGGAATCTGCACCCTGGGTAAAGGAAGCATAGCAGTGATGAGGCAAAGTATAATGAACACAGCAGGGAAAGGGGGTCCTAAACTTTTTTGCCATCCTTGGAACAAAACAATACCTCATCCTGTCTATCCGCTCCTCCATGCCTGGCACGTGGTACTGTGAGCCAGCTGACAGTGAAAGGCGCTATAATAAATTAAACTGAATTAGGTGACCCCGATCTCCAGTTCTGTTAGATCAGCCACGTATGGGGAAGTGAGGGGCCGCCAGCCCCTTATACCTATATTATATATATATGTATATATCCTTCTATATAAAAGCGGTTGGGATTGTCCTTCCGTCCCGTGAGTGCTACGCTGGCGTGGAGTTTCACACACGCCCCGTCCATTTTGCAATGCACGATGGGATTTGTAGTTTCGTTTTTCCAGGTAAAAGATGATTTTCTACTCCAGACTGTGCGATATCTTCTTCTTCTTTCTTACTATGTAAAAGCGGTCGGGATTGTCCTTCCATCCCGTGAGTGGAAAGCGTAGCGGTATTCCGCTTATCACAGACTTACTACTTGCAGCTTGCGGTACGAAGCGACATGATGTGAGCAGAGTTCTGGTGCTCCCATCGTTCCCTTGCTTTTGTGCGCGATGCACTGGAAAAATAGACAAAATTATGTCTCTGGAAATAATTAATGTTGATGAAGTACAAATGCCTCACCGCGTAGTAAATATCAGGGAGGTTCAAAAGGGCGACCTCAATATAGAAAAAAAGTTTACATTTCATCACAAAAATAACAGAAACTACGAGTATTAAAGTAATACCGCTCAAATGCAATATAACAAAATTAATGAGTTTGTATAAAATATCAAATTGATCTACATATTGAATTGCCTTAAGAAGTGGTCAACTTAAAAGTCGGTCGCCTTAAAAGGCGGGTCAGCCTAGTATATATATATATATATACATATATATATACAGTGCCTTTATAAGCAGTAGTAATGCCCAGTCAGTAGTTTCCAGGTTTAGATCTATAAAAACAGTGCCTGTAATTTCCATTACTATAGAAAGGGACCCTTGAGGGAAAATTAAGTGGTGTTTTCACTTCTTTTTTTTTTTTTTGGAAACACATGGCGCAAATTCCACCTGCCAATGACAGTTAATGACGCCTGAAATCGCAGGCAACCCGATTTTATCGCTAACCTTGGCAGTTCACTAGAAGAACACCAATATAAACCAGGAAACCCCCCTCCCCAGTCCTGATTTTCCATAAAGTATAATCACCAAACGTAAAACCAGATCAATCCATTTGCTTTCATTGCCTGTTTCTTCAGGCCCAGGAAACTAAAAGCACATCGCAGACCAGCAGTCGAGAAATGGGTGCCAGTTCATCACAGGGCATTAACATACACACACAGGCACACAAGCAGATGCCTACATCTGTCAACTTTAGAGTCTCCAGTCAGGTGGACCACAGGGAGAACATAAAACTTCCAATGAGTGGACACTGCAGCCAGCAATCAAACAGGGGCTGGCTGTACGAGTCATGGGATGGCGTTACTATGAGCTGGGCTGCTGTAAAACCATTCATTTCAGAGCAATGCAGAATGTGTGATGGAGCAAACTGCAAACGTGCTCAATGAAAAAGGGTGCAAGATTCATGTGTCTATTTTTTATTTGTTTTGTGTAACGTGGTCTTGACCTGAGGAGAATTATTGGGGTAACAGCGGAGTATCCAGTGAAAAGATACATTCCCATAGAACCACATGCTCTCCATCCTCTCAGTCTAAGGAGTACAAAACATTTGTCTGTCCTTTCGTATGTTTTCCATGTCATCTGTCCATCCATTTTCAATGCTGGATAAGAGTCCTGAAAGTCGGAGACCATCCTGGCAGAGAGGTGGTAGTCCAAAAGGGGGTGCCAGTCCTCCAAAGGACCAACACAGCTACTTCAGTCAGATTTAGAGTCTACGGATATCTTGGTGATTAGAGCTGCTGCCTCAAATCTCCAGGGACTAGCATTCAGGATGCCAATGTACCCACTTCTATTTTCATATTGGCATCTTCTGCCAGCCTCCTGGCTGAAGCAGGGAACACCCTGCCTTTCTTATTGGCCGCTCACTACCTTGGCCTCCCAGCCAGGTGAGGCACTATGAACCATTCAGGCAGAGATGCCAGCCCATGCCAGCCATTTGTCACACTGTGTATACAGTATAAAGTCCTACGATTCACAATGCCTATCAGGGCAAAGACCAAGAAATGAACTCTCTGTAGACTTCCATGTTCAAACTGTGGTTGAGAGCAAGAGGACTGGACTATTTCTAAAGCTTCCACTGTTCCCAGGAGCACAGTGGCCTCAAAAACTGTGAAATGGAAGAAGTTTGAAACCACCGGGACTCTTCCTAAAGTTGGCTGTACAGGCAGGAAAGGCTTTGGTCAGGGAGGTGACAAAGACCCCACTGGTCACTTTAACAGAGCTTCAGAAGACCTCTGCTGAGATGGGAGAACATGTCGGAAGGACGATCATCTCAGCAGCACGCCATCAAACGGGGCGTTTACGATAGACGGAAGGCACTCTTGACTAAAAGGCATGTGACATCATTTGAAGGACCCTGAGAGCACAAGGACAGAGAGATTCTCTGGTCTGACGAGACGAACATTAAACTCCCTGGGTGGAACTCCAACAACAACAACAACAACATTTATTTATATAGCACATATTCATACAAACAGTAGCTCAAAGTGCTCCAAGGGCTACGCATGAAGACCTGGCACTGCTCATCACCTGCCTAACACAGTGAAGCTTCTCAGCGCCAGGAACAGAGAGGGTGGGCAGAACTTAGGGAAGGATGAAGGCAGTCAAATACAGCAAGGTCCTGCACGGCTGCACTTGGGTCCCAATCCAGGTGGTTCGTCATGTGATGGGTGCAGCAACACGGTGTAATCGGCACCTACTCCCAGCCTCCTCAGGAAGAAAACCTGCTCAGAGTGCACGTGACCTCAGTCTGGGGTGACGGTTCACTTGTCATCAAGACGACGACCTGAAGAGCACAGCCAAAGAGAACAGTGGAGTGTCCTTAAGTGGCCCAGCCAAAGCTCAGGCTTAAACCTCATAGATCATCTGTGGAGAGACCTGAAGATGGCAGCTTACAGACACTTCCCACCCAATCTAAAGGGGCTTGAGAGGAGCAACCAGGAAGAGTAGGATAAACTGCCCAAATCCAGGGGTGTAAAGCTTGTGGAGACTTAACCAAAAATTTTTGAAGCTGGAATTGATACCAAAAGGGGAGTCTGGATACTTCTATGAATGAGAGACTTCAGCTTTTGATTTTTATTAAATTTACAAACCTTTTTGAAGACAGGTCCTCACTTTGCCATTACGGGTTACTCGGTGTGCACTGAATGGGCAAAAATGGCAATTTCGTCCATTTAAAATGAAACTGACAGCACAATCAAGTGTGCAGAAACTGAAGGGGACAGAATACTTTCTGAATCTGCTGTATATAGTGCCATTCATACAGCACATTCTCATGGTTCACACCCACACTCCCACAGGGTCAGTTTGGGGGCGCCACTTACCCTGAGCAGGGGATTCTGGGGGAAAAAAAAAAAAACATGCAGACTCCACACATTTGAGCCCAGGAGCCACAGGGTTGCCCACATGCGTTTATTTGAATGTGCACAAGTAGATATTTGGTGGGCTTGTTTTGATTCCTTTGAAGACGTTTCATTGTTTTAGTGGCTCAGTGATATCTGCCACCATGGTCGCTCGACTTGGTGGGGAGCAAATGTGATTACATTTATTCTTAATTTACTGAATTTGATTCTCTTACATTAACAACAGAAGACAGAAGATTCCCAAGTGTCCAACGGCAGGGTGTCAACCTAAGAAAATGTGACCGGGCTGGCTGCCACCCTTTTTAACCCCACAAGGACTCTGACGGGTTCAAGGGGGTACGAGTCAGCCAGTCCACATGTGTTTTGTTTTGGTGGACTTGGATACAACCACGTCTCCTCAGGGTTTTCTGTGGGGGGGCTGCTTCAGGAGTGTGGGGTAACGGACCACAAGCGGAGAGAACGCTTGGTTTGCATTGCCAGGAGTATGTCAGACTCGTTCCCGGTGGGACTGGGACTCCACCAGGGCTGCCTTTTAGATCTGATTCTGTTCACAGTCTTTATGGGCAGAATTTTTAGATGCAGCCAAGGGGTGGAGTGGGTCCAGTAGGGTGGCCCCAGAATCGCATCTCTGCTTTTTGAAGATGATGAGGTTCTGTTGGCTGGCGTGAAGTGGTCAGGACGAGGATCAGCACCTCCCAAATCTGAGGTCATGGTTCTCAGCTGGAATAGCGCAGCGTGCCCTCTTCAGGTTGGGGATGAGATGCGGTATTAAGTGGATGAGTTTGTGTATCTCGGGATCTTATTCATGACTGAGGGAAGAAGGGATCAGCAGGTGAATTGGAGCAGCGTCGACAGTCACGCAGACCGGTCAATTATGGCGAAGCTCTCGATTTACTGGCTGATCTACGTTCCTGTCCTACCCTATGGTCACGAGCTGTGAGTAGAGACGAATACAAGAAGCAGAAATGAGTTTTCTTAACAGGATGGCTGGGCTCAGGCTTAGAGAGACAGGGTGGAGAGGAGACATTCAGGAGGAACTCAGCTGCCACTGCTCGTCCACATTGAAAGAATCCAGCTGAGGTAGTTTGGCCCTCTGATTTGGACGCCTCTCTACTAAGTTGTTTCAGGGCCATCCAACCGGGTGGAGGGACCTCAGAGCAGATCCAGGAAATGCTGGAGTGATTATATCTCTGGGCTGGCCTGGGAACGCCTTGGTGTCCCCCTGGAGTTGGAGGAAGTGGAAGGGGGAAAATGGTTTTGTGGGCGTCTTTTCTTAGATTGCAGCCCCTGTGACCTGGACCTGAAAAAGCAGTAAAAAATGAACGGAGGGATGGATGGCTGCCTCCCCCTCCCAGTATAACAGGGGTAAACATGCCCAGCTTGTTACTGGTTTAACTGTGTGCGGAATGGCCGACCAGCTCATCTAAGCTGCCTAGCAGAGACACTGGCACACGTCACCTTGGCATCTGTCAGCTGATGGCATGGCACAAAGGAACTGTCTATAAAAGGCCAGAACCTAATATGGCTTCCTGGGTCCTCCCTGTGTGGAGAGTGCTTTGAGCAGTGAGAAAAGCACTATATAAATGGAAAGAATTATTATTATGGCAGATGCAGGTAGTGAAAAAGCCCACGGGTGGGATACAGCAGGCAGTAGTAAATGAAAGTCATCAGCTCCCTACGCCCAGGGCGTGAGGGCTGAACTCGGGCAGAAGGTCAGGAACTGAAATGTAGAGCCTGTGTGTTGTGTGTCCATATTTAGAGAAAGAGACCCCCAGACTGGTGTTTACTCCGCACTTCGGTCTGCTAGGGATGACACACTAAGAGAGTAGGGTAGGGGTACTCCACTTATCTGCTTCGTCAAGGCCTGCGTATCACAAGTCCACACAGAGTTTGATGGAGCGAGAAGAATGAAAATCTATTCAGACACTCCTTGATTTGGGGTTACACACTAAGCCAGCCAGACCCACTTATGTAACTCATAACAATTACGTGAATTACAGTTCAGCCTTTTATATCTCTACACCAGGTGGCACGATGGCATAGTGGTAGCCCTGCTACCTCTCAGTAAGAACACCAGGGTTTGCGTCCCGGGATCCCCCTGCGCCGAGTTGGCATGTTTTCCCCCTGTGTCTGTGTGGGTTTCCACCAGATTAGAAAACAACATATCTCTACACCTGTCTGCAAAGGATTATGGGCCGAGCTGGTCTACTAGGGGCGGCTAATCCACATACTCAACTTGCTTTCTTCTTTAAGGCCCACATGTGCAAACTGATAAAACAATAGGAAGCAATTCTTCCTCTTAGCTCATCGTCCAGATCTGTGCGACACGCTAACATATAGCCCCTTTAGAAACCTCTTCAGTTTTTATACCTTTTGTGATGTTGCATGCTTGTGTTTAAATCATTTTTTCCTCATCAAGCAACATTCAGTACCCCAGAGTAACAATGTCAAAATGGGATTTTAGGAATTTTTGCACATTTTTCTCTATTATAATAAAAATAAAATCCAGGGACGAGACGTGACATTTTAAGAGAGACACTTTCATGTCCCATGAGACGAGACTTTGTGCCAAGAGATTTAACCAGGCCCGGGGCCGGAAATAAAAGACAAAGAGTAGATGACAAAGTAGAACGTCATAAAGAATTCAAAAACGTTGCCATGATACACATGTAGAGCAGGTTAGAGATCATGAAGGTACTAAAATTCAAAAGTCACAAAAAAATGAAACTAAAGATCGCATCAGCTCTAACAAATAGAAAATATTACTCTGTGAAATAACAGCGAAAAGAGATTGAATATATTGTTTGGATTTAAACTTTAAGTCAGAGACTTGTAGATCATCTAATTCTTGCTGCCATCAGGGAAAAGTAGTGTTTCTTCCCAATGAAGAGGCGTATCCATGAGAATTTAAAGATTTGCTGTTTGGTGAAAGTGAAATCCACATACGCGAGCGGCAGAGACGTGAAGTGGCTGGCACGCGAAGTGACCAGTGGGTGAAGCCCCCTAGTATTTTAAAATAAATAACCTAAAATCTCACTTTGATATGAGCCTCCTGGCACTCTGCTTTGGCTCAGGTGACTTCTATTCTATTGGTCATCATTAAGAAGTTTGGAGTCCGTCTGTGATCAATTCAGTTGATTGGTCTTGATTAGGGAGGGCACACAGCTGTCTACAGAAGGTCCACAGGTGACAAAAAAAAACCAAGGCATAAGGTTGAAGGAATTGCCAGGAGAGCTCCGAGACCACCCGACATAAAGGTGCAGATCTGAGGAAGTGTCTGCAGCACTGAAGATTCTCAAGAGCACAGTGGCCTCCAGAATTCACAACTCTTCCCAGAGCTAAGCAAAGTCTGGGGATGGGGTGGGGTGGGGTGGTGGAAAGGCCGTGGCAAGAGAGGCGACTGAAAAACCCAGTGGTCACTCTGGCTAAGCTTTAACATCAATGTTCCTCAATGTTTTTGATGTTGCAACCCACTCTTCCACATGTAAGTGTCTTTGCGATCCACTGAGGGGAGACCCTTGATTAATTGAAGCCGATTGTTTTGGGCCCTAGGTGAATCGAAGACGATTCTCAGAGCAATCTGATGGGGTCCACCTCAGTGAATTCAGTATGTAGAAGATGTGAGTGGAAATATATTGCAGAGTAGTGCCAATAGCGTAGGCAGCCCACCCTGACCCACTACCATTATAAAGAATAGGAACCTGCGACCCAGTGGTTGAGAAACACCGGGCTGAACTGCATTTCACGTATTGTTATGAGTTACCCAAAGGGGGCTTAGCCGCCCCTATCTGGCTGACTTCGTGTGTGTGTCCATAACAGATTGAGGTGGCCGAATGTTGGCAAGAGAAAATTCCAGAACAACCATCACAGTAACACTATCAATCGGGGCTTTAGGGCAGAGTGATCAGATGACACAAGGAAGGATGCTTGGAGTTTGTAAAAAAGCAACTGAAGGACCCCCTGACTGTGGAAAATAAGACCCTCTGGTCAAATGAAACCAACATTGGACACTCTGGTCTCAATACAAAACATGGCGGTGGCAGCATCATACTATGGGCTTGCTCTTCTGTGACAGACATTGGGAGACTTGTCAGGGTGAAAGGAAAGTCCTGAGATGTCCTTAAAACCTATTCAAAAGAGCTCTGGACCTCAGACCATCTTCCAACAGGACAAACAGTAAAGACAATAAAGGGGTGGCTTAGGAACAACTCTGTGAATGTCCTTGAGAGGCCAGACTGGAGCCATGGAGTGACCTGACAATAGCTGTTCACCAAAGGGTCTGACAGAGCCTGAGAAGGTGTAATGGCAGATTACCTCCAAATCCAGGTGGGCAAACCTTGGGAAGGCTGCCAAAGTGCTGAGAAAAGACTCTCACTACTTGTGTCAACAGGATATTTCAGTGTTTTAGTTTTAATAAATTGTCATGTCTGATGTGTAAACTCCTGTTTTTTTGCTTTATCACTCAGGGGTATCGAGTGTTGCATGACAGGAAAAATTGAAATGATTTTAGCACAAGATGGCAACCTAACACAGTGTGGAAGAAGTGAAGTGGTCTGAAGACTCTCTGATGGAGCAATAAACTTTAAGAAGTCCTCAGTCCCCTCTGAGCATCTGTCTTTTAAATACCCTGTGCAGCCCCTGTTGGCTCCTGAAGACCCTCATGGAAGTGTTGTCACGGACACAGAGTACGAAGGTATGAAGTAAAATAATAAACCTGCATAACGGTAACAGCCAGCTCCCCAAAGGTGGGGTCTTTAATGCAAAAGGTCATAATCTGCAAGCAGGCTATAGAGACACTCTGTTTAGTCAAAAGCCCACCATACTGATGGTGCTGGACACATGGAGATGGGTGACGTCACATAGTCACTGCAGTGACACATTCTGAGTGACAATAGGGTGTTGTACCGTGTTAGCCATTATGAGAGGCAGCTCGGGCCCCTTCTTCGGGGAAGATGTACCTGAGCTGCCCCTCGAAAGCTTGCATATTGTAATCGTTTTAGTTAGCCAATCAAAGGTGTCATTTTGCCTGACTTCCATTGAGTTGGAGTAAGAAAGACAAAAAAGAAAGAGCAAGAAGAAACAGAAATTTCATTCCTCAAATGGATGACACCCAGCCAGCTGCTAGCTTGTCCCACCCTTTGAGTCACAGACATCGCCCTGCCCTGACTCCCCCCGCTATGGCTAAAGCACCGGCTCCCCTATATCATTTCGTTATCGAGCTCCACCCCATTGTCTATATGCCCACCCTCGCTCGGACCGGCCTTTCCTTTGCTAATGTCCTGCAGGTAAGCATTCCTGGCCTCCAGGGTGGAAAGGAAGTCCGTGCCGCAGACGGGAGCCAGATCTGGGCCTGATTAGGGCTGCTGCCACGCACCTCGTCGTGAATGTGGGCCGCTGCTGCCTTGAGAGCCGAGCCACGACATTGCTGTAATTGGGCACACATGTGGGTCAAAGCCTGCCCTTTCACCCCTGAGGATAGGCTGTCAGAGCCAGAGAAGATCAAATGTTAGGCTCGACAGCGAAGGTCTCACCGCTTTGTTGTTAACAAAACAGAAGAGGACCTGTCAGCCTGGGATCGGACCACATATGGAAAATGTTTGCCGTTTTTATCCCTGCTGAGTGATGCTATCAGGACATTCCAAGTTCACATCACATGTTCTCATCACGACATCACGCAGGGGTGTGGGTGGGGGAGGACATAGGACTGTCGTCTAAGGCAGCCCCCAACAAATTGGGGTGGGGGTCTTGAGGGAGTTTAAAGGTAATCGCCTTCAGTCTGGTCCAGGACTGCCAGCCCACCTGGCTTTCATGTTGTTGTAGGACGAGATGTGGAAGACTCCATTGTCTCTTTGTCAGAATTTCCCAACTCAGTGCTTTGAACACTTGGAGGGGAGGGGGGGGGAGATGAGGGTTAAGGGTATGCAGCATGCCAGATGTGCACAAAGCTCTGTTCTGGGATTTGGGGGCGGGGGGCACAGGCTGTGTCAGGCCCCACTGGTATTAGTGTGGTGAGCTTGGTGTTGTTACTCACGACCGCAAGGCAAACAAAGATCCCCATAGTCCCACTGAGGCTGTTTGACACTGGCATGGGGTGGTGATGGTGACCACTAGATTCCCAGTACATGTCCTGATTAAAATGAAAGCTCTATGCCACTTTCCACTCTAGAGGGTGTGTTAAAATAAGCACTAGACCCCCCAAAGTACACATCCCAGCCAGGGGGCAGCTGACAGCTCTGTAGCAAATTTCTTACATGCTGCATGTTGACTTGGATTTGACAGGATGGGGACTTCTGACTTGCCTGCCAAGTCCCTGAGAATGGGCAGCTTCAGCTAGCTGGCGACTCTATGGATTGTGTGGGTGTGCCCCGCTATGGACTGGTGCTCCATTCTTGATGTGCCCAACACTACTGGATTTGGCACAGACACCCCTTAAAATGGATAAAGCGTGTCAGGTAATGGAGGGATGAATCTTTGACTGATGGAGGTGAGACATGGTGATAATGGCCTTGTTGGGCACCACATCTGAATCCAAATGAGCCTTGATGGGACATCCTGGAGTAACATCTGAGAGTGGCTCCTACCTCCATCCAACTTTTGTGTGGAAGAAAGGAGCAGCGCCCCTCGTGTGGATTTCCAGGTGCTGCACTAAAGCCATTCAGATTGTGTCATGGAAGGGGCTTTTCCTTCTTACTGTCCACCAGTAGTGTTTCCTGATCTTGTCAGTGATACACACTGGAGCAGTTTGTGGCCGTACAATCAGGATGATGGTGGTTCCATCCCAGAAAAGAGGGGCTTGATCTCAGTATCCAGAAATTCAAGTAAATCTCCCTGATATGCTGAAATTTGTGAAGGGCGCTATATAAGATAAAAACTACTAATCACAGTTTCAGAGCTCTGGGTTCAAATCTCAGCCAGGTCAGAGCCATTATGGAGTTTGCACATCCTTCCCGTTATCTAACATCCCAAAGACATGTTGGTTAAGCCAAGTGAGGTCCTGTTCACAATAAAGGTGGCGGTGATGGTGAGGCTGGCCACTCAGTCAGTCCTCGGTCGGTTCTTCCTTGTCAGTTTCCATCCCCATCCTGAAATGACCAAAAAAATCATGTGGCAAGGCCGCTTGGTGTCTTCAATGAGGAGCTCCGCGATCGAGAAGATTCAGGTGACAAAGTCTGGCCATGTACCTACGATGTCCCCACCACTTCACGCAGGTCCAGTGGGAGAGTATTGATGGGGACAAGGTGGTCTGGTTTGTCCTACTTACTGAACTCGCCATGCTGAGAAGACTGAGGGTGACGTGAAGCAACTTTTTGGCATTTGTGCAGACACAGGAGTATTTTTTAATTTTATTTTTCCTTCTTTTCTCTTCACAGAAAAAGTGCTGAGGCTGACAAATGCGAAAAAAAAAAGAATCTGTCATTTCCGGCAACGGGCGCACGCTGGGAAGGAACTGTAAAGGGGCGAGCTGAGCTCCAGTAAAGAGTAATGAGATCTGCAGCTGGCTTCAGATTTAAATGCGGGGGCGTCCCGGGCGAAAACAGGATTGGCTCACTTCACGGAATCAGGTGGCAACCTTGGAAAGAAACGTGTGAGGACAATCGGTCGAACCCGGATGACAACTTCAAGACGGTGTCTAACGGTCAATCCAATGTAACAACCAGCAGGAAGGACAAAAATCTCCACTTTGCAGCCCAACAGGAGCTCAAAATGAGGGCGCAATGGCACAGGCAATGGCTGCAGGCTCAATCTCCACTGATGTTCTCTCTTCACCAATTAGAATGGAAATACGGTAACGCCTCAGATAACGAATCCTCTGACAGCGAAGCTCCATTAAAACAGTGCGCTGAAGCACATGCGTACGGCCAGGCAGCTGTCAGCCATCGCGTAGCCCCCCCAATATGGAGTAGTCATCATCTGTCAATGATATTGTCACTCAGTCCGTCATTGTCTAACCTGCTTAGTCCTGAACAGGAGGTGCTGGAGCTGATCACAGCTAGCATAGGGAACAAGGAAGGAACAAAACCTGGACAGGGTGCCAGTCCATCACACACACACACACATCAAACACACACCAAACACACACACGGGTCACTTTTGTACCACCAATCCATCTACCCTGCATGTCTTTGGACGGTGGGGAGAACTGGGATACTGGGAGAACAAGCAAACTCCACACAGGGAGGACCCACACCGTGAACCCTGGTCTCCTTACTGCCACAGTGCCGCCCTGTTGATATTGTGTCAAACGTGGCACTGCTCTACATCAGTGATTATGTATTTCACGCATACCGTTGTCATTTTAGTATTTTTATGAATGAATGTAATTTGCATGAATATGAATATAAAATGCAAGTACAAATCTGACGTATTACGAAGTACAGCATTAGTACACATAAAGACTCCGACTCGGTTAAACTCGCCAATTCCGACCATTAACTACCACACCTGTTAATCCAGTTCAGGGTTACGTTACGGCTGGGCTGATCTCATCCCATGAAACACAAACTGATACCCAAGTCTGAACGGGAAGATTGGTCCATTGGGGGATTTCATCAATTATCAAATCTGTTAGACCAGTTCTGGGCCTGGGGAGGCCGAAGCCTTTTTTGTTTGTTAGAACATTAGAACAATCTGTATGGGAACAGGCCATGCAACCCAACAAAGTTCACCAGTGCTATCCACTTAATTCTTCTAAAATAAGATCAAGTCGAGTTTTGAAGGTCCCTAAAGTCCTCCTGTCCGCCACACTATGTGGTCACTTATTCCAGGTCTCTGTGGTTCTCTGTGTAAAGAAAACCTTCCTAATGATATTTACCCTTCACAAGTCTCCAACGGTGTCCCTGTGTTCTTGATGAACTCATTTTAAAGTCGCCGTCTCGATCCACTGGACTAATTCACTTCATAATTTAAATACGTCAATCAGGTCACCTCTTAATCTTCTGAAAATCTCAGCTCTTTTAATCTTTCCACATAATTCATCCCTAGCAGCCCTGGAATCAGCCCAGTCGCTCTTCTATAGATATTTTCTAGCGCTGCTATGTCCATTTTGTAGACCATAACTGCTCACAGGACTCCAGATGAGGCCTCACCAGTGTGTTATAAAGCCTGAGCAGAACCTCCTGTGACTTGTACTCAGCACATCAAGGCGCTATATAACCTGACATTGTTAGCTTTCTTAATGGCTTCTGTCTGGTAGTTGATAGTGTTGAGTCCACTATGTCTCCTCTGCCCTTCTCATAAGGTGGACTCTCGATTTTCAGTCCCCCCATTGTGCGTTCAAACCTCACATTTTTATTTCCTATGTGTTATTCTTTAAATTTACTGACATTAAACTTCATCTGCCCAAGCCTGTCTGCTGTCCAAGTCTCTCTCTTCTCAATTATTTGCCAGTCCACCTATCTTTGCATCATCTGCACCCTTAACCACCTTGTTATTTATATTCCTATCAAATCATTTATAAATATTAAAAACTGTAGCGGCCCCCACACTGCCCCCTGCTGGATACTCTTAACATCACCCATTCCGATGAGGTTCCTTGCACCATCACCCTTTGCTTCCTGTGTCTGACCCAATTCTGCACCCACCTACACACCACACCCTGAACTCCTGCTTCTTAGACGTCTGCCCACACCCGACAAACAGCAGGGACCATCCCTGAATGGAGTGCCAGTCCACCACAATCAGATATACATTAGGAGGCTGGAGTTTCTTTTATAAAGCAGGACTGTTTCTTGACTTGTCTAGTGCACTGAACACCATGCAGACTACACTGCTTGGGGTAGAAGCTCCGGTTTATGCTGGTTGATGCTACCACAGCGTCCTGGATAACGGCCCACCTAACTGTTAGGCCACACTTTTTGTGCAGCTTAAGAACTTTTTGGTCAGACATGGTTATGAATAGCACAGGGCTGCAACATTGTCCGCCTTCCCGTTTACTCAGGACACCGTCAAGCATCGGATGCAAGGAAGAAACAACACTTGGACAGGGTGCCAAGTCCAACCAGAATACATTTTACAAAATAAATCATGTAACCCAATAACAAAAAATTTAAAAAATGAATGTAGCAGTTTTTATAGGCAACTCCATCAGACATCTTTAGAAAGCAGTTAAAAGACAATTCTAGTCATAAAGTAAGCAACGATGTATATAGCACCTTTCACAGCTGGCAGGTCCTGTCATGTACCCAGTGCTGACTGGGAAGACCTCAGCTCCCCTGAATCCTGAACCCGATCTCGAAGGACGGACGGACCTTTCAGCATGGCAAGGAACTTGATTAGGCGTTCAAACAGGTTCCACGAACGTGTCCACAAACTGCATCTGAAGATGCAAAGCAAAACCAAAATCAGCACCATTCACAAAGCAGGAGGCCACACTGCAATGTGTACAGCACCTTCTATGTAGCGCCTTTCAAAGCAAGCACAACAGGCAAATGCAAGACATTCAGTCCCGGGACAAATTCCATGAAAATGCAGAGCAGGCTTCCATAGTAAATGGTAACACTAGTAGGGCGGCAGCACTGGTGTTGTCCCCCCCCCACCGACGTCTCTTTGTTGTGTTCTCAGGTTCTCTGAGTGCCGCTTTCTCAGGCTCGCAGCCGACTCCAGCATCAGCGTGTCGGATGGATGGAGGAGCAGCCTTTTGAAATCCAAAGCCCCCCCTTTTCAGGTCATCTTTACTCTTTGGAGGGATCAAACGGCTCACTGTGACTTCACATAACTCCTTCTCATTGCTGTTATTTTAAGCCCTAATGTTACAACAAGATGGCAAAAATCTGTCATGCGTGGTGCGCGACCCTGACATGTTTAAGGGAACAATGCGAGGTACTGCAACCGTAATTCAGGTCATTGCTATAAAGCTTAACGGGAGGCAGAGAGAGAGACGCAGGACGGGGGGAGTTATGCCAATAGATCTTTGGCTGAGGTTGCGCTCTATAACTGCAATAATTCCCCAAGCCACCAGTGGGCAGCAGCAGCAGGAGTCTACTGCAAGGACTAAGGTTCCCTCAGAGGCTTCTGGGAAATGTAGTACTTGTAGGAGTCTCAGTGAACATTTGAATAATTCCCACAAGAACAGGCTGCTCAGCCCAATATGCCGACTGATCCAAGTCATCTAATTTTTCCAAAATGGCAGTTTTGAAGGTTTTTAAAGTCTCACTGTCCATCTCAGGGAGAAGAGCACTGAGGAGTGGCTAGAAGACCACCACTACAAACATGAGAGTTAGTGAGAATAGCAAAACTAGTTTTGGAACTACCACCATAAAACAATGAAAGAGATGACCATCATGACCCATCACATTATCAAAAGGAATACCACCATTAGGAAAGGATGTTGGGTGAACGACAAATCAGAAAATGATCTGTGGACACCGTGAAAGCAAGAGGCTAATGATGATCACTGGGAAGTGGCTAGAGAGACCACCACGATGACCCAGCATCGTAAAAAGGGTCTAGGACTGTAGTGAAACTGCTTGGGTGACCACCATCACAGAAGTAAAAAAAAAAGGAGATGGCCTTAATAAAGCCATTAGTGAGGTAACCATCATGATACCAAGAGAAAGACGCCATTTTGAGAGCATAGGGCGGAGGGGAAATTGTGACAAGCTGATTAGTCACCCAGCTTCATGAAAAGGGTGATGATGCCTTCTATAGAGTGGCTGGGCAGATGACCACTGCGACACTGATGAGGAGATGACCATTCTCAAACTGGAAATTTCTTGGAAGACCAAGAGAGAGAGCATGGCAGAGAAATATGATGACAGAACTAAGGGGAAAACTGACCAATAATAAAGAGGGGCACACCACCACCATGCAAGTACAAGGCAGATGACCATGATGGGATCATCACTGGGGAAGCCCATCAGGATAAAGCAGCGTCAGGAAAGCTCTAGGGAAATGACCGCTGGTAGACATCTTGAAAGTGCTTAGGTGAGGAATGACCACCCTAAGGAAATTATTACCAAGGAAACCATCAACCCACCAAGAGGGAGAACAATAACATAAAAGCACTCAACTGGGAGGAATACTCAATAAGAAAGAGAGGAAGACCAGCATCATTATAATGCAAATGAATTCCCATGAAATCATTAGTGCAGCAACCATCATGCTACCAAGAGGTAGACCCCAAGATGAGAGGATACAAATGACCAATAAGATGAGCTGCCCATAGCTGTGTAGCTACTGCTACACAAAGCCATACCTGTTAGAGAAATGGCTGTCCTGTGACAAGTTGGGGGACGTTATGAATGTACAGTACATATGAGAAGACCAATCAAAAAATATTTAGAGGGGGCAGCCATCATGTCACTACCATAATGAAACCTCAATGAAATTAGTGGAACAGCCTCAGAAATGTCCACTGCGAGGTGGCTAGATGGAACACCACCATGACGCCAATAAGAGACAACCATCTTGAAAATGTCAGGGAGAGTAGTGATTTGCTTTGAGAGACCACTACCATAAAAGTGAAATGAAGCCATTAAAAGTGGGGGGGGGGGGGTGCCCATCATGTTACCAAGTAGAAAACCACCATTATGGAACCACGATGGGACAGGCAACTATAATGACTGGTGGAGACACCAAGACATCTCTAAGAATTTGCCCATCTTGAAGGCTCTAAGGAGTGGAGGGACCCTGCTTTGGCAGCCCACTGGCATGGAACTGCTTGAGAAGGGGGGGGGGGGGGCATCAATGCTGGGAAAGTGCTTGGAGGCCTGGGGTGACTGACAGAGTTTAATGAAAGAACTAAGAAGATGCCCACTGTGAAGCAGTTAGACAGACCACTATCCAAATAAATCATTAGAGAAGCAACCACCACGTGGCCAAGAAAAACAAAAGGGGGCACAGTGACGAATATAATGATTGATAGACTGTCTTCATGAATTGGTGTTGGCAGCTATCATGACATCTACGGAGGAGAACCTCATTAGAGGTTATCATGGCTCGGTGGAGCCACATCATGTTATACAGAAAAACACGTCATAAGGGGGAAGCTGCTATTAATAAACATTTTGGTGGGACAGGTTCATGATAACTCCACTGAGATGACCACTGCCTGTCAAGTGGCTAGGCACAGCATCTCAAGGTCTCCACCAGGCAGATGGCCATCATGAGAGTGCAAACTATTCATACACTGACTGGTGGAACAGGCACATTCTAGCCCTTCAGAGAGGACAACTACCAAGTGGTGGCTAGACACGCTATGATGAGGACACAATCAGGGAGATGACCATCCTGAAACTGCTAAGGCAATGATCATCTAGAAAGTGTAAGGCGGTTGACCGCTGTAATGTGGCTAGGCAGATCACCATCATGGTAGGGAGAACAACATGATGACAATGAAAGGGAGGTGACGGTCATGAAATCCTTAGAGGAGTAGACATCACGTTACAAAGACGGAGACGCAATGCAAGAAGAGCAGCCATTGATGAACTGATTGGTGGAGCAGGTTCATGATAGCTAACCAGAGATGAGCACCGCCAAGTTAGACATACTAACCACAAGGACACCATTAGGGAGATGAAGAATGGCCTTCCTGAAACTTCTAAGATAAAAGACCATCAAGAGAGCCTGAGGATGATGACCAATGTTACAGCATCATGGCCGGCTAATGAGACCTGCTAAGAACACCAAGGTGAAACTGTAAGCTAGATGGCCACTATCACTTGGTGTGGCATTACGGAATCATGGCACTATCAGAAAGATGACCATCCTGAAACTCCGCAAAGTGCAAGGCAGAAGACCACCACAAACTCATCTGAGGGGCAACCGTCACGTTGCAAATAAGAAGACATCACAGGAAGCAGCACAATATTAGGGTTGCAAGGATAATGGCTACCATAAAACTAAAGCTAAAATGACCCCCACCGTGCAGTTGTCAGGGCTACTACAACACTGCACAGACCACCAAGGCATGAAACAGGCAGCCAACACTCATGACACCACTTGGGAAATCAGTCATCAATCTGAAAGGTCAAGCAGTGTGACCATTTAGGAGAAGAGCTCTTTGAAGTGCCCAGTGGTGGCTGCTAAGAGGACCCAGTATGATGCCAAGCAGGATTAGGCGGGCACTAAATTATCAACACACCTTTGATGACGCGGCCTCTCTCTGGCCTCCACGATTTTTATCCGGCAAGTAGTCCACTGGTCGGCGTGTCTTTTCCTTCTCATGGGATGTCCATAAATCTAGCAGGGGGCTAAACACGGGGTGGGGGCACAGGGGAGTTCGGCTTGAGTTTCAGGAGGCCATCATGTAATCAGTCACACATGTCACGAGTTTCACGGCTGCGGCGCTTTGATGTGCAGAGCTCCTCTGGCTGATAAGGCTGGCCAAGGGTGACTGGGCTCAGTGATAGCCCCTGATTTTTGACCCTTGTCACCAGAGTGGGGTCACAGCCTGACCAGCAGATTAATCAGAAATCGGACAGGCAAGCCTTGGCAGAACTCCATTGAAGAGGGACTCCACTAAAGTGTATGATTAATATGAGATCACCAGACCTGACAGGCCGACAGGATGCCCTCGGGAGCCCTGTGCCCACCTCCCCACCCCACACTATCCCATTAGTGAGTGATGATCTTCCAAGTCAATGCAGCTTCACTGCCTCTGTTTTTTTATTTTCTGGCCCCTTAGGGATGAAGGTGAAGATCTAAGGGTGCCAGGAGTGACCGAATGACTCCTCAGCTCTTCAGGCCTGTGATGAGCAGCTCTGGAGAGGAAGGGGCGAGCCTGCGTGACGCATCCTAGCGGAAACTGGCCGAAGGGCGGGGAAACGCTGGGGCTTCCCCCTTGTCTCCTGAGGGTATCCTGTCTGGGAATTCATCGGTCATGAAAGAAAGAATGAATCCGGGAATTTGAGTGCCACGTGACCACCGTGAAGCTGAAGGGGAAAGCTTTTGGAAGACGAGCCAAGTGAAAGTGCTGGGATGACCACCATTTGGAAGGCCTGGAGGGGTAAATTACCGTGAAAGTATTAAGGTCACACCCGTCTAGCTACTGTACATGAAGGTGCTGAGCAGATGTAAGTGCCATTAATACTGTAAACTGGAGAACCAGGTGCATGAGATGCCCACTGCTAAGGACTCCACTAGGGAGCTGACCATCAAGAAAGTGCCACAGGGACCACCATCATGAAAGTGTGGGATAGACTGACACTATCATGTGCCTGGACAGAACAGCATCATGGTATACCAAACAGTAAGATGGCCACCCAAGAAACCACTAGAGAAACCACCACCATGAAAGTGCAAAGCGACTGACGAAAATGAAATCACGTTGCCCTGGACACAAATGCATACCAGCATAATGAAACAATTTTAAGGGCACTGCCATGTTGCCATGGACACCATGGGCATACCACCATCACAAACCTGTTTGATGGGTATTGCCATGTTCCTATGGGCACCACTGGCATACCATTATAACAAACCAGTTTGAAGGGCACTGCCATGGACACCACCATTACAAACCTGTTTGATGGGCACCACTGGCATACCACTATAACAAACCAGTTTGAAGGGCACTGCCTTGTTGTTGTGGACACCACTGGCATACCACCATAACAAAACCTGTTTGAAGGGTACTGCCCTGTAGCCATGGACATACCACTATAACAAACCAGCTTGACGGGCACTGCTCTGCTGCCATGGGCACCACTGGCCTACCACTCGGGCTGGGTACTGTTGCCATGGTCAACTTTGACATACCACCATAGTAAACTTGTTTTATGGGCATACCTTGTTGCCATGGACACCACTGGCATACTCTAACAAATCAGTTTGATAGTTACAGCTCTGTTGTCGTTGAAACAACTGTGATAGCACCATTATCAATCAGTTTAAAGGGTACTGCCATGTTTCCATGGATAACACTGGCATACCACCATTACCAACCAGCTGGGAGACTCTTCTTTGTTGCTATGGACACCACTGAGATAATGCTTTAATGACTGTTGTTGGCTTACTACCATAAGAAGCCATTTCATGCCCATCATGAAACCAGTTACATAAAGCTACTGTGAGATAAGAATAAAAACCCCCTACTGTGATTGGTAGGCACCCTGGACCCCCCATTTTTGGACAGCAGAACTACAGTGACATGGAAAAGATGGCACAAAAGACAGAGAACGAGATAGCCAATTCCGCAAGGCCTGGCACCAGCTACAACGTTAAAAGTAAAGCAGCCTCGCCGGACGTACAAGATGAGCCCCGTGCCATTTATCTTTATTGAGCCGTTGAAAGCTTCTGACCGCCACGTCCTTATTAAAGGTTTTAATAAAAATCGCATCTGGGCAGAAGCGGCGTTACCACAACACAGGCTGGGCCATCCCTGGGAAAGCCAGAGCGCTTTGATTCCTAAAAACAGCAATTTTACGACAAGAGGCCGACGAATTTAGAAATAATTGTTTCCTGCTCGTTAAGTAACTAAATCTATAAGCGACTCCAGCTTTTGTTGAAAATGGTGCAGTGGGTCACTGGAGCCCAGCGTCTGGGCGCCGGACCGGAGGAGGCAATGCTGGCCAAAATCACGGAAAACACCAACAACTGAGGGCTCCTCAAGATGGCACACCAGTGACTGAGGGCCCCTCAAGTTGGCATAGCAGTGACTGAGGGCCCCTCAAGTTGGCATAGCAGTGACTGAGGGGCCCTAAAGGTGTCACATCAGTGACTAAGGGTCACTCAAGTTGGCACACCAGTGTGCCCCCTACACGCTGTAGTGAAGGATGTATGGGTAGCTAAAGTAAAAAAGGTCTCAAGAATTTAGCTTTAAACCTCTGCTCTGAGGAACACCTGGGATGAATCTTGGCACACTCTTTTGCCTGCAGAGGGTGGCAACCAGTGGAAGAAGTGGGCAAATAAGACACTATAATGGGAGCCTCCTCCTCTGACGAAGATACTTTGAAGCAGTACGAGAAAATGGTAGCAAATTCCGAGGGTTCAAGCCAGCTCTGTTCTGTAGGTCACACTGCAGGGCAGGGCAACAGTTACAAACCTTAGTCTATACAGCTCCTTTCACAAGATGCTTTTCAGTAAAGGGCCATCATACTTGAGAGTGCAAGCTGGTCAAGTGATTTGCACCCCTTTAGCCAGTAAGAGTAAATCTGATTTACTGGAGATGATGGGCATAAGTTAATGTGGGGGTCTTCCCATTTTAGCCCCTGCTGCGATGAGCACACAAAGCTAGGACTTAAACATGGAAGTATTCACACCTGGTAGCCAGTGGGGCGCACACACACAGCAGGCACGGTTTACTGGGTGCCTCCAGTGAGCTCCGCACGACCCTTCTTGTGCACAGCATGAAGAACCTGGCATGATGGAGTACATTCCTGTGACAATGAGGTTCTCATCCTGCCGACTACGCCCCCTCCCCCAACACGCATGTCGGAGCATGACGGGCAGCGGCTGAATGCTCTGCAGGGGGCACCGGGATTGTATTTGCTTTTTCAACTTCCAGATGTGCAGACGTGTTAATGTCCCCTAATGCCCACCTAAGGCCATAGAATAACTAGCTATGGGGTGAGTGGGGGGCACACAGCCAATAAAAAGCATTAGGCAACTAATAAAACTGCAATAAGGTCTTCCCCAGAATGGTGAAAGTAAAGAATTAGAAAGTAAAAGGGTCCCTGCAGGCTTGTCTTAGTGCCCAACACGTCCCTTCTCAGCGTGAAAGCTTGTGTAGCCACTAAAGTTTTTATGGCCAAGCATTATCTGCTCATTAGGGTCATTTTCAGTGGACATGCAAAACATGCGACTGACTTTCCAAAACAGCGACCCTCCAGGCACCGTGGCTCTGAAGTGCCCAGTCAATGCCAGGATTAAAAATCAGCAAGGGCCACCATTGGCTAAACTAGTGACACGTGCATAGCAGTGGGCTGATAAGACTTTCCTCTCGTGGCCTCAAAGTGGAGCTCTGGAGCAATCACTCCTGTCAAAGTGGTCATCTGGGTGAAAAGTCTTCTAGCAGACAGCAGGGGGCGCTCTAGTGCAGAAAACTCTCCACAGGGACCCTTCAGTTCTATGCCTGAGGTAGGCCAGTTCTTATTTATAACTCTAGGCAAGAGGATGTTCCTTCCTCAGACTGAAGGGGGCAGTCTGCACTGAAAGACTTCTTTTTTTCCCAGTAGAGTCTAGCTGCAGACCACCAGAGGTCCTCTCCATTGGGGAGCGATGACGTTAAACATCCTTCACATTATATTTCAGTGATGTTATGCGATACCCTCAGTCATTTGTGTCTTTCTCCACTAGTGTTGGATTGGAACTGAAACTGTGACTTCGGTATTGATGTCAGCTTTCACACCACAGCACTGGTACCAAAATTAAATAGCAGATAACTGAAGCCACCGCCCCACCAAATAACAGCAGCTTCATTCTCCCAGCCTGCAAACACACGGACCTCCTTGCTTCACCGTACAATCGTAAGCCTCCCTGCTATGCCACACTCCACAAATCATCAAGAGGTGGGATATGTACTTTCTTTGGGAATCTCCAGGGCTTTTGAAGAACAGGAGGGAGGGGGGCACATTTATTGAGGTGAACTACTTATAAATTGAAGAAATAAAGAGAGGAGAGGAAAGGGGTGGGGGTCACCCTTGAAATTCAAAAAACAATCAGGCACAAGTTGCTTTATAACTACCATTTACTTCTGATTCTGAAATTAAGGACATGCTGGGACCACACCGTTTTACAAACTGGGTGCTTCATAGTCGTACACTGTGGTTAAGATTAGGGTTGTGACAAATGAATAATGGCGACTGTCGAGTGGGCGTGTCTTGAAGTGGGCGTGTCTTATTATATGACTGACTTGTATAAACCATGTGGGATAGTGAAATCTGATTGGCTGTTCCATGGAGCTTTGGGGTTCTGCAGCTGGACCCTTTTTTAACACTCAGAAAGGGAAGCAGGACATAACTGCATGAAGACAAAGCTGAAACCCAGGAACAGTTGAACTCAGGCACGCCTCAAAAGTACTGTAATTCTACAGCGTGAGATTGTTCCAATAAAAAACACAAAGCAATAAATGACAATCATTTCATTTCTCTGCCTGTGGGGGGGGCACATTCTGAGCACACTAAATGGCGTTCCCTTCTGCTTAGAGTCTCCCTGTCCACATGCCATGCTAAAAAAAGAACTTTCACGAAAAGGAAACGATACCCATTTCGGCCAAAAGAGGGCGCACTTGAAAGGAATGTTTTCATTCTGAAGGGCGCAAACCTACAGCGAAGTAACGACACAAATCGCTTAATGACCTGTAGGGTGTTCTGCCAGATTACAGGAGGGCAGAATTTACTGTTATGGGGGACCAGAAGAAGAAGGACAAGGAATTGAAATCAGGAAGTCAATAATACGCGATGACTGTCAAAGTTAGTAAGTCAAAAACACAAAATCTGTATAACAGGGAAATTAACTCAAGGATTGCACTCTATTTATACTGGTAATCCAGTGACATCACAACTTGCACACTTCCGGGTTTCTCACTCACTTTTTCTCACTCTATTAGTCACTCTCACTCGCCCTCTCCCTCTCTCTTTCTGTTGGTCACTCTCTCTTTCTCTTACTCACTTTCTCTCTCTCTCTCTCACACTCACTCACTCAATCTTAAGTCTTAACTTCTCTATCATTCACTCACTCTCCCCAACCCTCTCACTCTATTTCTCACTCTGTCACTCACTCACTCACTCTTGCTCGCTCTCTCCCTGTTTCTTTTAGTCAATCTCTCTCTCTCTCTCTCTCTCACTCAGTCTCTTTTAACTTCTCTATCACTGACTCACTCTCCCTCGCACTCTCACTATGTTAGGCATGCACTTTCTCCCCCTCTCTCCCATTCACTCACTCACTCTCTCTCACCTTCTCTATCACTCACTCTCTTACTCACTCACTCTCACTTGCCCTCACACTCCGACTCTGTAGGTCACTCACTCTTTCTCTCTCACGTACTCCCACTCTCTCACCCTTTAATTCACTCTCACTCTATTATCACTCTCACCTTCTGTCACTCTGTCAGTCTCTTTCTGAGGCTCCACTCCCACCCATCCTCTCCCCTCTTAGCCAGCAGCAGCTGCAGGATGTGAAATATTCGGGACACGTGAGATTGAGCCCTGCCTCTGATGCCATCTTAGGGTCGTTGTGTCAGGAAAGCAGGGCACACTAACATACTGGTGAAAGTTCAGCTTTAGAAACAGTTTGAGTCCGAAGTGGACAGGAGCAACTCAGATATCAAGAAATGAAGACGGGGCGACTCGAATGGATGACTCAAACGTGAAGCCATGAGCTGCGTGTGAGAGCAGGGAAGCACGGCTCACACCTCAAGCATCACAGCCTTGTTTTTCTGCTGCACTTAAAAATGAACTTGTGAACCACGAGGTTTCTCAAATATTATGTTCTGAACTACTTAGCTGATTATTTAAACACAGACAGGCCTCACACTTTGGATAAACGTAAGTGAAAACTGAATTAGAGACCAGAAGTGTACAGCACAGCTTCACTGTGTGTGTCCAGTCATCCGTCCTGTTTATCCAGGACAGGGTCATGGGGCAGCAATCATTGGGCAGAAGGCAGGAACGAAACTGGGCAGGGCACCAGTCAATCACAGGGTGAACACACACACACACATACACTGGCCAATTCAGAACATCAGTCCATCTAACCTGCCTGACTCTGGACTAATGGAGGAAGAAACCACACATGGGGGGGAAGTGAGGACATACAAACTCCACACAGGGACGGCCCAGGAGGTGAACTCCAGACTCCACCACTACACCACCTTGCCAGCCTTTAACTATATGTGTTACAGGTTATTGTCTCTCTATTATATAAAAAAATCTTGGGTCGAGAAGTGATTTTCTCGGAGACACTTTTAACGTCCCGTGAGACAAGGAGGACAGCTGCTGTACAGGCTTTTAAATGTTCGAATCGTTGTGCGACATGCAGAGCAGCAAGTCAGCTGATCGAGCATAGAAGAGTTAAAAAAAAAATGTATTTGTTTCCCATTGTATCACCATTTAAGAGGGGGTTTTGGAGGAGCGACCGTATCTCATTTATCATGCATTCAGCCCCCCTCTTCGCAACGCGAGAGGCAGAGACGTGAAGTGGCTGGCGTGTAGCACGCCCCGGAGGGGTTGAGCGAAGCAAGCAGGGTTTTTAAAAAGAAAAACAAAAAAGCATTACAAAACCCTACAAGAGAATATCCATTTTAGGACAAAAGTTGGTGCCTTTCCAATGGAAATTATTCAATAAAATCCCAATAAGATTGGGAGGTGGAGCAGCTGCAGATCACACTTGTTGTTCTAACACGTTCCATAGGTGCCCAATTGGACTGAGATCTCGAGAATCTGGAGGCCAAGGCAATACCTACAATTCTTTGTCATGGATCTCAGGCCATTACTAAACAAGTCCTGCAATACTATATGGCAGGGTGAAGTATTCTTTCGAAAGATGCCACTTCCATTGGGGTACAGGGGTGAACCTGGTGTCTGCAATGACTTTTAGGTAGGGTCCACATGTCAAGTTAATTTCCACATAAAGTCTTGGACCCCAGGATTCCCAGAAGAACTTTGCCCAAATTGTCACACTCCTTCCACAGGTTTTTGTCCTCTTCCCACAGTGCATCCTGGTGCCATCTTCTCCCCAGGTTAACAACACTGATGCTCCTAGCCATCACACTGGATTTATTGGACCAGGTAACCCTCTTCCATTGATCCAAGGTTTGGTTCTTACACTTGGGTACCCAGTGTAGGCACTCTCAGTGGTGGACAGGGCATAGCACGGGCACACGGACTGGCCGGTGGCTATGCAGTGTGCCGTAAGTAGAAGGGTGCAATGCATTGTGTGTCGTAACGTGTTACAAAATCAACCAGAATGTTCACACAAATTACAGAAAAAAAAAAAAACAGATCTAAATCCATTAAGTATTTCTCTTGTGAAAAGCGGACAGGCAGACAGACAGATGTTGGATTTTATATATATATATATATATATAAGAGAGAGAGAGAGAGAGAGAGAGAGAGAGAGAGAGAGAGAGAGAGA
>JANRMT010062857.1:34559341-34576870 GCA_026402145.1 Polypterus bichir lapradei
CCCCCCTACCCCCTGCCCCCCACCCTGCCTAGGGCTCCAAATGGGCTTCAACTAGCACTGTATATACTGTATACAAACACACAGACATATATACACACATATACATACTTAAATGTCTACATACATACTCACATACATATACATATACACATATATATATATATATATATATATATATATATATATATATATATATATATACACACACACACACACACACATACATATATATATATACAGTGGTACATCTGGTCACAACCATAATTCATTCCAAAACTCTGGACGCGACCCGAATGTAATTTCCCTGTAAGATTGTATGTAAATACGATTAATCTGTTCCAGACTGTACAAACTGTATGTACATTTTTTTTTTAGATTTTTAAGCACAAAAATAGTAAATTATACCATAGAATGCACAGTGTACTCGACGGAAAGATCGGTAACACGAACGCCACGCTCATACTTTCAATGATTTCTTTCTTTAATTGGATTTCAATTTTCTTCGAAGCTTTCTTCACACCAACACTACCACTCTTCACTTGCTTAAAGGCCATGGTTAATTGCAAAATTAATGTAAAAGCACATGAAATAGAGCACAAAGAGTTCACAGCGAGTGAATGCACGTCTGACCGAGAATGATGTACTGGAAGAGACTGAACACGTGCGTTGTCTTTGTTAGGCCCTGTATACCCAAAAAAAAGAAAATGGGAAACAGAGAATGGGAAATCATTGGCGAGCACGAACTGGAAGGGACACTGGCCGCCAGTGTGTGTGGTCTTGAACAGATGCAAACTTTTTGATTATAACCCGATTTGTACGTGTTCGGAAATGTTCGTGACCAGAGGTTCTACTGTATACACTATATACATACTGTACATATATATATACACATACATACATACATGCGCACACAGTTCAAGTCCAGGCTCTGGCTGGGCAACTCAAGGACATTCACACTCCTGTGTTACTTTTACGTCGTGACCTGCCCAATACGAGTTGAAATCTAAGTAATTAACGCAGACCTCATGTTTTTTATTTGATTCATGGGTTGTCTGTGTGGGTCTGGTGTAGTAACAGGCATTCAATCCTTTTCCATAGTGGTGATCTTTTCCTCTTTAGATAGAGCCGCCTGTTTTTGTTGCTTCTTTTCAGTGTCATTCGTTAAACTGACCACTCTAATTGCTGAATTGTTTTGCTGGGAAAATACAGCAATGGTTGTCAACATCTGGTTTAGCAGCTTGAGCCTTGAATGCCAGCAGCCATACCACCTGTCCATCAGAACAAGTCATCCACGTGAAGCTAAGAGTGTTTGGGCCCAGCCAGTACTTGTATGAGAGACCATCTAGTAAAAAGCTTGGGATGATGTTGGAGAGGCCAGCAGGGGGTGCTTACTCAATAATCGGTGTGAGAATCCCAATGGCACTGGCACTTTGATTGAGATGAAAAACTGGGGTCCTGACTCTCTGTGGTCATAAAAGATTACTGGGCATTCTTTTGTAAAGTATAGGGTAGGGTGTCCCCTGATGTCCTGGCTAAACTGCCCACCACGACCTGGTCATTCTGGCCACCCTAATCATCCCCTATCCTTAACTGCCTCTCTCTCTCTCTTTTTCTCTCGCCCCTTCACCAACACCACCACCACCACCACCTGCCTTTGCTATCGGGCATTTCGGTGCTTTTTTGAAAAACCATTTTGAAATATCTGAACAAAATACAATTATTTATTTATTTATATTTACTTACATATCAATTGATTGTTTGGCTATATTACTTGTCCTGTGAGTCTGTATACTTATGTTTCTGCTGCTGTATGCATGTGAATTTCCCCTTGGGATTAATAAAGTTTATCTAATGTGATCAAATTTAATAGCTAATGTGTGGGGAGCGTACAACTACAACAACAACATTTATTTATATAGCACATTTTCATACAAAAAAATGTAGCTCAAAGTGCTTTACATAATGAAGAATAGAAAAATAAGAGACACAGTAAGAAAATAAAATAAGTCAACATTAATTAACATAGAATAAGTGTAAGGTCCAATGGCCAGGGGGGGCAGAAAAAACAAAAAAAAAAAACTCCAGATGGCCGGAGAAAAAAAATAAAATCTGCAGGGATTCCAGGCCATGAGACCGCCCAGTCCCCTCTGTACTGGCACAACAACGGCTGCTGTCACATCATCCAGGTGGATGCTGCACATTGGTGGTGGTTGAAGTGGCTCCCCACTCTCTATGTAAAGGGTCTTCAGTAGTGTAAAAAAAAAATATATATATATATATGTAATTCAGTGTCATCTTCTAGTCATGTCATGGCTTTGGTTTCCAGACATATGTGTAAATTTATTTATATAATAATCTACTATATAATGTGGGTCCAGAAATCTGATTGGTCAATTGGCTTTGATGATATGACGAAAGAGGAAGTGCAAGCGTGAGATGCACAAGAAGGAGTAAAGGCGTAGGAGGCAGGCTGAGATAGTCTTCTTCAAAGATAGCAAGTATAAAAGTGGACCAGAGGTGAGAAAGACGCCTTGAAAATAATGACAGGGTCTGAGAAGAAGGCTTGACAGGGGGAGCACCGGTTAAGAGAGGTCCAGACACATGTGAATACGTGTAGGATGAGAGATAGCAAACATTTTTTAATTAATAATAGTAATAAAATTTATATAGCACATTTATTGATCTACAGGTACCGTGGCTAGCATATTAATAATTTATTCATTTCACTCATCCATCGATTACCACATGTTATCAGTCATTAGCATTACAGCTACAAACTTTGTTCAAGTGGCCCAAGTGGGTACAAGAAATTTGCTACCGCGCTGCTGTAATGTCAGACAACAGAAGAGACCAATAAGACCAACTTTCTTATTTTCTGACCCTTACTTATCATTGTTGATTTTTTTCCCTTTCTTCTACATGTTTTGCCAAGTTTTCATTTTTTCTTTTTAATTGTAGCAACCGGACGGACACACAGACCCTTGCCTGTTTCATATTAATCAGTTGTCCAGTGTGTTACCTTTCTCAATGTGGAAGCCATTGGTGCATATTATTGGCTGTACATGAAGTTCAAGACAGAAACACGTTGGACCACATTTCTTCTAATAAAAGCAAAATTTTTCCAAGGGTAAATTTTTTTTTGGAAATGATGATAAACGTTTGATGTAGATGACCTGCCAAGAGTAAAACCTGCAAAAATCTTAACTCTCTGCAAAATCTGCAGTCAAGACCTCGGTTTTACATCTATTTCTTTAAAATATTTTCATTTTATCACTTATAAAAATGCACTTTTAGCTCAATGGGAACATGAAGAACAATTTCAAGACCCCAGATGTTCTATTGGATCAAAACCTGGCTGGCAAAGCATCATGTACTTAAAAGAAATTACAGTACATATAGAAAGCATTTTCTAGCCCAAAGGCCTACTGTAATGGTCACCTGGCATCGAGGCCCTCATTATGTGGGACTCATTAGACCAGGGAATGCGGCTCAGGGATGACCACAGGCAGCATTTCACTTTTGCTTTTGGAATGTCCATATAAATGGCCAGCAAACGACTTGAAGTCGCTAAGGCGGACATTCTGTCCTCACCTCTCCCCCAACTTCGTCCCTAAGCTGTATGGTTACCACAGACTCCTGGGTAAATCCACAGTTATCTTGCTGAGCCACCTCTTGGCCCCTCAGGGTGCTCTCTTCAAATCTTTCATTTCAAAGCAGATGTAATCTGCCAACAAGTCAGGCACAGAAAATACTGGAGGCGTGTTGATGCGTCACCTCAGAAGACGAGCGCTGGGAGAGGACCATCCCCTATCTGTCAGCGCCAGGCCTCCCAGGAGGGTCCCTCAGCTGTGATGTGGGCTTCATGGACCGAGTCATGTTATTAGCGAGGAAATCGAGGGATGACTTTGAGCAAAGAGAAGGGGATCAATTATATACAGCGCCTTCCACATAACTCCCTAACTGGGCTTACTCTCTCTTCTACTGGGTGCTCTCTGTGAAGTCATATACTCTACAGGTATTAGATATGTTATGCAATATAAGGTACATATAATATGTGAATACAGCATGTACTCGAGCACCCATATGGTATACTGTTCAGAAATAACACCGGAATACCCTCTGTCTGATTTAGAACCATATGTTTTTGTTTGTTCTTATGTATACATTTTGCACACCAAGGCCCTCGGAGTGTCTCGTCTCTGTTAGTTTGCTTGTTTGTTTCTTTCCAAGTCTGTTCATTTGCTTGCCAATCACCCAAAAACAGACAAACTGATTTGTACAAAGTTCTGCTTGTAGGTCGCTGCTGGTCAAACTTAAAACATGGGCTTTATAGTGCTTCAAAAACTGAACTGGGAAGAGGGATTGTAATGGTGGTGCATTGGAGTAACCAAAAAACTGAACATTAGTCCAAAACAGCAGAGTCAAAGTTCATGAGATTTTTGCTTGCAAATTTCTTGTTAGTACAACTTTAAATCTCGACTTTAAGGCCTTTCTAAAGTTCCATCAAGAAATCGGATTGTAATGACCATACTTACAGTGAAGGCTACACTGAGCGACAGTCATTCAACGGAAATGGTGGCAGGTGAGCGTAGGTGGTGTGATGGGGGAACGACACAAAAATCACTTAAAAGTGGCTAGGTCTACTTTCATGAAATTTTGTATTTACATTAAATATACAATAAGAATTTCCTTGAACTGCATGCACATGACAACCTTCAAGGTTATAATTATATTATATAATATTATAAAGGTAGTCATTGACTTACAATCTATGCATCTGATGACCATTTGACAATAATGACTCTTCAAAGCTATAATCTCATATAAACGTCTATGCGTGGAAATGTGTGCATCTGTTTGACCGGCCCGGAAGTGAGAGGTGGAGTCTGGGTAAGGGCTCCACCTCCGCTAATACACAAGTGAGGCGAGCACGTCAGCAAAACAAAACCTCAGAAGAAAAAGTCACTCACTTATCCGCTATTACAGAAGCGTGGCGAGTACATTGGCCAAACGTTATCCCTTTTACTTTTCCTCCCACCGCTAATACACAAGCGAGGCAGGCACGTCTGCAAAACAAAACCTCCTAGGACAGAGACACCCAGAGTAGATCCTTTCTATTACCTGACATCTCTACATTTCAGTTTTTTTTCTGACAATTACAATAGTTTCTAGGACCCCGGGTTTTTACAGCACAGACTTACACAGCTAGTTATATTATATTATAAAGTTAGTCATCAACTTACGATCTATGCATCTCATGACCATTTGACAATAACGACCCTTCAAAGCTATAATTATATTATATTATATTATATTATATTATATTATATTATATTATATTGGTAGTCATCAACTTACAACCTATGTATCTTATGACCATTTGACAATAATGACCCTTCAAAGCTATAATTATATTATATTATATTATATTGGTAGTCATCAACTTACGACCTATGTATCTTATGACCATCTGACTGTACCGTGGTCTCATATGCAAATGACAGTTTTTGTCATGACAGCTCTGTATGCTGTGACTCAATCTTGGCTTATTACCTGCAGCAGTTTCGACTACGTTTGGTTACATTTGTCTTACAATTACAGGAAAAAGGCAATTGACCTCGACACAAACATGAAGGCGATCAAGCAGTATGAGGGAGTAAAGAAAGCGAATGCGATCGCATGTGACATTAAGCTATCCCATTGTAACCGGTGTCCGCCGTACATGCTGTACTGCTGTGCTCTGGCTTTGAATCCGGTTAACATCCGAAGCTTCTGCGTTGTGACTCACAATGTGCCACTTTGTGCAAACCGCCATGAAGGAGCAATGAAACCCCACTGAACTATTTTATTTGTTAATGTTTATCATTAACAGGCTTAAATGTTTAAACAGAACAACAGTACAATTCCTCCCCTCACAGTTAACATAATGAACACTGGGAGAGGTGCACACTGATGACATAACCTAACACAAACAGAGAACGTACTCGTAATGGTGTTAAAGGTTTGGCACACATGTGAGCAACAGTAATAATGAAACAAAATAATAAAATAAAACAATTATTTACAAAAGAAGATGACTGAAAATCTATTTACTGTGCTAAGAATGATGATAAAAAAGGATATAAAACAAACAATATGACTTAAGGGATGTTCTATACAGTACTGTACATACGGTAAATTTTGAATACATATACCAGTCTGTGTTATGTCCAGATCGACTTACAACTGGTTCATCAGCACTGAACGTGGTCATAACTCAACGACTACCTGTTTTATATTATATTATATTATATTATACCAAGTGAAACATTCAAACTGACTGGCAGCAAACTAGCAGATAAAATGACCAGAGCTTAATATTACATAACCAGGCAACATGGCATGTGGCTTCTATCTGCTGTAATATAAAACAAAGTACCGGTGGCTTTTGCGGGGGGCACTGGGTGAGGTTTGATTGAGAGTGAGTGCAGCACAGCACAAAGGAGAATCTTAGGTTTGTTGTTTAACTCCTGCTTTATCGCCTTTTCTTCGTAATTTATGTAATAGGAACCGTCCACCTTGAACTAAGAGAAATAGTCAGACATAACAGCATTCACAGTTACAACCAAGCAAGGAGTCATCGCAATTCAAGAAACCAATAAGACCTTAAATGAACAAATTGTCAACTTAGAAGAGCAAAGACACCAAAAAAAGGCCGTGTTAAGGACGGACCAGACAGCTATCAATAACAACAGGGTCATCATTTAAAAAAACAACACACACAAAACCTTTACTTTATTTCCTTAACCCATTCTACAAATATACCCGGGCAACGCCAGGCACTTCAGCTAGTGTATATATAGCGTTGGTGCCAGGGAGGAAGGACACGTATCCTGGATGGATTAATCCCCAGCCAGGAGGCCAAAATGGATGGACTGGGCAAACGGGCTTACTGGGGTCGGTTCATTCCCCCCAAACAACACATGGAAGTGTTCCTCAAGGCTGAACCCCATTAAGACACCTGCAGAGAGGCAAGGGAGTTGGAGTCCGTAAATGCGGCCCTGTTGGATGACGTTGCCAGGTGAGGACTGCTGTCCTGGTTTCTGCACAACCTGGAAATGCTCCAGAAGACCTGAGGCATGAGACCAGAAGCAGTTCCTGTTTTGAATTTAACAGAGAGTCAGCCATCTAACTTAAGCAAGTCAGAGTTGGGAGGCTGCGGGCAACACTTTTGGCGATGGAAGGAGAGAATTTATATTTGAGTATTGTTGCTGGTGTTCTTGGATGAAAGGTGTTTGCAACGAATAAAAATCCTTTATTTGAACACAGAATATTATTTGGGCATTATTGTGTCTGTGGTTTGGGGCTTAGTGGCACTCCCTTGTGGTTACACTATCTATAGGATTATATTATTGTTATTGTTACTTGTGCAGTGAAGCCCTAGCATTAGTATCAGAGTTCATGATTTCCATGGAAACTACAAAACGCCTTCTTGAGCACCACTTTGTGGAGTGGGGTGCCATAAAATCGTGACGTCATTCATTATTGAACGTGGATGCCTATACCTAGCTGGGAGTGGGTGAAGGACATTTCATAACTACTTCTCATGTCGTGCTCTTATATTGAACAAATTCTTATCCTTGTCAGGTTTTTAGTGATATTCCAAGGAGTAATTCTAGATAAAAATGGGCATTAGTTCCCTGTTTGAGCCTAATGATGCCCATATGGGCTCCATATCCTGCAAACTCTGAATTATAAAATGAATGAATGAATGCATGGGGTTGTGAGATTGATGAACAGTTTGAGGGTGCTCTACCAGACTATGGTGGCCTCACCGGTCCCAGATCAGGCCAGTGCTTGACCCTGGCATGGTGGAGCATGCAGCCTTGTGCCTTGAGACCTGGGCACACCAGTCAAAACTGACAGGGTGGGAAGCTCCCTGCACAAAGAGATGAGACGGGTGCTTTCTAAAAAACCATAACAGTGAGCCGATTAAAGCTAAATCAAAAGTGGGCAGCTATAATGGGACCTATATGGAGCAAAGTAAAATAAAGAAAAATGATCCCCGTCAAAGGTTATTACAAGTAAAATTACAGTTTAAAAAGCACAAAAGGCGCTTTGAGCCCCCTTCTTAATCAAGTCTAATAAAGGCCGACTAAAGACGGCATCGCGCTGAAAGAAGTCGAGCGATCGGGAGCCAAGCGTTTCATAAAAGTGACACGCGATAGCCCCTAATAAAGGCCGCAGCCACAGGCTCTGCAGTGTTTCACATATTCATCATCCGGTGACTTTTAATGAAGACGCCTTGCTGGGGGAAATTTATTTCTGAAGTAACGCGGCTGAAATGGAGCTTTATTTGCTGTCTGGCACTGGCCACGCATGATGAAAATTCCATGTAGGAAGAGAAATTCAAGGATGATGACACAAGAGGCCTCTATCGGCACACTCGGGGATGCGATGGACCGATAGTGATATTTCAGGATGGATTTGGAAAAGGTAAAATTTGATTAAGAAAATTAAAGGGTTAAAACAAAAACGTCCAATAGTGGCCAACAAGCTGTCTCCAGCCAGATAGCTCCCCATTGTCAAACAATGAAGAAACAGGCTGTGATCCCAGACTACTGCTTGAGAACCTGAACTCCAACTGGGACCCTCAAGCTCTGCCCATAAAGAACTACAGGGCTGTCAGCTATAGATCCTCCAGTACCAGGCCTCAAAGGCACATACTCCTCTAACTCCAGATCTCAGAAGGCCATGATTTGCTGTCTTGAGGATCTACTCTCCATCATCTCTGAGACCTGAGAGCTTAATATCCTCCACTTCCAGATCTTGAGGTACCTTACTCCTCCAATACTGGCTCTTAAGGTACCACACACCTCCAACATCAGATCTCAGGGTGCCAAGCTTTGATAAAATGGAGTCTTGAAGGTCCATATTCTTCTACCCCCAGATCTTGAGGTCTCTTCCTCCTAAAGTACAAGGTCTCAGGGGCCTTTACTCCTACAAATCCATATCTGTTGTGAATGAAGTATCTAATAATTTTTTTCCAAGAGTTTTAATCATTTCTGTGAGAGTTTATGTATAGTTTTGAAAATATTTATTTACTAGGGGGCTTCGTCCCCATTCACTTTGCTCGCTAACCCCTCTGCCTGCGCTACGCTCAGCCACTTCGCGTCTCTGATGCTTGCGTAGGTAGATTTCACTTTCACCAAACAATAAATCTTTTAATTCTTGCGGATACACCTCTTCATTTGGAAGAAACACTATGAATTAGATGATCTACAAGTCTCCAACTTAAAGTTTAAATCTGAATATATTCGATCTCTTTTCGCTGTTCCGTTGTTTCACTGAGTAATAATTTCCATTTGTTTGCGCTAATCCAGTCTTTTCTATCATTTTTTGAGACTTTCAGATTTTAGTAATTTCACAGCATGTATATTGTGCCAAAGTTTTTTAACCTTCTTACGACGTTCTACTTTGTCATCTACTCTTTGTGTTTTATTTCCGGCCCCGGGCGTGGTTAAATTTCTTGGCACAAAGTCTCGTCTTGTGGGACTTGAAAGTATCTCTCTGAAAAAGTCAAATCTCGTCCCAGGATTATTTTATATAATAGAGAGATTTTTATTATAGGTACTGACTATGACGTTTTGATCACTAAACTATTTTTTTTTTTTTTTTTTTAATCGACGCTACTATTTTGAAAGATCATGATCAAGAACGCTTGCACAGGTTGCTAGGTAATTTCTCCCAGATGTCACAACTTATAGATGCTTAAGCAGCAGATGACTGGGTAGCGTCAGAGGCTTGAGTGACAAGCTATGGAGTGGAGCTAGATGCTTAAGCAGATGACTGGACAGAGTTAGAGGCTTGAGTGTCAGACTATGGAGCGGAGCGAAGCGAGAAGCTTAGGCAGATGGCTGGGCAGAGTCAGAGGCTTGAATGACGCAGATGACTGGGTGGGGTCAGAGGCTTCAGTGACAGGCTATGGAACGGAGCTAGATGCTTAAGCAGCAGAAGAGTGGACAGAGTCAGAGGCTTGAGTGTCAGACTATGGAGCGGAGCTAGATCCTTAGGCAGATGACTGGGGGAGTCAGAGACTTAAGTGGCAGGCTATGAAGTGGAGCTAGATGCTTAAGCAGCAGATGAATGGGCGGAGTCAGAAACTTGAGTGGCAGGCTATAGAGCGTAGCGTAGCGAGATGCTTAGTCAGATGGCTGTGCAGAGTCAGAGGCTTGAATGACGCAGATGACTGGGCGGAGTCAGAGGCTTGAGTGTCAGACTATGGAGTGGAGCTAGATACTTAGGCAGATGACTGGGCGGAGCTAGAGGCTTGAATGGCAGGCTGTAAAGTGGGACTAGATGCTTGAGTGACAAATGTCTGGGTGGTGGTAGATGCTTGAGTGGCAGATGATTAGGAAGAGTTAGACACCTAAGAGGTAGGTGACTGGGTAGCTCTGAATGCTTGATTGGCAGGAGGCTGGGTAGTGCTAGATGCCTGAGTGACAGATGACTGGGCGGAGCTAGATGCTTGAGTGGCAGGTGTTTGTTTAGAAATGGACTAATTCCTTTGAAAAGCATCAAAAGCATCTGAAAGGGCTGAGGCTTTTAGAGAAAAAGTATAACTAGGAGCCCCACACCGGCATCAGTGCTTGCCTTGGTCTCCATGTTGCTGAAGACTGCGATGTAGGAGAGTGAAAAGTGATAGTGATTGCTTATCATGACAGCGTTCTAGTTTGTAAGGGGGCCCTGTTTCTCTCTCAATGTGATCAACATCTGCCCTCTGTGCTCCTGAACTAACCAGAGCTGCATTGTTGTTCTGTGGCAGGGTGGTGAATTTGATCCCGGCTCGCAATGATCTCAGTCTGTATCATGAAGTGGCTCCCTCCAGACTCCAGCATAAGTTCTTTAGCTCCACTGCTTTTTAAGCTATGGGATATCGCAGCAGTGGACTGCGAGGTCAGCAGACACGTTCAGTTCTAGCTAGTTACGCCTCCGAGGCCCCCATTTTACAAAGCCATTAGTGACAAGAGCATCCTGAGGGACACAGCCTGGGCTTCAGTTTTCACAGATAATTGATCATACGACTTGGATGAAATCTTAATTTTCTCTTTTCACTCTAATGAGTCATCCCACCCTCCCTACAAGCCGTGAGCAGCAGCAGGCTGCAAGGCAGGACAGGGTGCCGGAGCTGAGAATTCGCCCAGCTGCAGAAAGCAGGTCTGAGCAAAGCCGGGGCACTCCATCAATCACAGTGTCAGCGGCGGGCCGCTGCCCTGAGTCAGAAGAAAGGCGGGAATCGGAGGCAGCGTTAACCCTTTCATGACCCCCTCCCACCCTGCTCGTCTGTCCAGATGAGCTTGAATGGGTGCCAGCCTGTCACTGCTTCATAAAGACGAACTAACATGCAAAGTCAGCCGAGTCACAACCGGCATCTTGAACCAAGGCTGACGAACACTCCGCTGGCACACATGGGTGCAAATATGGCAAAGTCAAGGCATCATCTTGAACCGAGGTTGATCTATGTGCATCGGCGCATACAAAGATCATGAAATAAAGAAGGCCGTCCACACTGGCACATGCAAAAGTCAAGGTATTGTCTTGAACTGAGGTTCATCTACGTGGATAGGCACTCCATTCCCTTACCTGGCTGCGACATGACACACCTAAGTCACTCCTCTGTTGTCTTTGTGGACCCTTTTTGAGGTCCCTAATGCTCTGAACAGCTTCTCATGAAGGATATCTCTGGACTTTCCTCCATTCTCAACCCTGACTAGTCTATGGTATTCCACAGGTGGTGAGCTGTGCCTGGGTTCCTCCAAACATGACCACTTCAAACAGTTCAGTATTGGTTCTTCAGATCAGAAAATCTGAGAGTCCTTTAGGTGCCTTTCTGCAAACTCTAACATGGGCATCCATGTCTCTTTTACTGAGAAGAGGCTTCCGTTTGGTGACTCTGCCCCTAAAGCCTGATTAGTGGAGTGTTGCAGTGATGGTTGTCCTTCTGGAAGTTTCTCCCATCTCCATACGGATCTTCTGGAACTCAGTGAGAGTAACCACTGGGTTTCTTGGTCACCACTCTTGTCAAGAACCTTCTCCTAAAATTGCTCAGTCTGGCCAGCTCTAGGAAGAGTCGTGATTGTTCCAACAGTCTTCCATGATGGTGGCCACTGTGTTCTTGGGAACCTTTGATGTTGCAGACATTTTGTTGTGGCCTTCTCCAAATCTACGCCTGAACACTATCCCATCTCTAAGCTCTGCAGGCAAGTCCTTGGATTTCATGGCTTGGATTGTGGCCAGCTGTGGGCCTTCTATGGAGAGGTATGTGTGCCCTCACTAGTCATTTCAATCAACTGAATGGATCAGAAGTGAACTCCAAACATATCAATGATGAGCAGCAGAATGGGATGCAGCTGAGCCAAATCAAATGCTATTGTCATTGAGGTATTTTGCTTTTTAACTTTTAATACATTTTAAATGTATGTGTTGTCATTCTGGGGAACTGAGCATTGCTTGATGCGGGGAATAAATGAATTGAAATGATCTGAGGATAAGACTGCACTATAAAAAATGTGAACAAAGTGAAGGGGTCTGAAAACTCACATACTGCAACAAGGTGTCCCCTTGAATCAAGGAACAAAAAGAACCAACGAGCTTAAGAGGATGGCAAGATTTTTTTGTTCTTCTGGTCATCTATTGTTCCTGTGTCACACAGGTGCGTCACCTTCTGGACACTTCAGAGGTAAGCACCACCACACTCCGGGACACTAGAGGGCGCTGTTTGCTGACAGTGTTGTCTCTTTCTCCACCCACAAGTCACAGAAACCTGAACAATGACGGAAAACTGACTCCGCCCCTTCCAGTCAAGTGGCTATAAAGCTGAGACACTCCCAGAAGGGGCTATCACATTTCCACAAGAGCAGACCTCCAGCCGGCACTGTGACCACTCTACAGAGCCTTGAATTGGCGTATACCAATTAGAGGATGCTGCTCTTTTATTTTGTGGTTTATTGTGCCACCGTGTACCTATCCTTTGTGGTGGACAGTTTAGTTATTAAAAAGGATGACCAGTCTGGCACCCCAACATTTCTTTGGTGGATGTGTGTGTTCCCCTCGGTTGACAGCACCTCTTTAATGGTACTTCATCTTCCTGTCTCCTCTATTATATTTATGCTCTTGGATGTGTTGTCTCTCAATCTGTCTTACCACCAAGTTACGGTTTTCTCAATGGGCACCACTGCTGTTAAACTGATACTGGCACCAAGATGGAAAGCCTCAGAAGGTCTTAATGTCCACTCTTGGAAACTAGCGTTTCACAACTGTATTCATCCATCCATCCATTATCCAACCCACTATATTCCTAACTACAGGGTCACGGTGGTCTGCTTTGAGCCAATCCCAGCCAGCACAGGGTGCAAGGCAGGAAACAAACCCCGGGCAGGGCTCCAGCCCACCACAGCACAACTGTATTCCTCCTCTCGGACAATTTTACCTCAAGTAGAAATAAAGCCTACCGCCTGGTCATTGAACTTCTCACCACACTTGAGGTATTCAGTCCATGCGCATGGACAGGAAGAAGTGGGGCCGAACGGAAATCTTTACTTTTAAAAGCAGTGTGTATCTAGATGTGTGTCAATGTGGATTTATGAGAATACATGTCTGTTAACGTCAGGACCTACATATGTGCGTGCATTTGTACATTTTGTGAAAGGCATAATGGATGGTCTGACGACTACTGAGGGAGGTTCTGAGGCATCTGGAAGTTGTAGAGGGAGAAGTGCTGCTGAGATTAAACAGGATGAAATCAAACAAATCACCAGGACCAGATCATATTTACTCTCGAGGTCTTAAGGAGGCTAGCGACTACAGATAGAAACCCTTGACATGCATTTTTAGAAAGTCACTGCACACGGGGGAAATTCCAAAGTACCAGCAAATGTCAGCTATTATCCCATTATATAAAA
The DNA here is from genome assembly GCA_026402145.1 of Polypterus bichir lapradei. Taxonomy (NCBI): domain Eukaryota; kingdom Metazoa; phylum Chordata; class Cladistia; order Polypteriformes; family Polypteridae; genus Polypterus; species Polypterus bichir. The sequence goes on from JANRMT010062857.1 coordinate 34,573,282, forward strand.
AGGGTGACCAGGCAGATCCAAGCAACTACATGCAAGTAAGCTTAATGTGCATCACAGGAACATTAATGGGAGGAAATGTTAAGGATAAAATTGAACTGCACATGGCAAGAATAGGAGTTTTACTGAACAGTCAGCATGGGGTCAGAAGAGGGAGGTTGTGTGTTTACCAACATGCTTAAATTCTATGTGGAAGCAACAAAAGTAGAGCATCTGATATTATTTACCTGGACTTTCAGAAAGCATTTGACAAGGTGCCACATGAGAGGTGGGCATCAGACTAAAAGAAGTGGCAGTTCAGGGTGTGGTGTGTAGGTAGGTGCAGAATTGGCTCTGACACAGGAAGCAGAGGGTGATGGTGTGAGGAGTCAGAATATAGTGAAGGTAAGAATGATGTCCAGCAGGGGTCAGTGCTGGGCCCGCTGATATATTTAATATTTTTAAGTGATTTAGATAGGAATATAAGTAACAAGCTGGTTAAGTTGGCAGATGATACCAAGATAAGTGGAATGGCAGATAATTTGGAATCTGCTGAACCATCACAAAGGGATTTGGACAGCAGACAGGCTTGGGCAGATTTGTGGCAGATGAAATTTAATGTCAGTAAATGTAAAGAATTACACATAGGAAGTAAAAATGTGAGGTTTGAATACACAATGGGAGGTCCGAAAATCGAGAGTCCACCTTATGAGAAGGATTTAGGTGTCATAGTGGACTCTACGCTATCGACTTCCCAACAGTGTTCAGAAGCCATTAAGAAGGCTAACAGAATGTCAGGTTATATAGCGCCTTGATGTGTGGAGTACAAGTCACAGGAGGGTCTTTAAAAGCTTTATAACACACTGGTGAGGCCTCATCTGGAGTCCTGTGTGCAGTTTGGGTCTCCAGCTACAAAAAGGACATAGCAGCACTAGACAAGGTCCAGGGATGAGCGATGAGGCTGATTCAGGGGCTACAGGGGGTGAGTGATGAGGAAAGATTAAATGAGCTGAGCCTTTACAGTTTAAGGAAAAGAAGATTAAGAGGAGACCTGAGTGAAGGGTTTAAAACTTTGAAGGGAATTAGTACAGTGGATTGACAGTTAATTTAAAACAAGAACACGGGGACACAGCTGGAAACTTGTGAAGGGTAAATTTTGCACAAACATTAGTAAGTTTTTCTTTAGACAGAGCACCACAGACACCTGGAATAAGAGACCACATAGTGTGGTACACAGGAGGACTTTAAGGACCTTTAAAGCTCAACTTGACGTTATTTTAGAAGAATGAAGTAGATCAGACTGGTAAGTTTTGTTGGGCTGAATGTCTTGTTCTCTTCCAGATTGTTCTAATATTCTAATGTCCCAATTGGGATGGAAAGGGGTTCCCTTTCCCGCCTGGAAGGCCATTATGGAAGGACAGTGCGGACTGAGGCACACCCTGGCTGGGATGGCTCCTATTCCCTTTATTAAAATGGGTGAGCGGGAGAGGCTGCCAGTCAAGGACAGCTCATTCCCCAGCACGATAGGTGGCAGTGCTCCTCTGGCATGGCCCCAGTTTGGACACTCAGAGTGTTGCATGGGACTCGTAGTTAGGGGTCCTGGTTTAATATGGTGTATGCATTTTCTTGCTTTTTTGTATAAATATTTTTTATAAAGTTACAACTGAAAATTTGTTTTAATGTTTTATAAATAAGACTCCCAGGATGGGTGGCTTCCTTGGCTACACTCCTTACTATCATGACAATCCTGATTGCCACCTGCTTTCTGGCCATGATGCCCAAGAGCTGGCCAAATATTTTATTTTGGTAAAGACCAAGGAGCAAAGTGTCAGTTGATACTAACCGAGTCCAGAAAGACAAAATTAGAATTCTTTACATGTAAATAGAGCTTGTCTCGTTACTCAAAACGCTTTACATAGTGAGTAGGGAGCCACTTCAACCACCACCAATGTGCAGCATCCACCTGGATAATGTGGCGGCAGCCATTTTTGTGCCAGTACACTCACCACACAAGAGCTGTTAGATTGTGAAGTGGTGAGACAGGGGATGATTAGGGGGGCCAGAATGACTAGGCTGAGGTGGGCCAAGACACCAGGATACACCCTGCTCTTACGAAAGATAATCGATTGTCAAAAACAAAACTGTTACACCTGGCTGAAAGCAGGCCCGAAAGAATTCAGATAAAAGAATTGGGAGACGTCAGGTTAAATTGTCTTTAAAATAAAGAATAATCTTGAGTCATCATTACAAATGAATCCAAACATGGACGTCTTTATTTACGCCAAGTATAAAGTGACTGGGTTCATTGCAATGAACTGACGAAAGTGACAAGACAGGTGTTTAAAAAAAATATGGTTCCTTTATTTACATATTATTCAAATCATTTTCCTTTAAACCAATCAGTATGCAGATAAATGGTACATCCTAATGTCATAGCCATGCATGTATCTAATCTAAAGATCCCCAAATAATTAACTTGTTTAACAGTCTGCGACACACACACACACATATATATATATATATTTCTAAAGTGAAACTAGTTGTTTATAAATTCTTAAAAATAAAATTCATTCTTTTCTAATTATCTCATCGTTGCCTTGGTTACTTGCTCAGAACACAATGGATACAGAATATGTTTGGCTTCACAGTTGAGACCCACCCAGAATACTCATACATTCACACAGAAATCATTAAAACACACAGGCAGGCATTTTTGTATTTTTTCTGCTTCAGCATGAACAAAAAAACAGGCCAAACATCCAAAGTAAGAAATCAAGAAATCAAAATCGCTCAGCTAGAATCGTAGTCAAGACGTCACGAGTGGTAAATTCGAGGAAAACTGAGAGAAAGAAAATGAGCAGCGGATGACAGAAACAAAGGCAGCAGATAAGTTGTAAGCTAAGAACAGACTGGGAGTCCAAAGCCAATGAGTGGAAACAAAAAACCGGACATGAAAACCAAAGTCAAAACCCAAAAAACAAAGCCGATGCCAAAAGAACCTTTTAGTGGGCACCACACTGAAGAGAATTGTGTGCAGTTGTCTTGAAAAAGGGCCACGTGTACACATCATATGCAATGACAACATTTGAGCATGTGACTGGCATCGTGAAATGTAGCCATAACTAAAAAGTCAATAATATTTGAGCATAAATATTACATTTTTTCATGAGATGTGTTTGTGTTACTCCCTCCTATTGTATTTATTTATTTAATTATTTCAACTGTCATTTTCACCCATCAACGCTGAGAGGGTGGCCTTTAGCGAGTACTGAGCTTTGACAGGTGTACATGACAGATTCTATTTTACATTGTGCGTGGGCGGCGTCACTAACATTAACAGACTTTTTAAAAAATACATAAAGAAATAGGCAACAAACAACATGCTTGATGACACAATTAATTATTTAATGTACAAATTTCATTGTGTTTTTATTTATATATTGTCACATTTCACAATATATTTATTAATTTGCCTATTGATTGATTGATTTACTAGCTCTGGTGCCTGTCTAAGATGGGTTGAAATCTCTGTGATTACTGCAGACCTCAACATTAATGTTTGCAGTGCACCATCTATAGGAATGTATTTTGTAATTCATGTAGTAAAAAAATG
>JANRMT010062857.1:34577270-34601278 GCA_026402145.1 Polypterus bichir lapradei
TTTGAGAGTTTAAACATTCATAAACATCAAAGTGTCCACTACTGAAATCGTCACCTGTGAATCTAAGATGTTTAAGAGGCATTGGCGGTTGTCCAAAGGTGTAAAATATTTGGCCATTTCGGTACACTTGAAAGCGACAACCGAACAATTCAGTGGCAGCCATCAACTCACATGCAGAACCATAGGTGAAGGGCTTAAGCATTTCACTCTTCTAGTGCTCCTGTGTAGTATAATTATCTCCTGTACCGTCATCAGTCCACACCTTGAACCTGTCCCAGTCATTCAATACATAAGACACAATGTTCCTCCGGATATCAAGAGTGAGCCTGATATGGCCGTGCGATATGTAACACAGAGAATGGAAAAGGCAGGCACTATCTCCAGGCGTGGAAACCACTCAGTAAATGACAGTTCTTTGATCGATAGTGATCACCTCGATAGACATGGTAATGGGGGTACGGCTGGAACGATAAAGGAAATGGGTACCTGAACAATGTAAACTAAGTCTAAAATACCTACACAATAACTATAATCATAATAAACAAACAATTAACAGCGGAGAAGCCATGGATTAAATAAAAAGACTGCAGTTATCAGCAGGGAGACGTGACTACTGTGGCAAAGCAAGGAAGGGAATGTAGAGACCGGAGCGACGGAAGGCCTTATATAGGCAGGCAGCCAACAATGTGGGAGGCGTTGGGATGGGGGACCCAAAGCCGCCTCACACGGTGACCAAGCTGCAAGCTATGGACGTATATATGTACGTAAGTAGGATTCAGTTAGCGTTGGGAACCCGCGTAGCAAATTTCTTGAAGATGGGCCCATAAGTAACAAAGACCGTTGGAAAGTTCAATATGGTGGCCGACAGTGGCGTCATACCACCGAAATAAGTATGTACATCGGTTTCAGTTAGCGCATGGAAGCCGCCTACCAGATTTCGTGAAGATGGGGCCATAAATAAGAAAGTTTAACATGGCGGACGTTGTTGACCGTTATGACCATTACGTGTAGAATTTCGAAATTAAACCTGCTTAACTTTTGTAAGTAAGCTTTAAGGAATGAGCCTGCCAAATTTCAGCCTTCTACCTACACGGGAAGTTGGAGAGTCAGTGATCAGTGAGGGCTTTGCCTTTTATTAGTGTGTGTGTATATATATATATATATATATATATATATATATATATATACACACACATATATACACACCCACACACACACAGGCACACAAAAAAAAAAGCCCAATTCCCAGCGTTGACAACGTGACATACTGGACAGTGGGTTACGGTGTCAGGAGCGGTGGATTAGGTACATACTAACAAAGACCCTAATGCCCACAAAGTTTGACAGAATTTTGAATTCCCACATGGGAAATCTAATCCAAACTAATTTGCAAATACTATCGAACAATGGGGGGAGACGCCCAATGAGATTTTACAATGAATACAGGTGCAAAGAGCAGAGGGCAGGGTACCCAAAAGAAGAATAAAAATTAGTTATAAGGGGTTTGAAAAATAGCCCCAAAAAACTGCATTGTTTTTTGAAAAAACAAATAAAGTAGCCCAAAGAAGCCCATTTTCTCCCATGGACACGGATCAAAAATATCTGAATAGGACGAATGACAGAAATGCAGACTTGGCAACACTGTATTTGTATTGCCGTGTCAATCAGTCTCACAGTGACCCGGGAATGCATAGTAAACAACGTCCATTGTGTGACAGTGTAAAGGTCAGCACGTGCATTTCCAGACCATCCAAAATCTAAAGGGTTGGTGCGCAATTCTTTTTGGCTTCCTGACCCAAATTTTGGCAAAAGAGTTCTGATTTTTGCTTCCCTTATCATTCCCGAGAACATATTAGATTGAATCTCATTTAGGGCTTTGACTTGATTTTGTAATTGTGGCCCATCTCCTGATCCATTCATTGAATTCTTAACGGTCTCTTCTGAGTCAGCACGTCATAAAACAGATGGTGCAACATAACTGGCAAATGTGAATGGCATAGCAGAACAGGCAAAAGATAAATTTCAGTTAAACAGGCACACAAGTGCAGACCCCTCTAGTAATGTACAGCACGCGGTCAAAAGATGCCCGACACTGCAGCCGATGCACAGAGCTTTATGGTAATGGACTGTGACTGAAAATGTGAGGTTATTGATGGCATTCCTATTATTACGCCATTTTCGGCAAATCTGTTTCTCAAATGATTAAAAACAACAGTGGCAGAGTGGTCACAATTCGCAGCAAAGTCTCACTTGAGTACATTCTTATGGTCTGCTTCAGCCCGACCTGCCCAGATAACAACAGTGTCAGGCAGTGGCCACACCTTAGAGATGGGCATCTGCACACCCACAGCTCCTCCTCTTCCAAAAAAAAAAAGCTGAAAAGTCATCTGCGGGTTTAGCCTTGCTGCCACCCCCCCATGCCCACCCTGCCCTCCCTGTTCTGGGGGCCTGTTAGATCCATCATTTGAAAAGCAAGGCTGGATTACACAGGCACTGACAAATCCAAGAAACTAAAGACACATCTGTCTGCCATGCTGATTACATATCATCCTGCCAAGTGAGAGCTGAGATCCCAGACACCCAGCATGGCAAAACTTCCCGAGAGGAGGCCCCCTGGACTACCAATCAGACACAGTTGTCCAATAAATTAGAATACTGAGAAGCCACCTTGACTGAGGCAGCAGTGTGATAATGCCATCAAAGAGGGCAGGACACTCACAAATGCCTTCATCTTGACTTCAGATGATATTGTGACATCTGGCTTGAGGGGGTGTTGTCTGGGCAGTAGTCCAGATTGGCATCAAAGGCTGGCATCATACTACACAACTTTTGAGCTGCACACCATTTCATACTTAATGACTGTAGTTGGTGGATGCCTTGAGGATGTCAGATTACATGTTTAAGAATCGCAGGTGATGTGGGATGACACGACTCATTCACGACTTCTGAGTGTGGTTTTTAAACGTCCTGTTGTGCTACAAAAGTATCGCCATGTTCAGCACATTTTGGCAATATGGAGAGCATGGACAAGACATCGAAAAATCATCTGGACTCCAAACCTTCATGAGCCTCTCCTATGTTTGGGTGGTCCACACCGCCCTTTTCCTTGTAGATTTAACTGGTCACTCCTCTGCTTGAGGCCACTGAATGCATGGGACTTCCAACTGAGCACTCACTGGCCTCACACGCACCAAAATGCCCAAACCTCTTTGATTTTGTCGTGTCTGGTCACAGAGCTCCATTGACGGAGTCCCTGGGGGTGTCATACCACACGACTAATGCTCACGGGAGTGCATCATCACTCTCACCGACTCACTAAGGTTATGGAAGTGGAGGCTAAGCCTGAAAATCGCAGGAAATGTTGTGCAACGTGAAGAGGATTAAAGCCACATTTCTAAAATGAGTGCTGCTGCTCATCGAGAGCACAGAATTCTTATTTTCTACACTTTGGATTAATTTATTTTCTCAGAATATAATTTTCTTCTTTCTCCACACATATCTTTTCCAATGTTGACTAAATCATATAACATGATAAAAAAGGAGGCCCCCGCAATCAGACCACCAGCTACTTATAGTCACAGTTCTTCCTCAAGTCTACCTTTCATACTATATTATTCCTATCACTTATTCTATTTAAAATTTCCTTTATTCAGTTAGAGTGTTGGTTGTATGCGCCATCTGTTGGAGTGAAATGTGTTTTATTAGTTCACTTGACAAACACGTTGAAGTGGAGATGTTGAGAATGACAGTCTTGAGCAAGTGTGATGTGGTAGGCATGGTTGACTGTTGAATTCACTTCAATGAAGGGACGCTTCGGCACTTAGATTTACTAACTACTCCGAAAGGGCACAACAAGGCCAGCCAAAATGCATCATAATCTGATTCTGTGAGTGCAAAGCTGGTGGAAAACACATACTGCAGTGACACATGGAAAATTGATTTAAAGTCTGTTGGCAATTATGCGACCTTTAAGAATAATAAATACAATGCATTTTATTATTATACGTGATAAAGGCCTTGGAATAGACATGTGGAGAATGACACCCTCACGTTTGCAGGTGGTGAATGACGTCACAAGAAAATACATTTCACCAAAAGTCTTTGAAACAGCAGCAGAAAGTCACAAAAACTGGGAAATCCAAAGAAGCGATAAACAAAAGGAGAACTCGCCAAACTACCAAGCACAAACAATGAACGGCAAGGGACTGCATTTCCCTTGAGCCTTTGCAGGAGTGGGGGTTGTCCCTTAACAATGATGGGCAGGTGGCCCCGCCTCTCAGGGCACAACTCACCAAGTGCATGGAATATCAGAGAAGCGATCTAAGCACACAGAAACTAAATAATCAACAATCTGACGTACAATACATGAGACAAATAATAAAAATAACTAGCAATATTAATATATAGGATTGTAATAAATCAAAAACAAACAAAAAAGACATTTAAACATAAGCCAGCAGAGGAACCCTGGCTGTCACATAACACAAGGTCTCGCCTAGCTCTCTGACTTTAGTTCATCTCCTAGTTCTAATTAGAATTTAAACTGCTGACTCCATGTGTGTCTGTACATTCTAATTATTATTATTATTTTTTTAATCCACTGTTTTATTCTTTCTTTTGCCGTGAAGCCACCTTGTATTTTTCAGCACTGACACCATTTTGTGGTTCTGTTGCAAAGACACAATCATCCATTGCCAAGAAGTCGCCATGAGTGACATCATCACTGCGGCATTAAGACAGCGCCACGCTATCACAGGAAAACCTCGATTATCCGTCAGGGGTCGGGACCGAGGCCGTGACGGATAAGAGAAAAGATAGATAACAGAACAGCAACTTTAAAAATGATATGCAGTACATTAGTTTAGTGAAGAGTCATATTTATTTACAAAAAAAAGTAACAATATTAATTATTTTATATAATATTGTAATGATCAGCGTAATAAGCAAATACAGCTCAGAGGTACTGGAGTTTGCCACGTTTTACTTGCAGTTTTTGATCCGTAACAGACGGTGCCCTGTCTTATACTGCGTTATCTGGAGCACACCTCCAAAACAATCAAAGAAAGCTTTCCCTACACATCACTTTACCTCCTGCCACTCACGTTCTATCTTTCTCTATACCTCACACACTCCTACTTATTGTCTCCTGACTCCCTCCTCCAAACTTCCTTCCGCCGCACCTTCCTTTTTCTCCTGTTGGCCCCTCACAGAACAGAAGCCCTTCACTCAGTCCCATCACTAACACTGCATTCCGCCCTTTCTGCTCCCGCACAGCACGTCACAATATATTAACAAAATATAATATAACACAATTTGAAAAGAAAATTACAGTACAGGAAAACATGAACTTTAATACAGAATAACATTACTGTCAGTGGTTTGCATTTCAATTTTGTTGGCATCACACTTGTGTTCATCATTGTTCTCCCTACTCCGTAAACTGAAGCAATACTTGAAGGATTTTTGCCATTTTGTAAACATTTCATAATTTCAGTTTTTTGTGACAATTCCAACACCACACGCATACGTTTATCGGCCATAACAATGATGTGGTGGACGGCCGGAGCCCTTACCTGCCTGGGATGCCCCGAGTATGGAAGGACCAGGGGAGAGAGTATTTGCAAGACCAGCGGGGGCCACGGGTCATGAGCACAGAAGCTCAACTCAGGGAGCGCATGGACATTTGCAGGGCCCTATTTGGCCACACTTCTGCCACACTTAATGTTATTTTTCATTCCAACAGATGGCACATCACAAATTTTAGCACTGCTATTGAGAATCCTGTAGCACAGGGGTGCCCAACTCCAGTCCTGGAGGGCCGCAGTGGCTGCAGGTTTTCATTCTAACCCTTTTCTTAATTAATCTGTTATTGCTGCTAATTAACTTATTTTGAATTAATTTTAATTGACTTGGTTTTTAAGAAATGTTTCCCTGAATTTCTTCATCGTTCCCCTGAACTGCTTCATTTCTTTCCTTAAATGGCACCCAAACAGAAATGAAATGTGAAGTGAGTGAGCCAACAGAAGACCAACTAAGTCAGGACCTCAAACTCCAACCAATTTCACTCCAACCAGCTGCTTAATGAGGCGCCGAGTCTTGTCGTTAATTAAACTCGTTCTTTAATTCCATGGCTTGTTGCTGCTCTCATTGTGCAATGGCAGACATCTCCAAAATTGTAGATTTTCCCTTTTCTAAGAGCAGATCAGCATTCCTGAGATCTTCATCTTTTTTTATTTTCAGATATGGTGTGATGGACACCAGTTGTTTTGGCTCATTTTATATCTCATTATTGTTTGGCTGCTAATTAAGGAAAAACAAACAATTGAGGGGAGCAAGAGCAAGTCAAATACAGTGAATTCAAAAGAAGTGAATTAGCAGCAAAAACAGGTCGGTCACTCATTAAGAAAAGGGTTAGAATGAAAACCTGCAGCCACTGCGGCCCTCCAGGATTGTAGCAGATGCAGTATAATTGAGACAAGAGATGAAAAACGAGAGCTAAATTTGAAGAAAAAAAATATCTATTTGACATAGGACAATTTCTGTGTGTCTGGCAGCGATTTTGCACTACATATGATGATGCACCACCTATTGGAATGCATTTAGCAATGCATATAGTAAAGAAATTGAAGTTTTCATTCCAACAGATGGCTCATCAGAAACAACACTGCTGTTGAGAATCCTATAGCAATGACATAAAATTGAGATGACAGACTAACTGGCACTATAACTTAATAAAGGAAACCTCAAATAGCAAAAAACAGAAGAAATTAAAAAAAAAAAATGGCTGAGGGAGAGCTATTTTCATTTGCATCTATTAAACATTCTGGAGATCCGCCCTCATTAATGTAGGAAAATGAGAGCAGAAATAAATTATATTGTCTGATCACGAATTCCATTAGCATTTACAAGGAACACACACTAGCTTATCAGAACCCGAGTTTGACAGCCCCACAATCAGACCACCACCTACTTCCATTGTCTACCTTTAATGCTTCCTATCATTTTTTTTCACTATTGGGTTGTATAATGTTGGTTGTATGCACCATCTGTTGGAATGGAAAATGCAATGTTATTAACACAAGTGACAAATGTCTTGGAAAGGACATGTTGAGAATGACAGCCTTGAGTAAGCGTGACGTGAGTGATGTCGCAGGCATGGTGGACTCGGTTGAATTCATTTCAATGAAACGCTTTGGTACTTGGATTTAATAACTGGACCAATAGGGCATGATTAACGAGTCATAATGCGTCATAAGCGGATCCTATGAGTGCAAAGTTTATGGAAAGCACAGACCACAGTGACACATAGAAAACTGCTTGAACGCTCATCTGCATGTTATTACTTATGCCATCTTAACACACGAGATAAACGCCTTGTAATGTGTGTGTCAAGAAAGACCCCCTCTCGTGAGCGGGTGGTGAGTGACGTCCCAGGGACTGAGGACGGCGGCTCCACTCTGTTGAATTCAATTCAATGAGATGACATTTCGACACTTCGATTTAAGCACAAGACCAATAGTCCACAATTTATCATGGATTGGGCCAGCTTGAACCCCGGCTGCCCCACCACACTTTTGGGCTCCATTTAGGTTTACTTGTCCCATTCATCTTTCTTCCAGCTGTTTGCGTAGTCTTTGACTATGTTTCATTTCTCAATCCAAAATCAGTTTTTTGGGCCTAATATGCCGACTTTTCCCAAATATATATTTTAAAGTAAACAAGGAAGGCGAAAGGTTCGACCCATCGGTGTCTTCTTCATGTCTGACTCCTTAATCACTATGCCACACCATCTCCATGGCAGAAACAAGCTGGCCAAGTATGACCAGTATGGCTATCAGCATGGCACTCCACAATGCCCAGACTCCACGCAACTGAATTGCATATCACCGCCCACCTCCTGTCCCCTTCACAATGTGCCCCTCATAGTGCCTAAGGTACAATTTGATCTTCGTTAAAAAAAAAAAAAAAAAAAGCCCACTAGAGACACGAGTCGCGGTGATGTTGACCAGGTCTGGACCTGCTGGCCAGGCGGAGTCGCCTCCAGTGTTTGTTTAAGAGGGCGACTCTTCTACCGAACGAGCACTATTTAGTCTGAAAGGAAAGTGATAAAAAGCAGACGTCCGACTTGTTTTATTTTACTGAAGGAGCTGATTTGACTCATTTCCTGTAACGGACGCCCGCCGGCTCGGTGGTTCTCCTTGGATATTCTCCTCATGGCCTCCAGTTTCTTAATTTTGTTGTCTGATTTTTCTCCATCACAGGAGTTTGTACTTTATGTTGTAATTGCCATGGATACCAAGCAAGGCTTCACCCTTCAAAAAAAAAAAAATTGCAATCTCATAATTTAACCTCAAAGCTGCTTTATGCTACGCAGGCTCATAGGCGGAACCAACCCAGCAGGGGGCACCAAAGCCAATTTAGAATCCCCCGTTAATAATCCTATGGGGAGGATGGGAGGAACAGCATGCAGAGCCAGGATCTGAGGGGCAGCCACACTAACCACTGAGCCACCTGGCATCCCTAAATTAAATCAATCTACACTAAAGAAGAAAGACCACCATGAGGGCCTTCCCTTCTGGAAGAGATACAGCAACACCAACAAATTTGGTGCCCATGGTTAACTCCAAACATTTCACATCTCGAGGATCCAAAGACCTGGTTGACCCTGTCCTCTTTATCTCTCTGGAGTCCCAAATACAAAGGTCACCTCTGCCTCCTGAAGATTAGGGTGCTGCCAATTGGCAGACATTTGCTCGGACATCTGGATTCCCAGAGCTGAGTACGACCATCTTAGCCAGTCTAACTCCCCTCTGCATTGAGTTCTTTCCAACCAAGGGTTCTCCCATTTCACTGCTATGGATGCTACTTCACAAATTGTGGGGCTGCGGTCAGTTGGAAGGGTCTGTCCTACCTGACTAACTTCAGTGTCTGTGTCATGAGAACAACGAACCTTACACTCCTTAGTGCTCTCTACGACAAAAACTAATCCCACCTCTTACACCAATACAATGAAACAGCACCATAACCGGTGTGGGGGGAACAGATGACCTCTGGACTCTGCTATATTAAAGTGCATAGAGAGGCAGCTGCTGACATTCCCAGATTTTCATGTTGGGAATCATAATATGGGTTACCCCAGGTTGGGGTGGGGTGGGGGGGTCCTTTATTCTTGTTAACATGGCTACTGCTCACAAGCACATCAAAATAAATAACAGTGTGAAAATCTAACCTCTGCAGTCTCAGTGGCCTACTGGTTAAGGGACTGGACTGTCTATCACAAGGATACCAGTTCTGGCCCCATCTGTGACCTTTAACCTCCCCAGTATTCCAGTTATACAAATATGTGAAGTATCATGAGGACACAGAGATGAGCTTTTCAGCATTGAGCTCCAGGGTCCCCGGTTTAAAGGGACTGGACTATTCATCACAAGGACACCAGTTCTATTGGCCTCTGTGACTTTTCACATGCCTGGCATCCTAATATACATATATGAGCAGCATGGTGGCACAGTGATGAGCCCTTCAGCGTTGAGCTCCAGGGTCCCCGATTCAAAGAGATCAATATTTTAGAGCACAAGGACATCAGTTCTATCCCCCTCTGTGAATTTCACATGCCTTGAATCCCAATATACTGTACATGTATGAGTAGCATGGTGACGCAGTGATTAGCCCTTCAGCGTTGAGCTCCAGGGTCCCCATTTCAAAAGGACTGGACTGTTGCATCACAAGGGCACCAGTTCTGCCCTACCGGTGACCCTTTATCTGCCTGAGACCGCACTTGTAAACATATATGAAAGGGGAGCCTGCTGACTCTTCAGGGTTGAGCTGCTGGATTTTGGGGTCAAACCCCCAGCCTGAGTGGAACTTGTATGCTGCCCAGTGTCTGCTTGTTGTCCTCCACCCAAAGATACAGGTGTCACATTGATTGGCGGCTCTAAATCGGCCTGTGTGAGTAACAGACTGGCGTCCTCCTCCAGGGTTTGCTCTTGCATCCGTTGTTGTTGGGACACAACCCAGCAGGTTGTACACTGAATGGATACAAAAAGATATAAAAAAATACGGGCTGTCTCTGCAACTGTGTGGCACCTACAGATGCCGTAGAAAGGCGCTATATAAAATAAAAGTTATCTGTTTGGTTGGGGGGGCGGCACAGTGGCGCAGTGGTAGCGCTGCTGCCTCGCAGTTAGGAAACCCGGGTTCGTTTCCCGGGACCTCCCTGCGTGGAGTTTGCATGTTCTCCCCGTGTCTGCGTGGGTCTCCTCCGGGTGCTCCGGTTTCCTCCCACAGTCCCAAGACATGCAGGTTAGGTGGATTGGTGATTCTAAATTGTCCCTAGTGTGTGCTTGATGTGTGGGTGTGTGTGTAACCTGTGGTGGGCTGGCACTCTGACCAGGGTTTGTTTCCTGCCTTGCGCCCTGTGTTGGCTGGGATTGGCTCCAGCAGACCCCCGTGACCCTGTAGTTAGCATATAGCGGGTTGGATAATGGATGGAAGGATAGTTGGTTGTGTTCTTGCCTTACGTCTCTCCCTGCAGTGCCTACGGTTTATTTTTTTTGCTTCCCACCCCACCAAGCCCCAGATGTCACCTTCAGGTGGTCTTTGCAGGCATTGCTAGAAGCTAGCCACCCCCTGGCCTGCCAAAGCTCAGCAGCCTTGTTCATCACCACCAACTCCATCCTTAAGGGGCATTCTATAGAACCCTTGGGGACCCATAGTATGTGCCCAGACACACCTTCGTCATCGATCAAAGTTTTCCCACATGAACACAAAATAACAAGCCAAGCTGCCGGGGGGCGCGGGATTCTGCTCGACTGTTTATTTCTTAATAGGAAGGCGAGGAAAGACGAGCCATGAGCTGAAAAGCAAAGTGAAATCTTGACGGTTCGGTGGGTTTTGTTTATTTAAATTGTGCACAACCCACATACCCCCCCCACCCGGGTTACCTCCTGAAGGGCCTCAACCGAGCATTCTGAGGGCTGAGTGATTGTGAAAGGCGCTATATAAAGAGCACTCGGTGGATTGAGCGGTGGACCCCACTCAGCTGTAATAAAGAGAGCATTGACCTCTCCACTGCTCACTTCACAGCTCTGTCCGTGTCTTCCATGCAACGCGGAAAGGCCAGTGGGCACAGAGGTGGGAATCCTATCAAGGGGTGGTAATGGCAGCAACATGAAGGCCCCCCCACTCCTCCTTATTACTGTTGTACCTCCACGATGTAAGTGCCAGCCACGGGGCACTGAACTGGCACTGAGGTCACTGCAGGCCCTGACAGTAGTGTTTCCCCTCGGTGACCCAACCCCATAACATAACATCTGAAAACCTGCTTAAACCGGTTCAGGGTTGCTCCCCTCACCAACTCGACTGCACCACATGGGATGGCTGGCACTTCACAAAAAATGTAATAATAAAACACAGGGTAGAAAATTCTTCTGAATCACGCTAGGTGACATTTACAGGCCTGCATCCGACAGAGTGACCATTAATTACAAATGGATATAGTGCCTTTCACCTCAGCCTTTTTACAAGAGCAAAAAACAATGTCTGGCAGGTGTTACAGCTGGGCCGCACATGCAGCAAACATGAATATCTGAATATGCAGTGCTGGCTCAATTGGTCTGACTGCTATATAGTGCCTTTCAGGATAAACCCTGCCCTTAAGTATGTCAGCACTATAAAGGAAGAGGGACACCACTGGGCCTATTCAGACAAGAGATCAGCTGGCAGGTTAATCAGAAGTCACCAAACTATAAAATGGCTCAGAGTAGTAATCTCTCTCTATATAAAATCCATCGTCCGTCTGTCTGTCTGTCCGCTTTTCACGAGAGAACTACTTAACGGATTTAGATCGGGTTTTATTCTAAAATTTGCTTGAACATTCCTGTTGATTTTGTGACTTCTCTCATTGCACTAAGTATCGCTTCGCTTGCAGGAGTGATATATTCACACTAATCCGAGACAGAGGCTGCGGGTCGAGGGGAGGGGGAAGCGTGATGTCAAGAGAGGGGAGCCGGGCGGGGCCCTCCTTGCTGTCCTGTTTCACTAATACGCGAGCAGAGCTGCAGGGGACGGCTAGTCAATTATAAATGTATATAGTGCCTTTCGTCTAAGCCCACACACATTGAAACTAGAACACAAGCTCATTGACCCCCAAGTGCTACACTGTGGCCTGCAGACACAAGGTCAAAAAGGGTTAACAGCCCACCACGAAGGTACTGTATCATTCAGTCTTACTCTTATATAGCGCCTTGCAGAGGTT
Organism: Polypterus bichir lapradei; assembly: GCA_026402145.1. NCBI lineage: Eukaryota > Metazoa > Chordata > Cladistia > Polypteriformes > Polypteridae > Polypterus > Polypterus bichir. Next base: position 34,589,527 of record JANRMT010062857.1, read on the forward strand.
AATCGCCTCCTTAAGTATTTCAGCCCTATAAAGAGAGAGGCTCACCGTGGGACTCATTCAAGGAAGTGACCAACGGGCAAGTTATTCAGAAATTCACCAAACTACAATTGGAACAAAATTTGAAATCCCAGTCATCAATTACAATTGTATATAGCGTCTTTCATCTGGAAACTATAACACAGCTCATTGGCTCGCATTGTGACCTGACGTACCAAGCGGTAAATTCAAGGTGAAACACGAAAAACATCGGACTGTGGAGCGGTAAGTCAATCAGCCTCACTGTAACAGAGCGCCTTTCTGAGTAAATCACATGCTGGAGCGGAGCAGCAACTTAGCACTATAATGTAAGGGGCCGAGAGCTACACCTTTTGATTCAAGTGATCAACATTCTCTGAGCCACCGGGGGGACGGAGAGTTGACCGATTACGTATTAACCATGCTGCTAAATGTACAAGATTGGTTTAAATCTAAATAATCAACATTAACCTCAGCGTTAACATTTGCAATGCACCATCCATGTATTTTGTAATGCAAGTAGTAATAAAATGCATTGCAATTTTCATTCCAACATGTGGTGCATCAGAAACATTTGTAGTTATGAAATGCAATGCAATTTTCATTCCAACAGATGGCACATCACAAATGTTTTTAGTAATAAAATGCATTGAATTTGTCATTCCAACGGATTACATCAGTTATAATGAATTTGGTATGGGATTCATAAAAGCAGTGCTGATGCTTGATGCACCACCTGTTGGATAACAGATATAGTAACCGAACGGACACAGATACAGAGACATTTGTCCTTTTATTAATGCGAATACAGCTCCCTTCATCTCTGACTAAGAACATAACTCATTAGGTTTTAGAAGCCGGCTACAGATACAGAGGGTCTTTAAGAGGGTCAAACAGGGAACAGATGTAAACAAGTACTGTTGGCTCAATCAGAGTGATTTCTATATAGCGCCTTTCACAGTAAATCACGTCCTTAAGTAATTCATTAACCTAGCACTGTAAAGAAAGAAGCCATCACTGCAGGCAAGTTATTCAAAATTCATGAGCTTTAACTGGGACAAAGTTTGTAAGCTCTGTAAGTAAGAATACATTTATATAGCGCCTTTCATTTCAAGCTGTTTACAAGTACACAACACATTGACTCACAGGGGGGTACAACATGACTGCAGATTCGGCAAAAATCTTTCAGACTTGGGGATGGGGTGGAGAACTGGTGAAAGCCGAAGACCCCCAAAACAGGGAGAACATGCAAAGTTCACAGAGAGAGCCACAGGGCACAGGATTTGAACCCAGGACAATGGGCAGGTGAGCCAATGGCAATAACCAGTGTGTTTTAACTTTCCTCCCAGTCACAAACCCACGTATTCCATTTCAGGGACACAGGGGACCTTTTCATTAATCAGTTTAATTGTTTATAGCGCCTTTCAGGGTGACTCACTTCATAGCATGTTTGAATTGCCTATACAGTGCAGCTTAACCGGATAGGCAGCCATGGAGACAGGATTTGAACCTGTGACTTTATGGTTGTCAGTTTACTGTCTTAGCCACTGAGCTGTAATGTCCCATCTCACTTCTGCTCATGTTCTCTAATAGACCAAGCAAGTGAGGTTTCCATATTCCTAGTGTCCAAAATTCTTATGATGTCATCTCTTAAGCAGGCCCTCAGTCTAAAGTGTCCAAATGCCATCCTCATCCAATTGCTCTGAAAATACTGAACTCCATCCATTCATTCATCCCTCAGTTCAGAGTTGCTAGGGCATGATCCAACCCTGGAGACGGTGCCAGTGCAATGAGGGCACACTTATGCCCACATACTGATATAAGTCGCCCAATGGCCAACTCGCATATCTTTGAAACATGGAGTAAAACCTCACATACACAGGAAGAACATGCAGACCGCACACAGAGAGTCAAACGCAGGCCCCTAAAGGTGGTAGCGCTGGTGCCTTCCTAACCCCATCACAGTAGGTGACCCCATTTTGCCTAAAGAAGATGGCAGAAATGGAACCAAAGGTCCAGTCTGAGAGTCTGAATTCTCAACTTGTCTACTGGCACTGTTGCCAGCTGTAAGGTATGATGGGCTTGTAAAGTGACACATGCCACCTGAGCTCCCCTTTCAAGTGGGCAAGTACTCCACCATGAAAGGCGCTACATGACATGAAGACTGATTGCTTCTCCGACACCCACAGGTCCTGACCTAATCCAGTCCTGCAAACGAACGTTTTCGCAGCTACGTGACAATCAATGGACTTTCTGACAAAGAGCTGCTCTCATTTGGCAGACAGTGGGCGCCGTGGAAGGTTTGTCTGTGTGCCGCCTCATTAAGCCTGAAGCAGGTGAAGTGGCCGGCGTTCACCTGTCCATACCTGAGCGCAGGCACACAAAGAATGAAAACCAAAAGGAAATGTCTGTCTAAGCGTCTGTCAGCCCTGCCTTTGTCCAGTTTAGATTCACGGGTCTAAGCAGGAATGAACTGCCAAAACCCAGGAAGCAATCCAATAAACAATGCCAGTCTACAGCAGGGTACATTCCAACAAGCACATGCCAGGTAGTCCACCTAAAAGCATTTGAAAGGAAACCAAAGTTACCAGAAAAAAACAAGGAGGGCAATTAAAGTCCACCAGCATGAGCTCTAAGGTGCTTTTACTGCATAATGCTAAACGTGGAGTCCACCAGAGGGCACTCTAGAGTTAAAGCTATACACTGTGCCACTATGCCATCCACTTTTATGAAGGCTATGCCTAATGTTTGACTGCATTTCCTAACTCAGCACTGAACATGGACTACTGCTAAAGTTCACCAGAGGACGCTGAAGACTCAAAGCTATATACACCAGAACGTTCGCCAGAGGGCGCTCTAGAGTCAAAGCTATACACTGTGCCACTATGCCATCCCACTTTTATTAGGGCTACACTTAATTTTTAACTGTAACGCTGAGACAGTACTGAACATTGAGTACAGGCAAAGCCCACCAGCAGGTGCTCAAAAGTCAAAGCTATACACTAATAAATGTCCACCAGAGGGCGCTCTACAACCAAAGCTATACACTGATACATTTCACCAGAGGGCACTCTGCAGTCAAAGCTATACACTTCACCTCAATGCTGTTACACTTTTATCATGGCTATGCTAAATGTTTGACTGTAATGCTAAGGCAGCACTAAACATGGAGTATTACTAAAGTCCACCAGAGGGCGCTCTAGAGTTAACTCTATACACATGCGCCTCCACCCTGTCCCACTGTTATCATGGCTGTGCGTATTGCCTGACTGCAATGTTAAAGCAACACCAAATATGGAGAAAAGTTAAAATCCACCAGAGTGCACTCTATAGAAAAAAGCTGTACACTGATAAACTCCAACAGAGGGCACTCTACAGTAGAGTTAAGTCTATACACTGCATCTCCATGCCACCCCACTTTCATCATGGCTGTGCCTAATATTTGACTGCAATGTTAAGGCAACACCTAAAACAGAGTACTGTTAAAGTCCACCAGAGTGCGCTCTAGAGTCAAAGCTATGCACTGCGCCACCATTCCATCCTACTTTTGTTTTTATCAACTGCAATGTTAAACTCCTCTTCAAGAAAGCAAACTTGAATGGAACTGAATAAGGGGGAGTCTGTGAGTATCAGCGCCAAGGAGGCGGGTGGAATTTCTGTGACCAAAAGTGCCACTTCATCTGTCAGTTTATATATATAGTGCCTTTCATAGCACCTATCATTTTAATGTGTCTTACTACAAAAGTAAACTAGTGTGCATGCCAACTGTGGGACGTTAGACATTTTAACAAAATTTCTGGTCAGTTAAGCTTCCCAGTAAGCAGCAGTCAGGAACCCGAAATGACTGAATGGTGTCCACAAGGAGGGATGACCAGATCAGTGAAAAATAAACAAGAACCAAAAATGAAGAAACTAGAGTGACCGGTATAGTGTTCTCTGGGACGCTGGGGGATTGAAAGAGTGACCAGAATAAAAGTGATGAACAGGCAGGGGTCACAGGGAACAAAGAATGACCAGCATTAAAGTGGTAAGGTGGACGAATGAGTGGCCATCATGAAATTGTGAAGAGGTGACCAATAGTCAGGGGTCACAGGGATGAAATAATGACAAGGACAAAAAAGACAAGCCATACGATATAAGTGGGGTTGCAGCTGACCAGTACAAACCAAGTGACCAATAATTAAAGTGAGGTCACAGGAAAGAAAAAGTGACCAACATGAATAGTCAGAAAGGTGACTGATCAATAAAAATGAGGTGACCAAAAGACAGAGGCTACAGGGATGAAAGAATGAAAATACAGTGACTGATAGGCAGGGCTCACCGGGACAAAAAATGACAGACAAAACAGTAGTGACCAATAAGAAGAGGTAAAGGAAATGACCGGCGTGAAATTAGTGACCAACAAGAAGGGGTTAGAAAGGTCAGTGTGTGCCCAGTATAGAAGTGGGGGGGGGTCAGCAAATGAAATACCAACAGAGAATTGGAGACCAATAAGCAGGAGTCGAAGGCGTGATAATGGTGACTGACAAGTAGGAGTCAGAAAGGTGAAAGAATAATCAATGAGAAATGGTTATCGGGGTAGAAAAGTGACCAGCCAGAAAGTGGTGACCTATAAACTGGGAAAGGAGAAGGAGAGAGTGACCATCATGAAGGGGTCAGAAAAGGGAAATAGTGACCAGTAAAGAAGTGGTGACCAATGTCAGGCATCAAGAGAGGAATAGATGAATGACTGGCCAGCTTAACAGTAAGAATAATAAGAAGGGGTGACAGAGTGACCAGCTTCAAACTGGTCATGAAAAAGAAGGCTCAGAAAGCTAGTGTGACGGATGGCTGGGACCCTTGCCCGGCCAGGACGCCTCTGTGATGGAAGGTCTAGGGGAGAGGACAGGTGCATGGCAGTACCTCCTCCAGAACACAAGAGGGTGAGATTAGGGCCTAGAAGCTCAACCGTGCCGCCACCAGGGGGCGCCTGGACAGTCTCCGAGCCCTAGACTGCAGCACTTCCACCACACCCGGACACGCAGCGAGAAGAGGATCAGAGTGCACCTGGAACACTTTCGGGGGCACCATAAAGGAGGCCGCGTCACTTCGTTTGAGAAGCCAGAGTCGGGAGATGGAGGACAAGGACTGGAGGTGGCAGAGAATAAGAAAGAGAGAAAGAGAATGAAAGAAAGAAGAAGAAGAAAGGGTCTGAGCAGTACCGTGGTCTGTGTGGTACTAGTGGGGAACAGGGAAGACGTTTCCCCCAAAGGGAACAGAAATAAAAGCGTGTTGTGTTTGCACTTGCGTGCCACTGTGCCCGTCTGTGTCTAAGTTTGGGGAGCTGTACGTCCCTGTGGCCTATCACACTAGAAGAGAGAGATCGTACAGAGGAGGTGACCAACAGGCAGTGGTAACCTTAATGGAAAAATGACCAGCATCAAAAAGAGTAAGTGGAAAATAACATGGAGCAGCATGAAAGGGGTGACCGATAAGCAGGGACAAGAAGAAAAAGTGACCATTGTGAAGAAGCCAGAAAGGGGAAAGAGTGATGGCTGGCAGGCAGTGGTCAGTAGGATGGAAATATGACCACCATCAGAGATAGCCATGGGTAGGTGGGATAAAAGACTGACCAGCTTGAAACTGGTGATTAATAAGAGGAGGTAACCACTAGGCAGTGGTCACTGGGATTGGAAAATTACCAACATCAAAGTGAGATGAGTAGGCAGGGGTGAGTGAAACAAAAAAAGTGAACAGCCTGAAAGTATAAGGAGGGAAGAGTGACCATGGTGAAGGAGTCGGAAAGGGGCAATAGTGAGCATTATAGTGGAAATGACCAATATGCAGTGGTCACTGGGATGAAAAAAATGACCAGCATGAAAGTGGTGACCGATAAGCAGGGGTCAGAAAGGTGAAGGAGTAATCAATGGGAAGGGGCCATGAGAGTAAAAGAGTGAACAAATGAATCAGAATAACTGAAAATGACCAGCATAGATGTTGTGTCCTGAGAACAAAGGGTTGGAATGAGAAGTGGAGCTGTGGTGTCCAGTAGGCAGTGGCCAGGGGTGACAACTAGTGACCACTCAGCAGCCATCATTGGTGTGAAAACAGACAGGAAGTGAATTCTTCACTGCCAGACACGATGGAGAAAGACATGTTCAGAGGAGCGGTCTTCAGGGGGACAAAAGAGTGACCAGAAATATCAAACCTGCTTGGGGGCCTGCTGCTCACTGGTTTTCAGTAAGGCGAGTGAGACCGTCAAGCACTAGCCATTCGGCCCCCAAAAGATGAAAGCCGCAGATGTATGTAGCAGCCATGTGGCCAGCGATGGCTGTCAGATGGGGAAAAGACAAAGTGGGTGCCCCCCGGGCTATGGAGAAAGGAAGTCCTGTCGGGATTCTGATTTGGACGGTGGGGTCTGGAGAATTTTAATAAACCGCTGGACGGACACGTCCTACGCCGAGGCCTGCGTTTCGCATAAATAATGAAGGCCATGAAAAAAGACAGAATGTCCGCAGGGAGGCGAGGAGAAAGAACAAGAGAGTCTGGACAGGAAATGAGCAGTCGCTTCTTCTGCTTTTCATTTACCACCCAAAGGGGCCCCCAAGGACCTTTGCGAGACCCTCTTTGATGCCCCCCAAAAGAACTCAAAATCAACATCAAAACGCCAGACGGGGACGGCCGCCTCTGTGAAACATCATCCATATGGCCAGCGGCCTCGGCGTCCTCACCGTACCCAAGTCGTGTGGGCTTCCCACAACCAGGGAGCTCCTGTTACCTTCAGGTAGATAGATCCCCAGCAGCTCCATGTAAAGACGGGGTGGCACAATCATGCAGTGGGTTCAATGGGTGGGTCTGGAAACTGCCCGTATGCACTTTGATTTCCCTCCTGTGCCCGTGTGGGTTTTATCCAAACTCCTCTTTCTGTCACATCTCACAGGCTGTGCACCCAATGGGCATGGGAGTGTCGTGTTATGGACTGGCGTCCCGTGCAGGAGGAGCTCCTCCAATATAAAAGCCTATCCATCCATATTTTCTTCTGCTTACCCGGTCAGGTCCTAGGAGCAGCAGTCTAAGCTTGGATTCCCAGACGTCACTATTCACCACCACCTTCTCCATCTCCTGTGGGGGGGTACTGAAACATAACCTCTTTGGTGTGTCCTAGGCCTGCCCTGAGGTCTCCACCTGGTCGGACATGCTCAAAACACCTCTACAAAGAGGCACCCAGCAGGCATCCCAATCCAGATGCCCAAACCACCTCAGCTGGCGCCTTTCGTTGCAGAGGAACGGCACTCCATTTGAATGTCAGCTCTCTTCACCCTGTCTCTAAGGCTGAGCCCTGATGCCTTATGAAGGAGGCTCATTTTGGCTGCTTGTATCTTTGACTTAGTTCCTTCGGTCACTACCCAAAACTTGTGGCCATAAGTGAGGATGGGTCAATCTACCTCTCAGTTGAGAGCTTTACCTTTTCATCTCAGCTGTCCATTAACCATGACTAACCGGTACAACATCCATATAACTGCTGTGATCCACCTCTTAGCTCCCACCCCTCTTTCCCTCAATTGTGAGCAAGACCCCAAGATACGTAATCTCCTTCACCTGAGGAAGCACCCGCTCCCCTAGCTGGCCAGGGCACTCCACCCTTTCCCAGCTGAGAATCAAGACCACAGGCCGAGGTGGTGCCCATTCTCAACTCGACCGCTTGACACTTGGCCAGAAACTGACCCAGTCGTTGGAGCCAATAGGATCACGTCATCTGCAAAATACAGTGATGTGATCTGAACTGGACCCCCCCTCCCACCCCACCTCCTTGGCTGCGCCTGGAAATTCTGTACATAAAAATTATGAGCACACCTGTTGGAAGTCCCACACTCCCCAGGCACGAGTCTGATTTACTGCCAGCTGAGCGAGGTAAGTTCTCATTCTGGTTGTACGGGAACTGAAGAGCCTGTAACAGCAGGCCTGGTACCCCCTATTCCTGTAGGAACCATGGGTCACCCCGATGGACAGAGTCATATTCCTATTCCATACCTACCCAACAACCTGTCCTGTCAAGCCTCCAGAATTCTTGGGAGGTTGAAATCCACATTGTGCCTCCTGACCAACAGACTGACCCTCTTTTCTAGCGTCCGAACACAGACATTCCCAGGCTGAGTAGCGTGATCCCACTAAAGTTGGGGAATGCCCCCCCCAGGCCCCCTTCCTCAAGTAGGGGACCACCACCCCAGTTTCCCAATCCAGAGCCACTGCCCCTAACCTCCAGGCAATGTTAAAGAGGCATGTCAGTCAAGACAGCCCAATAAAATCCAGAATCTTCCGGAACTCCATATGAATAACAAACAACTCTGGCACTTTGCCGTCGAGGACTTCTTTACAAACCTCAGTAACCTCAGCAATGACCTCAGCTCCTATCACGGATGAGTCCTCCTCCTGGTTACCCTGGTCCAGTAACCTTACCCAATGTCACACACTTGCGAATTGGAGGAAGCTGAGTGGACCGAAAGAATGTAATTTGACGCCTTGGGGGGTGGTGGGGTGCGCTTTCCTCTGTTTTCCCTGCAGACCCGATATGGGAAAACCTAACTGCCTGATTGCTCTTCAAAGACGCCACTTCCGGTTCCAGCTCCCCAAAAGACATCAATTCTGGTTCTGACGTCCCAAAAGACATCACTTTTGGTCCTGGCACCATCCTGAAAATTCACTTCCGGTCCTGGCATCCAAGATGATATCATTTCCGGGACCTGGTCTATAAAGATGCCATTTTACCTTAACGAATCAGTTCAGACTAAGAAATCGACCTGTACACTTCAATGCAATGACTAAAACCTTTTTGCAGCATGCAGGTACAAAATATGGGTGGCTGTCCGAGGCCGATTTCTTTTACACCAGCTAAGGGAAACCAAAGCTTTGGGTGGGGGAGAGTCTTGTTAGCAAGTGCCTGGTGGTCAGGCCTTTCCATGAGGACCTAAACCAGGCACATCCCCAGTGGGCAGACCACCTGTAGAAGGAACCATAAGGGTCTGGTGAAGTGTAGCTTGGGCAGCAGTCAAAGCGATCCCTGGATGCCGAAACTGACTCTAGGGTCATGGAGGGTCAATATAAAAGCAGTTTGGGGAAATTCATGGGTGGGTGTTATGAAAGAAAGAAATCGAGGGTGGGGGGAATGCTATACAAAGAAGGATCAGAATGGACACATCTAGTATTTTGGGAGAAGCTGAGGATCCCAACAACCATCTAATCCAACATCAGTATTGAAGGACCGGAGTCAGCATTCCCTAAGCTCGGGATCCATACAAAGACAAGATAAATCAGATGAGACGGCACAGGATGCCACTCCAGATCAGGCTGTGTACCCAGCGTTGGCTTGCCGTGAGCCATTTAAGCATGATGAGGGGGGACTGGCGCCAGCTAAGCCATTACAAGCTTATTTATTTATTCATGTATGCGCCTCATGCTAAAACAAAACAAAAATAACCAAGCGGGTTCACTTGAAGGACTCGGTCAGCTGTGGCCAGCCGGACGTTTCATGGGCTCCCTGTTTTGCACGCATCTCAAAGAAAAAAGGAAACAGGAGTCACGGGAAATAGGGCACTGATTACTGGTAACCAGAAGGAATCAAAGGCATCTGCGCCCTAGCGGCTTCGTCCTGTGCGTGAGCTTTACCAGTCGGTGGCACGTCTCTAAATGCCCAAAGCAAAGTGACCTCTGATAAATTATGCTCACGGAACGCCACTGCATAGCAGGCTGGCAACCCTGTCACAAAGCAGATCAGGCCATCCAAATAGGGTAAGGATGGGAAAAGGGAAATCACTCCTATGGCCCTTCGTGGGAGCTCACCAAGCACAGCCACCCACTTTACCATCTTTAGTATCCATCCTTGAATTGTTCTACAACAAACCGAGACTCAAGGATCCAGGAGGAAGATGGGGCATCACCAGCTTGTGCTGCCCCCAGAAGGCACTTCACTTTATTACAGTCTGGGCCACACGTCATTTCCAAAGGCTGATGCGTTTCCTTAGAAGCCCACCAACAAGGTCACAGTTTCTCAACAAATGTGAAAGTGGTGCCCCCTTAAGTCTTCTAGTCACATTACCAATAAGATGTTTTCTTAGTAACTCCAGCACACTTGAACAGATGTCACTACGGGTTATCTATTGCGTTAAGGAGTTGGGAACCATGATTATCTGGGGGGGTCACATTTGTCCCGCAGTCCCCACCATGGACTCCTCACACTTCTCAACTTATCATCAGGTGTTTATATTTCTGGTCAGATTTTCCAACTAGAGAAACACAAGGCGAAAAACATTAAATGAGCAGAATGCAGTGCTTCCCCCCTAGTGGAGCCTGAACACACTGCTGAAATGGCACACCGTGTTCGCAGTGACGGTCACGCACCTCTTTCCATCATTAGCACATTCAAGCTCCATGTGCGCCACACTTGCTTAACACTGCCTCCTTGTTGGTGATTTAGTGTTAGTTTTGGTGACCAGGCCTCAACCTATTAAAAGAAATGTCACAACGGACATGGTATCACCTGCATTCATACCCATGTTAACTGCAGCAAAAATGCTTCAGAAAGGCATCATGCTGGTCCACAGTCTCCAACACTCTACATGCTCAGGGGCATCATGGAGTCCATCAGCATCCAGTCTACTCCCCTGCCCCCAAATCCTGTGTTCTGTATCCTTGACACCCATGCCACTCTCCAGCCAAACCAGGCCAGCATTACCTATGCCCCATTCTGTTGCTCCTACCCCTTGACTACCTCATTTCTGTCCTGCATCCTGTAACCCTGGGATTCTTTCTACCACCACACTGCTGCCCACCCACTCTACTAGCTGTACCCTAGCTGTACATCAGAGTCTCTTTCTTTATGCCCTCCTCACTTTTCAGACTCCCTCAACTCCCCAGCATGCCCTGGGACTCAAAGATCCATCACAGTGGATATGGGGACCCATTACACCTTTAGGCCCCCCCCCCCCCATTTCTTTAATCCGTACACTACCACCTCTGCCATGTATTCTTAGTTTTACTAATTAGCCCCTCATTCTGTCCACACACCCCCATTCACAGCCCCTCCCACTTTGTTCTATCTCCCCAGCTCTGTCCTGCTCCTCCAATATGTGTTGTGTAACTACCTTACTCCTCCCTCCACCATTTCTTACATTTCTACATGACCCCACTTCTTGTTCACACTCCCTCCACTCTCCCAGTTGTCTTGTAACCCCACATTTTTCTAATTTTATCCCCCTTCACAAGACCCCCTTCTCATTCTGGCCCCTTCCACATTGTTCTTCTCCCTTCTCTCCTTAAATCTTTCCCGCGTTACCCCTTCATTCCACATCCTACTTCTTACATTTGTATAAGACCCCCACTTCTTGTTCACATACTCCTTTCTTTATTTTGTTATTCCTAGATTTGTCTTCCCTGTATACGCCTCCCCCCCCAAAAAAAAGTGACCAGGCTGCCACCTTGTTTCTTCTACTTCTACCTGCCCTGCCTTTCTCCTATACAGACCCTCCTACTTTATCTGCACCCCCAGTTTTTCTGTGATTACCCCACCATTCCACCTCCAATTCTATATTTCCACTGGACCACCCTTTTCATTCACAGGCCCTCCCACTTTGCTCTGCACTACCATCCCATATTTTTACTTTTTCTTAAGACTATCCCATCATCATCTCCCCCCCCCCCCCCAGTTTGTTTTGAACTCTCGGATGTGCTTGTCACACTCTACACCCCCCCATGTATGTCCCCA
>JANRMT010062857.1:34601678-34614411 GCA_026402145.1 Polypterus bichir lapradei
TAAGGCTATCCCCTCACCCCCTCATTCCCTCCTCCCATTCCTAACCCCCCATTTTGTTCTGCTCTTTCAGGTGTGTTCACCTCATTCTAACTTCCCCTGTCTCTTTGCCAATACCCCCGCCCCGCCCCGGTCTATCTTAATGCCCTCCTCACCCTGCCGTACCCCCAGTTTCTCCTGCAGCCTCACCCCCCGCCCCCCCCACCCCGGCCAGCCCCCCTCTCTCCAGTGCTGCACTGAGAGCCGTGACCTTGCTGTCAGCATACCAAAGGCCTTCTTCTTTTACGTTTGATCTCGGGCTCAGCAAGGCTCAGACAAATGAGGGAGATAATGAGAGGGTTTGTGAATCTCAAGTTTTGACTACAGTACGAGATTACGAAAACAAAAACTGCTTATCCTGCGGCGGCCAAATAAAGAGCTTAAACGATTGTGGCTGATGAAATGTTTATGGAGCCCATGTGAGCGGCCGCCTCCGAGGCTCTGTGTCTTCACACCGAGCTCACGCTGGCTTCCTAATTACATTACGCTAAACGGGATCACATTTTGAGAACATCTTACTTTTATTATCATGTTGAACCCGAGCACAGTCTTGACCCACAGGCTGCCGAGCACCCCCACACCCCTCCATATTCTCATGGCAACTTCTGTCTTATACGGCTAAAGGGTCTCAATGGAAACAGAAATGAACCAATTCCGGAATGTCAGAATTCCCAGGATGAATGAGGTATTTGGGACACATTTTTTTAGTATCATCCATCCTGATCTTTTCCAGACTCTCTTATGCTAATTCTGGGATGTGTGGAGCAGGCTTAGTGAGATGGCATTGGGGCACAGGCTCAAGTGCCAGTCCCAAAGACCCCTAATTAACTTAACAGGCTCAGCTTTGGAATGTGGGGGAAAACCTGGAGAAAAAGCCACCTGAACACACAGGAACATGGAAACACCACACAAACACACGTGCAAACTCTGAATGTTTTGATGGCAGTGGGCAGAAAAGACCCCCAGAAACACATCTTAGCACATCGTGGTGGAATGAGCCTGTGGCTAAAAGTGCTCTAAGAGAGAGAGTGTCTTGGAGGGCAGGGAGGGGATTTTTCATGATGTCATCCATTTTTGCCCCCATCCTCTTTTCTACAACTGTCCAGTGTGCCCAGGGTTGGCCCTGTGATGAAGGAGGCTTTCCTGATAAGTTTGTTCAGACGTTGTGCTTCTTATTAGCTCAAGTTGTGCACCCAGAAGACCACAGCGTAGAACACCACACTGATTACTATGGACTGGTAGAACATTTCCAGCAGTTTGCTGCACGCATCAGCAGACCTGAGAGTCTCCTCAGGAGGTCCAGTCTGCTGTGGTCCTTCTTGTATGGTCAGACCAGTCCAGTCAGCTGGTACTTGTAGCTCTGCACCACCATGGATTATGACAGGTCTTAGGAAGTTCTTTGTCATGCCGGATATCCAACACCAGCTCTTTTGTCTTCCTAAGACGAAGTCCCCCAAGAGTCTCCTGTACTCTGAATCATCTCCATCATTAAAGTAGCCTATGGTGGAGGAGTCTCCTGAGTTTCTGTAGATGACAAGTGCTGGAAGTCTGTGGTGTGGAAGGGTGAACAGGAGGGGAGACAGGACAGTTCAACCTGAGGTGCTCCAGTATGACACCCCACCATTTCTGACACACAGTCTCTCAGCCTTACAAGCTGCTGTCTGTTGGTCAGGTAGCCCATGACCCAGGAGATTGTGGGATGGGTCAAGATTCAAAGCCTTCAGCCTTTACTCCAGTCAATGAGGCTGAATGGTGTTAAAGATACTGGAGAAGTAAAACAACAAGACCATGACTGCAGTGCCAGTTTTGTCCAAGTGGAAGCAGACTCTGTGGAGCATGGAGATGAGAGCATCCACCAAAGCCCTTGGGATCTCTTTCTGTGGTACTGGGACCACGCAGGATGTTTTCCACGGCAGGGAAACCTTTCAAAGTAAGAAAGCACAATGGGGGCAGCACGGTGGCGCAGTGGTAGCGCTGCTGCCTCGCAGTTAGGAGACCTGGGTTCGCTTCTCAGGTCCTTCCTGCGTGGAGTTTGCATGTTCTCCCTGTGTCTGCGTGAGTTTCCTCCAGGTGTTCCGGTTTCCTCCCACAGTCCAAAGACATGCAGGTTAGGTGCACTGGCGATCCTAAATTGTCCTTAGTGTGTGCTTGGTGTGTGTGTGTGCGCGCCCTGCGGTGGGCGGGCACCCTGCCTGGGATTTGTTCCTGCCTTGCGCCCTGTGTTGGCTGGGATTGGCTCCAGCAGACCCCCCCTGACCCTGTGTTAGGATATATTTGGTTGAAAAAGCACAATGGCATCAAAGATACAAAGTAATACAACTTTCATGGCTGTCTGCTGGTTACACTATAATTAACACAGTGGCAGCAAATGCACTGGGTTATGGCATAGTCATGGCATATGCTCGACGCAGAAGTATAAACCAGCCTTTACTCATCTACATTTTGTTCTGAGCTCGTCACTTGTAGTGGTCGGTTTTGTCAACTTGTCCTGTCACACTTGCCTCCAAACAATCCCTTCGATTATGTTGACCTCTTTCGGAAGTTGCTTTGGAATAGAAGCATCTGCTAAGCTTCTAAATTCAGAACTTTTCCACCACCTTTGACAATATACTCCTGCATCTGATACTAGGAATTTTGACTTATTTTTGTGTTGATTTTTACTTTCTCATAGGGAAAGTATTGGAATCGTCCAAAAATTTGACCTGGAGATTTTCATGAATCTCGACATTTTAGACCTCCCGAGTCCGAAAATACCATTTTTGGAATTATGTTTGTCTGTCTGACGATAACTTGAGTTCGCTTTCAATTAGGTCAACCAAAATTTGCATACAAGCATTAGGTACAAAATATAGATTTCTTTTACTTTTGCAATCATTTTTCAATATAGTATTAATTTGATTTGTTGTTGATGGTTCTTTAATGTACATAATACAAAAAATAACAATTGTCTTGCGGTTTACTTCTCAAATATCCATCCCCATATCTGAGTATATGAGAGAGTCGAGGGGAGAGCACTCCTGATTTTTTTGTTAGTTGATCTTTATCTATATGTAGGTGGGAGTGTGCAGAGGGGATAGCAACATGGAAGGAGCTGTATTTGGAAAACGTGAAGTACCCCCTGGTGGTAAACGCACGTGTGTTTGTATTTTTCATTTTTCAATACATCTTTCCAGATGCGTGGATTATCTAACGTGGCTAAGGATGTGTTTCAGTGGGTGAGAGGAATATAGAAGGTCTGAGAGGGGCTTAACATTGGTATTCTGAACTGGATTCAAATAAAATAAACCATAGCTTGCCTTACGAAAGGAGGTTACAGGGGTCAGGTTCTAAGTTTGGGTTACATCCTTGTTGCACGGTAGCAGTACCACCACTGCGCCACCTTGACGACACAATATAAACTCCATCCTCTACTTTTTCACTTGAAGCTCCGCCCTCATAGCTGCTCTCTCATTCCGATTGGTACCCATCTGGGGCAGGCGGGGCCTGATGCTGGGGGTGGTTCTGTCTCCCTCCCTCCCTTCCTCCCCTTCTCTTTTATGCAGTTGGCTCACACAGAGTAGCTGTGAGGCTTCACCGCTCACGGCCTTAGGTCGCAGGTCACCATGAGCACTTTGATGCCGAGTTCCACAGTCTGACTGATTTGAAAAGAAAAAGTTACAATCAAGCCAGAACAAAAAAAAAAAAGGTCTTTTAGACAGTGGGGGGGTTTCCACAGAGGTCGCAGAGGTTAGCCATCGACTTCATTAAACTCTCTTTTATAGGTCGTGTGTCAACAGGCTGACCAGTTGGCGGTCTCTGCGATGCCCTCTGCCATGATGATGGTAAAGCTCGATGTACGGCTGGAAGCAGCGCTGTGTGTATGGAGCTCCAGGGGCAGCAGATGCTGGAAACTGTTTGAATACGAGACCAAGAGCTCCTTTGAAGGAATGTTTGCTTCCCGCTGGGATAATCCAAGGAACAATGATTGAAAAATGTGGAAGGGGAATAGTGACCTCCCCGAATCGGTGGGAGGTCAATACCTGGAACTCAGCTGACAGACATGGGGAGAGTCTCCATGGGGATAGAGGAGGCCGATTCTCATGACTGGACTGGAAGAGCAAACGCCAAAGAGAATGAAAAGCTCAGTTCATCTGCTCCAGTCTTTTGACTTTTTTTTTTTTTTTAATGATTATTTTAGTTGGTTTGCTGACTAACGAGGGGTCGTCTCGGAAACTGCTGGAGTCAGGAGTTCAAATCCCTTTGACTCCCTGTGTGACCCACAGCAGAATAAAGAACATAACCGACCTGCACTGCCACCATTTTAATGTGCAGCTACAGCAAGTCTATGGTCTGTGTGTACTGTGAAAGGCACTATATAAAAACGCTCTTTACTAAGTACTCCTTGAATTGTTTCCAACTGAATAACACCAGATTCTCAAACCCAATTCATCCAGTTCAGCGTAGTGGGGGGCTGGTGCCCAACCAGACAGCATCAGGGACAGGCAAGAGCCAACCCAGGGCCCGCTCATGCACAGACCCATAACAAAGTACCATGCATGTGTTTGGAATGTGGGAAAAGCACTATATATATATATATATATATAAAATATTATTATCAATATTATTAATGTCAGAAGAAAAAATGAGAACTGCACATGCAGACAGTGACTAAACTGGGATTTGAACCCTGAACACTTTTAAAAAGTGTTTAGGACTTTGATTCCCAAAAGATGAAGCATAATGTGACCCTAAGGATACCACTTTGTCTACAGAAAAGCTCACAAAGAAAGAGAGCATGCTGGGATTTGAACCCATTCTGCCCACTCAAGACACTCTCAGGCTGAAGCAAACTGTGACCCTGAGTGAATCACTTCACTGGACTGAACTCCTCAAGGAAACTTTTTATACAGTAGCTCTATATGAGCTCCAGCATTAAAGGCACTCTATAAAGTAACAATGGCTTCATTTTGGCTGTAGTAGCAACTCCAGTGCCAAACGAATGAATTAAAAGAAAGAACTGGACCTTTAGCTCAAGCCCACCTACTGCCCACCTTCACTAATGAACTGGAGGATGAGAGATCTGTTAAAAGACATTTAATTTGGGGTCTGCCCCCAAACCACTTGGGTCTTATTAGTGCCCCACCACCACCCCATCTATTATGTCTTCACACCTCCATGTTTCATTCAGGTCCGTCTGAAGTCTCGGCTGTCTGAGAGATGACCAAAGGATGACTGAGCTGACCGGCTGGATGACCTTCCCTGAGAATCTCAGTGCTTTCATGTTTCCCATCATCAAAAAAACAAAAATCAGGCCTTAAGGCATGGCACCCCTGATGGGCAACTATCTGACCTCCTGAAGCAAGGGCCTTCCTTCCTTCCTCCTTCTGGGATAAAACTTCGAGAATAAGTAAAGTGGCTCCATGGTGGTCAAGCTGAGCTGAGTGGGGTTGGACGGGGGGAGCACTGACCTTATCTCACTGCCAGTAGCTCATTCGTCACTTACAAATGTGGCCTCGTTCACGAGTCCTTATTGGCACAGCAATGATGCGAACTGGCAGCGGCTCGCACAGGCACAGACACGTGGGCTTCACACGGGCACACAAAAACAAAAGGGGCAGGCATAAACATCAGCAATCACAAAGAAGTACACAATAACAGTTACCCACATGGCTGTTCACAAGGACACCTGCAGTACACACAAGCAGACCCAGGCTCTCGTACACACAACAGCACGACATGGGCACAAAACGGTTATCCGCATCACTACTCACAACAGAACACCACAGTGCAAGAAGATGGGTCTACAAAGCCACAGGCTGGGATACAAATATCAGTATTCACACAAAAACAGGCGCCCACATCAAAATATACATCAGTATGCACAAGTCAGCATGTGTACTCTCAGCCATGGACAAGTAGAGCGGCAAGGACAAGAAGAGCAATCCCACTGCTGAGCGTGCGAGGGGGCTGTCGGTAACACCGTCTCCTCTTGCACCTCCAGCACAGAGCGGCCACAAGACTACTGACATCACAGCTGCTACCTTCAGACCGTAGGTCCCATCCCCCTTTGGCCTCCAACGGGACATAAAGAAAATCACGAAGTGAGCCAGGTCACCACACCAGCAGTGACTTACTCCAAGAAAGAGGTTTCATTTATTGCAACCTCTATGGTCACCTTCTCTTTATTTTGTATTTGCGTGCTTTATTTTCTTCTCAATATATGGGATATACGCCAACCCTCTCTGTGTTTCTGTTTTTTCTTACTGCACAAACATCAGCATACAGATAAAATTAGAGAAAGAACGGTTCAGTGTTCAAAATATACACATCAGTACAGACACACATGCACCAATCCACAAAAACATGTACAATCATTAGTATGGAAAGACACATTACAATAATCCACTTTAATAAAAGGACAATTGTCGGGATGTCTTTGTATCTACTGTATGTGTTCATCTAGTTGCTATGTTGCTGTCATTCACAAACATTAACACTGCTTTTACCACTCCCATACAAAATAGCAAATAACATGGACATATGCAATGCATTTATCATTCCAACAGATGGCTCATTACAAACATTTGTAGTAATAAAATGCATTGCATTTGTCATTCCAACAGATGGTGCATCACAAACATTAACACTGCTTTTACCACTCCCATACAAAATAGCATATAACAGGTACATATGCAATGCATTTGTCATTCCAACAGATGGTTCATTACAAACATTTGTACTAATAAAATGCAATGCATTTGTCATTCCAACAGATGGCGCAGCACAAACATTTGCAGTACTAAAACACATTGCATTTCTCATTCCAACAGATGGCGCATCACCAACATTTGTAGTAATAATGAGAGATGCAATGCATTATATTACTGCATTCATTACACAATACATTCCAATGGATGTTGCACTGCAAATGTTAACGCTCAGGTTCATATTGACTTGTTAGATTTCAACCCGTCTTAGATGGGTAACATAAGTAGTGCCTTGTAAACCTATAAACAAAAGCATATTTGTACACACATCGGTACACAAAAACCCCACTGTGGGCAATTTAATAAAAAATTTGATCTAATGTGTGAGTACACATCAACATGAGCACAAAAGTACACAAAAGCAAATCTATCAACAAAAGTACTCAAGTACATACAAATGCAGCTGTACAAAACATCAGTGTATGTACACACTAGTGCACAAAACAGTTACAGTATTTGAATGGCAGCAAACAGTCGCACACAGGGATCGGTATACAAAACAAGTTGCACAAGATAGATAGATAGATAGATACAGTGGTGTGAAAAACTATTTGCCCCCTTCCCGATTTCTTATTCTTTTGCATGTTTGTCACACAAAATGTTTCTGATCATCAAACACATTTAACCATTAGTCAAATATAACACAACTAAACACAAAATGCAGTTTTTAAATGATGGTTTTTATTATTTAGGGAGAAAAAAAATCCAAACCTACATGGCCCTGTGTGAAAAAGTAATCGCCCCCTTGTTAAAAAATAACCTATGGTGTATTACACCTGAGTTCAATTTCCGTAGCCACCCCCAGGCCTGATTACTGCCACACCTGTTTCAGAGTGCTAAGTCCATTCTGTGCCCCTTAAGCCTCCGATTCGTTATAATATTAAAATACACGTAAAATGGTTACGTTACCGGAAACAAAAGACAGTACACAAAGCTATAAATGTCACAGCACTAATGGCATTGGCTAACCGGCTTCTGAGATTAGCGTAAAAATGCTGCACCCGAACTTCACAAGCTGCCACCAAGCACGAGCACCTGAACACAACGTCACACGCAAACATCAGCATCCCCGCACAATTAAAAGCAAACACCAGCAAAAATCTCCATCACACAAAAAACTCTGTATGGCGAGCGCCACCTCCGCCACCAAATGCCCACAGGCACTGGCACAGGCGTAGCTCGGCGCATATCACGCGGCGTCACGAGGTGCCTGCATAGGCTCGGGCCGTGTGGAGGATGCGGAGTTTGGAATTCGGGGAGCTGGGAACGAGGTGAGGGTTGAATGCAGATGAGGGTTGGGGATGGAGGGTGCATTTTCAGTGGCTTTGCGGCCTCGTTAGTCTCCCGTTCGTCACCTGTCATATTCTCGCGGCCTCGGGGGGCTGAACTGCACTTCTTATTACGGTCGCAGACCAAGCGCGGCACATCAGCTGGAGCCCAGGAGCCCTTTGTTCCTGCAGAAGTGATCTGAGGACTCATGGAGTGAAGAGCCCTTTCAGAGAGCATTCCAAACATTTTTGGGCAGTTATGACTCAAGGATGATAACACAAAAGCTCCTTTGTGAGTGCTGCTCTTAAACACAATGGCAGCCTGTCGACTCGTCCGCACCGCTTAAGCTTTTTTATAGCGAATAATGATATTATTTAGAGCCAAGACATGGGGCTTCGAACTGAGCTGTCACGGCTGCAGGGGTCTCACTGGCGAGTTAGAAGGTGGGATTCGAATGGGAAAAGATGTTCACCTCCTCCTCTCACCTCGCTAGACACTATGTGCCCTATACAAAGTTTTTTCTTTTTTTTTTTTTTTTGCGCAGCGAACAAAAGAGTAATCTGCCTGACCAAAGTTGTGGTGGGCACACCGGGGTTCCGATCCTATATAGTCATTCTGCCACAAAGCGAACACGGGGCCACGGGAATGAAATAGCAGCAGATGTTAATGAGGAACTCAGGAGGCGTTTGGAAAAGAAGGAAACGTGAGGAAGTCCAGCCATCAAGTCCTCAATTTCATTGTCCTGTAAGGTTGAGTGGGGCTGAGTACCAGACCGGGCAGCGAGGTGTTCCGAGAAAAGAAACGGGAAGGTTGTCATCATAAAATACGACTTTCTATATTATTATTATTATTGATAATTCTTTACATTTATATAGATCTTTTCTTACTACGTAAAGCGCTCTGCGCGCAGGGAAGACCCAGGAAACAAACTCCTTACTGCGAAGCAGCAGCGCTACCCCTGCACCGCCTAGGTGATTATGATTATTATTATTGTTATTATTATGTTTATGATTATTATTATTATTTAGGCTTTAAACGTATCTGTCAAAGTGACTATGGTCTCGATAGGGAGTTGTGGGCACTCTAGTTATGCGCACAAGAACCTCCACTTCTCACTATTAAGAATGTCCCAAAAGTGAGCACAGAAGCAAAGTGGTGACATCCATTAAAGCCGCCGCTCACACGTTAAACGGGAGCTTTGAAGCGAGGCCCAGCGTCCACCCATCGTCGACTAAGCTAAATCCAATAAAACATTTGAGGGCACCTCCGGGCCTTGAATCCCCCAGCCCCACGGTGGAGTCAACCCCTCATTGGACAAAATAAATTTATCTCCGCGCCGACTGTAAATATAATGATAGTAATAATGACATTATTTATCAACGTTTGAGACGGTATGGACCTGCTCCTTGGGGTAAATCGTTTAGGACGACACGAGGTCTGAGATTTTCACACCTCAAAACACCTAAAGAAGACAAAAAATAAAAATAAAAATTTTAATCAAACTGCATGCATGCATTTCTGTGGTGCTTTCTTTCAGCCTCTTTCCTTGGCACAATGGGCACAGCACAAGACTTCAATTTTAATATGAAAGTTCAACAGTTAATTAATGGGCAGATACTGTGAGGCTCCATGCATGTTACTCAGTTTCAAACTGCTTTATGTGCCTGTCTGTTTAAACAAATCTGTGCCTTTACATGTGCTTACTAGCCGAAGTGCCCAGTAGTGCCCGGGTACAGCTGAAGAATGGGTTAAGAAAAGAAAGAATAGGTTTAATGTCCATCCATCCAATATCCAACCAGTTATATCCTAACTACAGTGTTACAAAGTCTGCTGGAGCCAATCCCAGCCAGCATAGGGCACAAGACAGGAAACAAACCCCGGACAGAGCGTCAGCCCACCGCAGGGCACACACACCCACACACACTAGGAACAATTTAAGATCGCCAATGCACCTAGCCTGCATGTCTTTGGACTGTGGGAGGAAACCGGAGCACCCGTAGGAAACCCACGTAGACACGGGGAGAACATGCAAACTCCACACAGGGAGGGCCTGGGAAGCGAACCCGGGTCTCCTTACTGTGAGGCACTGTGCCACCGTAAGGTTTAATTTTTTATTTATTTATTTATTTTTTAAATAGCTGTCCCATCCGTCATTCTCACTGCCTCTTTATCGATGTCTCTGCTCTCTTGAGTTGATAATTTGTTCTTTTTGGGTCTAATTGGATTTCAGAATCGCTGTGGCTCCTTGCTGGGTTGTAACAAGTCATCTCTGACTTGTCCCCTCAGTTCAAGGTGGACAGTTCCTATTGCTTAAATTACGAAGAAAAGTTGACAAAGCTGGAGTTAAACAACAAACCTAAGATTCTTCTTTGTGCTGCGCTGCACTTCCACTCTTGATCAAACCTCACCCAATGCCTTCCTACAAAAGCCCCCGATACTCCTTTTTATATTATAGCAGATAGTAGCCACACCCCGCGTTACCCGGGTAAGTAATGTTAAGCTTGGCTCGTTTTGTCTACTAGTTTGGCTTCAGTCTGTTTTTGATATTTCTCTTGCCCTGAACCAGTAGGTGGCACTGGTGTGCAAACTGTAGCGCCGAAGAAAAAAAGAATATTGAAATCCCCAAATGTGTGTAGGATTAAACTGGGAACACACGCACACACACACACACACACACACACAGACAGACATTCTATTTTATATTCATAGATTATGTATTTTGTAAAGTTTGTGTTGCATTTACCTGTAAACTTGTCACAGCGCTCTGCCTCTGCACTCAGTGAGGAGCACTATATGATGCTATTCCATCATTTAATTCCAGGGTACATGACCCTTTTGCCATCTTAGAATAAATAAATAAAACCATAAAAGTGGACACAATCAAAAATGCCCCCTCTCCTTGGCACCTAACACCTGCCGCCACTTAACCCTGCTGGTGCCTTTCTGCCTCAGGTGGCCATCTCACACGGGCCGTTGAATCTTCACAGAACATCACAATAGCTCGCTCCACATGCCGCCGGCACTCCTTTAGCTTTCCAAAAGGCCTCCTGCTGGTAGCTCGCTGACAACCAGAACGCCATGCTTAACCCCTACAGGTTTACTGCCAATCAGACACCATGTCGGGTCAGGAGTTATTCTCATCATATGCAAACACATGCGACGCTCTTGCTCTCTTCAAAGCCCATGGCAGACCACGGCGACTCAGCTCAGCGCTAAGCTGGCCTGGCCTTTCTCTCTGACGTTTCTAAACAAGACATGACGCTTGGCACAGTTTTGATAAATAAAAATGCAAGCAATGCTGCCCACTTGGCACATGCAGCACTTCTACGCTACATAATTTTCAAATGAACTTAAAAAAAAAAAAAAAGGAGACAATGTCAGTTAAGAGGCCATGAAGGATGCAGCTGGCTAAAGTGGATGAGCACCAAACATGGCCCAGCCACAGCAGCCTTGGCACAGCCCACTGTCAGGGGCTACACACAGGCAGACCTAAAGCTTTGCCTTATTTGAACTAGTACTCCAGGGTGACACCTTCACGGACACCTTGTGTCTAAGCTCACCCTCGTCTTCCTGGGTGTTACCCACGATGGAAGGCCACATTGGGTAGTCAGAGTACTGCAGTTCTCTTCATCCGGCAAAGTGTTTGGAAGATTTCCAAAGTGGGTACTAAATAATGAAATGGGAAAACATTAGGAACGTCAATGTAAGACAAGGGTTGTTACAGGTGGCAGGCTCACACATCCAATTAGAAAAGAGGCAGAGGTAGGAGCACCATAGAGAGAGATATGAAGTGACATGGCACCATCCATGTTTATATAAGAAGAAGAGTGCCCAAGTGAGGCATGGCTTTTCATGGCAAAACCTAATTTATATGGTATGTTTAGAGAAACTGCAGTATGGACCAGGTAGTGCCAACTCACCATATGGTGCAACAAGAGGAAGGATATTATAAGACATCAAATGCCAAGTCTAAGCCAGACTAATGCAATATAAGTAATGGAAGGTCACTTATGTGTCAATAATGCCTGGGCACAACCCATTTTACATAGTACAAGATGGGGAATGACCAAGTGAAACATGAAGTGGCATGGCATAACGTGATATGTGGAGAATGAGGAATGACATCAAATGCCATAACTCAACCAGTTTTATGTGATATAAGTAATGGAAGGTCCATGTGAGACAACAGTACAATGGCATAACCCAGTTTATATGGCACAAGCTGGAGAAGAAAGTACCAAGGCACAAGGCTCTATTCATGTTATGTGTGTTAGGGGGTAGGACAGCGGCACAGTAACATCAACTGCTATGACACAGCCTGATTTATGTGGCACAAGTTAAAATGCCAAAGTGGCACATGAATTGACATGGCATAACACAATTTATCTGTTAAAAATCAGCCAGATACCAAAGTGAAAAATCAAATGCCATGGCACAACCCGATTTATGGAAAATAAGTATAGGGAAACTAGTACCAGGCTCCATCTGTCTTACGTGGTACAAGCAGAAAAGTAACACATGGAGTGCTATGGCACAACCTGATTTATGTTGAGTAATCCCAAAGTGGCACACGGACTGGCATGGCATAACATGTTTATCTGTAGGTAGATATCAAAGTACGTACTTTGGCACTAGATAGATAGATAGATAGATAGATAGATAGATAGATAGATAGATAGATA
>JANRMT010062857.1:34614421-34716962 GCA_026402145.1 Polypterus bichir lapradei
ATAGATAGATAGATAGATAGATAGATACTTTATTAATCCCCAAAGGGAAATTCACATACTCCAGCAGCAGCATACTGATGAAAACAATATTAATTAAAAAGTGATAAAAATGCAGTACAAGTTAAAAAATGCAAGGTGGAGAGTGCAATTTACGTGTTTGGGGTGCCAAAGTGACAAATGATGTGGAATGGCATAATCAGATTTATGTGGTACAAGTAAGGGCACATCACAGTGAGAAATTAAGGACACTGGCAGTACCCAACTTACTGTATGTGGTACAACTAAAGGAAAGTCAAAGTGAACTAATACAGTAAGTGCTGATGTGGCACAACCCGATTTATGTGCCATAGGAGTGCCAAAGAGACAAATTAAGTGGTATGGAATGATCTGATTTATGTGGTGCATGCAAGGGCACACCACAGTGACACATTAAGAACATTGGCACTACCAGACTTAATGTATGTGATACAACTAAATGAAAGTTAAAGTCAAATACATGCAGTATAATACATAAGTGCTGCGTTGGCACAACCCAACTTGTGTGGTGTTGAGTTGAGGTACTAAAGTGGCAAATGAAGTGGCATGGCATAATCTGATTTATGTGGTACAAGCAAGGGCACACTACAATGATACATTAAGGACATTGGCACTATCTGACTTACTGTTTGTGGTACAACTAAATGAAATTTAAAGTAAACTAATACAGTGAGTGCTGCCATGGCACTCCCAGATTTGTGTGGTATAAACTGAAGAATGGAGTACCAAAGCACAAGGCTTACATCGAAGAAGAAGAGAAACGGCAAAGTGAGACATGAAGCGCCTTGGCAGTACCCCCGTCTGAGGTAATGTGGCGCACTGAGGTACTGGGATGAACCGCACGTCAAACTTCAGAGAAGGAATGTGATCAATCGCCAGGTTCTGATCCGCACGTCGTTTTGGACAAAGGCGTCGGTTAAACGAGCAAATGTAACGTCTGTAAGATAAATCTTTGTGCCATTTAGTGGGTCCTGCCTCCACGCGCTGGTCTTTACAAAGCAGGTAGGCACTGCTTATCTCTTCTCTGGTATACAGTGCCTTTCACTGCGTATACTTGAAAGAACACAGCAACACCACACAGTGCACAAAGTGTCTACTCACGTGGATGGAGCGAAACCTGACGTTCGTCACTCCATCCACTTTCTAAGCTGCCTGTACCGGTCAGTGTCGCGGGGGTTCGATGGCCTCAACGCAATAACGAGGACGGGGCGTCCGTGAACATTCCGCCAGAGCCCAATACTCTCACGAGGCGGCTGAGTCACTGAGACAGACAGACGTCACCGCCGCTTTGCTGGCTTCCCACTCGCCACTCCGTCACTCGGCGCGTTTGAACCCAAATGCATTTAGTGAATTTTCATTTCTCCCCTCCGATCTCCAAGTTCACTTAAAACCGCTGCTAATTGCTTACACATTACACGCCGCACGGGCAGAGCCTATTTCTGGCTTTCATCCAAGACCACCTAAAGAGGCGGAATTTAAAGCGACAAAAGTCCGTTTAATGGTTTATTTAAAGTGACAAAAGTTAGTTTAATGTTTCATTACTCTATTCTGGACTGTGCATTGCACAGTAAACGTGCACTGTGATCGCGTTAGGTCAAAATAAAATAAATACGTTATTAAAATTATATAAAAGTATTGTGAAACGTGACAATAGATGAATAAAAACACGATAATACGTGAGCCTAGATGATTTAATATTCCACTAAATATGTTTTGTTGCTTATTCTTTTATGTACTTAATTCAATTAAAACTTCATTTGTCTACTTCAGTGACACCGCACACCTCACGAACTGTAAACTGTCACTTTCACCTGTCAAAGCGGAGTGGGCGGGCTCTACCGAGTACTGTGTTCTGATTGGTGAATCGTCAGCAGAATGGTCGCAAATTTTCAGCTATCATGCGCTACATTTACTACAGACAGTTCAGGGGAACACCCCTGAAGATGAATTCAGAGTTTCCTGAATGTAAGTTGGCACTGTGGGCATTTTTTTTTCTTGTAATCAGATAAGTCACAACTTAGAACTAGTCTGAACTAGAACGGTGCTGAGGTGTCACTCGTTCGAATCCTAATTTGGGATCCTGAGGTGGTTCGTCGTGTGATGGGTGCAGCAACGCGTTGTATCAGCGCATGCTCCCAACCTCTCATCCTCTCTCCTATGCACAAAAACAATTGTGTGTATATTGTTCAGTGTCAGCCATATTCGTATCTGGTCTTTTCTTCTTAACTATTGACACTGCACTGACAGACAACACAGCATTCTCAAACCTGCTTAATCTTATCATGGAGGATGTTGGAGCCAATCCAGGCAACACTGGGAGCAAGGCAGGAATCAACCCTGCATGGGCCACTATTCCACTGCCGAGCCTCTCAGACCCAAACCAATTGCCATTTAAAATTAATGGGCTGTGGCAGGAAAATAGCTGGAGGAGAACTCAAGAGGACATGCAGGGAACATACAGACTCCACAGATGCCGGGATCTGAATCTGGGAGGCAGGATCCATGAGGCCATAATGCTAACTACTGTACCCACAGTGTCACATTCCTTATTTAATCTCCTAAAATCTTCAAATGCCCCCAGATTATCTGGCCAATTTACTAGAAACATGTGGATGAGCTGCTTTGCTTATGGATGTGTCACAATTGTGGGGCAAACTGATGGCATTCACAGAACATCCTTCTCTCAAAGTCTTTGAAGGGCCCAGCTCCCCAGGGTGAACTTTTATATTCCATCTAATTTTATCTCCATGACTAATTTTACTCTTTAGCCACCAATCATGAATGTGCTGATAAAACAGTACAGCATTTTCTGGCAGACGCGTTTGATTTCCACATGCTGGAGCTCCACACGTTCCATTCCAACTTACATTTCAGACAGGTATCCAGCATTTGCGAGTCTCGGCGAATCACTAATCAGATGCTCCGATAAGCAGAAGTGTTCCAGGAAAAAAAGGTGAAAATAGCAGGGGACTCCCAGAATTTGAGCTTTACCACATACTGTCTCTGTCTGAAGTACCACATTTTGAAAGGGCTCCTGCTGTCATCAAGAAAGAGAGAGGATGGTTTGCTCGTCAGATTTTAAAGTCATTCCTAGAATCCCCTGTGTAGGCTGAGGCAGACCAAAATGGAAAAATTCAGATCTTACTTCCCGGTTTCTTTCCCTCTTTTCTCTCCACCTTCATCTTGAACTCCCTCTTCTCTCTGAATCACATTCAGTGCCCTGTCACTTACTTCTTTGTCTCCCTGTATTCCTCCCCTCTCATTTTGTCTTTCTCCATTCTTTTTTGTTTCTCTTTTCCATGTACTTTTTCCATTATGGACACGATAATTCAGAAGACTAAATCGACTGATAGGCTCAAAAAGAAGAAAAAAAGACTCCCTGATGTCACTACGTAAAGTATTATCCATCAGGAGCAGAAGACTTGTGACAGATGACACCAAATTAGGACTATCACTGGAAAGATTTGTGAATCCAGGAGGAAAAGCTGATGCAGTCTGCAAGAAGCCTGCGCCTTGGGAGAAGATTTGTGTTCTCGAGAAGACAACGACCTCGGGTATAAAGCCAAAGCTGCCCAGGAATGGCTTCAAGACAACAATGATTAAGGGACACTCCATCCAAAAACAGTATTTTGTTATTTGTTGCATACCCCATGTGTTTTATAGTGATAAACAAGAACATTTTTTAATGTCACAATGCCATGGAGAATGGAGCAGGAAATGCAACTCCCATGGGCTCTTGAACTGAAGGCAGGACTCTTGACCACAGGCTGCATTACTAATGGAGATGAGTCAGAGTACAGGAAAGTCGTAGAGGACTTTGTCTGGTGGTGCTGGGACAACAACCTGCAACTCAACATCAGTAGCTAGTGTGGCGTTCTACGCTGTGGTCTCTTGGAGAAGCAACCTGAGCACAAAAGAAACACAATGACTGAACAAACTTATCAGGAAAGCCTCCTCCATCAAGGGCTAACTCTGGTCACACTGGAAGCTGTTGTGGAAAGAAGATGATGGACGCCATCATGAAAAATCCCCTCCATCCTCACCAGGAGGTGCTCTCTTGGAGCACTTTTAGCAACAGGCTCCATTCCACCACAGTGTGCCAAGATGTGTATCTGGGGGTCTTTTCTACTCACTGCTATCAGGCAATTCCATGTTTCCACCCAATATACTCATTAGGTTTTATTTATTTATTGATTGATGAGCTGTATTATTTGTCGTTATGAGTCTGTATCTTTGTTTTTTATGTTTCTCCTATTGTACGCTTTTGAATTTCCCCCTGGGATTCATCGAGTTTACCTAATTTAATCCACAGAATTCTACATTTCCCCACCACTGGACACAAGGCCTCGTTAAAGAAAACTGCAAATCGCTAGGTTTCTTGGAGGTGTTGTTGTGGATGCTGTCACGCACATTGCCCCAAGTGTGGATAAGCACGCACATGTGAATCTCAAGCGGTATCACAGGATCAACGCACAGGTGGACATGATTATGAAGCGTCCTGTCATAGCCAGCATATCACCCTGAAGGTAAGTGGGGCTGGATGGGCGATTGTTAACAAAATGGCGCCCAGGTACACTGAGCTTCGCATTCCATGAACCTCTGAAATATTCGTGTTTCATTTAACAAGCCTGGGAAGGTTCAAGAAGGTAGGTGGAGACTTCTAGGAGATTGGATAAAGAAAGCATTACAGAAGATAGGGGGGGGGGGGGGGGGGTGTTGTCATGGAGACACTGGATGACGATCAGGAATACTGGAAGAGGAAGAATAGCCGTGGCTAGTTTCTCTTACTTTGTGAAGGCGTTTCCCATGACTATAAAAGTGGAAAGGCAATTCTTCTGAAGATGTCTGTGGATTACACCTTGTTAAATAAACATGGCCATCATTGAGCTTCTCTCTCATTTCAGTGTGTGTGTGATTTGGTCTTTCTATCTCAGTGATGTTGAAAAGTGGCAATTACATGCAGCTTAGCACATGAAGGAGAACATCCTGGACAAGAAGGAGGATGATTTCTTACCTGGCCGGGAGGCCAGAGTGGAACAACAGACGGACTGGCTGTTGGGATGGAAAAAAACGTTGTGCTGAGAGTCGTGAGCTGTTCCACCTACCATACTCCAAGTGACAGTGGTTCTCGTATGGCAGCCCAGTCGGGACAGCCACAGGGGTGCTTAAGAGTTGAAGTCTGGAAGTGCAGCCCTATCAGGGTCCCACTGTTGGGGGAGTTAATCCCTACTTTCTTTATGGCCAGGATGTACTTCTAGGAAGACATGGCAGAGTACCGGAAGCATTCCTGAGTCTGTCTTAAAATGGAGCCTGCTGCCTCACATCAAAGAGTCAGAGTGGGAGGCAGCGGGCAACACTCAGTGGGAGGAAGAGAGGAGGATGAATTGGTTTATTTTGTGTATTTTGGCAACTGATAATTGGAAGAGTGCTTTGGATTTATGCTGTGGTTTAATAAACACCTTTTATTTAAACCTTTGAGTGCGTCGGGTATTACAGTGTCTTGGGTTTGGGGCTTGGTGGCGCGCCCTGGTGGCTATGCACAATATTCTACCTTTTTATGTTTTCCTCTTCTCTTCCTACAGCTTTGATTATTATTATTAATATCTTTGTGGCAAAGCATTAACAACATCACAAAACCTCAAAATGTCATTATGAGTTTGATCCGGCAACCTTCCAGATACCAGCCTCTCAAAACTGCTGCTCAAGCAGGCCAAGATCTTCACTGGTCACCAGAAGCCAGCCAGGCCCTAAATACCACCTGCCGGTCTCAGCTGGAGCAAGCTTGAAAAAGAGGAGCTGGCAAAACAACTATAAACATCATAAGAATATAATAAAAGCTCCAAAAGAGGAGGAATGACTGTAAGCCCTTGGCTTGTAGTAAAAGGAGAAATGCTAAATATTTATAAATAAAAGATTTATTACCAAAAACAGCAAAATACAAAAAAAAAACAACAAGAGCACAGAGGAGATTCCCAAAAGTCAATCCGCAAACACCAAACTCCAATAGGATGTCCAAAAATAAGAATCGAGATACAATCAAAACACAGAAAAGACGCTAGTCACTGAAACTTCAACAAACGAATGACTCCCAACTGCTAAGCCTTCTCAGTCAATTTAAAGAGTCTGAGGGAGGGCTCAGGAGTGGTGATGTCAAGGTGGCCCCGTCTCCTAGGACTCCACCCATAAAGAACAAGGAACATAATTAAAGAGACAGTACACTGTTATAAAAATCAACAAAAGGAACCTACTGTGTATACATAAAAATAATAACTCCAAATTAGTAAACGCAACAATAAAACATCAAATATATATACACCTTAGAATTGATACATATGGCTACTTAGTTTTAGTAAATTTCCGGAAACTTGTATAAGGTGTTATATGTGATACCAGCATTAATACGCCACATTCATTGGCTGTGCCCTATCACGTGTGTGGGAATTTTTTTACGTTTTAGTTGACCAGAAAGCAGGAGACACAGCTGGAAGTGGCAGAGTTAAAGATGCTAAGATTTGCATTGGGTGTGACGAGGATGGACAGGATTAGAAATAAGGACATTCGAGGGTCAGCTCAGGTGGGACGGTTGGGAGACAAAGTCAGAGAGGCGAGATTGCGTTGGTTTGGACATGTGCAGAGGAGAGATGCTGGGTATATTGGGAGAAGGATGCTAAGGATAGAGCTGCCAGGGAAGAGGATAAGAGGAAGGTCTAAGAGAAGGTTTGGCAACCCCTAATGGGAGCAGCCGAAAGAACAGGTTAATCAGCAAATGAAGAAATCCACCAACCCCACCACCCATCATGGACTTGGTGTCGCAAAGAACATAAATCCCAATAAGTTGTATAAACACTTCCAAAAATGCCTACTAGACATGGGAGGGCAATAAAGAGCAATAAAGCCCACATTCGAAATGAACCGCCAAGAACAACAGAAGACCCTCCAGATTTACAGGGCAGTTTCTGGAAGTGACTGGCAGGTGGCCCTGTCTCTTGGGGGACCACCCACAAAACATATGGAACATAACTCTGGCAGCTTACAGGCAAGGTCAAAAATAAAGAATAATGCACATCATCAATAAAAGTAACATTAACATAAATAAATGGCATAAAAATGAGCAAAAAAGACATGAAATATGACTTTGAACCCCCGGCTGAAACACAACACCACATTTGCCAAAGATTTACTAAGGGTGGGTAATACAATGGCCCATAGGCAAATCCTTTGAAAAGTGACATTTAAGTGCCCACTTCTCACCATCGTTATTCGGGCGCAGTGTGAGATGAGAGTCCACAGGGAGCAAAGCCTTGCATGCTGGAGCAGCATAAGAAGAAAAGCTGAAAAGTGAGACATTTTGGATTGGAAAAGATGACACGAGGTGAGGGGTGGACAGCTTAAAAAGACTGAAGGCCCACACAATGATAATTAGCACTGAAGGAGAGTGACAATTCCTGAGGCCAACTGTGGCAGTTAGTCGGGGTATCCATCCCAAACGTCCTCATGTAAATGGCAATTCCGAAAGCAGTTAACTGCTGCCAGTGTCTGTGCGTCACTCCTTCACACCAATACGGAGCCTGTGGACACCAGATTGGGGGTGCGGGAGCTGACGTGGGGAGGAGCAGGAAGTGAATGAATAACAGAAGGAGAAACCGAATTCAGATGCCTTGACATGCGGATGCCAACACAGTGCTGGGATTTGTAGCAATGCTAATCAGATTTTAATGATCCTTGCTGTGTATCATGCGCAAATTTAAAAACACTTACAGAGTCACACTCCTGGACAATTGTTTTATAAACTTGTGTTCTCATCCAACATACAGCATACCTGTTCAGCTACGTGAATATATTAATAAGTCGCGTGTACTTCAAACTTTTAAATAAAAGTGCCACTCTGATACATACACTGGATTCCAAAGTCTTTGGGCACCCCTTCACTTTCTGCACACCCTATTGTACTGTAGATTTCATTTTAAATGGAATAAGTTGATATTTTTGCCCATCAATCTATACTGAATAATCCATAATGACAAAAGTAAAAACACGTTATCAGAATGGTATGCAAATGTATTAAAAATCAATAATGCGTTGCCCTTTTTCTTTTGTTCATAGAGTGCCCTCCATAATGTTTAGGACAAAGACACATTTCTCCTTGAGTTGTCCCCTCTGCTCCACAGTTTAAAATTGCAAATCACAAACAATGCAGAGGCGGTTAAAGTGCACATTGCAGACTTTCATTTAAGGAGATTTGCATACATTTCAGTCACACATCACTTTTTCTGCACAGTCCCCCTCATTTCATAATGTTTGGACACAGCAATGGCAGACCTATTAACACCACCATATTTAGTTCTTTGTCGCATATTCGTTGGATGCAATGACTGCTTGAAGTCTGTGATTCAAATATCACCAGGTGCTGAAGGTCTTCTCTGGTGATGCTCTGACAAACCTCTCATGCGGCCATCTTCAGGTCCTGCTTGTTTCAGGGGGGCTTGTCCACTTAAGTTTTCTCTTCAACATATGGAAAGCCTGCTCAGTTGGATTGAAATCGGGTGGCTGGATTGGCCATTTTCTATTTTCAGCTTTGATAAACTCAATTGTGGCCTCAGCAGTCTTTTTGGCTCGTTGTCTTGTTGTAGGATGAAGTGCCGTCCAGTGAGTTTGAGGGCATCTACTGGAACATGAGCAGATCAGATGTTTCTACATGTCTCAGAATTCATTGAGTGACTGCCATCAGCATCTCCATCATCAATGAAGTGAAGTGTGCCAGGACCAGTGGCAGCCATACGTGCCCAAGACATAACACCCCCTGCACCATGTTGAACAGATGAGGTGGTCTGCTTTGGATCTTGGGCAGTTACTCCACACACTTTGCTCCCACCATCACTCTGATCAGGTTCATCTTTATCTTGTCTGTCCGCAAGACTTTTTTTCCCAGAATTCTGCAAGCTTTTTGAAGTCCTTAGTCACAAACTGTAATCTGGCCATCTTGTTTTTGTAGTTTGCCTCTTGCAGTGTGTTTCTGTTCATGAAGTCTTCTGCTGATAGTCATCTCTGACACACACACATCGGCCCCCTGAAGACTGTGTATGATCTGTCTGACAGGCGTTTGGGTTTTTTTTTAACCAGAGTGTGGATTCTTCTGTCATTAGCAGCGGGGGTCTTCCTTGGCCTACCAGCCCCTTTGTGATCACTGAGCTCACCAGTGTGTTCTTTCTTCTTCATGATATCCCAGACAGTTGATTTTGGTCATCCTATGGTTTTTCCGACGTCTCCACTGGTTTTTTTCTTGTTTTTCAGCCTCATAATGACTATTTTGACTTTCATTGGCACAGCTCTTGTCCTCATTTTGAACAATGGCAACTATAGACTCCAAATGGTAGAAGCAAGCCAAGGTATCTTATGAAGCAATGAAACCCACCTAAAGAATCACAAATACCTGTGACACCAATTCTCCCAAATGTTATGATGCCCTGAAACAGGGGCACTACGTAGAAAAAGTGTTGTCATTTCAATTTTTGTTTTTTAATAAGCCTTTCTGAAACGTGTTTTTACATTTTCATTATGGGTGATGGAGTACAGATTGACAGGCAAAAATGGCAAACGTTTCCATTTAAAATGAAATGTACAACGCAACCCAATAAAGTGTGCAGAACATGAAGGGGTCGGAATGCATTCTGAATTCACTGTATGTCTGCAAGGGTAGTCTTGGCTTGATCCCGCCTTGCGCCCCAATGCTGCCAGGACAGGCCTCAGCTCCCTGAGGCCAGGTTAGAAAAGGGGTGACTGGACTGAACGTATAGCCAGTTCTAACAGTCCATTCATAGGTCAGACCTACAATCCATACATGGAAATGACTAGCATGTTGCATAATAAAATTTCCCTCTAACTGGCACATTACAAGACAAGCAGTGTGGCACAGCGGTCAAGGCTTTGGCTTTTGGTCTTCAAACTATGAGGTTGTGGGTTCTATCTCCCACGGTTGATACTGTGTGTGCAGTTGGAAAAATTAAAGACATCAACCAAATGTATGTTGTAATTTGCCTTGGATAAAGGGGTCAGCCAAATAAGTAAATAACAACAACAACAAGGAGGAACCACCCACCACGTGCCCGCAGTCCCTGTAGTAATCCTGCATGATGCCTACAGACACCACATTAATGTCAAGGCACACAGACTCTCTTGCCATGAGTGGGTGTGATTGACAGTGCCCTGCTGCACCTAGTGTGTACTGCTCCTTGCCCCTGTGCCCGCTTCTGCCAGGACAGATGCCAGCTCCCCACAGCTCTGAGCTTAAGTCAGTCTGAAATTGGATGGATGGAAGGATGGGCTTTCCCACAGGGAGATGACGGCACATTTCCCAAAAGCTGGCGGCTGTTCACAAGCATTTCTGTGGCCAAGTCGATTCCAAAAACACACCTCCCAGACTTCCCTCTGGCTGTTGCTGCTGCAAGATTGTGTACAAGAAGAAAAAATAAATAGAAATTGGAAAAGCAAATCCAATTAAGTGTGAAGGATAGAAGCCTGCGGGGCCGACTAACGAGAGCGTCGCACCAGCACAAACATCTGAAGTTCACGCAGTCCATCAATCACGGCAGGCAGAGCCCTCGCAGCTGCCTAAGCAAACACGCATGTGTCCAAAACAAAGAAGGCGGCCCCCCGGGAGCCTGCCTGCCAGAGAGACATGGCAGCGCCGGCTTAGCCCTCGGTCACTGTCTCTTGTGGTGATGATGATGATGATGGGACTCGTCTGCCTTCCATGGGAAATCCTGCAATCTCAAGCCTGCCTTGTGACTGTGTCCATGCTGATAAGCGCTACATAAAGTTCTACTGTTTTATACTTGACCTTGCAAGGACGCACTTTATGAGGGGTGTATGATGTGAAAGGAACATAAATGTTGTATCGTATTCTCATTTTCATTTACTTTCTAAAGTACGCTGTGGCAATGCTCGCCTTGAAAGGCACTATATGAGTGCAGCCTTTGACACTACTTGTCACACTACTCTTCTCAATAGATTAGCTTCGATTGGCATTACCCACACTCCACTAGATTGGTTCAGATCCTGCCTCTCAGGCCGCACTCAGTTTGTTCAGCTTAATACTTTCACATCCCAACCCACCACTGTTACTTCAGGTGGGCTCTGTCCTGGGGCCCCTCCTTTTCATTATTTACCTCTTTCCCCTCATCAATATCTATCATAAATATAACATTAGCTTCTGCTGTTATGCTGATGACACCCAGCTCTCTCACACTAGCAAACTTACTTTTTCCTTTCTACCCTCCTCACTTATCGATTACATAGCAGAAATCAAATCCTAGTTTTCTTCAAATTTTCTTAAATTAAATAACAAGAGACAAAACTGAGGTTCTCCCCGTTGGAACAAAATCAACATTATCCAAAACTGATCATTTTTCATTTCTTATTGATAATTCCTCTGTCTCCCCTTCCCCACAGGTTAAGAGTCTGGGTGTCATCCTTGACAGTACTTTATCCTTTCAGTCCCAAACCAATAACATCTCCCGGTCTGCATATTTCCACTTGCCTAACATTAATCGTATTTGCCCCTCCGTCACTCCCCACACCACTGCTATCCTCGTTCATAGCCTTGTCACTTCTCCATTATTACTATTCCTTTTTCTTTGGTCTTTCTCACAAATGCCTTTATAAGCTTGAACTGCTCCAGACTTCAGCTGCCCTCATCATTACTAGAACTCCCTCTATTCACCATATCACTCCCGTCTTGCAGCAGCTTCATTGGCTTCCAGTTAAGTTCCGCATTCAATTCAAAATTCTTCCGTTAACTTTTAAGGCTCTCCACAACCTCGCCCCTCCATATCTGTCTGACCTCCTCCATGTTGCCATTCCCTCCCACACCCTCAGATCCTCTTCCTCCATCCACTTGACTGTCCCCTTCGTCCGTCTTACCACCATGGAGAGCAGAGCATTCAGTTGCTCTGGAACTCACTACCATCTGAGCTTAGAAATATCGAATCATTTTCACTTTTCAAATCCAAAGTTAAAACTCATTTGTTTAAGACTGCTTTTTCTCTTTGACTACAATTGCTCTGCCTGATTTTAAATTTTGTATTTTAGTTTTGTTTATAATGTGTGTTTCATCTATTGTTCAGTGTCCTTGAGTGTTTAGAAAGTATGAAATGTATTATTATATATATATCATAAAAAATGGCAGCACAGCGGAGTGGGGTTGCAAGTCACCTCCTGTGTCTGAGGTTGTTTCTCTTCTCCATCTCCATTTGAGAAGAAATGGTGCCACTAAGTATACCAAATGTGGATAAGGTGCAGTGAAATAATATTTGCCCCCCTCCCTAATAGGGCCTGTTTTTGTGCATTTTACACAATGAACGGCCTTAGGCCTTTAGCCAGAATGTAGTAGAGTAGAAAAAGAGGACTCGAGTGAACAAGTTTAACAAAAGCCATAAGAAAATAAATTGTCTTCCCCCTCCATATTTTCCCAATT
This sequence comes from Polypterus bichir lapradei, assembly GCA_026402145.1. NCBI lineage: Eukaryota > Metazoa > Chordata > Cladistia > Polypteriformes > Polypteridae > Polypterus > Polypterus bichir. The sequence goes on from JANRMT010062857.1 coordinate 34,626,930, forward strand.
CTAGATTTTTCCTCATATCATTCATCTGTTATCCGGCAGAGGCTATAGGGACCATCCAGGACAATTGTTGGCAAAATTGTCCCTTGCCTCTCACTGAAAATCTTCCGATTCTTTTTTCTCTTTCTATGTCTGGAAGCCTTCCTTCCTTTCTTAATCTGACAATTTCAGAGTTGTCAGCAGTGAGGATCGATGGGGCATCTGCCTCTTACATTTATAAATGGACGGATGTGGTACAGGTGGTATAAGCATGGCTGCACCCAGGTTCTAGCAGTGACCCTCACCTTTAGCTCCTATTCTCTTTAATGGCGTCGATGCAGTGCTGTTCCCTCACTTGCTTGTCCTCATGGGCGCCTTTATTCTTTTGTTGTCGCTATTAATTTTAACGTAGCAGGGTTGGGTTGGGTTATAGGAAGTAAGCATCAAGCATGGGGTTTAATATTATTATAATTCCAATTAGAATAGCTTATGTTCCCCATTATTGTGTTTGTTTTGTATTCCAATTCAAATTTGATCACAGAAAAACAAAGAAAAGCAGTGTTGGGGTAACAGACGAGACCCCAGTTAGCAGAGGTCTGCACCGGAGATGATCTTGAAGTCCTTACCTCTTTGATCTGGTGATGTATGTGTTGAGTCAGGGGATAAAAGAGCGATTCCCCCCAGTGTAGGCTTTGTGCCGATGACATTGTGTTGTGCAGCACCAGAAAGGAGGAAGTGCAGAGGAAGTTGGAAGAATGGAGAAGAGCTTTGGAAGAGAGAGGGTTGAAGATAAATAGGAAGAAGCAGACAATACCTGAGGTTTAATGATGCTCAGGATTCAGAGGTTAGCCTGCAGGGGGAGCCAATAACAACAGTAGAGAATCTAGAATCAGTGGTGGCCCCAAGACGGAGAATTTGATGTTGATCTTCAATGAGCCCTCAATTTTAGCAGGTTGGCCATTCCAGGAAGACTCCCTACTAAACTAAATGTCCTCCATGGGGAGCTGACAGCAGTCACTGTGGAGACCCAGAACCTTAGACATGGCTTTGTCATCCATTCTTGATTGGTAAACTTCAATAACTTTGTTTTTTTCTGTCCTCTCTTCTGGAATTTACCTTTGATGGAGGCCCAGTGTTCCTGTAGAAACCTTGTGGTGACCACTTGACTGTCATGGTGAGGCTCAGTATGTGCAGAGGTGAAGACTCAACAAGGCTGCCTGTGTTTAGTCAGCAGAGATTTATTATCACAACTTTGAGGGGGCATAGATAGATAGATAGATAGATAGATAGATAGATAGATAGATAGATAGATAGATAGATAGATAGATAGATAGATAGATAGATACTTTATTAATCCCAAGAGGAAATTCACAGAAATATATATAAATATATATATATATACAGTAAATATACAAAAATATAAATATATTAAGCAGCAATTTGAAAATGGTGTTATGTGTATGGTTACCCTATCCCTAACCCCTAACCTTTTTTTTTTGGTTCCCTTTATCTAATAAGACATTTTGTCTAAAGATCTGAAGCCATTCATAGTAACATGCACAATTAGAGGATATCAGGAAGGGGGCGGATACTTTTTTTTACAAACACATGTATGCCAGAGGACTCTGTGATGGACTGGCACCTTGCTCATGTTGCTTCTAGCCTTATGCCCATTTCTGCCAGGTTTGTCTTTATGACGGATTGATTAAGTAACAATAAACAGGTATTATCTTGGATAGCCAAACTCCATTTTACATCTTTACCAATCATCTTGTGCCAAAGCTCACCGTGAAGGGTGCTATATAATATCAAGGTTCACTAAATGTCCTCTTCCCCATTTATTATGTTCAAATATAAAGGTAAACAGGCGAGCGCCATTTCAAAAAAGAAGACAGATAGCCACGTTAACCTGGGAGGCTGGCGCTCGGGAGGTATGACAGCAGCACTCAGCGTAATTAACTTGCATTTTTCTGAACTGCTGTTGAAAAGCATGCTGGTGTTGACAAGCCACTCTGAATAATCCTTTCCGGTTACTAAAGAGCGACGCATTAGCAGCCTAATGGACAAAGCTGCACCTGAGGCTAAGGAGGAAGCCCATCTTGAACTGCTATTAACTCCTGCAGGCACGGCAAGAAATAAATCAAGAAATCAAGAGCTGTGCACTGATATGTTAACCTAATGACACCCTCTAAGAGCTAGGATTTGACACTGAGCGGTGACAATCTAAAAAAATCACTTCAAGGGACACAAGCTTGGCATTGACTACTGCCACCCTGATGACTCTTTTTAAGGTTCATGTGCCCGCTACTGGCCTGTTTCACACTAACGACTCCCACTGAAGGTGTGTCAGCCTGTCACTGACCCACACCAGCCTGGTGACTCCTTCTAAAGTACATGAGCCTGGCACTCCGCTGTGCCACCCTGATTAGAATATCTGAAGTGCAGGCATCTGGCAGTGAACACTAATCCATGAGATCATTATGGATTAGTGCCAGCTCATACAAATGGGGTTAAAAAGATTATCAGGTTGGCATAACGTTCTTGACATTTATCAACCAAAAAAGACTCTTTAATCCATCTATCCATCCCGATGAACACAGGGTCACGGGGGTCTGCTGGAGCCAATCCCAGCCAACACAGGACACAAGGCAGGAACCAATCCTGGGCAGGGTGCCAACCAACCGCAGGACACACACAAACACACCCACAGCACACGCTAGGGCCAATTTAGAATCGCCAATCCACCTAACCTGCATGTCTTTGGACTGTGGGAGGAAACCGGAGCGCCCGGAGGAAACCCACGCAGACACGGGGAGAACATGCAAACTCCACGCAGGGAAGTGAACCCAGGTCTCCTAACTGCGAGGCAGCAGCGCTACCACTGTGCCACCGTGCCGCCCAAGACTCTTTTAATGTCATAATGAAATCAGATCTCTGCCAAGTGGTCTAATTTCATTACAAATATACACTCACTGGACACTTTATTAGGTACACCTTGCTAGTACACAGTTGGACCCCCTGATGCCTTCAGAACTGCTGTCATTCTTCATGGCACCGATTCAACAAGGTGCTGGAAACATTCCTCAGGGATTTTGCTCCATATTGACAGGATAGCATCACAGAGTTGCTGCAGATTTGTCGCCTGCACATCCATGATGCGAATCTTGCGTTCCAGCTCATCCCAAAGGTGTTCTGTTGGATTGAGATCTGGTGACTGAGGAGGCCATTTGAGTCCAGTGACCTCATCGTCATGTTCAAGAAACAAGTTTGAGATGATCTGAGCTTTGTGAAATGGCATGTTATCCTGCCGGAAGGAGCCATCGGAAGATGGGGACACTGCAGTCATAAAGGCATGGACATGGTCAGTGACAATACTCAGGTAGGCTGTGGCATTTAAACAATGCTCAGTGGTACTAAGGGGCCCAAAGTGTGCCAAGAAAATATAACAGACACCATTAGACCACCACCAGTCTGATACAAGGCAGGATGGATCCATGTTGTTATGCTGTTGACACCAAATTCTGAGCACCACCATCTGAAAGCCACGGCAGAAATCGAGATTCATCAGACCAGGCGACATTTTTCCAATTTTCTGTTGTCCAATGTTGGTGAGCCCTTTGTGTGAATTGTAGCCTCACTCGCTTGTTCTCAGCTGACTGGAGTGGCACCCGGTGTGGTCTCCTACTGCTGTAGCCCCCCCACCTACTTCAAAGTTTGACGTGTTGTGTGTTCAGAGCTGCTCTTCTGCACACCTCAGGTGTAACGAGTGCTTATTTGAGTTCCTGTTGCCTTACAATCAGTCTAGCCATTCTCCTCTGACGCCTGGCATCAACAAGGCATTTTCACCCAGAGATCTGCCACTCTCTGGTATTTTCCCTTTTTCAGACCATTCTCTGTAAACCGTAGAGATGGTTGTGTGTGAAAATCCCAGTAGACCCACAGATCCATGCCAGGTTCAAAGTTTCTTCACCATTCTGATGCTCAGTTTGAACTTCAGCAGGTGGTCTTGATAAGGTCTACAGGCCGAAATGCATTGAGTTGCTGCCATCTGATTGGCTGATTAGATATTTGCATTTACAAGCAGTTGAATAAAGTGGCCGGTGAGTATAAAACACCAAATAACTGATCTCATTCCTTCAATGTGACACCCCTAAATCACTATTGGTGAAGTCCATTGGTTTTAAAACTCACATGGCTAGTTCAGTAGAGGTCACCTGTCTGGGGGGGCCCCATTAATTGTCATCTAAATGCACCAGAAAATGTAATGGCCAATTTGTGGTGAGTCAGTCAGTGGGCTAACCTACACAATGAAGACAACAGAACACTCCAAGCGACTCTGTGAAAAGGACAAGTCAGGGGATTGTGACAAGAAAATCTCCATATGCAATTCAGCCAATCATGAAGAAATGGAAAGAGTCTTACACGGCTGGAACTCTGCTAGAGCAGGCCATCTACAAAAGGTGAGAGAAGGTGCAAGAGGAAGACTGGTGAAGAAGATCACCTATAAACCTCCGAGACCTCTGAAGGAGTCACAAGCTACAGCAGCTCAGAATGGGGAGACTGTACAGACGACAACTATTGTGCAGGTGCTTCACCAGTGACAGCTTTATGGGATAGTGGTATAAAGAAAAAACACACAGGACATCTTGACACAAGGCAAAAGTCAGCTGGAAGAACATTCTGTGGTCTCCGGGGACCAAAATTGAGGTTTCTGGCTATTAGACTAAATGCCATGTTAAAGTGCACATTGTCAAAAACACCCCACCCTCACCATGAAGCATGGTGGTGACAGTGCCAGGGGTGTTCCTCTGCAGCAGGCCCTGAAAGGTTTGTGAGGGTAAAATAAATGCAGCAAAATACAGGGAAATCCTGGAGGAAAAGGAACCTGCACCTTTGGAGACAACGAGCCCAAGAATAAAGCCAAAGCTCTGCAGGAATGGCTTCAGAACAACAATGTGAATGTCTCTCCACCATCTCAACATTTAAAAAGAAATCAAGCACCTTAACTAGTGATCTGGTTGAGAGTAATAAATGTTTTATGGAGTTTTACCTGGCTGGCGCCCTGCCTGGGGTTTGTTTCCTGCCTTGCGCCCTGTGTTGGCTGGGATTGGCTCCAGCAGACCCTTGTGACCCTGTAATTAGGATATAGCGGGTTGGATAATGGATGGATGGATGGAGTTTTACTCTGAGCTTTTCTCAAATAATTTGAATGCGTCCACATGAACTATCCATTCCTAGACTATCAGAAGATGAAGTAACTTTCTTACATGCCCCAGTTTTCTCTATCCAGGGCTTTTCACAAAAGCTGAAAGAGGCCACAAAGAGACCTCTGAGAGTTGTGACTGAGTCACAAGCTACAGTGGCTGACATTGGAGAGACTGTGAAGACAACTGTTGCCCAAGTTGCCATTTTATGGGAGGGTGACAAAGAGGAAACTCGTAAAGGACATCTTAGAAAAAGACACATAGGAGACACAGAAATCAGCAGGAAGAATGTTCTATGGACTGATGATTCCAAAATTCAGCTCTTTGGGCATCAGACTAAATGCCATATTTGGAATACTGTACATTATAAGAAGCACATCATCCCAGTCCAAGGTGAAGCATGCTGGTCTGCAGTAGGCCATGGAAGGCTTGTAAGCGTGAAAGGAATGAATCAAAATTTGGAGAAATCCTGGAAGAAAACCTGATGGAGTCAGCAGGGAACTTGCACCTTGGAAGAAATCTGGATATCCAGCAAGACAAGCAGCCCAAGCATAAAGCCAAAGCAACGCAGAAATGGCGTCAAAACATCAATGTAAATATCCTCCAGTGCTCAAGTGAGTTCAGATCTCAATCCAATGGAGACGTTGTGGCTGGACTTGACAAAGGGCTGATCACTCATGATCACCATCACACTTGGCAGAGCCGGAGCAGTTTAGCAAAGAAGAATGAGAAGAAACAAAATGGCTGAGTTGGTTGAGAAAGAGAGACCTGAGCAGACAGACTTGAGGCTGCCATGGCCAACATCTACTGAACACTGACTTGAAGTGGATGAATACTAAGGAGATCAGCTATTTTGTGTTTTATATTTGGAATTTATTAAGACTGTTTTGCAGAGATCATTAAAGAGGCTTTTCTGTTGATCACTGTCAAAAAAGCCAAATTAAGGCCACTGACATTGCAGAACAGGAAATGTGAAAATGCAAAAGGATGTGAATATTTTTTACAGGCACTCTAGATACAAAATCTTGTATTAGCTGGCTGGAACTAACCCCTGGATGGGATGCCATTATGTAATAATAAAAATAATAATAAAGTGTCTTATTTCATGTTAAGGAAACAAAGTCCATACAGGAGGCCAGAAAAAAAAATGAAAGGCAAAAACTTTTATTAACCTGGATGGGGCGTCATCAAGAAACACAAATAATAACAACAATCATAAACTTCATATATCACATGGAAGTGGCGCCACTAAACAACAAAATAAAACACCTATCTTGAGACGAGACTATTGCCTAGAGATTTTTTCAAGTCTCGCCCTCCTCTCAACCATTTACAACCACGTCCACGGTCCTCTCACCTCTTATTCCTGTGAATGCTTTTGACGGACACATTACCTGCGCTCTCAGCTCTTATAAATGTTTATGTTTTCCTCACATTAAGTTCCCAATTAAAGAAGATGTATTATGTCCAAATCTTATTGAAGAATTTCATCCCAAAGGGTTATCAACAGAAGAAATGAGTACATGGGCAATCCTAGCACCGAGAAATGAGGAAGTCAAATGCATTAACGTGAAAATTGTCGACCGGTTACACGGCAAATTGGTTAAATGCGTATCAATAGACTCTGCAGAAACAGTTGGTGGTGATGGTACAGAAGATGAAAACATCAACTTACAATATCCTGAAGAATATCTACAACTGTTAACACTGTACGGTCTTCCATCGGCCAAATTACAGTTGAAAGAAGGATGTATCCAAGAAAAGTAATGTGGTAAATCTTCAGGGGATAACATTAGACACCAAAGAAGATCTTGATATGCCATTCGTATTAAAACGTTTACAGTTTTCCGTTAGAGTAGCTTGTGCTATGACAATTAACAAATCACAGGGACAAACATTCGAAAAAGTTGGCTTATTTATTAGAGAGAAAGAAACGATATTCACTCACAGGCAGTTATACGTTGCGTTGTCACGATGAAAGTCCAAACACGGAATCAAAATTCAATATGATATTGACGAAAATTTAATTAAAACAATAGATTTACTGAAGTTTTACAGTAGAAGCGTATTTGCATGTTAATTTCAAAGCCAAACAGAACAAAAACGTATAACGCAACGAATACCTCTAACACAACATGAAACATAATCTTCTTTCAATTTATTACGTTTTACTATTTTTTACTATGGTTAATTACTCGCTGTAATATAAAATAGTTAGTTCTATTATGCTTATGTAACAATTCCTATGAAAATAACAATCTGTTTAAATTGTACATCCGCTTCCCCATACGCGAGTGGCAGAGCTGCAAAGTGGCTAGCGTGTAGCACCCGACCGGGGGTTGGTGAGCGAAGCGAGCAGCAGGCAGAGCCCCGCTAGTTTCATGAACAATGCATGTGACATGAGCATCGGTAGGCTTTGCACACTACAAACCAAATTACTCAAACTATTCTATAACACTTATTCTATAACTCCGATTCTCATCTTTCTGATCATAAAATAGATCATTTTGATAGCAGTTAACGACAAGAATTCATAATTCATTGCACAATTACAGTATTGAAGGGTTCCTCTACAGTGCCTTTTTCTCTTGGACGATTTGGCTCAAAAACTAACCAGAACATCATCATCTCATAACGGGCTTAAGTTTAGAATTTGGTATTATTCTGTTCAGCCATTTTAGCTCTAGACTGTCCTCAAGAAACTGGGACACACACACAGAGACACACATCTATCATTGAGATATTAATGGTTTCGGTATCAAGGGATCCTTAAACATTGAGATCTGTCAAAAACTAGAGATCGACATATTTGACAAATCTAAAGCTTTCGCTCTTCCCCCATAGACGACAGGCTAAGGTGGGGGAGGTCGAAAAGCGAAAATAGACTTCAAAAGGCCAACCCAGCCTTAATTGAATATACAGTGCATCTGGAAAGTATTCACAGCGCATCACTTTTTCCACATTTTGTTATGTTACAGCCTTATTCCAAAATGGATTAAATTCATTTTTTTCCTCAGAATTCTACACACAACACCCCATAATGACAAAGTGAAAAATGTTTACTTGAGGTTTTTGCAAATGTATTAAAAATAAAAAAACTGAGAAAGCACATGTACATAAGTATTCACAGCCTTTGCCATGAAGCTCAAAATTGAGCTCAGGTTCATCCTGTTTCCCCTGATCATCCTTGAGATGTTTCTGCAGCTTAATTGGAGTCCACCTGTGGTAAATTCAGTTGATTGGACAGGATTTGGAAAGGCACATACCTGTCTATAGAAGGTCCCACAGTTGACAGTTCATGTCAGATCACAAACCAAGCATGAAGTCAAAGGAATTGTCTGTAGACCTCCGAGACAGGATTGTCTCAAGGCACAAATCTGGGGAAGGTTACAGAAAAATTTCTGCTACTTTGAAGGTCCCAATGAGCACAGTGGCCTCCATCATCCGTAAGTGGAAGAAGTTCGAAACCACCAGGACTCTTCCTAGAGCTGGCCGGCCATCTAAACTGAGTGATCGGGGAAGAAGGGCCTTAGTCAGGGAGGTGACCAAGAACCTGATGGTCACTCTGTCAGAGCTCCAGAGGTCCTCTGTGGAGAGAGGAGAACCTTCCAGAAGGACAACCATCTCTGCAGCAATCCACCAATCAGGCCTGTATGGTAGAGTGGCCAGACGGAAGCCACTCCTTAGTAAAAGGCACATGACAGCCCGCCTGGAGTTTGCCAAAAGGCACCTGAAGGACTCTCAGACCATGAGAAACAAAATTCTCTGGTCTGATGAGACAAAGATTAAACTCTTTGGTGTGAATGCCAGACATCAAGTTTGGAGGAAACCAGGCACCGCTCATCAGCAGGCCAATACCATCCCTACAGTGAAGCATGGTGGTGGCAGCAGCATCATGCTGTGGGGATGTTTGTCAGCGGCAGGAACTGGGAGACTAGTCAGGATAAAGGGAAAGATGACTGCAGCAATGAACAGAGACATCCTGGATGAAAACCTGCTCCAGAGCGCTCTTGACCTCAGACTGGGGCGACGGTTCATCTTTTAGCAGGACAACGACCCTAAGCACACAGCCAAGATATCAAAGGAGTGGCTTCAGGACAACTCTGTGAATGTTCTTGAGTGGCCCAGCCAGAGCCCAGACTTGAATCCGATTGAACATCTCTGGAGAGATCTTAAAATGGCTGTGCACCGACGCTTCCCATCCAACCTGATGGAGCTTGAGAGGTGCTGCAAAGAGGAATGGGCGAAACTGGCCAAGGATAGGTGTGCCAAGCTTGTGGCATCATATTCAAAAAGACTTGAGGGTAGAATTGCTGCCAAAGGTGCATCGAGAAAGTATTGAGCAAAGGCTGTGAATACTTATGTACATGGGATTTCTCAGTTTTTTTTATTTTTAATAAATTTGCAAAAACCTCAAGTAAACTTTATTCACGTTGTCATTATGGGGTGTTGTGTGTAGAATTCTGAGGAAAAAAATTAATTTAATCAATTTTGGAATAAGGCTGTAACATAACAAAATGTGGAAAAAGTGATGCGCTGTGAATACTTTCCGGATGCATTGTAGTGCCTTTCACAAAGTGAAGACAACCCCAATAGCACAAACAATCGCAAGGCAGTAAGCCATTTTTTACATTATATAGTGCCTTTCATGCTGAATAGTCTCCCTAGGCAGCTGACACCGTGAAATACAACACAGGGCGAGACGCTCTTTCATTTTCTTTTTTCATATTAAGATCATTTTTGAGGTTTGGTAATTGCTCCCAGTATCCATAGAAACTTTAATCTTCTTGCCGTCTCAAGTCGAGGAATTCTTCAGTCGTTTGAAGATTAGTTTCCCCTAAATGGATTTTCTTAAAGCTCACTGCTTTAACATTCACAGGATCTGCCATTTAGGGGGCCTCCGACTTCGGCAGGCTTCTGTATGCTGATGAGAAATTAATTTTAAGAAGGCCTGGGAGGCGGAGGGACATGGCCATGCCACTGTACTGCTTCTGTGCCCCAACTCCTTACCGAGACAATTTCCAGGTGCATTAACACAAGATGGGTACTGTAATTTGGACGGACTGGACCATTTCATTGCTCTACTCAGGTGAACAGTCTGAATAGGGGACAAGAGTCAAAATGAGATGAACTCCCCACCAAGAATCTGTAAGGAAGCAAAATCACTCACCACCAAGGCCACTCAACATCTGCTTCAAGATTTAGGAGATTCTGCCTGGTGAATGAGAAGGTCCTGAGCGCAGGCGACACCATGAACTCAGTAATTAGTACTTCTAATTGTTAAAAGCCCATCCAGATGAGTTATTGAAGGTGAAGCAGGCAGTCAGGTGGAGCAAATCCAATCAATGTGCACCCACTGTTACTGTCGGGGGAACAATACAGTATGTGGGCACTGCCCACCACTGGCTCCTCAAACATTTGAAATCAGGAGTGAAGGGAAACAAATGTGTTTTATATACGAAGGATATATTTGACATGGTGGGATAAATGGGCAACAACACACTCAGCACCTGGCAGTACCAGTCGGATCGGTTGGCACAAGCGTGGGGCTAAAATTACTCTGTATTCCTGCATCTGCTTGGCATCTTTCTGTCTGAACTTGCAATACATGATGGGTCACACAATCATGGTACTCATCGCCCACTGTCCCTGCTCAGGCTCAAGTCTCACTTTTTCTCTGTTACATTCTACAACTGGTAATCTGTGAAAGGAGCTATATAAAGTGAACCTTCTAAAGAGCTTTGCAGCAATGTGGCCTGTAAAAGACACTACTTAAAATAAAGAGTGACAGCTTCATTTATTAAAGGAGCCGAACATTCAAAATATTTTTGTGATTGGGTCCATCATGGAATTAAATGCACAAGGTAAAGGGCAAACAGACTGGGGAAGGCACTACAGTGGTGTGAAAAACTATTTGCCCCCTTCCTGATTTCTTATTCTTTTGCATGTTTGTCACACAAAATGTTTCTGATCATCAAACACATGTAACCATTAGTCAAATATAACACAAGTAAACACAAAATGCAGTTTTTAAATGATGGTTTTTATTATTTAGGGAGAAAAAAAATCCAAACCTACATGGCCCTGTGTGAAAAAGTAATTGCCCCCTTGTTAAAAAATAACCTAACTGTGGCGTATCACACCTGAGTTCAATTTCCGTAGCCACCCCCAGGCCTGATTACTGCCACACCTGTTTCAATCAAGAAATCACTTAAATAGGAGCTGCCTGACACAGAGAAGTAGACCAAAAGCACCTCAAAAGCTAGACATCATGCCAAGATCCAAAGAAATTCAGGAACAAATGAGAACAGAAGTAATTGAGATCTATCAGTCTGGTAAAGGTTATAAATGACTCCAGTGAACCACAGTGAGAGCCATTATCCACAAATGGCAAAAACATGGAACAGTGGTGAACCTTCCCAGGAGTGGCCGGCCGACCAAAATTACCCCAAGAGCGCAGAGACAACTCATCCGAGAGGTCACAAAAGACCCCAGGACAACGTCTAAAGAACTGCAGGCCTCACTTGCCTCAATTAAGGTCAGTGTTCACGACTCCACCATAAGAAAGAGACTGGGCAAAAACGGCCTGCATGGCAGATTTCCAAGACGCAAACCACTGTTAAGCAAAAAGAACATTAGGGCTCGTCTCAATTTTGCTAAGAAACATCTCAATGATTGCCAAGACTTTTGGGAAAATACCTTGTGGACTGATGAGACAAAAGTTGAACTTTTTGGAAGGCAAATGTCCCGTTACATCTGGCGTAAAAGGAACACAGCATTTCAGAAAAAGAACATCATACCAACAGTAAAATATGGTGGTGGTAGTGTGATGGTCTGGGGTTGTTTTGCTGCTTCAGGACCTGGAAGGCTTGCTGTGATAGATGGAACCATGAATTCTACTGTCTACCAAACAATCCTGAAGGAGAATGTCCGGCCATCTGTTCGTCATCTCAAGCTGAAGCGATCTTGGGTGCTGCAACAGGACAATGACCCAAAACACACCAGCAAATCCACCTCTGAATGGCTGAAGAACAACAAAATGAAGACTTTGGAGTGGCCTAGTCAAAGTCCTGACCTGAATCTAATTGAGATGCGCAGCTATGGCATGACCTTAAAAAGGCGTTTTCATGCTAGAAAACCCTCAAATAAAGCTGAATTACAACAATTCTGCAAAGATGAGTGGGCCAAAATTCCTCCAGAGCGTTGTAAAAGACTCATTGCAAGTTATCGCAAACGCTTGATGGCAGTTATTGCTGCTAAGGGTGGCCCAACCAGTTATTAGGTTCAGGGGGCAATTACTTTTTCACACAGGGCCATGTAGGTTTGGATTTTTTTTTCTTCCTAAATAATAAAAACCATCATTTAAAAACTGCATTTTGTGTTTACTTGTGTTATATTTGACTAATGATTAAATGTGTTTGATGATCAGAAACATTTTGTGTGACAAACATGCAAAAGAATAAGAAATCAGGAAGGGGGCAAATAGTTTTTCACACCACTGTATATGAAATACAGTTACAAGAAGGGATAAAAACTAGAATGGGTTTGTTTATTAAAGGACTTTGTAGTAGTGTGGGGTTTGAAAGGCACTATATAAAGATTGGTTGCTTTGTGACACACTTTGTGATATTGGCCACTGTGAGAGAGCCATCTAACCATCCACCCATTACTGAAATAGCCTTAATTCAGATTGGGTTATGATGGTACCTACAAGGAATCCATTCATTTGTTAAGCTCCTTATTTAGTTTAGTGGCAGGGGGAGATTTAAAAGACGCTATATAACCAATGATTGTTTTGTGACACACTTTGTGATGATGGCCAATAATGAAAGAGTCATCTTACCACCCATCCATCATTGAACAAGTTTAATTCATACTGGGTCATAACTGTGCCTACAAGGAATCTATCCATTTCTTAACCCTCTTATCTAGTTTAGCATATTGTGGAGCTTTGAAAGGTGCTATATAACAGATGCTTGCTTTGTGACACACTTTGTGATATTGGGCACTGTGAAAGAGCCATGTGACCATTCATCCATTATCAAACAAGCTTTATTCTGATTGGGTTATGATGGTACCTACAATGAATCCATTCATTTAATGAGGCCCTTAACTAGTTTAGTGGCCGACGGAGCTGTAAAAGGTGCAATATGATATAAAAGTTCATTGCTTTGTGATACACCTAGGGATGATGACCACTATGAAAGAACCATCTAACCAGCCATCCATCACTGAACCAGTTTAATTCAGGCTGGTCATAACGATGCCTACAAGGAATCCATCCATTTCTTAACCCTCTTATCTAGTTTAGCATCATGTGGAGCTTTAATATAATTGTGACACATTCTGTGATACTGGCCATTATGAAAAAGCCATCTAAACCAGCCATCCATTACTGAACCACCTTAATTCAGATCTGGTAATGATGGTCCCTACAAGGAATCAATCCATTTATTAGGCTCCTTACCTACCTTAGTGGCATGCAGAGCTTTGAAAGGCGCTATATACTATTTTATTTTCAGAATCCCTGGTTCTTTTCTAAAATATCTGACAGTGCTGCCTATAGAAGGTGCTTTATTGAATAAAAGATGGTTCAAATGTGTAAAGACTGGAGGATTTGTAGGTGGGTAATGGCAACTTAAAATTGTCTTACAGTATGCCAACCTTTGGAAGGCACTATATAATATAAGCATGGGTCCATTTGCTTAGTTTTTTAAAATATTTTGGAGTTTTGTTTTTTTTTTTTCTAAACTCCTTGAAGACTGTGTTGCCCATGAAAGGTGCCACATTGAATAAAGGAGTATTCACTGACATAATTAATAGTATCAAGACCGGATGGCTGTGGTACATGTTTGCTCTTTCTGATATGCCAGCCTATGAAAGGCACCATACAATTTAAGCATGGCTTGATTTCTTTTCTTTAAAACACTTGATGACAATGTTGCCCATAAAAGGCACCATACTACATAAAAGAGGATCCATTGGCATGATAAAAGGTTTCAAGAATGGCTGACTCTTTGATTGGCACTAAATCAACCTCAAAAACATTCTCCACCATGGGAGTTACAGCTTAACAGTCAAAGGAGACTCACAAACAGCACTCCACACACAAAGTGCCCATTTCAGAAACTACTTGAATTGGGTTTTACTTTCTAAAGTGGGAGTCCATCCAGAACGTATAAACAAGAAATGAACAAAAGAAATGAAAAGGGGGCCATCGACTGCGCACGTCAAAATATTAGACACCTGTAAAGTTTAATTTCCTGCAGACGCACGCGCGTTTTACAGGACGCCTGTTCAGGATCGCGGAGAGCATTTCAAGGCGCTGCCTTTCGTGCGAGTCCGACTGTCTTCTCCAAGGAGCGCTCGGCGCTTCGCTACGGCCACCTGCGGAGACCGCTCGCTTCTGCGGGCAGTCCTTGGCCAGCAGGGGGGAGGCTTTAAAAAGTGCATGGAATTCAGACGTCGGCCTAATGTGTCACTTAAGCGGCCCCTCCCCCATGCGCTACTTGCACTTGTGTCCGTCGACCCGTGTCACATTAACTCGGTGTCCAGGAGGCCCAACTCTCAACTCGTTGGCGGTGAATGGTGACCTCTTAAATGCGGTCAGGCTCTGTCCGGCAGTACTTAGGCTGATTATGTAGAGGAGGTGCCTATGGTGGCAGAAAAATACCCAAAGTCAGCACGCGCCCATTGTAGTTTCAGCGTCCTTAGAAGGTCAATGTCATGACCCCCGCCCCCCCTTTCCCTTTATGATGGGGCCCATAATCCACTTCTGTGACTGCTAGCCCTTTTAAAGTACCAGTCCCAGGCTAAACGAGGCCACCTGTGTTGCTTTAAAGAAAGACCCCAATGACAAAAGAAGAAATACAAGCCGAACAAGTCGAGAGAAACGTGAGCCCTGCCAAGTGATTAGAACACTGGGCACACATCGGACATGTCAAAGACCATTCCTCCATCCCAATATCCGGGGCAAGGTCGGTAAAATTAGCTGCAACAGCCCATCTTATCGAGCTCGGGGGCCGTATGAGTGGACAGTTACTATTCACACTTACCGGGTTGTTTGCAGGCAGACTGCGATTCAAAGGATGAATACTGTCCGCAACCGAACGCATTTATAATTGTGGCTACTGATGATTCTTTGTTAATGAACGTTTCTTTTCAGAGAATCACACTAATCGATTTGCGAGCACAAAACTGACTGATTTCGTGGAGCTCATCGGCAGTGCTAAAGCGCTTGCGTACCCTGCATGATGTTATCCGCGTTTTTCGTTTCGCTGATGCCGGCTGATGTTTAAAGCGCACGCGTTCGATTCGCTCCAGTCCAAACTATATCAATATTGGTGAACAAAACTGTCACTTATGATTTTATCATTCATTGTACAGGTACAATACAATAATAACACATTTACTTTGTGTTATTTCTTTTGTTTTGAACAATTCATTTGAATTGTTTTAAACTGAAAAAATAAACAACAATAAAACGAATATGTTTGTAGCCTGTCATACACGTGCGCATAGGAGGCAGTCAAAAGGCTTAACTGAGGGTAAGACACTGAGTCGGGGGTTGATGAAACGCACTAATGTCTTATTTTCCCACTTCTACAGATCATCAGAAGGGAAACCCCGTTAAACCAAGATCAAGTTCCGCATCCCGTCCAGACTCCTACTGGCCTCACTTCCACCAATTCCCTCACAGACCCACCTCTTCTAAAAGCCAACCACATCACCTTTCCTTTTTTAGTTCTGCTTGGGACTCAGTCTTTTGAGACTGCTCTGGTGATATTGTTTTGACATTTTTGCTTAACAATATATATGGTGGAATCCCAAACCTTTTTCTGCTTGTGTTTTCTCTTACAATCCCTTTGTACATTCAACATATTAGTCACAAAAAACTGAATCTTCTAAAAAAAAACTATGAATTTTTAACAATTATTTGCTTTCAAATTTACTTTAACACACTTTTTTACAGCTAATTGATTGGATTGGACATCATTTACTGATTCCCTTGAGCTTGAACTTAAATTTCAAACTGAGTCACATAATTCTCTTTTTTATTTTGTGAATGAATCATTAAACAAAGATGAAGTCGAACAATTCTCGTTTATTTGATTTGGATCAAGTTCCATGATTCTAATTCATTTGATTTATGAATTGAGTTTTTCAAGTCATGAAGGTATCATTACCAGAGCATGAGATCCACAATTCTAATTCATTTGACTTGTGAATGAACCATTACCCACAAACAAGTCACATAGTTCTTGTTCACTTTATTTGTAAGTGAATCATCATCTAGAGCAAGTCACACGATTCTCGTTCATTCACGTCATGAAGGAATCATTCATTACCCATGAGCAAGTCGCATGGTTTTCGTTCAGTTGATTCGTAAACAAATCATTACCCATGAACAAGTTGCATGATTTCATTCAACTGATTCATGAACTGATTCATTACCCGAGAACGAGTCATACAATTCCTGCTCACTTGTGATTCAGTAACATAATGTCTTATTTTATTTATGCTTATATGTATCATCTTAAATGCTTTGTGTGCTGAAACAGGACCATGTCATATGAATTATGATCATGTTAAATATCTAATTAATCATATATGCATACACCCACACACATAATTATGTCTCATACATACATATATACACATATACATACATATATACACATATACACACACACAGTGTATGAATTATTTTATTACATATTTGTGATACACACTGTATGTATGCGCCAGCATCTAATCATAAAATGATTCAAAAACATTGATTCACTTAAACGAGTAGTTCAATAGAATCAATTTAGTAAAGTGAATCGAAATGCCCCTCACTACTTGTGATGGCCCGTTTGACTGGGGCGGCAGTATTCTCCTAGCCAGTAGGTGGCAGTGTCACATGATTGTTAAGCGAGAGATGGCTCCGCTTGATATAACTCGGTTGATGGAGGAAGAGTGGTTGCCTGTTATTGCTGGCTTTAAGAGGAGAAAAAGGGGAAGGTGAAGTGTCCCTGTTTTCTCACATACTGCTTTTTGTCCAGTGCTGTTTTAAATTTCCATCTTTGAATTTGTCCTCCTGCGGTGGGCTGGCACCCTGCCCGGGGTTTGTTTCCTGCCTTGCGTCCTGTGCTGGTTGGGATTGGGTCCAGCAGACCCCCTGTGACCCTGTAGTTAGGATATAGCAGGTTGGATAATGGATGGATGGATGGAATTTGTCCCCATCTGCATATCTGGGCTTTCAGAGGGAGGAATCATAAGGGTGCCTATTCACCTCACTTCTGTCACCAGCCTCTCCTCAAAATTCCATGCAAGGGGGGAGGTGTGTCTCTGCGTCTGACGTAATTTTTGTGGGTCACATCAACTCTAAACGGGTTGGATAAGAGCCGCAGTTCTACTATGTTCTGTAAACAACTAGGATATCAAAATCCAGCAGTAGGTGAATGAGAAGGCATCAGAAGGCTATAGGCTGACTGGTGAGATCAGACCACCATTAGAAAAATGCAGGGGACACACGCGACATATGGCGTCTTTAGAAAGCATAACTTTGTATTGGCCTGCGGATTGCCTACGGTTAAATTCCCAGGACTTTTGTATAAAATGGATGTCTGAGAGCTGATGATTTTTCATGCTTTACACTAGATAGTATGAATAAAATACCAGTACATTTCTTGGGGGTATAGGTTACAGGGGTTAAAGCACGAAAAATTCCTGAGCCTGAAACTTAAGAGTGGCTGTTGTTAACATTGGACCAGGAATTACTGCAAAAAAAAAAAACTATAACAACTGACACGACATTAAAATAAATGTGTGGCGAAAATGTTTTATAAATAATGTGAGCAATGAACACATTTCAAGTGTTCTAACACGTCAAAAACACATCAAATGAGCATTAATCAAAGTCAGATTGACAGATGAATATGACTAAAATAAAAAGGCACTATTTTTATGTCAAATGCATTTGTTAGCAATGAATAACTTGCAAGTGTTTCCCTTATTTTTTTCTTCTCGGCTATGAAAATTAACAAATGCTGGCCCCTCATAAAGAAAGAAAACTGAGAATTGAAACACAGATTGCAGACAGATCAAGAATAACCAAATAAAGTTACTACAATAAGGCGGCATGGTGGTGCAGCGGTAGGGCTGCTGCCTCGCAGTAAGGAGTTTGCATGTTGTCTCCAATCTTTTCAGATTATAAATAAAACCCTGCAGTCGATCTGTTCTTCTCCTAGGCATTGCCTTTTTTCCCCCCAGAGTTGATGAAGATGAGGATGCTGCCCTTTGCTCGAGATTTCTTTTAAGGTACAATTCAGGGGGTGCAGGAGGCAAGGTGGGGTCCGGTGGCATTTCCCGCAGTGAAGTTTGCACATGGTTGGCCATTGGGCTGCCTGTGGCTGACCGGCGTTGCACCGTAACTGCAAGTTAAGTCCATTTGTGCCGAATTGTAGTTTCAGAGATGGAAACAGTGAAGGAATACATATGGAAGAAAAGTTTGGGCAAAATGATGTTATTAAAAATAAATAAATAAATCTGAATTAGCTCAATCTGAATCTTAATAACAAATGCAATGATTTACTTCATGAACAAAAAAACAATAGCTGCATCAGAAATATTAAACATGTTCTTTAATTTAAATGTTTAAAGTCTAAATATTCTCAATTGCAGTAGGATTTTGTCGTTTTTCACCCTCCACTCTTATAACTAAAGGTGCCAGAGTGGTTCTTTGCATGGGGAACCAGTTTTGGTTCCAACCAGGACCAGAAGGTCCCAGAAAAAACCTGTAGATCCATAACTGGGGTGGTAATTAATCATGAACAGATGACAATTAATTTGTAAAATTCAAATAGACTCTGAAATTTATAATGAGAACTAGGGGGTTCCCCCCGCTCGCTTCACTCGCCAACCACCACCCCAACCCCCGGCCTGTGCCACGTGGCAGCCACTTCACGTCTCTGCTGCTCACATTGTGAGGGAGGGGGTTGCTGAATGCACCCCAAGGAGATGCGGTCGCTCTTCCGAAACCTCCTCTTAAACGGTGATACAATGGGATACAAATACAGTTTTTTTTTTTTTTTTTACATCCTCTTTGCTCAATCAGCTGCAATGCCATGCGATGTGCATCTCGTGTAGCGCTTCGAACATTTAAAAGCCTGTACAGCTGCTGTCCTACTCTTTGTGTTTTATTACCGGCCCAGGGCATGATTAAATGTCTTGGCACAAAATCTTGCCTCACGAGATGTGAGTTCTTGATATTTTTTAGCTTATAATTTAAAAACGGAATAAGAATCTGAAAATCTAACAGCATCACAATAAAGTTCAATAAACTCTGAAAAGAATGATACCAAACATATATATATGTAGGTTTTAAAATAAGCCCGATTTAAAGTGTGTCAAAAAACGTGACATAAAATCGTTGTACATTTAGGCTTAGGGTTTTATATGCTATATATTATATATATATATATATATATATATATATATATAAAAGAGAAGGTATGTCTGTGATTTGGATGCATATTTGCAGCTGGAGATCCACAAAGGGAGAAAAAAATGAATCACGTATCAATGGTTTTTATTCCTGAGCTTTCAACCCCTGCCAGGGGTCTTCATTAGAGGATAATGCTTAGACTTACAAGAATCAAAGGCAATATATGGCAAAAATTACATGGAGGGGGCAGTGAGGTGGCTAAGTCAGTGTGATCAGGAAGGGGGGGGGGGGGTTTATTGGGTGTAAAGTTTTGCTAAAAACAAGAAATCGACAGCAGAAACATGAAACGCAGTTTATAGCATTCCATGCAGTTCTAGCACAGCCGTATACATAGGACAAACATCAAAAAGAATCACAACAGTTATACAGGAACATCGCAACACCGTCAGAAGAAAGGACTCACGATCATTGATCTATTCTATGCGCATACTAAATCAACAGGACATACATTTAACTGGGACACTGTACAAGTAAAATTCAAAGCCAGTACTTTGGCTATCAAATGAGAACGCCATCAACAGACACTTGGACATAAATCCAGCATATGCAAACTTAAGAACAACATGTTCATAATGAACAAAACTTTACACCCAAAAACCCCCCGCCCTTCCTGATCACACTGACTTAGCCACCCCACCCCCCCCATGTAATTTTTGCTATATATTGCCTTTGACTCTTGTAAGTCTAAGCATTATCCTCTGATGAAGACCCCTGGCAGGGGTTGAAAGCATAGGAATGAAAACCACTTTATGATACGTGATTCATTTTTTCTCCCTTTGCAGATCTCCAGCTGCAAAAAAAAATAAATATATATATATATATAGTAGTTAGCACAGGCTGTTAATATCCATAAGCAAAATCAGTCAGGCATTTTCTAACCCACTAAAGTCCTAGACAGGGTCACAGGGGGTGCTGGTGCCTATCCCAGGTAGTACAAGGCACAAGGCAGGAACAAACTCTGAACAGGGCGCCAGTTCATTGCAGGGCGAGCATACACATAACCACACACACACACACACCAACCCCACACTTGGGCCAATTTAGTATTGTCAATTCACCTACCCTGCATGTCTTGGGACTGTGGGAGGATATTGGAGCACCTGCAGCAAAGGACACCATGCAAACTCCACACTGGGAGGATCCAGGGTGGAAATCCAGGCCAAACCAAAGCGTAAGGATGTTTAGTAATAAAAAAAAACTGTGAGGTAAGCCTTTAAAATGGGCATGTTGAGAAAGACACAAATGACATTACTGCTGTATAATGCAAAGGACGCTAAATGTCATAGTATGTGTGCAACTTGATCGTCTCCTCAATGGAGTGGAGTGCTGGAGGTGTGCAGCTGGACTCTATTGAAGGCAGTGAGCTCCTTTTCTGCAGGAACTGGGAAGGCTTCCAGTGACCTGGCATGGTTTGTGGGGAGCTGTTTGGGGGAACCAGAGCAGTCCTCCTCTGACAGCACCCCTTTGCAGCACCCAGGGACCCCAACAGAGCCCTACATCCCATTAACCCCTGTGGGTGATATATGGAGAATGGACCTGCTCCTGGCCTCTGGCTTCTGCTGATCCAACCCCTGGCACCTTTGGCGTTGGCCATCTGTCCTCCATGGCACTCACAATATAGGTTTAGTTGTATGAAGTAAATAGGCTTGCATAAAAGACACAGCACAGCATTTAGACTTTACATAACTATAGATGGCAGTAATAAATCTTGTGTGGTATTCAGACTGTCAGTGCTCTTCCTTTATTACGTGTGTAGTCATTCACTTTTACCATGCAAGTTCTGTTTTGGTTGATTGTATCTTTCATGTAATCTTATTATGATTTAAATTGTTCTATTGAAAACAAAGAAAAATATGCTTTTCTGATAGGGTGGGCTACGTATATCCAAAAGTTTCATAAATTGACTCCCACAACCCCATAACACTCATGACATTTGGAAAAACATCAGATTATTAAAAATCTTTCACTTTCTTAAAACTGCACAAAGCTGCAGAGGGTCCCTGGGAATGTGGTGTCAACAATATATGCAAAATATCACACTTTATGCAAATATGGGATAGTCCTGTAGATAAAACATGATTCTTTTAGGTCCAGTCAACTTAATTCAACTTTGTATAGCAAAAGTGGGAATCCAGTGTTCTGAGTATTAGAAAAATATTCATTTTGAGTGAGACTAACACAAAATGAATGAGTAATAACACCAGTCACCAAGACGGATTATGCCTCTGTTGAAATGAAATAATCAGATTGCTTTGTTTTAACAGAAATTAATTGTGTTAATGTGATGTCAAACACACTGAAGTTGGTGTAACTAGAAAAAAGTCTGTAATGCCAGAAAACATAATTAGTTTAAGTTAAAGTAACTTAAATTAGAAATAGAAAGTGAACATCCCTGAGAGTTAATTTTTTTCAGTATGGAAGTCGATAGGCGCTGGGCTCCTTGCAAAAATCAGACATCAAAACTAACCTCATAATTGCAATCACTGACCTTGAATTAGTCTAAAACAATACCTCACGTGCTTATGTTTGGAATTTGCCTTTTTAACCTCCTGTGAGTGGTGTTTAGAAGGCTAGGAGCACCGGTAAATAATCAAACATCATCATAACCTCGAAATACCATGAAACAACACTCTACGTTGAAAATAAAGTTGCTCTTTGGCTTCAAAAACAACCATCCACAAGAAGATTCTAGAAGGATCCTTTATATAAGTAGGTCAGTAACAAATTCAATAAATAACCATAAGAAATTTGTTAAGTCCCAATGGGTTCCTGATTTTAAAAGGCCTCTAAGTTGGGGCTTTGTTGATGTGTTAGGATTCTACTCTGTATTAAACATTTCTGTTCGCAAGGTTTTAAAAGGCTAACAGGTCATGTCAGGTTATATAGCGCCTTGATGTGTGGAGTACAATTCACAGGAGGTTCTGCTGAAGCTTTATAACACACTGGTGAGGCCTCATCTGGAGTCCTGTGTGCAGTTTGGGTCTCCACGCTACAAAAAGGATATAGCAGTACAAGAAAAAGTCCAGAGAAGAGCGACTTGGCTGATTCTGGGACTACAGGGGGTGAATTATGAGGAAAGATTAAAAGAGCTGAGCATTTACAGGTTAAGCAAAAGAAGATTAAGAGGAGACCTGAGTGAAGTGTTTAAAATGATGAAGGGAATTAGTCCAGTGGATCAAGACTGTGACGTTAAAATGAGATCATGAAAAACACGGTGACACAGTTGGAAACTTGTAAAGGGTAAATTTCTCACAAACATTAGGAAGTTTTTCTTTACACTAAGAATGATAGTCACGTGGAGTAAGTGACCACGTACTGTGGTAGACAGGAGGACTTTAGGGACCTTCAAAACTCAACTTGATGCTATTTTAGAAGAATTACGTGGACAGGACTGACGAGCTTTGTTAGGTTCTCGTCCAGATTGTTCTAATGTTCTGAAAGGCCAAAGAGTCAGCTTCATAGGCAAACATCCCTTCCTAATATAAAATGGTTCCTGGTCAAACAGTGCTTCTATGAGGAACCATACAACCAAGTAAAGCACCATTAAGGAACCATTCATTTCAAGAGTGTGCCTATGTTACTGATCCCTATTTATTCAAAGTTTTGCGAAAAGGAGCAACTTGACTCCTCGGGTCCCATTAGGGGTCAGCTGAGGTGGCCTGTACATCTTCAACTCCTTCCAATCATTTTTGCTGAAGACACCTATCAGTTTACTCTTCGTCATACAGTAAGTTGTCTAATTTCCAGCACCAAATATGGCCCAAAAAAGACTAAAAATGAGGGGGTTTTAAGTGAAAAAAATAGGGTGGAACCCTAAAAAGCTTGCCATCCTGCATAACTATGAAATATAGCTTGAAATCAAAACTGTCATTCTCACCTAGCAAAGCTGAGAAGGTGAGCTTGAGCGAGTGCTGCGCTTTGATTGGTGAATCATTCAGGAGTGGGGACATAATGGAGACCATAATGGAGTCAAGCTGCAAGGAGAAAGGCACTATATAAACAGACAAAGCTGTTTACAGCAATAGTAGATAAGCATTTTAAAAAGCCTTGTTGGGATAGCTATTTGGCCAAGAAATTTGCTTTGAAGTGTTATGGTGAAAGGCGCTCTCTCTCTCTCCCTATACATATATACAGGGTGACACAGAAAAACGGGAACATTTGAAAAACCCAATAAAAATAGAAGAAATCCAACAAAAAAAAATTATTGATAGCATTGCAATTGAACCACTACAACTTGCCTTTTAAGAGACAGTAATCCAAATTATCAATGTCTGAAAATTACGTCCTATAGATGGCGTCCTCTTGTACGTATGCATTCTTCCAATCTGCTGTTGAGGTTCCCCATTGATCGCTGCAACATCTCAGCTGGGATACCACGAATTTTGTCTTGAATTCTTTGTTTCAATTCATTCAGTGTCCTTGGCCGAGTCATGTAGACCCGACTCTTAAGGTAGCTCCACAAGAAAAAATCACAAACGGCTCACAAACTGAACGCCATGGGCTCCGTAAGACTGAAACGCGTACAGCTTCGATATTCTGTGGAGTACGAGCACTTCTCGGTCGTCCTGTCAGTTTCTTTTTTAGAGCAGATCCAGTCTCTTCAAAGTTTTTAATCCAAGTTTTTATCGCGTGTTTCGAGGGAACCCGACCATGACGCCCTAAGTTGAAAAAAACGTCGGACCTCCCTCTGCACACCTTCCAAACTATCAATGTTTTGTAAAACATTTTTATGCCGAAAGCACGCTGTTGACAGTTCCACTAATCCATGATTACTAAATAGCGAGATTGTTTACAGCTCAAGGTCCCTGTTCCGCAGTGCTGCCAACTGTACATGGCTGCCACTATGCATTTCAAAAGTTCCCATTTTTCTGTGTCACCAGCCGGGACGTCCCTCAACAGAAGAAAGCAGCCTTTTCAGGGCACTACATCCCCCGGGATGCTAGATGTCAGCTCCCCTGGATGGAAATGGTTTCTCGGATTCCCGCAGGACAGTATGGGACATGGGGTCCACCTCTTCAGCCCTGTTGGGTGCCATGGGTGCCGCTAGGGGGAGCTCACCAAGAACCCGGGGAATATTACCCCGGGTCACGAGGATGGAAACCCGCAGTACTTCCGGGATACTTGAAGAAGGTGTTTGACCTGGAGAAGGAATACTTCCGGGTCATGGACTTTAAAAGGACTGTGGGAAACCCAGCAGATTGAGCCGGAGTTGGGAGGGTGTGTAACGGAGCTGCTGGGAGTGGAGGATTGTGTTTATTGTATTATTGATTATTGATTGGAGAATTGTGGAGCGTGCGGTGCTTTGTGCACTTGCTTTTGAAGAATATTATTAAAGAATCTTCTTGGTGCTTTTAACATGTGTCCTGGACGTCTGTCTGGTGGGTTCAACAGGGCAACAGCACCCCTAGTGTCCACAATATATATCAAATCTAACGTCCGTCTGTCTTTCCACTTTTCATGAGACAGGTACTTACGGCTTTAGATCAGGTTTTTTTCTATAATTTGCTTGAACATTCTGGTTGATTCTGCGACTTCTCTCATCACATTAAGTATCAGAGTTCGCTTGCGGCACTGATTTATTCGTGCGAATCTGAGATACTGGCTGTGAGCCAGGGGGGGTGGAGGCGTGACCTCAGGAGTAGGAAGCCAGGCGGGGCCCTCCTCAGTCACGTGTCAGCCTCCATTTGAGTCGCTCTGCCTCTCGCCACGTGTTGGAGCGCACCTTGCCTCCGCTTAGCTAGCAATTCCTGTTTGTTCAACAGACATTATCATGTAGAGATTGTTAAAGAGTAACTTTTGACTTTTTGAGAGAGCAGCTATGTGTGTTTTAGAGGGTACCTGCTAACTGGCAGAGATATCACGGTCACTTGCTTTTCTCCCCATGCTGGGGATGCCCTCCTGTCAGAGCTGAACACGATCAGATACAGTGGTGACATTTAATGTTGGAGTGTACCTGCCTTCTGCTTGGCCAGAGATACCTTGCCAACTTTTTACATTTTTGGCAAAGAGATCACAGCTACATTCTCGTCCCTGACAGCAAAATGAAAAATACTGTATATCAAGAGGCCCTCAGAAACGAAAGCTATCAATATAAATTCTTCTTAGTACAAATTTATTTTTAGAATTTTGAAGTTTTGTCCTGTTTCACTACTTCACAGACAGAACCATGGGGGACAGCTAGTTTATATATATATATATATATATATATGTAAATACATACACATAGGTGTGGCTGAAATCTCGTTTGGTCTGCCACT
Organism: Polypterus bichir lapradei; assembly: GCA_026402145.1. Lineage (NCBI taxonomy): Eukaryota > Metazoa > Chordata > Cladistia > Polypteriformes > Polypteridae > Polypterus > Polypterus bichir. The sequence goes on from JANRMT010062857.1 coordinate 34,652,858, forward strand.
CTGTAGCTTGGTAACAACAGAACCTCTAATTTTGCACTTGTATTTATAATAATCTGAACACTGCTGACAGGCATTTTCAGATCTCTGGATATCTTTTAATATCCTTTTCATGATCTATACAATTCAACAACCTTTTCTTGCTGGTCCTTTGGCAGTTCTTTTGCTTTCCATGGCTCTGTATCCAGAAAAGTCAGTGCAGCTCTGCATGAATTTGAATGGACTGTTTATACAAAGACACTGATTACAATCAAAGTTGTTCCAGCTGTAGACACTCTCTCTTAATTACCTGTAATTTGAACCTGTGTGTGTCAACCTGTACATAAACTATCGGCCCCAACATCCATGGGTATGTAGGTGCTATATAAACAGACAAAGCCCATCAGGTTTAAAAGCCTTGTTAATAACTAGCCAGTCGGCCAAGCGTTCCCCTCCAAGGTGTGATCGCAATCTAACTCGTGAAATTTAAAGCCTGTTTACTGCCATGCTTGATGTGTGATGATTAATGAAAACTATTCTTAGGTTTGAAGGTGAAAGGTGCTATATAAACAGACACAAAGACAAAGCTTACTTATTGATTTTAGAAGTCGGCCAAGTCCTCTACTTCAAAGAAAGGCGCTATATAAAAATAGACAAAGTGCACTCGCAGCAAAGGTAACTGATCAGGTTTAGGAGCCGCGTCGAGCTGTTAATGACTACCCAGCCGGCCAAGCACTCTATTTCGAAGAGTGAGGATGAAAGGCGCTATATTAACAGACAAGGCAAATTCACAGCAAAGGTAGCTCATCTGGTTTGAAAGCCTGCATTAGGCTGTTAATGACTAGCCAGCTGGCCAAGCGCTCCACTCCAAGTTGTGATCGCAATCTTTGTTGTGATTTTTAAAGCCTATTTACTGCCACACTTGATGTGTGATGATTAATGAAGCGAACTGCAGAAAATGAATGGACTGTGAGAATTTTAAACAAAGGAAAAAAAAGGTTTATACTTTGTGCCCTATAGCTAGAGGGGGGAAAAAATCAGCTGTCAAGGTAATAAATCCATTTTAAGAATGTTCTAGGTTGTTTTTTGAGGAATGCTAAAAGGCATGTGGGACTGAATGCATGTCCTTGGTACCTGGAAGCAATGAAGCAGACCCCAACAATTTTTTCACAATTTGCTTCAATATTTCACCTCAAATAAAAAAGAAATGCTTATATTTACCTCCCGAAACATGAAAATTTCCAAAATAAAGGTAATGCAACCAAAAGGAACTCCTATTGGCATTTTCAGGACTCGGTGATCAGACATGCTGCCTCACAGCTCCAGTGTCCCAAGTTCAAATCCTGGCAGCTGTCTGTATGGAGTCTGCATGTTCTTCCCATCTCCTTGTGTATTCCATTCCACACATTCTCCAACATTATGTGTGTATGTGTGTGTGTTGGGTCGATTCTTAATTGTGAGTATGTGTGGACGTGCCTTAAGATGGCATAGAAGCCTCTCCACGATTGGTTCACTGCCTTGCTTCCTGTGTTACAGGGAAAGGTTCCATCCCTACGACCCTGAATTGGATTAGGCGGGTTACAATAGTCTTATGTTATAGTTTACTGACAAAAAAGGCTATCAGCACTGATATTTCACTTCTGTGATCATATTTATCTTCCTTTCTGAACAATTTCCCAAATCCTGCAAATGAAACATTTTCACTAAATGACCTTTTCCCTCCCCTTTATGCTTTTCTAGTCGTTACGCCTTTCTTTTTGGGTTCTAGGGCTCCGCTTTTAAATTTAGAGACCACCAAGAAGCCCCTAATACTAGTTACCTGTTTTGACTAAAGTTTAACACATTTTAATGGGTCACTCTTAGTGTTTATAGCATCCTTCTAAGAGCATAAGCATGGTATCACTCAGATGTGGGGGGTTCTTCAAGACATTTGCTCACTTTTTGATTCCAGTCTGTTTCTGCATTGCAGCTCTCACTCTGGTAGCTCAGGTGGCTCTGTGCCCTACTGCTGCTGCTAACCTTGTGGTCAGTGTGCCACGCATGTGTCATTGGCATCAAAGGAAAAAAGCAAAGAAACTTGGGCAGGAGGTGTGCTGCTGTTTTGGCCACAGTTATGAAGGGGCACGAGTGTGGATCACAAAAGGGGGCTTGGAGTGCAATCTGAATCAGATTGTAGGAAAATGACAAAACCCTCTGAAAATTATATGCCCGAGGTATGCCATTACCGACAGAGATGGGTAGCAATTGGGCTGAATTGGCTGACGAGAGTCACACCAAACACTTATTAAGACAGAAGGGTAGCAGACGTCCCATATTTCAGTCACTTTTGGTGTTCTGTTTTAAAAGTCCTAATTTGCCCGTATTTTAAACAGAAAACATTTCCCAGTTCATCAACGTGGCAGTGCACAAGTCGTTGCAGAAACCAGGAGCACTTTGGCACAAGCATCTGTCAATACCTTAAAAAAACAACCAATCATATCAATGCTATTTAAAATGAATAACAGCAGACCAATCAGAAAGTCTGCGCTTATGAAGTGAAGCAGACTGACTGAGAACTGCGCAGGAGCAACATCAAGGCACATAGTTCTGCAGATGGCCACGTACTTAATCTGTCAAAATGACTGCGCATTTGTGTCCGTTTAAGGGAGAACTCCCGAGAGAATGGAAATTTCTGGACAAAAAAAAAAAAAGTAAAAAAGATGGATTTGATTCCAAGAATGACAGACTGATGCAAAACATGATGTAGATGTGGAGGGCGAGTAGATACGACTCAACAGCAGAGGCCATTCTATGGACTCCATACAGAAACCTCCACGGAGTCTTCCAATACACCTTCCCCAATGAATCTCGACAGGGTAAAATTTGCTACCATTATTTTAGCACAAAATCTAAATGGATAAGATCAAGAGGAAAAAATCCTTTATTTTAACTTTAATTATAAAAATATTATATAACGAAAACACCACAATAAATACATTTTGTATAGAAAATAGAAAAAACAATAATAGAGTGATTTTTTAAAATCTAAATACAGTAAATGAAATAAGTAAATAAAATACGATTAAAGGTAAAACGCACATGATAATAAAAATAAATACAAATTACACATCTAATATTTAAAAGATAAAAAAGTGAGTAACAGAATGTGCTGAAGGCTCTGGACATTGTTGGGTTGTCATGGCTGTTTCAATATTGTGTGGTCATTGGGAGCCATGCCCCTGAAGTACCAGACCAGGGTGGTGGTCTCCATTTTTCTGGGGTACTAGAAAGGCGACCGCCCCACCACCAACCAGTCAAGGGACCTCAGATCCAGGGGGAGTAATGTGGATTCTGTCCAGGCCAGGGAACAGCAGACCAGCTCCTTACCTGCATGAGGGTCTTAGAGGGAGCACAGGAGTACGTCCAGCTGGCCTACAAGTGCTTTGTGGACTTAGGTGAGGCGTATGAACTTGTTCTTTGAGGAATTCTGTGGGGGGTGCTGGAAGACTACAGGGGACCAGGGCCCTTATTAAAGCCTATTTGTTCCCTTGCTCATCCTGTCGCTACGCCTCTGCTTTGACTCTCACTGCCCAAAGAAATCTCACAACGGCGTGTTGGTCAACAATGGTGCAATCCTGCTGCGGAGCTTCCATGTTCACCTGACCTTGGCTTCAACTAGACTAATGGCAGAGCGCCGTGCTGTGTGTGTTCAAACTCCCCAAAAGCCATTGCGAATGAGTTGTATTCCATTAGTTGCAGGTACCGTGTAATGGTCAAATTGCCTTCATTATTAATCTTCTAATAGCAAATATTACACTTATACTGGAATGGAACATTTGGGAGAAGGTGAGCTGTGCCTAATAAACTGGAAACTCAGTGTATGCAAGTTATTGATTTAATTAGTCAGTCAGTCATTTTCCAACCCGCTATATCCTAACACAGGGTCACGGAGGTCTGCTGGAGCCAATCCCAGCCAGCACAGGGCGCAAGGCAGGAACAAATCCCCGGGCAGGGTGCCAGCCCACCACAGGGCACACTTACACACACAAACACCCACACACCAGGGACAATTTAGGATCGCCAATGCACCTAACCTGCATGTCTTTGGACTGTGGAAGGAAACCGGAGCACCCGGAGGAAACCCATGCAGACACGGGGAGAACCCGGGAAGCGAACCCAGATCTCCTTACTGCGTGCCGCCCTTGCTTTAATTAAAAAAAAAAAAAACACACACACAAGGGCAACAGTCATGTGCAAAAGACCCATGGGGTCTCAAGAGTCCACACCATCAAAGGCAAAGCACTGGTGCTGAGCAATGAGATTCTCCCTGTTCTGTAGTACATGCCGCCCCCCGCCCCCAATCACATGGACCTCCAAGATGATCAGAGTAAACTAGATAATATCAGAAGGTCCGCAAGAGCGGGAAGGGCATCCCTGACATGCCCACCATGCTGAGGGCCTTTCTGTGGCTGCAGCTGCATACACAGAACTCTGACAGGTGACATCAAGAGCTCTGCAGGAGACCCCATTCTACGCCCCCCCCCCCTCCTATTCCTCTATCTGTGTGACCAAAAGAAGGGCTTTCTGTGGTGGACATGGCCGTTCCCATCACAGACCAATGTCAATCACTCAGGTTGACTGCCATCTGTACGCTGGTGCTGAATAGGTGAGCCTTTGAAGGCTGGCATCCCATCTAAGGTTACAACCTCCTTTGAGTCAGGGTGGGCTGCTGTGACCTGACACTGGGAAAAGTGAGTTTACAAATAGAAGCAACACGACGCCGCCCCCCCCCCCCAACTTTGCCTCTTTAGTTCTTGAAAATTCAATCAAATTACTGTAAAGCTTTGGTTTTTTAGCAAATGAATCCAAGTATAATGAAATAATACTAACACACAACGTGGACCCCCCAGTGAAAATGAAGAATTATGACATGACTAGTAAGACATCATTAAAAATCATAGACATAAGAGAACACTTGACTTATTGTGTGCTATTGTGAATGTACAGCTATTATTTTAAAAGTAACACCTAATAAATGTCACTAATTCCGCACTCCAGAGACCTTGTGCAGGTCAGAGTGTTTTTCTTTCCTGTCTGTCCAAGCACAACATTCCCACAGTCTTACTTTTTCAATTGCTATTATTAATAATAATAATAAAGCAATACCATTTAGATGATTTAAATACTTCACTAAGAATTGACCAGCACCTTAATATGCACCACATGTAATAATTCTGTAGGCCTAATCAAGTCTTTAAAGATCTGCAAGGTTCGATTACCTTCTTGTTACTGTCATATAAAGTTCTATTTCACTTTTACACAATAAGAATTTGGACTCCATTTTGTCCGTTTTATGTCAATGGGACGTTTTTCACAAATTATAATTAAATTAATTGGGAGTTTTCCTATTTTATCGTTGTACAACACCAAATGCCTGGGGATTTAATATGGCTTTTTTGATGTTGACCAACATTAATGTCAAGGTGAAAACACGTCTCTGCAAAGTGGTCTAAATTAATTTAAAAATATCCATCCATTCATCCATTATCCAATCCGCTATATCCTAATTACAGGGTCACGGGGGTCTACTGGAGCCAATCCCAGCCAACACAGGGCACAAGGCAGGAACAAACACTGGGCAGGGTGCCAGCCCACCGTAGTAATTATAAATAAGCCACAAAATAAAAGACCCCATAAGTATTCACCCCCTTTATAATATGACACTCCTAAATCATCAGTGCTTCAGCCCATTGGCTTTACAAGTCACATGATTAGTTTAGTGGCAGTCAACTGGGTGTCTAGGGATTCAGCAGACTATCATCTAAATGCACCTGAAATGCGGAGAGACCAACTTGTGGTGAGACAGTATGGTGGGCTAACCTACACAATGAGGACAAAAGAACACACCAAGCAAGTCAAGGGATGGAGACAAAGAAAATATCCAAGTTAAATCAATCATGAACAAAACTAAAGAGTATGGCAGAGCTGGAGATCTGCTAGAGCAGGCCATCCACAAAACCTAAGTGAATGTGCAAGATGACAAGGAGTGAGGGAGACCATCAAGAGACCTCTGAATGAGTGACAAGCTACAGTAGTACAGATTGGAGAGACTGGGCGGACAACAGCTGTTGAGAAGTACTTTAAACATTCCAGCTTTATAGGAAAGTGGCATCACACCTTTTATTGCCTAACTAACAAGATTACAATATGCAAGCTTTCGAGGCAACTCAGGCCCCTTCTTCAGGCGAGATGTAATCATGAGATGTATTCACCTGAAGAAGGGTCCCGAGTTGCCTCGAAAGCTTGCATATTGTAATATTTTTTAGTTAGCCAATCAAAGGTGTTATTTTGCTTGACTTCTCACTACTCTTCTTTCATAATGGTTATCACAGTACAACACCCTAGTGCTAGGAGAGTGGCAAAAAGAATAAACACACAGGACATCCTGGCAGGAGGATCATGGGAGACTCCAAATGTCAGCTGGAAGAAGGTTCTGTGGTCTGATGAGAACGAAACCAAGCTTTGGCCATCGGACTGGACACCATATATCAACACTGCAAATTATCATAAACATATCATCCCAACCATGCAGAATTGTGGTGGCAGCATCAGGCCCTGGGGAGGCTTCTCTGCAGCAGACCCTTGAAGGCTTGTGAGAGTAAAACAAATGCAGCAAAATATGAAGAATTCCTGGAGGAAAACCTGATGGAATCTGCAGGAAACCTGTGCCTCGGGAGACAAGGACCTTAAGGATAAAGCCAAAGCTACTCTGGAATGGCTTCAAAACAACAATGTGAAAGTCCTGGAGTGGCCCAGTCAGAATCCAGATCTCAATCCAATTGAAAATTTGTGATTGCACTTAATAAACGCTTTTCACTCAGGATCACCATGACACCTGACAGAGCTGAGCTGTGTGGCAAGGAAGAAGAAGTGGGATAAACGGCAGAGCTGAGAGAGAAAGACAGACCTGATCACACACACTCAAGGCTGTCATGGCTGACATCTGTTAAATACTCACTTGAAGGGGGTCAATACTTATGACATCAGCTGTTCAATGTTTTATATTAAACGTGTACAACGCAAACAAGAGAGTGCTATTGAATTTTTGGAGTTGTGGACCTTACATGCCAGCCCACCAACAGGTCATTCTCCTCGCACACCACCTTACAGACTCAATTTAGAGTCAGACAGATGGGTTCAGGGCAGGCTTCCACGACCTAGAATCAAACTAAATGGCTTATATAATGCATGAATGGATTGACCATAATGTAAAAAAACAAAATTGAAAAAACATTAAATTCACGTTCAGTTTCCGGCTTCTCAAGGAGACAGATCTTAAACCCATAGTAATGGCCACAGAGCTGGAACCAATCCATGGACTAAACAGCAGTCCATCATGAAGAAGAGTCATTCTGGCTGACAAAGCCAAACTACTGTCAGGTGGGACATATAAGAGAACTGGGGACCCTTAATATTATGTACCAGTGACGGTTCACTCCATGATAACGTGCAGTGAATGCACTTGACTTGAGCATTCCTACTTCTTATCCTCTCTCTCTGTACGTTTATCATTTGTGTGCTCAGAGGTTGATGCGCTTTCTGCTTCCTGAGCAGCTCTTCTTTTCTCCACCCTAACGGCCTGCTTCTTCTCTTCTTTCATCAGCATCTTTTCGCATTAAAACTGATCAAGTCAGTGTTTGTGTTGCAATTACTTAGTACGTTTTCTTTAATTTTTCACTTAAGCTGGCACTTAAGTCTTCAATCTGCCTCAAGAATGATTTAAGATATGAAGAGGTAGGGGAAGTGACGGCGAAAGTGGTAGGGATGAGAATGGCACCCATACACATGTGTTGCACCGCCACCCTGCTGGCTGCTGCCGAGAGTTGATTCTACTATAAAATAAAATAAAAATAAAAAGAGGAATAACCTTGGAGGTCAATCATCACCCCGAAAGCGCATAGCAGACGTCACGTAGTATATATGTACCAAATTCCAGGTCAATCGGTCAAACGGTTTGCGAGCTACAGGTGATTTAAAATCCTGAACAGACAAACAAACAGCCACGGTAGCGTATTATATATAAAGATTAATTAATTATCTGAAGCCATACTTTAACATTCCAGGGATGGAATGAGCTTGAAATCTAATACAGCAGCATCTGGCATCAGGTAGGAATCGACTGTGGATGTGAAGCCAAGTGATCGCAGCACACATACATACACAAACTCACTAATATTCACAATAGTCAATTAACAAAACATACATGATGCGGCCTCAAGACCCCCAAATACATTCAAGGGTAGTTGATAACACTGTTTTGCACTTAAAAAAAAAAAATAGATTTACGTTGAATACATTTCTGAAATTTGAATTTCTCTACCACATACCATTTCAACGAGATATCCGATTTATTGGAGAACACCGTTTTGTTCTTTTGTTTTTTTTTTTTAATAAGTTACGTTTGTTTTATGGTATATTTTTCACACTTAGGATTTTATTTGAAGTACTGTATATTTTGAGCTGTAAATTTCCTGCCTTCCTTGTTCCTATTGTCATGTCCCAGCCAGGGTTCTTCAGATTCGTGTTTTGTGTCTCCGTTATTCACGTTTGCTTCATTTCTTTATGCTGATTACGTGCCTCATTGTTTGTTGCTGATTTTGTCTGTGTATATAAGATGCCTTTGTTAGGTTCCATGTGTGTTGTGGGAGGTCCCTCGAGAGGCGGGGCCATCTGCCAATCACTGCCAGGAACTGTCCTCCACTCTATTATCCCAGAGGGTCTCCCACAGTTCCTGATGGTTCATTGTGAATGTCTTGGGGAGTCTGGTGAGTGTTTCTTTGCATAGTTCTGTACTTTGTGATTCTTTGGATTTATTGACCATTCTTTGAATATCTATATTCGGACTTGTTTCCTTTGGATTGCCTTTTGTGTTATAGGCGACTCCTTTTTGCCTTTTGTGGATGAGCATTTAATGTGAAGAATAAATCTTTCTTATTTAGAAAGACTCAGTGTTTGCCCTTATTACTAACTGGGGTTTGATGGTGATAACCCCCTCTAGTGGACATTTTCGGAAGTGTTTTTAGGATTATGTGTTCCAAGACTCCTAGTTAATAACACTTAATGTCAACCCAACATCAAGTTTGTGCTTTGAGTCCATATATTTTTTTTCCTCTTCTGTCTAGAAGCTTCATGTGAGGGTTCTTTTGGGACTCAAAGTGGTTCCCCTATCGCATCGTTCTGAGAAACACTTTGGCACTTTTATTGTTAAGAGTGTAGTACCTGGATAGCAAATCACTCCATCATGGAGAAGAAACTGTATCTTCATGTGTGCGCATTATGTAATTAGTCATTTGTAAAGGTTGGTCTTGTATTTTATCTGTAATTGTGTCACAGAGTCTGCACTAACCAAAGAGCTACCAAAAATAAACTGAATTGGATTGAACTGGATAGAAACCGCTGCCAGTGCAGCTCCTTAAATGCAGAAGGAAATTGGCAGAACTAGATATGTTATACTGTGGCCTGTAGGGAGTGGCACAACTAGCAAGGACAGTCCCGGCTTTTAATAAAGGTTATCTTTTATGTCAGCCAGTTACCTTGACAGGCTTCTTTTTGTCATACCAACACAGCACAGCACCATCTAACACAATATAACATGAAATGGCCCTCTTCCTTCTCCCTCTACTCCTCCTAAGCTAGCCTTGTTCACTTCCTTCCAACTCCAACTCCCCGAGTGTGGCACACTGGCACCATTTAATGTTGGACCTGGGAGTACACAGTACTGCACCCTGGAAGCTCTTCTATATCAGGTGAAGTAGCCATAAAGTAGGGGAGACCTCCCGCCAGGGTATCCAACAGGGGTGTCCTCTCTCACAGAGGCTCATGGGTACATTGTCCGAGTCCAAACTGGGGGAACACCAGCAAAGCACCGCCATCTAGTCCACTGAAGGACTCCTTGCCCCGCCCCCATGGAGCAGTTTCCCATGGTCCTTCCATTATTTCTGGATCACACCTAACGCAGAGAGTAGCACTCATTCTGGCTATGACATCCAGCCAGTTTGCAGCTCCCTCCATTATGGTGTCCTTCTGGCACTGACATCTAGTCCACTCCTTGCCCTCATGTAGCAGTTTCCCCATGGTCCTTCCATTATTCCTGTCTCACACCTGAAGCAGGGAGTAGCACTCACCCTGACCAAGATGCCAATCCATCTTGCAACTCCCTCCAGCATGGTGTCCTTCTGGTCAGACGTGGTGTAACATTCTGTCCCGGACTACATCTCCCATGAAGCTCTATGGGAGCCCAAATTGGGGGCACACCAGTGGAGCACTGCCACCTTGCCTACTGGGGGCCTACCATCCCAGGTGGGTCAGTCCACTGGTGTTTATTACAACGTCAATTATCTGAACACCAGTAACGGCACACTGCACAAATAGACTTGACTTGAGTGTTCATAGTTTTCCTCCTCTTTCTCTGTACGTTTATCATTCCTTTGCTCAGAGGTTGATGCGCTTGCTTCTTCCTGAGCAGCTCTTCTTTTCTCCACCCTAGCGGCCCGCTTCTTCTCTTCTTTTCATGTTAAAACTGATTAAGTTAGTGTTTGTGTTGTAATTACTTAGTATGTTTTCTTTAATTTTTGACTTAAGCTGACACTTAAATCATTCTTGAGGCAGACTGAACACTTGATATGAAGAGGTAGGGGAAGTGACGGCGAAGGTAGGACGAAATGAGAATGGCGCCCGTACCCATGCGCCGCACGGCCGCCCTGCTGGCTTCTGCTGAAAGTTGATTTTGCAATAAAATAAAATAAAAAGAGGAATAACCTTGGAGGTCAATTATCACCACGAAAGCGGGTAGCAGACGTCACGTAGTATATGTGTACAATTTACAATTTCAGGTCAATACAGTTTGTGAGCGACAGGTGATTTAAAATCCTGGACAGACAAATGGACAGCTGCAGTAGCGTATTATATAAGAAGATTCTGTTTTGGTCTCAAGGTCAGGACGAGCTGTAGCCTTTCCCAGATACATCTGGACAGGGCGTCAGGCCAACTTGGGGCATGAATCCACACAAACAGGGCCAATAAACCAAACTCATGTGACACCGAACAAGCACAGCTGATGATAGACAAGTCGTTTATGCAATGAACCACTAACAAGGAAAGTGGGCATGTCAAGTCAATTTTCTAATGCAAGAAGCACTAGGACAAGACAGGATGGATCACCCGGCCATCTCACTTTCACACAGGGTCAACTTCAAGTGGTCAGTTAACCAATCAATCTGCTGAGATGTTCACTAGCTACACGACCATAAATTTCACTGCACCGAAGTACAAATCAGAATCCAGCTTGGGAAGGGACACCCAGTAATTGCAAGTTCTCAAGGAGATTGCCTGCGTTATCTTTTGGGGGGGTCCCTATGAACAGAGGATGAACATTCAACCTCCACACTAAAGGCACCCCAAACATTTTGAGGAAGCAAGCCTACTCGTTGTCCCAAGAATTTGAAGTAACAAATACAGACAGGAGGACACAAATAAGGCAGTCAGCAGCAGTGGCCGTGGCGGCCAGGCGCGCTTCCCCATTCCTCCCATCCCCGGCGCCCTGCTCGGCTCCCCTATTCATCCACTGTAATTACAGAAGGCTCGCCATGCTTGGCTTCTGACTTGGATTCATTTATCAAATCTTTTTCCACTCGGACGTCACAGGCACTTAAATGGAACTGCCTATTTCTTGATGAGGTATACTGTAAAAACAAAAAAGGAAGGCTGTTTTTTCTTAGTTATTATATTAACTAAACATTTTAGGCCAAAGGCGTCTTTGTTCACCGTTTGACTTATTTCCCCGCCGCTTGAGAGAATGGAAACTGTAAATATGGAGACCCCTCAGGAGACAAAGCCGCTCCAATAAATGCGCCATTAAACTGAATCGATGTGCGTCTTTATAACATAAGACAATCGATTTGATTCATGCTCGACAGTAATGGAGCCGAGTAGGACCGGCCAGACAAACTGAGAAATGCCGAGCTTTCCTCCTGGGGGTCTTTTCTGCCTAAATTTTGACTGCAGTAGCCCAGCTACCTGAAATGTGTGCTTGGCCTTAAGGTTACAGATTATGTCGGACCACCTAACCCCTCTAGAAGCCGACTAAAGCTTTATTGACAAAACAGCCAGGGGCCTGAGACTGCCATACCTGACCACATTCCGACCAGCCACCCCGGCCGGCCAGGGACGGCCTTATCTTCCATCTCTTTGAAACCCTCTAGTTAGAAAATAACTAAGAAAAAAAACAATAAATAAAAGCTCTACTCCTGCTTCCACCAGCAGGCCAGATAATACCCCCAAACAAGCACGTCTCCCAGAACAGCACGATTTCAGCCTTGATTCTTTTTTGACTGAAATGTCTCCTTACCTTGTGTATACAGGCTGTCCGACCAGCACCCTGTTGACACGCACACACACAGACACACACAAGTTAGTTATGGAGGTAACACAGATTTTTATTTAGCAGATGCCTTCCTCCAAACAGAAAACAAACAAGAGAACCCTGAAACTACTAAACTACGTAAATGACATGGATGGTGGAGAACAGATTACACTTTCACGAAGCCCACACCTCAACCCATCTCAAGCAGATCATGACAGACCAGTGCCTCTCTACTCCTTTCTATCCAAAACTCTGGAACCTAGTCTCTGACCGAGTCACTTTGCTTCTTCTACAGAAAAGACTGCTTGATCTTTAAATCAGACGAGATTCAAGAAGAACCACTCCACCGAGACAGCTCTACTCACTGTTGTCAACATGTTACGGCTGGCTAGAGCTACTGTTCCTATGCTGCCAGATCTCTCCTCTGCACTTAACATGGTCAACCACCACCCTCTACGACCTTGGCATCTCAGGGACTGCCCTCAGGTGGTTCAAGTTCTACCTCTTGGGCAGATTGTACCATGTGTCCTGGCATGGAGAGATGTCAGGGGTGCACCAAGCAAAGCAATAGGGGATACCCCAAGAATCGGTGCTGGGACCTTTCTTCTTCTCTCTGTAGACCTCCTCTCTAGGTTGTATCATCCAGTCCCCTGGTTTTTCTTATCAGTACCATGCTGATGATACACAGCTGTACACGAGGACCACAAAGTATCAGTTTAAATCTCTGCTGATATCACAACCTGGATGAAGGAACACCGTCTCTAGCTCAACCTGGACTGATCTGGAAGCTGTAGAGGGAGAAGTGCTGCTGAAATCAAACAAATCATCAGGGTAGAATATTTTTTTATCAAAGAGTGCTTGCAGAGGCTAGCGAGAACAGATATAAACCCTTAACGCATATTTTTAGGAAGTCACTTCACACAGGGGAATTCCAAAGGGCTGAAAATGGCAAATATTATCCTGTTATATAAAAAGCATGATCACAAAGATCCAAGCAACTACAGACCAGTAATCTTAATGTCCAACACAAGAAAATTAATGGAAGGAATTATTAAGGAAGAGATTGAGCAACATCTGGCAAGGACAGGAGTTTTACTGAACAGTCAGCATGGGCTCAGAAGAGGGAGGTCGTGTTTTACTAACTAATCTATGAAGAGGCAAAAAAGGATACAATCAAAATGAGGCACATGAGCTTATTTATCTGGACTTTCAGAAAGCATTTGATAAGGTGCCACCTGAGTGGTGGGCATCAAACTAAAAGTTGTGGGAGTTCAGGGTGTGGTGTGTAGATGGGTGCAGAATTGGGACAGACACAAAAAGCAGAAGGTGATGGTGTGAGGAACCTCATTAGAACTGGGTGATGTTAAGAGTGGTGACCAGCAGGGGGCAGTGCTGAGGCTGCTGCTATTTTGAATATATATAAATGATTCAGATAGGAATATAAAGAACAAGCTGGTTAAGTTTGCAGATGATACCATGGTAGGATGATTGGCAGATAATCTCAAGTCTGTTGAATCATCACAGTGGGACTTGAACGGCAGACAGGCTCGGGCAGATTTGTGGCAGATGTAATTGAATACAATACAATACAGTTTATTTTTGTATAGCCCAAAATCACACAGGAAGTGCCGCAATGGGCTTTAACAGGCCCTGCCTCTTGACAGCCCCCCAGCCTTGACTCTCTGAGAAGACAAGGAAAAACTCCCAAAAAAACCTTGTAGGGAAAAATGGAAGAAACCTTGGGAAAGGCAGTTCAAAGAGAGACCCCTTTCCAGGTAGGTTGGGTGTGCAGTGGGTGTCAAAAGAAGGGGATCAATACAATACAATACAATACACAGAACACAATGTCAGTAAATGTAAAGAATTACATGTAGGAAATAGAAATGTGAGGTTTGAATTCACAATGGGAGGTCTGAATATCGAAAGTATAGCTTATGAGAAGGATTGATGAGTCGTAGTGGACTCAATACTACCAACTGCCAGTGTTCAGCAGCCATTAAGAAGGCTAACAGAATGTCAGGTTATATAGCGCCTTGATGTGTGGAGTACAAGTCACAGGAGGTTATACTGAAGCTTTATAACACACTGGTGAGGCCTCATCTGGAGTGCAGGTTTGGTCTCCAGGCTACAAAAAAGGACAAAGCACTGCTATGAGAGAAGAGCGACAAGGCTGATTCCAAGGGCTACAGGGGATGAGTGATGAGGAAAGATTAAAAGAGCTGAGCCTTTACAGTTTAAGTAAAAGGAGATTAAGAGGAGACATTATTGTCAATCAAAATTTAAATCTGTGACTCTTGGAAATCAGCTGTTAGAAGGTCAGACTCTCCAGTCAGATAAATGGATAATGTGAAAGGCACTATATGATTGATAGATAGATAGACAGGTAGATAGATAGATAGATAGGATAAGGTGCTATGTAATAGACATAAATACAGTATTAAAGGTCAGTGAAAATGTATTTGTAAAGCATATTTAAAAACACAGGAGCAGCAAATAACACAAACATAACACAACACATAAACAAAACTCAGTACATGGGTCAGATCATAAAATTTCAACACAGAAAGCACTTGTCATTGCACACCACTCAACAATTTTAAACTCATTTATGCTTATTCAAAAGCCATTGGGAAAAAGGTCATTTTTAAGCCTGGACTTAAAAACTGTGACTGATGTTACAGATCTTATTCTGAAGGGTATGTAACTTTCAAATCACAACAAAAGCTTTGTCGCCTTTATGCTGCAACCAGGCTTAAGGCACGAAGAGCAGAAGGTGATGTGAAGACCCAAGTGAACGGGATGAGGTTTGTCATTGGATCAGATGAGCATTCTAGGAAGATGCCAAGCCATTAAGATCTATAAACAGCTTGAACTGTGTCCTAAAATTAACTGGACGTCAGTGCAATGGTGCTAACACTGGAGTGATACAGTATGTGCCCTCAGCCTATTGCCAGTCAGCAACCATGCAGCCGCATTCTGAACCACAACTGACCGACTAACACCTACATAAAAAGGGCATTACAATAATCAAAACAAGTAATAAAAAAATGAATTCATTTTTCTAGGTCAGTATGGGAGAGGTACGATTTTGTCTTAAGTTGGAAGAAGCTGCTTTTTACCACTGAATTGATCCGTTCTTCAAAATTGAAGTCAGGACCAAAAACACCACCTGACTGGCACATAGCGAGCCTGCGCTTTCATAGAGAATAACAAAGAGCCAAGCATGTGCAACCAGGTACCTGTGAGAGAATGCCATATGATAGGAAGTTAGATAGAGAATAAGCAGATATGAAAGGCGCTATATAAAATATACAGCTTTACAAGGAGCTTTGTAATAGATAGCTAGACACAGAGAACCTTTAAAATATTGACAGATAGATATGACGGACATTACAGTTAAATAAGATAGAAATAACATGGATATATGTGAACTATGCTATATAATAGCTAGATAGATGGGTAGATAGAGATGGTGTTAAATAATAGAATGAAAGACAATATATAATAGATACGAATATGGCACGTTCTACATAACAGTAACTGAACTACTGTATATACTCGCGAATAAGTCGGGAGTTGATTTTAACATATAACTTCTGGTATTTTATAATGTCGGTCGTATAAGTCGAATGTGGAAAACTCACGCTATTGGTACAAGAGATTATGATATGTTAACTCCCACCTGATAGAGTAACCACGGAGCACACGGCCTTTATTTTCCATCAGCGGGTGCTCTCTCTCTCTCTGTCTCTCTATTGTGCCCACATGACCACACGGTAATACCCAAACTATTCCGAAGCAATGTTTGCACTGTTTTGTGTTTTTTTGTATCTCACACCCTTATACGCCTTTATCGTAAGAGCATCCCTTATCAACGATGGAGCGTTCGATCAGAAAAAAATATGAAGCTGGTTTTAAATTAAACAGCGTTGAAGTAGCGAAAGAAACCGGTAACTGCGCTGCTGCAAGAAAATTCGATGCACCTGAGAAACTGATGCGAGATTGGAGGAGGCAAGAAGATGTAAAAAAAAATTTAAGCGTCACATTTTTGAGCGGGCGCATAAGTCAGGGTCTGATTTTATGATCGATTTTTCGGGTTTCAAGACCTAACTTATACGTGAGTATATACAGTAATTTGAATAAGACAACACAATGGACAGCTAGCTTGACAGATAGAGAGATCCCAGCAGCCATCTCTAACAAGCTCCAGTAGCTCACTTCTGCATTCCAGCACTTGTCTCTATTCATGCATCAGTTCATATTTATTAGATTCACATCTTTAGCTGACCCTCAGACTATGGAAACTATAATATGAATTAAATTAGTAATGTTCCTGTATAAAACAATATGCTAAATAACAACCAGCATGCGTTTATGACAGGAGGGTCCTGCCAAACTGACGTTTTTTTTAATTTCTGAACAGGCAGCTGGAGTAGTTGACCCACTCAAAGCATACGCCATATTTGATTTGGACTTTCAGAGAGCCTTCACCCCACACTGAAGATTAATTCTGAAATGGGCATCAGAGGTAACCTACCAAACTGTACCTCATGTTGGTTAACTGGCAGAAGACAAAGAGGACAGAGAAGAGGAGAATGGAGTGAGGTCATCAGCAGAGACACTCAGGGGACTGTCCTTGGACCATCTGTTACCTGATTTATATTAATGACATTAATTCCTGTTCAGTGAAGTTTGCTGATGATACTACAATTGGATAAAAGTCAGGCACTTAGAAGGCAGCAAAATAATCGAAGACCACCTGGACAAGCTTCAGAACAGGGCAAAGGCTTGGAAAATGGAGATTAATGTATTAAAGTGATGCATGCAGTGAAAAGGAACATCAATTATAAATACAATACCACCACCAAGGTATAGCATCCACATGGATGAAGTCACGGCAGCCATTCTTGCCTCTGTATGTTTCCCCATACTTTAGCCATTAACTGGGGAAGGGGTGAGACAGATTGTTGGCCAATTAGAGACAGGAGATGATTAGGGGGCCAGAATGATCAGGCCGTGGTGGGCAATTTCACCAGGACATTGAGGTATACCCTACTCTTTTTAAAGGATGCCCAGGGACTTTTTACAACCACAGAGAGTCAGCACCTCAGTTTTACATCTCATCCAAAGGATGGTGCCAGTTTCACAGCACAGTGTCCCTGCCACTAGGGGGGCACTAGGATCCAAATGCAGAGCACAGTTACACACCCCATGCTGGCCTCACCAACACCTCTTCCAGCATCAATCCAAGCCTTTCCTAAATGGTCTCCCATCCAAGTACTGGCCGGGCCCAAACATGCTAAGCTTCGGTGAGTGGTCTGCTGGCTTAAATAAGATGGCCCCTTCAGCCTCAACTTATGAATCCCAGCTGAAGTCTTGCCACATTAGCTTGGGATACCCTGACTAGAGCTGCTGATTAGCTGTGCATACTGCAGCTCTATTGCTAGTCATTTGTAGAGAAATAGAAGTAATGTGATATTTCTAAACTGTTACTAACTTTTCTCTATTCTGTTTCTCATCTCGGTATCTTTGTGTGGCACTTGGTGCCACTGCTCTACTGCCAAGTTGTTTGCCTGCCTATGGAAAAGTCACCTCAGATAAAGGAGCACTGGAGTCATGGAGTAAAAGGGTCCTTTCACCTGATTGACGAGTCCAGCAATGACGGCTGTAGAATGGCCAATAGAGGGAAAGTGGCTAGTTGGCCGAGGTCTCCAGGACTCTGACTATATCAGACTTTATTTTTTGACTGTTTCTTGCAGTTGCATCACCTCCGTTGTCAACTGGCCATAGATCTACAAGGAAGTGATGCAGAGATCTGAGTCATGATCCCATCCAGATAGCGACTCACTATCTGTGTGGAGATGATTTGCCCTCACCAGGAGCCTCATGCATAACGCCGTGTATACAATTCGCACTATAACATGGCGTAAGCACAAAAGTGGAAATGTTTGTACGCACAAAAAAATCCAGATGCATAAATCTGTGCGAATGCCAACTTACACGTTCTTCCGCTACATAAATCCCGGTCAGCGTGAAAAGTAACGCACGTGTATGCACCTGCTGTCCCGCCCCGTCTCCTCCCAGAATTTTGGCTTTTCAATATGCAAATCAATATAAATAGCCCTTAAGCTCAGCCTTCAGTGAAAAAAAAGACAATGGCAAAAGCACAGGGGAAAATAGAAGAATTTCAGCGAATACCAAGTAGAGGCAAAGAAAAACTTACTATTTGTTGGTTTAAAAAGTGGTATAAACAACAAAATGAAGTTGATCAAGTGACATAGAGAGTGTCGGAGAAACTCGAAAGCTCAAGTTCAAAGTCACACAGTGCCCGAAATAAAAAAGAAGTTGTCAGATATCAAAGTTGCCGTGAAAAGTCAAGTTAGCTCACCGTCTGAGTGTCATATGAAAGCTTATTAGGGTACAGAGAAAAAAAAATAGGCGCACAGTGGGGAAAAAGGCAGTAAATGTCAACTTTAATCTCGAAATTTCCACTTTAATCACGTAGTTTATTTTGTCATTAAATTAGAACATAAACTTCATCTTAAAATCATTTAATTTACTAGTTTCTCAATCTCATCGTACCTAAAGTAGCACAATAAACACTTTGTTTTGTATTTGATCTTCTATGTGCTCTGTGTGTGTGAATCACTACGTGCTTCCGGGCTTTCTCTTTATCCGACAGGACACAGAATCCATTACATTTGTAATATTACAGCTCTCTGAATAATTAAAATACTGAGATGTATACGTGATATCATTTTCATGATGATAGGAGTTAAAGCATGTTATTAAACATGGGAACACGGTGGTGCAGTGATTGTTCCTGCCTCACACAAGATGCTTGCTTTGCCGTGCGCGACCTTCAATGAAATACTTTATTGCAGCAGTATTGTCTCTTTCAAACTTACTAACCCCCAATTCCTGTCCTTACTTTTCTTTCTCCAAATACCCAATCGCCACACAATCAGCTCTGTAATAGGCGGTAAGCTTAGAACGCCGATTCTTCAAAACTTTTAAAGGAACAAATATCTTCATAGTACATGTTTAGAAGAATACAGCGCGAGGCAGAAACAATCCGTGAACGGGGCGCCAGCTCCTCGCTAGCACTGCGGCAACATGTCCTCACATGTTTAATTATTAACAATATAGATTATTTAAATGAAATTAAAGTTTTATCTGTATAATATAATAAACATATTTTGCTGCATTTCATCTTAAAAATTATATTGTCATCATATGTAAATACGCGCTTTATAAAGTGGCTCAGGTTGTGCAATATTATAACTGTATCACAAGTTTACAGTGAGGTGATTGTACTTATAAGTACAAACAGTTCTACAAGGAGCAATTGATGGACTGATTGAGTCCGTTTAGAGTTCTTGAAATGAAACTGTTTCTGAACCGCAAGGAAAGGCTCTGAAGCGTTTGCCATATGAAAGAAGTTCAATAGGCAGCATGGCTGAGGCAGCATGTGCTTGATGCTGTATATCGATAATTCTCTTTCCAATCAGCTGCTGAGCTGTGATTCCCCACTCAGATACAGTGATATAAATACTATGAGTGGTGCAGTGAGAGTAGAATGGAAAAAGATGATCCGCTTTGACGCAGGGTGCCGCCAGTTTGCAAAACCGAGCGGAGAATTTACGTATGCCAGGGTATGAGCTACTGTGGAAATGTGCGTGGCTTTACGGCAAGTTTAGGTTTTATACATATTATATATATTTCAGCGTGGAAACGTTCGTATGCAACACTTTTGTGCATACGCACTATTTATACCTGAGGCCCCAGGTCTGTGTGTGTGTGGTACTCTGCTCTTCCTCCTTCATTTTGAAGATGTGTCTATTAGATTGGCTGGAGATGCTTGACTGACCCTGTGACATTGTGCAGGAATGTACAAGATGATTGGTTGGTCGGTTTGTTTCTGCCCAACACTCAATGCTCCAGGGGTAGGCCCGTGAACTCTGAATTAGATTATGCAGGTTTGAGATTCTTATATTATGTCACATTTCACAGAACACACCATCACAAGGTGCTTTAGAAATTCAGAGCAGAAGATAATAATAATGCGGGGTAAGACCATCCTCATACATGACAAGGTATAGGCAGACCAGCTGGCTCCAGTAAAATAGCTGACTTTACATGGAAATAGATTGAGAGAAGAACTTGATAGACAACATAATCAAGTCAGTACCAGTAGAAGTGCTAGAGCAGTGGTCCCCAACCTTCTCTATGCTCTGCACCCCTAGAAAAATATATGAGCTATTTTCTGCCTCCCCTTCAAAAGTAATACAGCATTTGAAGATAAAGAAGTCAAATTTCTCGTTTTTGCATCACAAATAGTGCTGCCGGTAAACAAATTGAACTGAAAACAGTAAGCTTTGAACTCTGTGCATAACATTTTTATTTAAATTGAGCAATTTACTTTCAGCAATCTTAGTGATTTTGAAAATGTGTCCCCCGTGAAGTTTAGACACTCCATTGACAATCCAGGGGTTGGAATATCCTGTAAAGTATCAAGCATTGCAAGGAAATTACACACAACCAACAATCAAGAGGTTTGAGGGATTGGAGACCCCCCGTGAAGCAACGGGTGCCAACATGTATAGTCGAAGAGCTTTGTCCCCTATGATAACACCTGCACTTCAGTTCAAAAACTGATGCAGCTCACAGTTCAAATTGCTGAGCGTAAGCAGCAGGTGTTGGATCCAATTCAGCCCCCCTTGTCCCCACCTTGAAATCAGTGACGTTTCACAATCAGGGCTTAGACATAAATCTATATTCCACCTTGCTCTTCTCTGCAGATCACTGCAAGGTCCATATTACATTCTCTTAAAAAATGTTATTCACCTTCATGAATGCTCCGCCCACAGCAGAGAACCCGTGAGAAAGCGAATTTCTGCGGCTCATTCACAGGTGACAATTGCCACACGCAAAGCTTTCTTTTCATATCATAAAACAGGAGCAACAACAAATAAATGACAACACACTGCAAGACACCGACTGCACACGGATAAAGTCAGACAATGCATTCATTTATTTTCCACCGCATATCGAGGGGCAACAGTCTTAGCAGAGAAGCCCAAACGTCCTTTTCCCCAGCCACTCTTGCCAACTAATACTGTGGGATCCCAAGGTGTTCCCAGGCCATCTGGGAGATATAATCCTCCCAGCTAGCCATGAGTCCTCCTCGTGGTCTCCTCCCAACTGGTCATGCCCATAAAATTTCCACAGAGAGGTGTCCACGAGGAATCTGTATCAAATGCCCGAACCACCTCAATTGGCTCCTCTCGAAGTGGAGGATCAGCGGCTCTACTTTGAGCCTCTCCCGGATGTCCGCGCTCCTCAACCTCACTTCTAATGGAGAGCCCAGTCACCCCATGGAAAAAGCTCATTTAGGCTGCTTAAACTTATTCTTTCGGACATTACCCAAAGCTCAAGACACTGGCGAGTGTAGGGATGTAGATCGACTAGTAAATCTATGCTCCAGGTAGGGCATCCCAGGACAAATTAGTTCTAGGTGAGGGGTCAGACAAAGAGCGACTCAAAGCCCCTAATGATGCAAACCCATAATTTTAAAAAGAGTACCGCATCCAGTATGGGGTTAATGGGGCCTCCTCTTGGAGTCAGGCCTGGGAGAAGTGCCAGCAGGCAAGCCCTTGGTGGCCGGGCCTACCATGGGTCCAGGTTGGGCACAGCCCAAAAACGCAACGTGGGCCCACTACATGCAGGAGGAATAGCGGCTGGGTGCAATGTGACCTGGAAGGCGGTCAAAGGCAGAGGCCTGTGTGGACTTGATTTTTGATTTGACTTGATGTGTGATTTTTGGGTTATACAAAAATAAACTTGTTCAGTTGAATTACCTGTTCTGATGTGCAGGTGGTATAGCTATGGGCTTTTGGAACAAACTACCGAGCCAAGGAGTTGAAAGACGAAAACCTGGACAAACTTTAAGAGGAATTCTGGATGGGAAACTGGGATGCTTAGCTATATTTAAACCAGGGGTCTCCAACACGCCGCTCGCGATCTAAAAGTAGCTCACAATCTCTTTTCAAGTAGCTCGCCAAAGGGTTAATGAATCCTATAAATTTGAAAACTTGATTGATTAGTCATATTAGGGGTGGGCGATCTTTCCAAAAAATCATATCACGATCCTTTAAACACAAAATCACGAGCCACAATCTGAATTGCAATTCATCTTTTCAATGTGGCATACACTTAAGAGAATATCCGAACTCAAACTAATCAAGACCTAAGTAACACTATTTTAAATATCAAACAAAGTTGAATTCAATTGTTCTCTCGTTCGCTACCTAAGTGGAGTTAAGGTACACACCCCGAAGCTGGTGAGTGAGTGAGCAAGGCCCCTCCCCTCGGCCAGCTGCGTGTTTCTCGGATTCGCGCAATTAAATCGATTACCGCAAGCAAACTACAATACATAGCGAAATGAGAGAAGTCACAAAATCAACCAGAATGGTCAAGCAAATTATAGAAAAAAACCTGATCTAAATCCGTGAAGTAGTTCTCTAGTGAAAAGCAGACAGACATACAGACATCCATCCAACCATCCATTTTCCTACCCGCTGAATCCGAACACAGGGTCACGGGGGTCTGCTGGAGCCAATCCCAGCCAACACAGGGCACAAGGCAGGAACCAATCCTGGGCAGGGTGCCAACCCACCGCAGGACACACATACAGACATTGGATTTTATATATTATATATTAGTAAACCTTCAATATAATGTGCAGTTAAAGTCTCAACAGCATTCTCAGCCTTTCTGGAGCTTAGTAGAGCCAGATAACTATAAGTATCTTCACCAAGCAGCTCTGAAAATGTCTGCTTTGTTTTCGGTCTCCATACCTCTGTGAGTCTGACGTGAATGTCATGAAGTTAAAGTTCAGAACAAGACTGACAGACGAACATTTAAATGACTCCATAAGAGTGAACCTCAGGGGCTCCACTCCACCGTACACCTCAGTGTCAGTCATCTGACTAACTTAAAAACACATCACACGTGCAACTGGACCTGTGAATAAAGTGAAACAGTGACATGTGACAAAATGACAAATGAATAAGTCATATCTGTGGATTTGGAATTACATTGTTTTGTTTTGACAGCATTCATGTTTTATTTCAATAGTGTGAGATATACTAGAAAATGCATACAGACATTCAAAATTAACTTGCAGATGAACTGAATATTTTTTGTGGCGTTTTAATGCAAAAGGTGAGTTGTGGACACCAACATTTTGTAAATGTTCAGGCAAAACAAGCTTATTCAGTGTGGGTTGAAATAAGCTATTTGAATAAACGTTAGAAAACATGAGTAGCTCTCGACCATTTTTATTCTGTAAAAGTAGCTCTCTGGGGAAAAAAGGTTGGAGACCCCTGTAAACAAACGAGTGACAAATGAACTGAATGGTCTCCTCTCGTTTGTCACACTTCTTACGTTCTTATTTAGAAAGTGAAAACCGCCACATTCGAGCAGACTTCATTTTATACACACACCGCCCTTCACAAGACAAGACACGAGTAAAAGTGAAAGCAGCGCAGGATAATAAAAAGTTTTATGGCTTCGTTTATTGCGGTCTCTTTCTACTGCTCGAGCGCCTGGCCACATTCAGCGTTCGTAATCACCTTCTGCGTGTTGTTAAAGTCACCATTTCCCCAGAGTTCGCTCGCTGTCTTTTCTAATACTGATTAGCAGCATTTTATTCAAGGGCTCACGTTTCGTTTGTTGTTTCTTAAATCTGTGTATTTATTTTTTCTAATCGCATTAGCCGTTTCCGTGTGTTTATTTAATTAGCGCCTTGGCTAATCCCCGTCCTTTTCCGCCTACTGATGCTGGAATGCCCGAGCCTCCTATCAGTTTCTGCCATCGGTAATCGCTATATCAATAAGGAGCAGACAAGACCTGAAGAGCGCATTATCAAGCTAATTGTCCACTCGAGGAGCTTCTTATCCCGAAACACAGGAGATCTGCCAAGAATAGCAGTCGTCAGAGCAGGTCCGACATGGCGTCTGAGGAAACTTCTCCTGAGGTGGAATTTAGCTGCCAGTGTGGACGGACAGTAGGACACGCGCGCTGGACAGCTTGGCGTCTTCGCAATGTGTACATTAAAGCAAATACGGCGTCAACTACTGTGTTGGAGTGGCAGCTAATTAAAATGCTTCGTGGGAGGCCTTCATGCAGATGGAGGGTACTAATGAAATGAAATTCTGATGAAACCGTCCTTCGTTGTCCCCATTGGGAGCGACTCGGACAACTCGTATAGCCGACGGTCTCCCTTGGACGTTTGCGGCTTTTCTCGTCTACCCCAGCAGCCATTCCCTAACGTCGCTTGCGTTTCTATTCCGGTAGCACACAATGCCAATAAGACAATAAGGCCGCCCGAACTGAGCGAGCACTAGTTGTCTCGGCACAAAGCCTCGGTGTCTCCAGGCTGCTGTTCTTCCATTAGGTTTACTTTTCCTTGGGGACGTCTGAGCAGCTGACAGCAGCGGTCTATTTACTTTCTTAACCCCTCAACTACCCTAACACCTGATACGGGTAAAGAGGGGACAGAGACGCGAAGAAGAGAGATAACCCGAGGTCTCCATCTCCACTGTACAATGAGAAGCGCACCGGACAAGTGAGAAGTCGTTCAAAGGTGCCCTCCGATCATTTTTAAATGCCAAGCACATGCGCACTAGCGACTCAGTGACCCCAGACATGTGGCGGCACTGGGCACTAAAGATAACGGCCCTCAAATGTCACCTTACTGGGGTTGTGTGGTTCTTCTTTAAACCACTGCGTGCCAAAGAAACATTTCATTCTGAGTTCTTTACTTATAAATTTGTTTTTTTTTTTGGCTTTAAAAAGTTTCCTAATATGTGGACAATACATAAATCCTTAGTGTAGGTTACCCATATCTTACGGTTATTGTATGCAGCAATGGTCATTATAAAATGATGAACCCACTGGTAGTTCACAAATCTGTTATCTATATTATTTATAGAGCTTATTACACAATAAATGCGTGTGCTTCGGGGAGATGCCATTGGGAAGCCATTTTGGTTCTCAAAAAAAAAACACCCAGATGAAGAAAATTTTATTTAGATCTGTAACCGATTCCATAAAATAGCCATCGATTGACAGATGATAACACACTTGCGCCCCAAAACGATAGGGTTTCGCTGCAGCGCGACCCTGGCCTGGATAAGCAGGTCGGTGGGCGTTTGGATGGATGATAATAAAATAGTAAAATACAAATGGGTTCCTGCTTTTAAAATAACTCTTTGCTTTTCCGTCATATCGATTTCGGCTGGTCAGAGACCGCCACTTCTATCGATCTGTCTCTTTACATTATACAGTGTCTTTCACATCCATCTGTCTCCTTGTCTGCGTAAAGTTGTGCAGAATTTCACGGCTGCCTTTTCTTTTTAATGCGGGTGTGTGTTTGCGTAACATATAAAGATGGTTATTGCAGCTCGTGCTCATTGTTTTATACGAATGAAGTATTTTCAACAACCCATCATACTACAAAGATGTATTTAGAAGTAAAACATCTAATTTAACTCGGACACTAGAATTTCACAAAAGTTTTTTTCTGCATTTCTTTAGGGTCTCTAAAGCCAACATTTCCCCTTCCGACAAAAAAAATTCTGAACATTTGTGTATTATACAGTGCCTTCCACGTCTACCTATCCATCTGTCGATCTAAACAATGATGATCGGCTTGAACGGAGAGTTCGCTGTTAGCAGAAACTCACCGCTCCTTGGAGACGAACACACAATTGAGTTGACACGACTCTCTCTCTCTTCTCCCCCCATATCAAAAAATGTTATTTTAGTTTTGAATATGATTAATCACATTATGTATTCGCGATATTTTGTGGAATACTTCTGTCCAAATTTTCACCATCACTATAACCCTTCCTCAAACCGATCCCACGACCCTTTGCTTTGTCTTCGTGCGCATTTTGGGCTACGGATGTCTGGGGAATTTTCCGTTAATGTAGTTTGAAATTTTGAAAAGCCCCTTCTCAGACTACAAATACATCAAACTTAATTCGATTTCAAATAAGGAATTCGTTTTTATTTAAAATAAAAGTTAGAAAGTGTTTTGTCAGTTATGCAGTTTTTTTTTTTTTTTTTTTATTAATTTTATTACAATCCATACAAAGCAATGCAGTTTTTTAAAGTGAAATTAGCTTAATAAAGCTAAAGCGAAACGTCCAGGCAGCGTACAATCTATCTCCTCGAGAGAAATACGTGCAGGGCGAGGCAAGTCACTCGTTATAAGCTCGGCATACCTTCACATTTACAAGCCTGCCTTCGCCCAAGTCGGGGTCATGGCCTCGTAAACGCATCTGGAGCAAAGCAAGGACCAACCGTGGAGAGGACGGGGAGCCGGTCCATCGCAGGACACCACAAACGCACTCGCCGATACGGCGACTCGTAATTAATTCGTCACCTTAAATATGCGCAACGACAGACCAGTGGAGATTCTTTTTCATTCTCTCTTTTTTCTTTCTTTTGTAGGGGGCCGTTTTTATTAGACAATGTTATAGAGTACCCAATGATTGATTAATTTCTTTCCTTTTTCTTTGGTTTCATATAGCGCTGTTTCTTTTGAAAAACATTATAGAGCATTCAATGTCCGTCTTTCTTGTAGAGCCTTTCGTGTTTACACCATTATACAGAATTCAATGACAGTGAACTCAATTATACAGTATAGCAGTTATTGGCTCTTATTTTAAAAAATGCCTTTCATACTGAATACTATTACAAGTACTTAAGGACATTTCTTTTTTTGCATATAGTGCCTTAATGACTCATTTCTTTCTTACTTTTACATAGCGCCTTACATATTGGACATTATCATATAGCAATTAATGACTTCTTACAAATATTTTTGAATTGGACACTACTATAGAACACTCAATGACTAATTTTCTTTCATGTAGTTCCTTTCATGCTGGGAATTGTTATAAGCCACTCAATGACTGTCATTTCTTTCTTTCATACTGGGCACCATTATATAACACTCACTCAATGACTATAATTTCTATATTTCTTTTAACACCTTTCGTATTAGACACTATAATACAGCACTCTTCTACTAACATTTATTTCTTTTATACAGCGCCTTTCGTATTAGGCACTTACAGAGCACTCAATGACTGTAATTTTTCTTTCTTTCATACTTTCAAACTACACACTGTTATATAACACCTAATGATTGTAATTTCTATCTTTCATATTGGACACTATTATAGAGAACTAAATGACTGTAATTTCTTTTTCTCTTTCATATACCGTTCATACTGGACACTATTATATAGCGCCTAATGTCCGTCGTTTCTTTCTCTCCTTCATATAGTGCCGTTCATACTGAACACTACTATAGCACTTAATCGCTGTCATTTCTGTCCTTCTTTTCCGAGTATGTATGTTAAGACTCGTGAAGATCGCACTCTCTTTTATAAGACAGACCTGGGAGACATCAATACAAAGGCAGCACATCCCAATTCCTGGCTTGGTAAGCCCTTCAACATCTTTATCAGAAACAAGTGCTTCTTTATTTCATTCCGCATGCACTACAATACCCTGCACTCCTGAATAATTATATTTTACGGACACTGTGGGAGTAGAACGAAGACCACCCCAAAATAAAGAAGAAGTTAGTGTAAAGGCAAGCAGCATTACTGAACGCGACCATTAGCTTTCCTGCTCATCCGTCTGCGGGTTCATTAGCGGCCGCCACTCGAGTGCGGACACTTTCTGTCATCACGCGGGATGCTCACTAAAGCACGGCGTCTGCTTCACGCTCCAAAGCGGCACTCGCGGTCCTAACAATGGCTTGTAGAATCTGCAGTGCAATCGTCATGTAATCGGATTGAACAACTGCAGGTCATAATACGAGAGCACACGCACTGATCTCTAAAGTAAATTTTAGCAATCTGTATGCAAAAGTTCCGCATTCAAATCTGTGTGTAAACAGAAGTCTGATAAAAGGCAAACACAGGTTTCAGTTGAATGAATGGGCTGTCGCCTGTCACTTATATTAGTGTGGGGCTGACTTCTGGTTAGGAGAAGAGCCACGGGACTGCATTTTGTCTTTTATGTTTCAAATCCTTTCCATATGGTATTTTCTTGTGCCCTTGTGAACGGAGTTCAAGTGTGGGCGGCACTTTAGAATGTGAGCTGCGCTGAAGTTTTAAATCCCTCGATTGCTGCCTTCATAAAATCGCAAGGTTCTGTTATTAAACTTAAAAAGAAAACAAAAATCCTTTAAGAGTATCTCGGTCTTACGGCTATCAAATAGCGGAATGGTAAACTAAAACCACCCGTATAAAATCGCCTTAAATCCCAATCCAGTAAAGACGTCTCGCGCTTTGGCACACAATCGCTACTCTGCAGCACTCGCCGAGATTACACGTCGCAGCCGATGCCGCTCATTGAACCTCGCTGTTCGTTCGCTCATTTCTTTTGCTTTCAAACTTGACTTTAACAAAAAACATATGAAAGTTCAGCTGCGCGGCCAACTGCCTCGGTTTGTACAGATAAACGCAGTTTTCAAAACTATCACCAAGCGGATTAAAGTAAAAAAAAGCAGAAACGGTTGCCATCTCCAAGCACTCCATGCCAGTTTCACCCTCGTAAAACTCAAGATTGATCGAAAGAACCGGCGGCTTCCCAAGGGACCCGCTGCTACTCTACATGCATGATCCGAAGCGCAAGCAAGCAACCACATCGGCGCACACCTCAAAACACAAGAACTTCCACCTTACCTGCTATGAAGTCTCTTCCCAAAACGACTCCTAAGTAAAAGCAGAAGAGCCGCGAAAAGTGGCGCTGACAGTTTGAGCGCGCTTGCCTCACTCCCAGTCGATACATCCCTCCAGTCAGTGCGTTTAGATCCCTGGTAACTCGGTGGGCTCTGCCACGACTGCGCGCCCGCACCGTCTTCGTTCTGCGGTGCGTGTGAGCGTGTCTTGAGGGGCGACTCTCTGGCTGGCACTCGTGCTCTGCGCACTGCGCTCCTTCCTCGCAATTCTTTTCTGTTGCTTGCTGTCCGCTTGGCTGATGAGCGGTGAACAGACAGTGCCCTCTAGCGGCGACTCGCGGAATCACGTCCTGCTTTTCAAGCATTTCCAACTTTTCTAGACTGGCCAATAGCAACCGCCGACATACGATTCGGTCAATAAATAGCTTCATTAAAAATGAGAATGCATTTAAAAGGAATACTTCAGTAGAGCATACTAATAGCAAACACACATAGAGTTCTTTGAAAAGGGTTTAGGACTCTCAGGAAAATCAAAAAATTCATAGCACCATTATACTAATAAAACGTAGGACCCACGTTTGCAATCAAAACTGCCTCAGTTTTTTGTGATATGGATTCCACAATATGTTGGAAACATTCCTTTGAGATTGTGGTTCATGCTGACATGATTGCATCACGCAGTTTCTGCAGATTTGTCAGCTGCATATTTAGGCAGTGAATCTCCCCGTTCTCCCACATCCCAAAGGTGCCGCTGCTACTCCACATGCATGATCTGATGCAGGAGCGAGCTTCCAGTCAGCAACCAAATCGGCGCACACCTCAAAAGACAAGAACGTCCACATTACCTGCTATGAAGTCTCTTCCCAAAACGAATCCCAAGAAAGTGACGCTGAGAGTGCATGCTTGCCTCATTCCCAGTCAGTTCGTCCCTCCAGTTAGTGCATATTAAATCTAGAGTAAATGCAGTTTAGCAGAACTGGCGAATCCTGAACTCACTGTTATGTTCATGAAACCAGTTTGAGACGTCTTTTGCTTTGGCACATCGTGCATCATCATGCTGGAAGTAGACATTAGATGATGGGTAAATTGTGGCCATGAACGGATGCACATTGTCAGCAACAAAGCTGAAATAGGTCTAGACATTCAACAAATGGCTGATTGGTATTAATGGGCCCAAAAGTGTTCCAACAAAACATTCCCCACACCATAACACCACTATACTAGTCTGAACCATTGGCACAAGGTGGGGTGGGTGCATGGATTCATGCAGTTGGTGCCAAATTCTGACCCCACCATCTGTGTGCCTCAGCAAAAATTAAGATTCTTCGGACCAGGCTGGGTTTTTCCAGTCTTCAACTGTCCATTTATAGCGGACCTGTGCCCACTGCAGCCTCTTCTTTCTGTTCTTGGCTGACAGGAGGGGTTCTCTGAGTTACTGTTGCCTTTGTGTCGGCTTGAACCAGTCTCACCATTCTCTGACCACTCTCATTAACAAGTATGTCCATCCACAGGACTGCCAGTCACTGAACATTTTTCCAGTTTTCAAATGGCCAGTTATGATTAGCCTCTGCCCACTGCAGCCTTGGCATTCTGTTCTTGGCTTAGAGGAGTGGAGCCCAACGTGGTCTTCTGCTGTTGTTACTGCCTTGAGGTTTGATGTGTTGTGCATTCCAAGATGCGTTTCTGCTCACCACAGTTTTAACAAGTGGTTCTTTGAGTTACCACAGCCATTGTGTCCACTTGAACAAGTCTGGCCATTCTTGTCTCACCCTCTCATCAACAAAGCATTTCCATCTGCAGAAGTGCCGCTCACTCAATGTTTTTTTTGTTTTCAGCACCATTCTGAGTAAACTGTAGAGGCTGTTGTGTGTGAAAATCCCAGGGGGATGAGCAGTTTCAGAAATACTCAAACCAGTTCGCCTAGCACCAAACAACCATGTCACAATCCAAATCACTGACATCACTTTTTTTCCCATTCTGGCGTTTGATGTGAACATTAACTGAAGCGCCTGTATCTGCAAGACTGAATGTGTTGCACTGCTGCCACATGATTGGCTGATTAGATAATTTGCATGGACTAGCAGGTTTATAGGTGGTCCTAATAATATGATCAGTGCATGTATATTTAATTGTATTTATTTGTGCAGGAAGTATATTTCTCTATTATAATAAAAAAAATCCTGGGAAGAGACAAGACTTTTTCAGAGAGACACTTTCACGTCCCGCGAGACAAGACTTTGTACCAAGAGAATTAACCACGCCACGAGTAGATGACAAAGTAGAACGTTGTAAAGAATTCAGAAACGTTGGCACGATACACATGCAGAGCAGGTTAGAGATAATGAAAGTACTAAAATTCGAAAGTCTGAAAAAATTGCTAGTAAAGATCGCATTAACGCAAACACACAGAAATTATTATTCAGTGAAATAACGGAACAGTGAAAAGAGATCGAATATGTTGTTCAGATTTAAACATTAAGTCAGAGACTTGTAGATCGTCTAATCTGTGTTGCCATCATGGAAAAGTAGTGTTTCTTCCAAATGAAGAGGCGTATAAGCGAGAAATAAAAGATTTGTTGTTTGGTGAAAGTGAAATCTACATACGCGAGCGGCAGAGAAGCAAAGTGGCCAGGGGAGGGGTTGGTGAGGAAAGCGAACAGGGGGCAAAGCCCCCTAGTTTACTATTTAAAAAACACTCTACACAAATACGGTAAATACTAATACAGTAAAATAAGAATAAGACTGTCTGGTAATTTAAGAGCAACTAAGGATTTTCTGTGCCCTTGTGTTGAACACGAAACAACTGAAATTTGTTCTGATGCTGTATAATTTTTTTTTTTTTTTTTATGTTGTCCAACAGTAAATTCCACTGTGAGTTTTTGCAGGATTTGCCTTTCTTTTTGACTTTGTCCCTTTTGGTCCTTTCTCCTGTCCAGACATGTGGCTCTGAGGTGGTTAGCCAGCAGCCATGCCACATGCACTTTTGAGGAGGTCACCCACCTGAAGCCAAGTATGTTCGGGCCCGGCCAGTACTTGCATGGGAGACCATTTAATTAAAGCATGGGCTGGTGCTGGAAAAGATGCTGGTGAGGCCAGCTTAGGGGGGGTTGTAGTCAAGAGGACTACAGGATGTTATTTTGAAGGAATTAAGTGGACAGGACTGGCAAGCTTTGTTGGGTTGAATGGCCTGTTCTCATGCAGATTGTTGTAATGTTCATTTTGGGTCTCCCACTGCGTTTCTGACTTTTTCTTCAAATTTCTTTATAAGATTTTCAGACTTTAATTTGATGTGCTGCTGCTTGGTGACTGTGGCCTTTTTGACTCACTGTCTGTCCCCGTGTGTCTGCTTAGCCAAACCTCAGCTCGAAGCAGCACGGTATTTGTGGTGTCCCCCAATTAGATATACTGTACTCATTGAGTTATGCCCTGTGTTCTGTGAATTGCCACCTTATTCATCAGAATCAGGCAATATTTAACAAATGGCTGGGGTGCTTCAAAGAAAGGTGTGGGGCCCAAACCTGAAACCTATTGTCACGATTTGGGTCCTCAAAAGGCTGCCAGTGTTTACTTCCATCGTTAGGTCCGCTTCCAGCGTTGCTATGGGCGTGGCCTGTGATGTCATGACCCATGCGTTATCAATGCGACGGGATAAAAGGACGGCTGTGAGTGCAAGTCCTTATCTGGTCTGCAGATACCAAATCTCTGAAAAAATTAAAACTTATCATTGTGCTCTTTTCTCGCATGTACTTTCGGTTTTGACCCTCTTGTTCCCTCGACCACGATTACTGTCTCTCTTGTACTGGGCTTTGGTTTTCGTTTCACTTTATAGTTTTTCCAAATCATTTACTCTATATAAATTAAAAATAGCAGTGGCCCCAGCACTGACCCCTACTGGACATCACTCTTCACGTCAGCCAAATAATAATAATAATCTTTACATTTAAACAGAGCTTTCTTCCTACTTGAACCATTTTACATAGAGAGGTGGGAGCCACTTCAACCACCAGTATAATGCAACAGCAGCCATTTTTGCACCAATACACTCACCACACATTAGCTATTAGGTGGTGGAGTGGTGAAAGAGGGAGACACTTAGAGACAGGAGATTATTAAGGGGCCAGAATGACTAGGCCATGGCACGCAATTTAGCCAGGAAAATGGGGTACACCCTATTCAGTATGAAGGATTCCAAGGCATCTTGTATGCCCACAGACAGTCAAGACATCAATATTACATCTCATCTGAAGGGAAGCACCATTTTTATAGCACAGTGTTCCTGTCACTGGACTGACCACACCGACACCTCTTCCAGCAACAACCCAATCTGCTGGGTTCTCCCTGAAGGATGATCGTAGGAATCATGGGAAAGAGACGTCCTTTCATCGGATTGGCTGGCCCAGCCCTGTTTCAGCTGTGGAATGGCCAAATGAGGGAGGCAGCTTGATGAATGAGGTCTCCAGGACTCTAAACAAATCCAAATCATATTCTGTGATATCATCTACTATTAAATTCTGCTCCATACTTGTAAAATGTTTATTTTTATACTGTATTGAGGATTTGTTCTCTTCTGTGTATTTTGTCATATTCTGTGTATTTGTTCTGTTCTGTGTATTGTATTATATTGTATTGACCCCCTTTTTTTTGACACCCACTGCACACCCAACCTACCTGGAAAGGGGTCTCTCTTTGAACTGCCTTTCCCAAGGTTTCTTCCATTTTTTCCCCGACAAGGGTTTTTTTGGGAGTTTTTCTTGTCTTCTTAGAGAGTCAAGGCTGGGGGGCTGTCAAGAGGCAGGGACTGTTAAAGCCCACTGCGGCACTTCTTGTGTGATTTTGGGCTAAACAAAAATAAATTGTATTGTATTGTATCCTCTACTTCCTGTGTCTCGCCAATTCTGCACCCATCAACACACCACACTCCCACTTCTTTTAGTTTGATGCCCAATCTCTCATGTGGCACCTCATCAGATGCCTTCTGAAAGTCAAGATAAATCTCTACATATAAAAGCCAAATACCACTGACTTACTCATCATGAAATCTCCCGACCCCTGAGGACTTGGGACTTGAAATTTGGAATGTAGGTTACCCTTAGCCCATAGGTGCTCGCTAAGAAACGCAAAATCTCTTATAGTTTTTTAGACCTATTTCTTAGACCCATTTCTATGTCTGTCCGCTTTTCATGAGAGAACTACTTCACGGGTTTTTTCTGTAATTTGCTTGAACATAACCTTGATTTTGCAACTTTTCTCATTGCACCAAGTATCATAGTTCGCTTGCGGTACCGATTTATTAGCGAGAATCTGAGGGAGACTCATCGGGCTGCGGGGCTCCCCTCACTCACGTGTCTGCCTCGGGGCGTAACCTTAACTCCGCTTAGTTAGTGAACAAGAGAACTACTTAACAGATTTAAATCTTTTTTTTTCTATAATTTGCTTGAACATTCCGGTTGATTTTGTGACTTCTCTCATTGCGCTAAGAATCAGAGTTTGCTTGCAGGAGCGATATATTCACGCTAATCCGAGACAGAGACTGCGGGCCGAAGGAACGGGTAAGCATGATGTCATGAGTAGAGAGCTGTGTGGGGCCTTCCTCACTGTCCATCCATTATCCAACCCACTATATCCTAACTACAGGGTCACAGGGGTCTGCTGGAGCCAATCCCAGCCAACACAGGGCGCAAGGCAGGAACAAACCCCGGGCAGGGTGCCAGCCCACCGCAGGGCACACACACACACACCAAGCACACACTAGGGACAATTTAGGATCGCCAATGCACCTAACCTGCATGTCTTTGGACTGTGGGAGGAAACCCACGCAGACACGGGGAGAACATGCAGACTCCATGCAGGGAGGACCCGGGAAGCGAACCCAAGTATCCTTACTGCAAGGCAGCAGCGCTCCCACTGCGCCACTGTGCTGCCTTCCTCACTGTCCTATTTCACTTATATGCTGCTGGGGATGGCTAGTAATATCATAAAGCTTCACTTTGATCGTATTCTTTTGTTGCTTCCTCATAGAATTTGAGCCTGTTAGTAAAACATGACCTCCCTCTTCTGAACCCATGCTGACTGCTCAGTAAAACTCCTGTTCTTGTCACTGACAGAACTTCTAAAAAGTCTCATTCCAAAAGAAACGTCCTCTGACTTTCAACTGTTTTTACTTTCAGTAGACTTAATGTGTAAATATTTGTATGAACACTAAAAGAGTCAACACCATAAGACATAAACTAAAAATGTTTCACAATGTGTCCCTGAATGAAGGGAGGCTCAAGTCCCAGACGTGCTCAATGGGATTGAGATCTGGGCTCTTCGCTGGCCATGGCAGAACACTGCAATTGCTGTCATGCAGAAACTCACGCAGAAACTCACGCACTTTTTGCCACTCCTGTCTGGTCCAGCGAAGGTGGGTTTGTGCCCATAGGCGGCGTTGTTGCTGGTGATGTCTGGTAAGGACCTGCCTTACAACAGGCCTGCAAGCCCTCAGTCCAGCCTCTCTCAGCCTATTGCGGACAGTCTGAGCACTGATGGAGGGATTGTGTGTTCCTGGTGTGACTCGGGCAGTTGTTGTGGCCATCCTGTACTTGTCACGCAGGTGTGATATTCGGATGTACCGATCCTGTGCAGGTGTTGTTACACGTGGTCTTCCACTGCGAGGATGATCAGCTGTCCTTCCTGTCTCCCTGTAGCGCTGTCTTAGGCGTCTCACAGTGTGGACATGGCAATTTATTGCCCTAGCCACATCAGCAGTCCTCATGCCTCCCTGCAGCATGCCTAATGCACGTTCACACAGATGAGCAGGGACCCTGGGCATCTTTCTTTGGGTGTTTTTCACAGTCGGTAGACAAGTCTCTTTAGTGTCCTGCGTTTTTAGAACTGTGACCTTAAATGCTTACTTTCTGTAAGCTGTTAAGGTCTTGACGACCATTCCACAGGTGCATGTTAATTAATTGATTATGGTTCATTGAACATGCATGGAAAACATTGTTTAAACAATTTACAATGAAGATCTGTAAAGTTATTTGGATTTTTAAAACATTATTGTTGAAATACACAGTCCTGAAAAAGGGACGTTTCTTTTTTTGCTGAGTATATATGTAAATAAATACATGTATTGTGAAGTGTGCCAATAAATTAAAACACAGTGATATGTGAGTATAAATAATTAAGGGTATGTTTTTTGTTGATCATTTCTTTTGATATTTATTTACTTATTTCTTTATTTATTTATTTCAGTGATACCACAGGCCACAAAGTATGCCTTGAAATGAAAACTGCTATCTTCAGCTGTCAAAGTCAAGAGGGTGGGCCTTAGCAAATCCTGTGCTTTGATTGGTGAATCCTCAGTAGAGTGCGCATGAACCTTTGTTCATTAAGTGCTCCATTTCTAGGCAGACACCACCCATCAGATGCAGACGCAGGGCTTCTTGAATTAAAGTAGCTGCTTTGTGCCGTAAAGTTTTTCTTACACTCACAGAGGCCTCAGATGAGCGTGATCACAATTTTGCTTTCCTTGAGAATCGTGTAGTTCAAAGGCATGTGTAAAGCTGAGATTGTGAGAGTCCCAGCTACAGACTACAGCTCGCTGCAGGACACAGGGTGGGATGGGGTCAGATGTCAGACTCCCTCCTGTTTTCAGCAATCCTCTCTTCGTGGCACAGGGATTGAGTGTTAGCGCATAAAGAAGGTGTGACGTTAGATGTGTCTTATTTAAGCAGTTCATTAGTAATTATGTTCTTTATTTATTCAAATCCCGACTAGTAACAATCTGTATTTATTCATCACTACAGAAGATGAACTCCATCCCGTACTGCACCAGAATGCAGCTTTGACATTTGCAGGGCCGCAGTGACCAGAAGTCAGTGCAGTTTTAGGACAGAAGTGAAGGGAGGGTCAGTGTAAGTGGCTGAGGGTTAGTGTGAACACTAAATGGTAAAACTCTAACATCCCACCCAGCTTACGCCTGACCCCACCACAGTAAGGGCTCTCTCTCCTCTACCGGTGATTCACCAATCAAAACACAGTACTGTATTTGTTTAAGCCCACCCTCTCAAGAATGACAGGTGAGAATGATGGTTTTCATTTCACGTTGCATGTTGTTTCAGTGAAATGATTATATGAAGAAATAATTAAATAAATAAGCGACAAAATATATATTTCATGACACATTCAACTATTTTATGCTCGTATATCCTTGTGTTTGTAACCCTGCCACAGGGGATGCACTAACCAGTGTGTTTCTTCGTGCCGGTCCCAAGCACGGATAAATGGGAAGGGTTACGTCAGGAAGAGCATCCGGTGTAAAATTTTGCTAAATCAATATGGGGACAACAATTTTGGATGATCCGCTGTGGCAACCCCTAATGGGAGCAGGCGAAAGAAGAAAAAGAATATCCTTGTGTTTTTATTTAATTTACTGTCGCATTTCACAATGCATTTTTTTCTGTATTTATGTATTTAATTTTGTTTAACATATTCCTCCATATATAAAAAAATAGAAAATACTAAAAGAAATGCGAGTGTGAGTGTCAGGGGTGACCAGGCAGTTAAGTCACTTTGTGTGAAGTTTGTGCACATGCAAGGTTTTCAGATTTCTCATGTTACATGACATAACCTGGCATTCTCAAACACAAAAAACTCTCGGTGCAGAAGCACACAGCCATACGTCACCGTAGGTCTACGACAGACATTTCACAACAGACATTTAGGGCTTAAACTGTTTAGTGTGTACTATAAATGGTTAAGAAAAGGGGCTACTTAACGTTAAGTGTTAGTGCTGTTAAGTTTAGGGTGTGGTGTAGTTTGGGTTAGCATGTCAATCAATGTGATTTGTACCAACCATTAAACTTCTATTAACGTTTGAGATGCGCCATCTGTTGGAATGACACAGACATAGCACAGACACAATGACACCCTTTTATTAAGGTGAATTTTAATAATAATAATAATAATCTCTTTATTATAAAAAAATCTTGCAAGGAGGCGAGACTTTTTCCTGTGACGAGACACAATCTTTTGAAGAGAGACACTTTCACATCCCGCGAGACGGTCAAGTCACGTCATACTTACCACCTTTGGAAGCAAGTCCCATGATACACATGCAGAGCAGGTTAGAGATAATGGAAGTAGGAAAATTCGAAAATCTCAAAACAAATGAGAGTAAAGTTCACATTAGCACTAACAAATGGAAAATATTACTTGGTGAAATAACGGAACAGCAAAAAAGAGATTGAACAGTGTTTTTGGATGTCTGGGGAAGAAGAGAGACAAGGCAGTGAGATAAAGGAAAACAGCTGCTGTACACGCTTATAAACATTTGAAGCGCCGCACAAAATGCAGATCACGCGGCATGGCAGGAGCAGCAGCAAGCCAGCAGCTGATCGAGCAAAGAGGAGGTAAAAAAACAACTGTTATCTGTTTCCCATTGTATCACCGTTTAAGAGGGGGTTTCGGAGGAGCGACCACGTCTCCTTGGGGTGCGTTCAGCCCCCCTCTTCACGATGGCACATAGCACTGGCTGGGGTAAAGGGGTTGGCGAGCAGGGTCAAAGCCCCTTAGTAATAATAATAACAATAATCCTTTCATTAAGGTGTATTTTTAGAGAAATGCCTGAAAAAGGCTTCTTCCCAGGGTTCACACAACCACAAAATTATTTTTCCTTTTTGTCCTCCACTCCGTGCAGGCAAGCTTTGTCCTTCCTCCACGCCTGATTCCAACTCACACGGGTAAGGTGGAGTGGCATCCTTTATGCAAACCCAGTAGTAGTTCTGGTTCTGCCACAGTGCACCAAGGGAGCATTTCCCAGATAGGCAGAACCACTGTAAATCGGGGAATCCTCCTTCCTGCAGAGTTGTCCATTGGGACTACAAATCCCATAGAAACTTGCAGGTGGATGCTGCTGCCTATTACATCGGAGGCACAAATGGCCCCTCTGGAGGCTGCATCCCTTCAACCATCCATTATAAAGGCTTCCTGACCGAATATGGAGCCTTGCTGGCCGGGATGCCCGCCAATCTGTGTCTTTTGTGACACGTGGTGTAACATTAAGTAGCCCCCTCTCACAACAGACTCGCAGGACATCATTGGGTTGGATATATCAGTCAGCTCTGTTCATCGATTATCGATCCTGCTTATTTCAGATCAGGGTTGCAGAGGCTGGACCTGACTGACCTGCAGCACCAAGTGCCACTCAGAGAAGAGCCCAGTGCATCAATGAAACCCACGAGTGTACGTCAGGGAGCGAGCGAGCAGATTCCACTCCTTACTCCTAGGCGGTGATGTAGCAGCGTTAATCATTGCGCCACCCACGCACGCCAGAATTAAAGTCGCGCTTGACATCGCCTTGTGTTTTTTTTCTGAACGTTCAACTTGTGTTTTATGTTTATTTATTTTACATCACATAAACCACTTGGCAATCTAGAAAAGTGCAAACATCAGCCAAGTCTGTCAAAATAAGCACCAGAAAGATAACATCTGAGAGTAAAGGCACAAAAGAAATAATTGGCACGGATTAGTCCGACCCCAAACACCACAGACACACACACGAGCGCTGACTGGCTGAGCCGATCGAGGTGCTCTGACACCGCGAGGTCGAGTCCACGAAAGGGGCGGTTTGGAAAAGGAACGCTCACTTAACCCTGCCCGGGCGCGGTTTGTCTGTGCAGAGTTTGCGTGTAATACCCGTATGTGCGGTTTCCTTTAACCAGTGCGTCGGTGTGAAGGTGCTAAGGGCTCGCACCCCATTCTGCACTCTTAAAAAGAACAGTTCTTTAACAGCGCTGTGCTGAGTTGCGTGGTTACTTGTTGAACCACTGCATGACAAAGAATCATTTCAGTCTGAGAAGTAAGTCTGACGGTCGTTTTCTAACCCGCATAGTCCTGAACAGGGTCGCGGAGGTCTGCTAGAGCCTACACTAAGCACTGGGCGCAAGCCAGGAACAAATCCTGGACAGGGCGCCAATCCATCGCAAGGCATTCTGGTAGGCGTTCTTTGCAAATCAGATTGGTTCTTTGGACTTTGAAAAGATTCCTGATATGTGGACAAAACAGAAATCTTTAACGTGTATTGACAGGCCGAGAAACCCTGTACTTTGTGTTATCATGAACTAATTTATATTTTAGAAATCGGTTATTATCAATTCACGGAATACAGAAGCCAAGAAAGGATGTGCAATACCGTTATTTTTTCCAAGAAAACAATTTAAAAATAGCGTTATTGCACGTCCTCTCTCAGCTTTAGTAATGGAACATGTTACTAAATAAAAAGTTCTCTCAGGGACCTTCAAGTGGATGGTTCTTTATGGCATCACTCCCGAGTTGGATTATGCTGGTTTGAGAATGTTAAAATGGATCAATAAATAAATATAGATATTGTGACAGTTTAGGGCTTTCTCGCTCCCTTGAACCCTCAGACACCACGTCAGACACCAGATAAAAAGTCCAATAATTATTTATTACAATAATAATGTGCACAAAGCACCCTCCACTCCACAATACTCAACAATACAATTCTCTATAATCAAA
Organism: Polypterus bichir lapradei; assembly: GCA_026402145.1. Classification (NCBI taxonomy): domain Eukaryota; kingdom Metazoa; phylum Chordata; class Cladistia; order Polypteriformes; family Polypteridae; genus Polypterus; species Polypterus bichir. The sequence goes on from JANRMT010062857.1 coordinate 34,693,525, forward strand.
TCACAATCCTCCACTCCCAGACGCTTAGCCACCCTGCCTCCCAACTCAGCTCCTCTGTCTGGGATCTCCCACAGTCCTTTATAGTCCTCGACCCGGAAGTGCTTCTGAGCCCTCAGTCCATGTGATTATCCAGCACTTCCAGGTCAGGTAAAAACTTCTCTTTTTCTTCAGCCCGGAAGTATATCATTTCTTCCGTTCCCGTGACTTGGATATACTTCCGGGCTATATGGAAAATATAAATCCCTGGGCCTCCCTGCAGCGACTCCTGGCGGCCCCCATGGTATCCAGCAGGGCTGTGCATTATAACTCCACTTTCCATGATTCCCTGCTGGCATTCGGGGCACCTCCATGCTGCAAGGAGAGCTCCACCTGGCGGCCTGGGGGTATTGGTCGGGATAACTGGCCGGCCATATCTCACAATATATATACAGTATATATATAGTTATTTTAAATAAATAATTACAGTAATGGGCGGCACGGTGGCAGCACTGCTGCCTCGCAGTAAGGAAACCTGGGTTTGCTTCCCGGGTCCTCCCTGCGTGGAGTTTGCATGTTCGCTTCGGTTTCCTCCCACAATTGTCCCTAGTGTGTGCTTGGTGTATGTGTGGGTATGTGTGTGTGTCCTGCGGTGGTCTGGGACCCTGCCTGGGATTTGTTCCTGCCTTGCACCCTGTGCTGGCTGGGATTGGCTGCATCAGACCCCGTGACCCTGTTTTAGGATATAGCGGGTTGGAGAGTGACTGACTGACTGACTAAATACAGCAATGCAATAAACAGATCTACTTATAGAGCAGTAGTTCTCAAATCAGTTCTGGGGGTTATATTTGGACCTTTCCTCTAATTAAGTGGTACTCAAAGTTTTTTGGACCGAGGACCACTTTGCTAAACTCAAATCCGGTCTGCTTGAGTGTGAAAGTAACCTATCAGCATAATTTACCTTTTCATTTACTAATTTCAATTTACGTAAACACTTGTGAAAAATAGTAGGATTCAAATCCAGCGTTGCTGGGTTGACGTTTCAAAATATTAGAATGTAACCAGTGATCTGTAAGAAACGCCACAGGCGAGAAGATCGCTCGCTTAACAGCAGGCAGCCTGTCTGCACTGAGGCGAGTGTCATAGGCAGCACGGAGGTAAAGAACTGTGTCGAACAGAAGTGGATTCTACAAGGTGACATTAGAGGAGCCTTTAGGAGTGACAGAGATCGGCTGGACCGAAGAGAAACTGTATGTGAAGACGCACTGAATTAAAGGGAGACAGTGCGAAAAAGAGAGAGAGAGAGAGAGCGAGAGAGCGAGGGAGAGAGCGAGCCTCATACCCCAGCTGTCTTTTGCCATTACCTTTTGACGCTGATTAATCATTTGATCACAGACGGTTTTCGGTGATCTATGTGTGGTTTTGAATCAAAATGTAAGACACTCTGAGTAGCCGCTATATGAAATGCAATACGTTTGTTCGCTTTAAGTTATAACATGCCATCTATGGGCATGAATTTGTGTTGCATTTTAAACTGACACGAGCACTGTGAAAAACAATCTGTCGTTTGGTTGACGTTGGTAATTATGACACAATTAATCCGTGTCCAAATCATGGTGCATCGTAGTTAACACAGTGGATTGCATTTCATTTTGGCATACCATGAATACTTTTCACAACCAGGATGCTTCACTGTTGGAATGCTATTATGAAGATAATGAGTGGTGCCTGGTGTCCTCCACACATGAAGCTCAGAAGTGAGGCCAAACACTTCAATGTTGGTTTCACTGACCAGAGAAGCATCTCGCAGTCTGTGAGTCCTTCAGGTGCCTTTTAACAAACTTCAAGCAGGTTTCCATGTCTCCTCTGGCCACACTGGCATCAAGCCCAGATTGGTGGTCCTTCTGGATCTTTCTTCCATCTCCACACATGTTCTCTGTCGGAGTGAATCAGCTTCTTGATAACCTCTCGTACAAAGGCCCTTCTCCCTTGATTGCTCAGTTTGGCTGGGTGGCCAGCTCTAGGAAGTATGGAGGCCAATGTGCTCTTGGGAACCTTTAGTGTTACTGGGATTTTTTCATAGACAGATGTGAGCTTTAACATAATGCTGTCTCTTATGATCTGTAGGCAATTCCTTTGACCTCATGGCTTGGCCGTTGTCAACACACACAGATGTGTGTCTTTCCTAATCAGGTCCAATCTGTTGGATTGACAGCAAATGATCTCCAAACAAGGTGTACAGTAACATCTCACTGACAATGAACGGAATGGGAGGTACCTGAGCCAGATTTCAGGCATCAGAGAAAAGGCTCTCAATATCTGAGTTAATGCAACACTTCAGTTTTTTTTTATTTTTAATCAATTTCCAAACATTTGTAAAATCCAATTTTCACTTTATCGTTCCATGGTACTGAATGTTGCCTGATGAGGGAAAAAATTAATTTAAAATAATTTTGGCACAGGCGGCGCAGTGGTAGCGCTGCTGCCTCGCAGTTAGGAGACCTGAGTTCACGTCCCGTGTCCTCCCTGCGTGGGGTTTGCATGTTCTCCCCGTGTCTGCGTGGGTTTCCTCCAGGTGCTCCAGTTTCCTCCCACAGGCTAAAGACATGCAGGTTAGGTGCATTGGCGATTCCAAATTGATGCTTGGTGTGTGTGTGTGTGTGTGCCCTACGGTGGGCTGGCGCCCTCCCCAGGGTTTGTTTCCTGCCTTGTGCCCTGTGTTGGCTGGGTTTGGTTCCTGTGACCCTGTAGTTAGGATATAGTGGGTTGGATAATGGATGGATGGATAATTTTAGCACAAGACTGAAACATAACAAAATGTGAAAAAAGTGACAGAGTCTAAGTACTTACTGAAGGAGCCACACTGTATGCACCTAACAAGTCATCTTAGCTCAGTGGCTTTTAAGTCACATTGCCCTGATGGCAATCAACATAAGGACCACTGGGGTCAATTTGAGGACCCCTGCTCTAATTAAGTAAGCAGTTATTTCCCAATTTCTATGTTTTTTTTTTGATGTCACTCCAAATTTTACAAACTTTAACTTTTTTACAAATTTTTTTAAAATTTGCAAATTTTTACAAATTAAATTGTAATTAAATAAATTGTAATTAAAATTAATTTGTAATTAATTAAAATTGTAATTAATTGAAATTAAATTTGAATTGTTTTTAACTTTTTTACAAATTTTACAAACTAACTTTTGTAGGTTCAAGTGTTCATGCAATGCAGAAAGCACAGATAGAAAATTAATTTACCTACATGTATCACACATACTATCATGCTTTTTTTTTGCAATTTTTAAATTTCAAGTTACATCATAAGCCTGTGATAAAAAGCATTTAGGTCAATGGCAAGGAATCATTTTTAATTAGGGAGTTTTCCTTTACACCAGGGGTGTCGAACTCAACAGTAGCAGCAGGTTTTCATTCTAACCATCTTCTTAATTAGTGATAAGTTTTTGCTGCTAATTAACTTTTTGTCTTAGTTGACTCAGGCCCATTAGTTATTTCTTTTCTTAATTAGCAGCCAAACAATAATGAGACATAAAATGAGTCGCCACATGAGCAGCTCACCTGTGCCCATCACACATTATCTGAAAATAAAGAAAGGTGAAGGCTTTAGTAAGACTTATCTGCTCAGGTCACCAAAACATTTTGAATGTGTTCTTAGAAAAAAACCAGAAAATCAACAATTTTGGAAATGTCTGCTGTGGCAGAATGAGAGCATAAACAAGCCATGGAATGAAATAACGGGTTTAATTAACAGCAAGAATCGGCTTCTCTTTAAGAAAATGATTGGAGTGAAATTGGTTGGAGTTTGAAGCCCCAGTTTAGCTGGCTTGTTTCACGTCTCATTTCTGCTTGGCTGACATTTAATGAAGAAAAGAATCGATTCACAGGACTGAATCCTTAAAAACAGGGCCATTAAAATGAAGGGAAAAGAAGTGAATTAGCACTGGTCACTGATCAGGAAAAGGGTTAGAATGAAAACCTGCAGCCACTGTGGCCCTCCAGGCCTGGAGTTCAACACCCCTGCTTTACACAGAGAACCACAGACACATGGAATAAGTGACCACATAGTGTGGTGGACAGAAGGACTTTAGGGACTGTTAAAACTCAACTTGATGTTATTTTGGAAGAATGAAGTGGACAGAACTGGTGAGCTTTGTTGGGTTGAACGGCCTGTGCTCGTCCAGACTGTTCTAATGTTCTACTTACACCTGTGAGCACTACGGCTTATGTGGGGTGCAGCAGGTGTGTGTGGTAGTGTGGCAGAGTAGCTCCAGGGTCTGAATTGGAGGCGAAAAGCTGAGCGTGCATTCAGACATAGATACACACAGTTCATTCGATTGTCTGTAATTAGTGCCGTCATCCCAAGATGTATAAAAGGATCTGGGGCAGAAAACAGGAAAAACAAAAAAATTAGGAAGAAAATGAAAGAAGAATGGAGGTGAAATAGAAAGAATCAAAGCAAAGCAAATCAAATCAAGATGAAGCTGGTGCTGTGGATGGAGACAGGTGGTCAGGTTAAGGCCCCACAAGGAGCACTTGGCTGACATTTGAGGGGCAGGGTTGCTCATGTTGAGCGATCCGGGAGTAGGAATGACCCACAGCTCCGAGTGGGCTCCCACCTTAAGGCACGTGCAGTGGCAGCGGTATGAGAGACGGAGAAGGGCTTTGGGTCAATGCAGGTGCCAAAGTATTCAGCAAGAGACAGGTTGGGCTTAGGGCACCCCAGAGGAGACCAAACAAGGTGACTGAGGTGCCAGCCCATGAGATGGAGGATATCCTTTCTAGCTGCAGAGACCTTAATGATGAGCAGAGGAGATGTCAGTTTAGAAATTGGGCACCAAGGCAGGTTTTGGCATTTAATGAACTGATCTCTGTGTGTTTCAACCTCAATTTTAGGGTTAATTTATAAATCATTTTTTATGACTTTTTAACAATGGTTTTTATGGGATTTATTTATTTGGAAGATCACCACACTAATTAGATTTTCACTTTGGGGGTTTTGAACCCTTGACTGTTTGTAAATAAAACCTCTCAGGTGCTTTTAGGCTGACCTCTTGCTTGAATGTGTCCTGATTTGCCCGGCTCATCATGGTCATGTTATTGACGGTCCCAGGTTCAAGGACATTGTGTCAGCTGGAGCCAACCCGGACAATCCCTTTTTAATACACACCCTGTGATAGTGAAGTAGCAGATTCTGCTCTGTTCATCATTGATAGTATTAAAGTACAAATACAAACTCCACTAAAAGGAAAAAGAAAAAAAAAGAAAAATAAAGCTGTTTTAAAGCTAGGTTAAAACATAACATTTCCCAAATCCTCTTAAATGGAAATCTAAATCACTACTGTATAGAATAAGAAGAAAAGAAGAAAACCAGGCCAGCTAATTACAAAAATGGGATCAATTAGAGGCAAAAACTGTGGCGTGGTTCACACAAACCTCTGTAGCCACAAATCCCTCCAGGGCTGAACTTGAGAAGCACTGCCAGTGCTGGTGGTGCCAACGCTGAAAGGAGAAAAGTGCGGGTGGGTTTGTCCGAGCTGAAACAGGAGGAGGCGGCAGCGCACACAGCGCTACCGCAAGAAAACAAATTTTTAATGTCATCTTATAAGTAAAAAAACTTTAATAAGACAAACAGTAAGACACATTCGGAGCCACCATTTTATATTTCATTGCAGGGCTGGTGCAGCTCTGCTACGTCACTGATCTACTGTCCTGCTCCAAACCAGCTCACCATCTTTGGACTTCCAAGGTCCTCCCCGGGTGCCTGTGGGTTTTCTTCCCACATCCCAAAGCCGTGTGTGTGACGTGAACTGGCAGCTGTAAGGTGACCTGGTGTGGTTTTTTGAGTGTGACCGGCGCTCTGTCTATTGTTGTTTCTGGCTTTGTACTCCACACTGCTGGGAAAGACTCCAGTGACCCTGACTGGGATGAAGCAGGTTTGAGGATGTTCTTATTTTTATACATTTTGCTTTCTCTGACAAAGAAAATTCAATGAGATGCTCAGTTAGCCACATTTGTACCTACTGTATATACCTGTAAATATAAAAATACCAGTAACGGCAGACTGCACGGTAACATGCAGTGCATACACTTGACTTGAGCATTCCCAGTCCTCCTCCTCCTCTTTCTCTGTACGTTTACCATTCATTTGCTCAGAGGTTGATGCGCTTGCTGCTTCCTGAGCAGCTCTTCTTTTCTCCACCCTAGCGGCCCGCTTCTTCTCTTCTTTCGTTGGCATCCTTTCGCGTTAAAACTGATTAAGCCAGTGTTTGTACTGCAAGTACATTTTCTTTAATTTTTCACTTAAGCTGGCACTTAAGTCTTCAATCTGCCTCAAGAATGATTTAAGATATGTATAGAACGGCACCCATACGCATACGCCACACAGCCGCCCTGCTGGCTGCTGCAGAGAGTTGATTCTATAATAAAATAAAATAAAAATAAAAAGAGGAATAACCTTGGAGGTCAATCATCACCCTGAAAGCGGATAGTAGACGTCACGTAGTATATGTGTACCAAATCTCAGGTCAATCGGTCAAACAGTTTGCGAGCGACAAACGATTTAAAATCCTGGACAGACAAACAGACAGCCATGGTAGCAGATTATATAAGAAGATACACACACTCACTCACATTCATCTAAGGAGCACTCAGCTAATACTGAGCAGGGCCTCGTTTTACTTTCAAAGCAGCCTCAGGTCTTCATGGCATGGATTCCACACGATATTGGACACACTCCTTTGAGATTCTGCTCCATGCTGACATGATTGCATCTCTTCTTCTTTCGTTGGTATCTTTCCACATTAAAACTGATTGAGTAAGTGTTTGTGTTGCAATTACTTAGTATGTTTTTCTTAATTTTTCACTTAAGCTGGCACTTCAAGCTGCCTCAAGAATGATTTAAGATATGAAGAGGTAGGGGAAGTGACGGCGAATGTGACAGGGAATGAGAACGGCACCCATACACATGGCTGGCCACTGCCCAGAGTTGATTGTACAATAAAATAAAAAGAAGAATAACCTTGGAGGTCAATCATCACCCTGAAACCAGACTGTAGACGTCACGTAGTATATGTGTACCAAATTTCAGGTCAATAGTTCCATCTCCCATGGAGCCCTGCAAGAATCTGAGGCACCACTGCCACCCAGGGGGGCTGCCATCTAGCGACCTGGGGGAGGTATTGTGCAGCTCATGACTGTTACCCTGGACTATATACAGAAGGGGCGTCCCGGCCTGGTCCATCACACCCCAAAGTACATGCAGTGATGCTGGAAATTCTTTAAAGCTTAAGAGAAGCTGTGGAGTGCTTCCCAGCAGTGAAAACAACTGAGAAAGGAGGAGCTGGTGAGTACCGATAATAGGGTAAAATGTTTAAGAAAAACATAGAAATGTAATGTAAAATGTGATGAAACTGTGTGTACGTGTATAAGATATTTTTCATTGCTCCATCATCCCTTGAGGGTTAAGCTAAAACATCAAAATCCCATATAATAATGTGCAATGTATTTTATTATTTAATGTTGAGAATGTCTTATTGTGTGTAATTATCAATTAAACTTTATCAGAGGTATATAATGTCACGCACATGCACATGAGAGTTAGCTTAAGAGCGCTGGGTGATTGGAGTCATGTTTTAGAATGTGCCATCTCCTGCGATACTTGCTGATTAAGCAGGTCTGTGAGATTTGATTGTCGAGATCGTGTTGTTTTACTGCTCCATTTTACAATTTGACTTTTTCTGTTTTTGTTGCTGACATTAAGATTCCAAACCAAGCCACCAGAACACAAGACAAGACAGAGTCCATTCCAGATTTATAAAAGAGTGACATAATGGTGGGACCTATTCAAAAAAGACTCAGCTTCTTTAGACAGTAGAGGAGCTGCTGCCCCCATTTTAGCAGATGGTTCCTGTATTTTCATTTAAAGTTGTTTTTGAGTTTCTGATTGTCTTCACATATTTATAATTGTCAAGCGTCTCCAGCGCCTGGTCTTTGATGATTGTTTCTGGAGGTTGAATCTGGGTTTCTTCTAAAATGGATTACAGTATTAGTTCCTTAGTTTTTTGTAATGTTTAGGTGTAGAAAAGACTCATCACACCAGATGACAAAATCCTCTGCCATTGGGCCAGCACTGGACTCCTTCTCCAGTAGGCTTGTAATCACCAAGTTATCAGCAAATGCAAATGTTAAGGTAGGCCTGATTTCAAACCTACTGTGACAACCACTAGTGTAGAGAGAATTAACAAAGGAGGTGAAAGAACAGACCCCTGAGGGGTCCCTGTGTGCAAAACAAACACATCATCCAAGTATGGGACACATTTTGCTTTTTCACCATTATTTCCCAGTAAGAAAATTCCTTGTATACTTTTTTTCATTTTGGATTTTCTCCAGTAACGGTTCCAACAACAACAACATTTATTTCTATAGCACATTTTCATACAAATGACGTAACTCAAAGTCCATCCATCCATCCTCTTCTGCTTATCCGAGGTCAGGTCGCGGGGGCAGCAGCTTGAGCAGAGAGGCCCAGACTTCTCTCTCCCCGGCCACTTCTTCCAGCTCTTCCGGGAGAATCCCAAGGCATTCCCAGACCAGCCAGGAGACAGTCCCTCCAGCGTGTCCCGAGTCTTCCCCGGGGCCTCCTCCCGGTTGGACGTGCCCGGAACACCTCACCAGGGAGGCGTCCAGGAGACATCCTGATCAGATGCCCGAGCCACCTCATCTGACTCCTCTCGATGCGGAGGAGCAGCGGCTCTACTCTGAGTCCCTCCTGGATGACTGAGCTTCTCACCCTATCTTTAAGGGAAAGCCCAGAAACCCTGCGGAGGAAACTCATTTCAGCCGCTTCTATTCGCAATCTCATTCTTTCGGTCACTACCCATAGCTCATGACCATAGGTGAAGGTAGGAACGTAGATCGACTGGTAAATTGAGAGTTTTGCCTTACGGCTCAGCTCCTCTTTCACCACAACAGACCGATGTAGAGCCCGTATCACTGCGTACGCCGCACCGATCTGCCTGTCGATCTCACGCTCCATTCTTCCCTCACTTGTGAACAAGACCCTGAGATACTTGAACTCCTCCACTTGGGGCAGGATCTCGCTCCAAACCCTGACAGGGCACTCCACCCTTTTCCGGCTGAGGACCATGGTCTCGGATTTGGAGGTGCCGATTCCCATCCCAGCCGCTTCACACTCAGCTGCGAACCGATCCAGAGAGAGATGAAGATCACGGCCTGAAGAAGCAAACAGGACAACATCATCTGCAAAAAGCAGTGACCCAATCCTGAGTCCAGCAAACCAGACCCCCTCAGCACCCTGGGTGCACCTAGAAATTCTGTCCATAAAAGTTATGAACAGAATCGGTGACAAAGGGCAGCCCTGGTGGAGTCCAACTCTCACCAGAAACGGGTTCGACTTACTGCCGGCAATGTGGACCAAGCTCTGACACTGGTTGTACAGGGACTGAACAGCTCTTATCAGGGGGTCCGGTACCCCATACTCCCAGAGCACCCCCCACAGGATTCCCCGAAGGACACGGTCGAACGCCTTTTCCAAGTCCACAAAATACATGTAGACTGGTTGGGCAAACTCCCATGCACCCTCCAGGATTCGGCTAAGGGTGTAGAGCTGGTCCACTGTTCCGCGACCAGGACGAAAACCATACTGTTCCTCCTGAATCCAAGGTTTGACTATCCGACGGACCCTCCTCTCCAGAACCCCCGAATAGACGTTTCCAGGGAGGCTGAGGAGTGTGATCCCTCTGTAGTTGGAACACACCCTCTGGTCCCCCTTTTTAAAGAGTGCTTTACAAAATGAAATAAAGTTAATATAAAACAAACAAACAAGATTAGGCAGTAATATTATACAGTATGTAACAAAGAAAAAGGTAAAGTCGAATGGCCAGGAGGACAGAAAAAAAAATCTGCAGGGGTTCCAAGGACAAAAGACCACCCAGCCCACACTGGGGGTTCTACCTAACATCAATGTTCTAAACCAGTCCTTATGGTTTTCAAGCTCCACATGGAAGAATTTGATGATGAAGGTCATGTGGACATCTGGGACACCTGCCATTCAATCCATAAACACAGGGGCAACATGGCACCTTGATCAGGTGGTGGCGCAGATCGTGGGGTGATGTGCTCAGATTTTCTTTTTCTAGTTAAGATTCTTGCTGCTGTGTTCTGCACTCGCTGTGATTGATTGATGTCTTTCTTAGGTAGTCCAACTTTAGTTATATTCCTTAAGTGAAAAATATAGTCCTAGTAATCTGATTAATATGCAATTTAAAATTTAGATCAGAGTTCAATAGTTACCCCTAAATCAATGGTCACCAAGTCTAGTCCTGGAGGACCACCGTGGCTGTAGGTTTTCATTCTAACCCTTTTCTTAACGAGTGACCTGTTTTGCTGCTAATTAACTTCTTTTGAATTCATTTTAATTGACTTGTTCTGGAAGACTCAGACCCCTTCATTGTTTCTTTTTCCTTAATTAGCAGCCAAACAAATAATGACATACAAAATGAGCCAAAATAACTGGTGTCCATCATGCAATATCTGAAAATAAAGAAAGGTGAAGGTCTAAGGAATGTTGATCTGCTCAGGTCCACAAAACATTTTCACAGTGTGCTCTTAGAAAGAGAAAATCAACAATTTTGGAAGTGTCCGCTAATGCACTACGAGAGCAGCAACAAGCCATGAAATTAAAGCATGGGTTTAATTAACAACAAGAATCGGCGCCTCATTAAGCAGCTGATTGGAGTTTGAGGCCCTGACACAGCTGGTCTTCTGTTGGCTCACTCACTTCACGTTTCATTTCTGTTTGGGTGCCATTTAAGGAAAGAAGTGAAGCAATTCAGAGGAACGATGAAGAAATTCAGGGAAACAAATCTTAAACAAGTCAATTAAAATGAATTCAAAAGAAGTTAATTAGCAACTAAAACAGGTCACTAATTAAGAAAGGGGTCAGAATGAAAACCTTAAGCCATGGTGGTCCTCCAGGACCGGATTTGGCGACCCCTGCCCTAAATTCTTTACCTCCGACTTGACTTTTTAACCTAAGGGATCAAGTTTACTTCTAATATCCTCACTATAACTATTTTTGCCAATCACTAAGATTTCTGTTTTCTCCTTAATTAGTTTGAGAATGTTGCTGCTCATCCATTTGGAAATACAAGGAAAACATTAACACAAGTAAAATATGAATCCTTCTCTCTATTATAAAAAAAAAATCTTGGGAGGGAGACAAGACGTGATCTTCTCGGAAGAAACTTTGAAGTCCCGCGAGACAAAGAAGTGAGATAAAAAGACAGCTGCTGTACAGGTTTTTAAATGATCGACGCGCTGCACAACAAGCAGAACATGCAGCACAGCACTAGCAGCCCGGGGTGGTGGGGGGCAGGGGTGTGTGTCAGGATATCCGGATAACCAAACCCAGGGGTTGGCAAGCAAAGCGAGCAGGGGGCAGAGCCCTCCAGTATTATTAAATACCAGCTGTGAAAGCCCCTGCTCCTCAATTTCTTTGAACTTCCGTGCCGGACAGACACAAACACACACACACACTTCCATGCGTAGTCATTTATATACAAGATTAATCCTGACAACATTAATCTGGATTCTGAAATTTTCCTGTTAAGTATCCATTAACTAGCGTTGTCATGACTCTGTTTCAGGCCATTGTCTTTGGCCCATGTCTGAGATGGCATGCCTAGTGAAGCAGGTATTCTGATCAGCTTCCCGGACCCTGTCACTGAGGAGCGCCCCCATAAGCACGAGGCTGCCACTATTATCCTTCACCATATGGATGGTTTTAGGCAGGTGATGAGCAGTCCTGGGTCTTCAGACGTAGTGCTTGGAGATCTGCCCAAAGAGTTAATTAAATAAAAAATAATCATAATTCTTTACATTTATAAGCATTCCTCATTACTCAAAGCACTTTTCTTTAGTGAGCGGGGAGCCACTTCATTCACCAGCAATGTATAGTATCCACCTGGATGATGCCAGTACACTCACCCCACATTAGCTGTTAGGTGCTGAAATGATGAGAGAGATAGTCAGCCAATTAGAGACCGGGGGGTGATTAGGGGCTCAGAATGACTAGTTATGGAGGGCAATGTAGTCTGGACATCAGGATATACCCTACTCTTTATGAAGGGGATCTTTTATGACCAGAGAAAGTCAGGACCTCAGTCTTACGTCTCATCCGAAGGACGCGTGCAGGGTTATATTAGGATCCATATTCAGACCACAGGGTAAGCGCCCCCTGCTGGCCTCACTAGCAGCTCTTCCAGCAGTAACCCAAGCATTTCCTAGATGGTCTCCCATCCAATTCCTGGCCAGAACCAAACTTCTGGTGGTTGAACCATATGTGAAGTGCATGTGGTATGGCGGACTCATCAGACAACCGAATCTTTACCCTCATGCTCTCAGAGTCCTTTAAATGCAATTTGGCAAACTTCAAGCAGGGGATAACCAACCACTCTACCACAAATTGCCTAATTGATAGAATGCTGCTGAGATGGTTGTCCTTCTGAAAGGTTTTTCCATCTCAGCAAAGGACTTCTGGAGATCTGCTGCAGTGACCATTGGGTTCTTGGTCACCTCCCTGTCAGAACTCTTTCTTGCCTAGTTGCTCAATTTGGCCAGACAGCTAATCTAGGAGGAGTCCCGGTGGTTGCAAACGTCTTCCGTTTCATAATTCTGGAGGCCACTGTGCTCCTGTGAACACTCAAATCTTCATGAATGGTTAGATTCCCTTCTTCCTGATCTGTGCCTCCCCACAATTTGATCTCAGGGGTCTACAGAGAGTTCCTTGTTTTTTTTTTTTTTTTTTGTCCAGACATGACGTGTGAAATGTGGCACCACCTTCTCTACACAACTACACCTGTGCCAATCAAATCAACTTGCCACAGGTGGACTCCAATCAAGTTCTAGAAACATCTCAAGGAGGATTAGAGCAAACAGGAGGCACCTGAGCACAATCTGGTGTCCCACAGCAAAGGGTCTGAATACTTCTGGGAATGTTTTTGATTTGTGATAAATGTAAAATCCTTTCTGAAGATGTTTTTACACTTTGTCACTATGGAATATTGATTGTAGACTGATGGTCAAAAATAGCAAATGTATTCATTTAAAATGAAATCTACAACACCATTAAGTGTGCATAAAGTGAAGGGGGTCTGAAGACTTTCTGAATCCACTGCATTTACATTAGCTGTAGCTTTAACAATATTTTAACACAGAGTAACTTTTATTTGAGATTTACAGTATTTCAGTTTCCACAGCCACCCCTTAACTCTTTCAGGGCAGATGTCAACTTTTGTTGAAATTCAGGGGTAGAGGACAGTAATCAGCAAAAAAACTCGCCGTTATGTTTTAATTCAACTCTCTTTGCTGGAAGGAAAGTTAGCTTCATTGATTTCACCTCGGTTACCTGTGCAAGCGTGCGGAGCGAAGAGCAAACAACCTCTAAAATGGCATCGACATTTGGCGAGAGACCAAAGCAATGCACAAAGCAAAATACTCCGTTGAAGACATTTTAAGTATTATCGCCGAATCGGACTCTGACTTGTTGGACTCTGATTTTGAAGCAAGTGATCTGAAATCGAAAGTGAGGTATCGGCTTCAGCTGATCAGTGGTGATGAACACACTTATGTAGCTGATGCGCCTACAGCGACGTTCGCCTGGGAGGACCGCCACTTACAATGACAAGAGGTACAAACCAGATTGTGTCGCACCACCATGCGAAGACAGGCCAGGCAGCCGGCCCGCCACACATTCCTATCAGCCATCGAGCTGCCCCTACACAGCCACCGGAGACACTGAACAGGCGTCGACAGCAGTCACAGCAACAGACTTTTTGCGTTAATTTACATGTGAAACCTTTGCTTTGTGTGCTTTTCAGAAAACTGAGTTGCCTGCAAAAAATATTCAGCCCTCAAAGAGTTAAATAGGTACAGTAATGGATGGTTGCCCTGGTGGGTCTTTGCCTCCTTGGTCACAAAGCCAGTGCACCAAGTTAACTGATGCCTCTGAAATGGCCACATGTGGCTGTGTACATTAGTGTGCCCTGAGATGGACTGGCATCTTATTGCCCAATGTCTTGGAGTGCTTGGGTTGTCTCCTGCCCCCCAGAACCCTCTACTGGAAAAAGTGACTGATGTGGATGGATGGACAGCTGGACCTCTCCATAGTGTACGGTGTCCCAAAATATTTAGTTGTTTCATTTATTTCTACAGCTGGAGTCCAGACATGTTCAGAGGAATCAATGGCACCAAATGACTGGATTTACAACTCTGCACCTTAACCACTAGGGGGCCACACAGCCTGTTAATGGGGTGCCTTTTCAGTAAAATGCAGTTTTAAAGGCCCAAAGCTGCACAAGCATGTCAATAATCTTATGGGAAGGAAAAAGGAATTTCTCAAAGTCCTATTAAAGATATACAGTAGGGAATCAGGGTGATGACTGACAAGTCAGTTATTGGCTGGCGCCAATTCAAAAGAATGGCGCTTATTTCGGGACGCTGCCTTTCATCTCCGAGGCCTGGTTTCCTTCCAGTTATCAAATCAAATGAACTGAGTCCGATAGTTTTAGGCCAACTCTCTGCTGAGTTTGCTATGTGCATCCCGCCGCCCCCCCCAAAAAACAACAACGGAACCGGGGTCAAGGCCGCCAAATGCCATCGAAAATTCTGGCAGGAGTGCAGCTCTGAAGCAAGGCTCACCTTTGACTGTCTGTCACTCAAAGATTCCAGACTTCTGAAAGGCTGCCCAGAAATACAAAACGCAGGAGGAACTGAACAAACGGCCTCTGCAAGAGCAAACCTAAAAGATATTTTGGAAAAATATTGGAAGAGTTTGATTTACGCCGCAGAGCTCTTCTATTTTGATTAAAAGGGACTCTCAAGGTTTAGAAGCTGCTGCTTTTAAACATTCAAGGAAGTTCCCAATGACGAAAAGTTGAAAACAATGGCACCTTTAAACAGTTAGAGGACATCACCATACTGAGAGTACCGACAGTGCTGTCCCGTCCAGGGCCGATTCCAACCTTTGGCCCCTCCACAACCCTTCAATAGAAAAAGTGCTTTCAGAAGGGGCTGGATTACTGTGTCTGCTGCCCCCGAGTGTAGACAGTACAATAAGGGGCTTTGAAAGGAATCCTTCACCCAGCCATCCATTTTAATCTAAAGAAAGATGTCCAGACATCCCTTTTCTCCACCACCTCAACCAAAACCTCCAAAGTGATACTGTGGCCTTCCCAAGCCAGTCAAGCGATATACAGTACAGTCAGTTCCATAAGTATAAGTATTTGGACAGTGACACAAGTTTTGTAATTTTCGCTTTGTATGCCACCACAGTGGATTTGAAATAAAGCAAGCATCGTGTGATTTAAGTGTAGACTTTCAGCTTTAACTTAAGGGGTTTTACCAATAAAAAAATCATATGAGCCATTTAGGAATGACAGCCATTTTATGTATTATCCCCACAAAAAATTTCAAAGGGCCTCAAAAGTATTTGGACATTTGACTGAGGACATTTGATCCATAACCAGGTGTGAGCAGGACCCATCATTATTACATTAACTATTAAGCAGGTAGAAGGTCTGCAGTCGATTCCAAGTGTGGAATTTGCATTTGGAATCTGTCACTGTGAACTCTCAATATGAGGTCCAAGGAGCCATCCATGAAAGTAAGAACAGGCCATCATTAGGCAGAGAAAACAAACACATCAGAGAGATAAGAGAAACACCAGGAGTGGTCAAATCAACCATTTGGTAGATTCTTAAAGAGAAGGAACACAGCAACACCAGAAGGTCTGGAGAACCACAGAAGACAACTGTTTTGGATGATTGCAGAATTCTGTCCTTGTTGAAGAAGAACCAATTCACGACATTTAGCCAAACCAAGAACACTCTCTGGGAGGTCCACCTGTCACTGTCAAAGTCCACAATCAAGAGAAGACTTCATGAAAATAAAGACAGAGGGTTAACTGCAAAGTGCACACCACTGGTAGGCCTCAAGCATAGGAAGGACAGATTAGACTTTGCCAGAAAATATTTTTAAAAGTCTGTGCAGTTTTGGAACAATTTACTTTGGACAAAGGAAACAGATCAGTATGTACCAGAATGATGGAAAGAGAAGAGTATGGAGAAGAGACGAAATGGCTCATGATCTGATGAATACCGCATCATCTGTGAAACATGGTGGAGGCAGTGATATGGCCTGATCATGTATGGCTATGAGTGGAAGTCAGTCACTGGTGTTTCTTGATGATACCCCTGTTGGCAGAAGTCCCTGGACTGAAGCCAGGCCAGGGGGGGAACTCATCGGCGAGTGCCTAGTGGTCAGGCCTTTACCCATGGGACCCAGGCAGGAACAACCTGATACAGCAACATAGGTCCATCCTGCAGTGGGCCTAACACATGCTGAAGGAGCCATAAGGGTCTGGTACATTGTGGCCTGGGATGCAGTTGAAGGCAGGTGCTTAGACAGACCAATCCCAACTAAAGGAACTGACAACAATGTGGGATTTGTCAAAGGTAAAAAACACTGAAACAGTTTTTTGCCTTCAGAAGGATTCCAGAGTATTCAGATGGAGTGGTGGCCCTGAGGATAAGGATCTGCACCAGTATCTGGAAGGTTGCCAGTTCAAATCCTGTTACTCCTTTAACCGGAAAATTGCTCTGGGGTGCTATACAATGGCTGACCCTGGCTGACCCTGCACTCAAACCTCCAAAGGTCATGTGAAAAGACAATTTCCTCTCAGAGATTAATAAAGTGTATCCAATCAAATCATGGGAGTAAATCCAACCAGTCTACATGTGTTTTGTGGACTTGGGAAAGGGACACTCCACCAAAAAATGCTATTTATATAGGTTACTTATCCCATGTAGTTTGTAGCGATGGCCAGGAAAAATTTTAATCTCATGTTTTCTCAGAGAATGAAAATAACAAAATTTCTAATGTGACAGGGGCCTACGGTGACCAACAGCATACAGTATCAAAAAACTTCACATTACTCGTGTCTCACAATCCAAATGTCAAATCATCCATTTGTATGATCACAAAGTGCAAAATGTGTGCATTTTTTGGTCAAATGTGTTAAATAAATAAAGGCAGAAAATAAAAGCAGCCCACAAACAATGGATTGTGTTTCTGAATTGAAGCCCCGCCTCTCCTTCCTATTAATTGGTTAAGAGTCCTGTCTTTTATGTGTCTTTCCTATTGATCTGTTAGGCTGGGTTTTCAAGAAGTATTAAAAGTATTTTAGCAAACAAGTGCATGTATTGTGAATTTTCTGTAAATACAAATGGATAACAGACGTGTGGATTACGTGACACGTTTGCCGCCATTTGGTCCCATTCAGTTTGAATCTTCATTACACGTTTTTTCCCCATGAAAACATGATATTGGAATTTTTGATGTTGTTCTTGGTTTTGATTCTTAGATTGACTTTGTATTTAGTTTCATTATTTTGTATATTTTTAATTGTTTTGAATTTGGCAATGTTTGAAATTTTTGGAGTTTTTTTTTTTTTGACTTCTTTATTTAATAATTGAAGTTAAATTAAATATACAAGCTGTGTTTTTTTGGGCCTGGGGTTTTGTTAGTTGCCATTTCCCATTTGAGATTTCATGTCATGATTGTTTTTATTTTTTTTTTGTTTTTTTAAGAAAGCGGTTATTTCAGTAGGAATGTTGGAAAAGTTTTTGTATGTTTTTGAGGCTGCTTAAGTCCATTCTGATGGTGGTTTGTTTTTGTATGGCTGTTTCATCACGTTTAATATTTATTACCATCCTCCAACACCATTTTGTTTAGTCACGGGAGTCGCTATTTTATTTGAAGGGTGCTATGTAATTACTAGTGCAAGAGAAGATGGACCGAGTGACATCAGGGGTATGAAGTGGAGCCCTTTTGTTTAAAAGTTTCTCAGACCTTTTGTTCCTTCTGGCTTTTTTGCTTCAAGTTGCATTCTGCTTTGTGTTTAGTAGCTAGGTCTTCTGGTTTCAGCTTTCCCATTTATCCCCTAGTCTTCCGTTTTCTGTGTGGTCCATATAACATTTTAGGTCATTTTTTGAAAAACTACAGCCATTTTGAATAGTTTTCCCCAGGTGTGGACTATTCCAAAAACAACACAAATGAATGATTCAAAAACGACAGTCCAGAGGTTTATCATCACTAAATGTCCTCTCTTCTGTTGGCAGTGGGCGTGATGCATATTCAGCTCATTATGGAATTATGGTTTAATGTTTTAATAGGTTTACTGCTAGTTTTCTGGATAACCTGGGTTGGCCATGTTACCCCAAACTACTCTTCTCCATCACCGTCTTCCATTTTCTTCATATCTCTTCTAACCAGCTCATTCCAGCGTTTCTTGAGCTAGCTTCTAGGCCTTTTACCATCCTGTGATAGATCAAGACTTCACCCAGTCATCCTCATCATCCTGTCACATCACATGCCTATACCACCTTACGTGGTGCCGATGTGAGATGATACATAGATATTCAATATTCACTCTGCTGCATAGATCACCGTTCTTTCAGTGACACATCACACATCCATATTATCATACACACTTCGGGGCTCTCTAACTTCCTCTGATGTTCGGATTTTAACACCCAGGTCTCACTGCCATGCAGCATATCACCATACACACAAGAGGAATATATTATTCCTTTCATTTTTGGTGAGGTTTCTGTGAACTTTAGTAATAGTAGTACTTGTCCAGTCTTTCTTCAACGACACCTCACTGCTAAATCTGCCCCACTAGTAGAGCCTAGCATATCACCAAAACCACAGAGCTTATCATCCCACTCTAATTTTTGTGTCACCTTAAATCACCAAGTCTGCTGTGTTGCCGACTGTCCTTAAGGCTCCACCGTTGCATTCCTTGCACATGAAGGAGCTGCTGAACTTGGTCAGCCTCGCCACTACGCCACTCCTTCCATGGGCCCACTTCTCACATTCTATGCGATCGATAGATAGATAGATAGATATTTATTGTCACTGTCACTTTTACAAAAGAACAACAAAATTGAAGGTGCTGTCGACTCAGTGTGAGGCATAAGAGTTAAAAAACAAGAAAAGGAATACAGTAGTAATAAAAGTACATTACAAATATATACAAATTACAGTTGTCATATATACAAATTGCACTGATTGACTTAAGGTCTATATTGCACATTTAGAGAATAATACGGAGCAGTTCTGTTTAAATTCAGGGCCATGATTGCTTTTGGATAAAAGCTGTTTTTAAGGCAGTCTGTCCTGGTTTTCATTGCTCCGTATCTCTTGCCTAATGGCAAAAGCTTGAAGAGGCAATGACTGGGATGCAATGAATCCCGTGAAATTTCTGTTGCTTTTCTGCGGCATCGGGAGGTGTAGATTTGTTCCAGACTGGGGAGCGTACAGCCAGTTGTTCTCTCCGCTGTCCTGACGACCTTGTGGAGCGCTTTCCTTTCTGGGGAAGTGCAGCCGCCGTACCACACACAGTCCATACGTGAGCACACTCTCGATGGGACAGTGATAAAAGGCAAGGAGCAGATTTCTGGGGAGATGGTTCTTTCTGAGGATTCTCAGAAAATACAGTCTCTGATGTGCCTTCTTCAACAACTCCTTGGTGTTGGCGCTCCAGGTCAGGTCATCCTCCAGCTCAATCCCCAGAAACCTGAACACCGTGACCCTCTCCACACGGGCCCCGCCAATACTGAGTGGCTGGATGTTAGTTTTGTTTTTTCTAAAGTCAATAACAAGCTCCTTTGTTTTTGTGGTGTTGAGGAGCAGGTTATTGACTCTGCACCACTCTGACAGCCGCTCCACCTCGCCCCTGTATGCCAGCTCATCCTCCTTGCCCGAGAGGAGTCCGACCACCGTCGTGTCATCCGCGAACTTTATGACCTTGTTGCTATGGTGAGTGGGGACACAGTCATATGTGTAGAGGATGTAGAGGAGTAGGCTGAGCACACAACCCTGCGGCGTCCCCGTGTTGAAGCTGAGAGCAGTGGAGGTGTGGGAACCCAGCCTGACCCTCTGGGAGCGACCAGACAGGAAGTCCAGTATCCAACTGCAGGTGAGTGATGGAAGTCCCAGATGTGCCAGTTTGGACACCAGTCGTTGTGGGAGGATGGTGTTAAACACTGAGCTGAAGTCTGCTGTAACTCCCCTGCTGCTCCAGGTGGGTCAGGGCAACATGAAGAGCTGTAGCCACAGCGTCCTCCATGGATCTCTTTGCTTGATAAGCAAATTGAAATGGGTCCAGGTCTACTGGCAGACAGGCAATGACATGACTCCGCACCAGTTTCTCAAAGCACTTCATAAGGACAGATGCGAGTGCCACTGGGCGGAAGTCATTCAGACTGTTCGTGATAGGAGTTTGAACCAATGCCTCTACCACACACACTGCATGGCCATCTTCCAGATTATTCTGCAATTCCATGTTTGGTACCTGACAACATCACCTTAGTGCTGTCCAGGTTTGTTGTTAACCCTATTTCACCTAATCTGCTTTTCTTTAAGTGACTTTTCTCTTCATTTGACCTCACAATTCGCAACTAAAAATAAATTATCTGCATATGCAAGTTCCTTGGGTAGTCTTTAACTTACTTCTCCAGCTACTGCTTTGAGAACTGTGGTAAATAGTTAAGGGCAAAGGACTAAACCACATTGTACTCCCTGTTTCACACCTGTGTTCAGCAGGAGGCGCTTGCTCCTTCTGAATGTGTTCTTTACAGAAATGCAGGACATATATGAACCTGTACACATATCCCTTCAGTAGCCATGACGGAAATAAAGACAAGAGAACACTGTCTCCATACACTATATGGACGGATGTCTCAGCACTTCTGCACATGGACCTACATGGACATCTTGTGACTTCTCGTGGAATACAGTGAAGTACTTTTACCTGAATCTACAAAAGTGAAAAATACTGGTTGTTCTTTAAGTATGTATCCTGAATCTGTCTCACAATAAAAACTGCATCAACGGTTTCTCTCCCTGGCCTGAAGTCGAACTGCATTTCACCCGTTTATCATTCCTCTGATTCTTCGCTTGATGACCCATTCAACTCTACCTTCATTCTGTGTTTGTGTATGTGTGTCTCTCCAGGTCGAATGACTGTTATTCCAACAGATGGCATCATTACAACCATTAATAATGCTTTTACAAATTTTATACCAAATGACATATAACAGAGGCATATGAATTGAAGTTGTCATTCCAACAAGAGGCACATCACAAACATTAATACTGCTTTTATGAATTCCATACCAAATGGCATGTAACAGAGACATATGCACTGCATTTGTCATTCCAAAAGATGGCATATCAAAAACATTAACACTGCTTTTATGAATCCCATACCAAATAGCATATAACAGAGGCATATACATGTCTTAATGCTAGAAGTATCAAAAATAAGGTAAGTGAGCTGGAGTTGGATGTAGCAGAGCATGATTATGATATTATAGCAATAATGGAAACCTGGCTAAATAACAAAGATGGGGATGAGTGTAACAGAGGGATACACATTTTTAGGAAGGATAGACAGGACAGAAAAGGAGGTGAGGTTGCTGTTTATCCCAAACAGAATTTAAATGTAAGTCCTCTTCAGTTGGATGACGAGCTCCATCTTAGTGAAGACATGTGGCATCGCCTGGAAAATATTAGGGAAAGAGGTCTTATTTGAGGAGTGTGTGTAGACCACCCAATGCAGACAGTAACTTCAACACACATCTTTTTAGTAATATCAAAAAGGCAAGTTTACAGGGGGATATTATAGTCACGGGGGGCTTTAATTATCCAAATATTAACTGGGATAACCTTGCAGATGGAGGAGCACAAGAGCAAGAGTTTTTAGAAGTAATCAGTGACTGTTTTTGAACACAGCATGTTAAAGCACCAACACGGGGTGAAGCCTGTCTGGATTTGGTATTTTGTAATAATCAGGATAGAATTGAGGGTGTAGAGGTGATTGAACCACTAGGGTCACGTGACCATAATGTAATACAATTCTCAGTATTTTGTAAGAGTGCAGATGCAAAGACTAAAATTGTGAAGTTGAACTTTGGTAGGACTGATTTTGAGCAGATGCGGCAAAGTCTAAGTAGGATACACTGGGATAAGCTTTTAAATGTGGAGACAGTCGAGGAGCAGTGGGACAGGTTTAAAAATGTTTTACATGTAATGCAGGACAGATGCATACCTAAACTTGGAATTAATAGAAAATTTTAAAAAACTCCACGGTGGATTAATAAAATAAAAAAAAAAGTTGCAAAGGAAAAAACTGCTTTATAAGACATATAAGACTAATGACTGCAAAGTGAATCGTAGAGCGTATGAGAACATGAGGGCAACCATTAAGAATGATATCAGGGAGGCTAAAAGACAGTTGGAGAGGAATATAGCAGATAAGGCGAAAGAAGACCCAAAGAGATGTGTTCAGTATTGTAGTAGTAAAAGAACAGGCAAGGAGGAGGTGAAGTGCATCAGGAATAGTAAAGGGGAATTAAAAGATACAGACAGTGAAATAGCGGATGCGCTAAACTTACATTTTTCTGAGGTGTTTACAAGTGAGCAAGTGGATAACCTCAGAGCATTAACAGGGACAACTAAGGAGGTACTGAGGGATTTGGAAATTGTAGAGGGAGAAGTGCTACTCAGATTAAATAAGATGAAATCAAACAAATCACCAGGACCAGATAATATTTATCCTCGTGTTCTTAAGGAGTCTAGTGAGTACATATATAAACCCTTGATACATATTTTTAGGAAGTCACTGTGCACTGGACAGATTCTGAAGGACTGGAAAATGGCAAATATCATCCCATTATATAAAAAGGGTGACAGGGCAGATCCAAACAACTATAGGCCAGTAAGCTTAACGTGCATTACAGGAAAATTAATGGAAGGAATAATTAAGGATAATATTGAGCAACACATGGCAAGGACAGGAGTTATTCTGAACAATCAGCATGGGTTCAGAAGAGGGAGGTTGTGTTTTACTAACATGCTGGAATTCTATGAGGTTGCAACAAAAGGATACAATCAAAGTGGAGCTTATGATATTATTTATCTGGACTTTCAGAAAGCATTTGATAAGGTGCCACATGAGAGGTGGGCATCAAATTAAAAGAAGTGGGAGTTCAGGGTGATGTTTTTAAATGGGTGCAGAATTGGCTCAGACACAGGAAGCAGAGAGTGATGGTGCGAGGAACCTCATCAGAACTGGCCGATGTTAAGAGTGGTGACCAGCAAGGGTCAGTGCTAGGGCCACTGCTATCTATACTAATAAAAGGCAAAGCCCTCACTCACTCACTCATCACTAATTCTCCAACTTCCCGTATTGGTAGAAGGCTGAAATTTGGCAGGCTCATTCCTTACAGCTTCCTTACAAAAGTAGGGCAGGTTTCATTTCGAAATTCTACGCGTAATGGTCATAACTGGAAGCTGTTTTT